>OU342741.1:16242224-16842224 GCA_910589775.1 Avena eriantha | reverse complement strand
TACACATTCACTTTTGCTTACTCGATATTAAGTGTAATTGATGAGTTACTGATGTATATAGAAACGTGTGCAGATTCCACTGGATTCTTCTAAACATTCAACTTGATAAGGGAAGAGTTGAAGTCATGGACCCATTAAAGAGACCCCTGGAACAGTTTAGGGACATGCAGGTCCAGAGGTAATTTTCGCGCTACTTCGGTCTCTTTTGTTGATTTTTTGAGATATCACGTAATAAATAACTCATTCATTTTCTTTACCGGGCAGGGTTTGTAACCAGTTCAAGAGTGTGGTTACGAGTCACTTTAGTGAGAAGCTAATGTTTAAGCCGGTCTCGGTAAGTAGTACACACATCTCTTTACTTCTAGTTTCAATAGAATTATAATGCTAGATTATTATTTTGATTGAATTCTATTCTTGTAAAGTGCACTAGGCAGCCACCCAGGACGAATCTATGTGGATTCTACGTTTGCGAGTTCATTTGCATGTTTACCACGAAGCACAAATATTATAGAGTCGATGTATGCAATACATTCACAACATTATTTTATTACCGTCACTGTTTGTTATCATGATTGGTATTCATATTGATCTCCTTTTCTTATATAGTTCGAGAGAATGCGGGATCAGCTCCTACCAGAGCAACGCGTACTAGGAATTGCTGAAGAACTGACAGGATTCTTGATGAAAGAGATGATAGATGACGACGGAGAATTTAGTGTGAATAGGCGCTACCGATGATCCCCGGCCGTGTAATTGAATAGATGGGCTCTAGTCCCAGTACTTGTGATGTCCATGTAACTATCATGTATATATTTGTATGCTCGATCCTAAAACAAGTTATCTTATATATGCATGAACGTGTACGGTATGTGGTAGCGTAGAAAACTATTTTGAAATGAAAAAAGAAATAAATAAAATGCTACAAAATGAATTCTCTGCCGCAGCAGAGAAAGGGCCCAAAATGCTTCCGCGGCAGTGAACCATTTGTCCCGGTTCGTAATAGGAACCGGGACTAATGGGGGGCATCCAACGCGTGAAGGGGCATCCACGTGGACGCCCATTGGTCCCGGCTGGTAACCATGCCGGGACTAGTGGGTGGGCCTTTAGTCCCGCCTCTCTAGTCTCAGTACCAGAACCGGGACTAAAGCCCCTTACGAGCCGGGACTAAAGTGCCGTTCTCCACTAGTGAAATAGGATTAGCAGACAGATATGTTGTTCCAAGATTATCACACCATAATAATGTTTTTCCCATCAGTGTAACACCAAGTTCGCCAAGCAAGGCTTCAACCATGTTAACTCAGCTGTAGCATTCGCTAAGGATTTATATTCAACTTTTTAGTAGTCGACCTTGAGACTGTTGCTTGATTTCAGGCACTCCAAGAGATCAAATTTGGTCCAAAAAATATAGCAAAGCCTCATGTGGTCCTTCTATTGTCAAGAGAACCTGCTCAGTGTGCATCAGAAAAAGCACTGAGCAAAGTAGATGAGGACCTCTGAAAAGTAGGTCTAGTCTTCATAGTACCCTAAACATATCTCAAAATTCTATTGGCAGCTGTCCAGTGAGAGGTTGTTGGAGCATGTAAAAACTGACAAACCTTGTTCACTGAGAAAGAAATATCAGGTCGTGTCAATGTTAAATACTGCAAGGCACCAACAATGCTTTTGTACTCAGTCATATCATTAGGGCCAAGAGGTGTTCCCTCACCAAGAGACCACTTCTCAGTGGATGATTGGGGAGTAGGACATAGTGTGCACTGCCTCATACCAACTTCTGTAAGCAAATCGGTAGCATATTTTTCTTGTGTAAGAAGTAAACTATTATCCACCTTTTTTACCTCAATACCCAAGAAAATGTGTAGGTCTCCCAAATCCTTGAGAGTAAAATCATCCTTGAGATAACGCAACAGGATAGATATGGCTCGATCTGATGAGATAGTGATTAATATCATCCACATAGATTACTCCAAACATCATGATACCTCACTTTTTGTAAAGAAAAAGAGAGGTGTCAGCTATGAAGGGAGCAAAACCAAGTGCGTGTAACTTTGTACTTAGCTTGGCATACCATGGTCAAGGGGCGTGTTTGAGACCATAGAGAGCTTTGTCAACTTTGCATATGAAGTGTGGAGTTTTGGAATCTTCGAAACCTGGTGATTGTTTCATCTAGACCTCCTCGTCGAGAAGACCGTGGAGAACACGTTCTTGACACTAGCTGCCTCAAAGTCTAGCCTCTGGAGACAAGTACAGACAGAACAAGTCTAATGGCAGTTTCCTTGACAATAGGGCTGAAAGTATCCTCATAATCATTTCCATATCTTTGATTGAATCCTTTTGCAACCAGATAGGCCTTGTATATATCAATGAATAATCTGCATTTCTCTTAACACGATAAACCCATTTGCAGTAAATGAGATTCTTGGTAGAGTTTGCAGGGACAAGCCTCCACGTATTATTCTCTATAAGAGCCTGATACTCTTCTATTATAGCCTTGTGCTAGCGATCATCTGAGAGAGCTTCTGATAGTGTGCATGGTTCACCTGCGGATGTAAACAATCCATAGAGAATATGCGGTGATCCAGCATACCACTTCTTGATGTAGTACACTATAGTTGTTGACATAACACCAATGAAACACTGTTCCACAAGTATTACATCCCTCAGAGTGGTACAACAGAAACATTGCGGGTCCAAGACATGAGAGTAACGAAACAAGCGATATTGAGGATGGAGTTCATGGTCATCTAGTGCAGCTAGAGCCCGTAGAAACAAAGCAACCCCCTCACAAACCTGTGAAGGGGGAGGGATAGACCGCGAATAATGAACGTGAGGAACATCACTGGAAACCCGACGGGAGGACTAGGGATTACCTCATCCCCGGGGATTCGGCAGTCCTCTTCTGTGGCAGGGAGCACACCATCTTGGCACTGGGTGAAGAGCTCTGAGGCCTTGATGATGGATGGCCACCACGACCCATTCATGACGCGCGTGCCTGGACCCTTCTTCTTCCCAACTCCGGCGGCAATGTTGGTGCCCGTGGTGGTGGCGCCCTTCTTCTTGGCCGCAGCAGTGGCCATCATAAATCTAGCGGCAGAGGTTCCCTTCTTTTTTCCCATCTGGCACTTGAAGTGGGAGTCATGGCCCAAAATATATCGAGCTTGTTGGGGAACCCCAAGAGGAAGGTATGATGAGCACAGCAGCAAGTTTTCCCTCAGTACGAAACCAAGGTTATCAATCCAGTAGGAGCACCGGTTTTGCTCCCAACTTGCGATGAGGTTGTCAATCTCACCGGTTTTGCTGAAAACAAAGGATTAAACATATCAAATGGAAGAAAGTAATAGTTTGCAGAAAGTAAACACAAAGCAGTAAACAGTTTGTAGATTGATAGTAAAACAAAGGACCGGGGTCCATAGTTCACTAGAGGTGGCTCTCCTTAAGATAGATAACATGTTGGGTGAACAAATTACAGCGGGGCAATTGACGAACATCGAGAAAGCATACAATCATATACTAATCATCTTGAATCCTTTGAGATTCGATTGGGAATTACAACATTATACATAGACCGCCATCCAACTGCATCTATGACTAATAATCCACCTTCAGGTTATCATCCGAACCCCCTCCAGTATTAAGTTGCAAGCAACAGATTATTAAATTACGACTTGCATGTAAAGTAAACAATACGATTGTTCTATGAACAAAGGATTGTTGTTTTCTCCCTAGTAGCAACAGCACATCTAGTACCTTAGAGATTTCTGTCACTTCCTCAGATTACCAGAGGCATGAACCCACTATCGAGCATAAATACTAATTCTTGGAGTTGCTAGCATCTACTTGGCCAAGATAGCTACTAACAACGGAAAGCATGCAAGATCACAAATAACAAAGACATGGTAGAATCAATAATCAATCTGAAATAGCATCTCAATATCCATCGAATCCCCGCAAACACAACATTCAGAATTACAAATAGATGACCTTGATCATGAACGGAGCTCACAAGATCTAAACATGATAGCACAAAGGAGGATAACCAGCCATCTAGCTACTACATGGACCCGTAGTCCAGAGATGAACTACTCACGCATCACACCGGAGGCTTGCATGATGATGAAGAAGGCCTCCAGGGTGAAATCCACTCTCCGGCAGGGTGCCGGGAAGAGCTTCAGATCCCTCCCAATCTAGGGACAAAGACGACGGAGGCTACAGACTCTTTCGTGGAATTTTGATCGGGTACTTAGGGTTTTTGTATCGGAGGCAACTTATAGGCGGAAGGAGAGGCCGAGGAGGTGCCTGGGCTGGCCACACCACCCCCTGGCGCGGGCCAAGCCTAGCCACGCGGCCAGGTGGTGTGGCCGCCCTCTGGCCCTTCTCCGTCTCGTATTCTGGCTCCAGTTGTCCCCCGGTAAACTAATGACTTTGGCTTTTGTCCCGTCCAATTCCGAGAATATTCATTTTCTAACTTTCCTAGAACCAAAAACAGCAGAAAACAGGCAGCTGACACTGTGGCTCTTGTCAATAGGTTAGTACAAGAAATCATATGAAAAGTACTCCAAAGTGTGGACAAAACATAAGAAAGTAGATAAAACCAAGCATGGAACATCAAAAATTATGCAACGTATCAACATCCCCAAGCTTAACTCCTGCTCGTCCTCGAGGAGGTAAGTGATAAAAAGAAAGAATAATTTTTGAGGTGACATGCACCATCATAAACTTGATCAAAGTATTTGTAAAACATGGATAGCTAGGATCATAGTACTTCAATCATAACATGAAAGACAAAGTTCTAGCAATAAGACAAAGCAACTAAGTTGCAACATGAAAAGGCATAAACAAAAGATTCATGAATAACAATGCTTTGCAAGACGTTTGTTTGTTTCACATAAAGAAAACATAGCATAGTAGCATTCAGCTTGTCCCTCATAGAGTAGCAAAACATAAATGCATGGGACACCTTCAGAGTTCATAAGAGTGACTAGATACAAATAGTTTAGAACAATCAATATCAAGTTATGCATCAATCAATAAGTCTTGGGACAATGCACATAGAACTAAGAATGGCCACTATGCTTTCAAAGTAGGTGCATAAAGATAGAAGGTGGAGACTCAATATAAAAGTAAAAGAAAGGCCTTTATAGAAGGATGTAGGGATTCAAATTTCATAAAGAGCTTCCAAAAATTATGGTACTTGTTAGCTTTCAGCTCTCATTGCCCCTATCATAAGCATCTTGAAGTGATTAAGGTTAAAGTGAACAAACTATGGAGTATATGCTTGACAAAGTATAAGTTGGAAATATCATGTCCCTTGAATACGAGGGCCGCTCCTCATGCTACTGAAGTTTAGTCACCGGTAAGTTCTTGTCATCGTAAGTACATGTGTTGATGGGTTCGTAGCATGGAAAACAAAAAATTTCTACCGCAAGAACGAACAAAACCCAGATCTAATCTAGATAAAAGCCAAGATCTAATCTATTAGACATGAGCAACGAGATAGACAGGACCTAACTCTCGTAAATCCGAAAGCGTTAACGAGATTAGATCTCGTGGTTGATGTAGTCGATCACTTGCCGAATTCAAGATCGTGTGGACGATCCTTCCGGCGTCGTGTTCCGGCAGCGCTCCCGCAGTCGGTCAAGTGGACGATCCTTCCGGCGCCGCGTTCGGGCAGCGCTTCCGCAGTCGGTCACACGTGCGGAGTCGAAGCAGACCTTCCTCTCCCCGTTCCAGCGAGCAGTGGAGGTAGTAGATCTTCTCCACGGAATCCCAGCAGCACGACGGCGTGGTGGTGGTGGTGGAGTAGAGGATTCTGTAGGGCTTCGCCTATGCCTGTGCAGAAGAAAGGTGGAGGAGAGAGGCGGCAGAGATTGGGTGTTATGGGAGAGTTCCAAGAGGGGGCGCCCCTGCCCTTCTATTTAAGGGGGCAGGCGCGCCAGGGGAGAGGGAGTCCTAGTAGGACTCCCCTCCTATGGCCGACGGTGGGAAGGGGGGAGGATTCCTCCTCCCCCATGAATCCGTGTCTTGCCCCACTAGGTTTCCTTTGACCCTTTCTTGGTTTTCAAGCAAACTCCAAGAAATCCTCTAGAACCTTCTAGAACATTCCGAAACCTTCTAGAACCCTCATACAAATACTCCGGAACATTTCCTAACTCAGAAAATGATCCCCTGTATATGAATCTTATTCTCCGGACCATTCCGGATCTCCTCGTGATGTCCCGGATCCATTCCGAGACTCCGAACAACATTCGGTCTCCAACGCACATTCCATATCTACTTAAAACAACTTCGAACTTTAAGTGTGTCACCCTACGGTTCGTGAATATGCAGACATGATAGAGACACATCTCCTATCAATAACCATCAGCGGGACCTGGAGATCCATAATGGCTCCCACATACTCAACGATGACTTCGTGATCGATTGAACCATTAACATACGAAACCAATTCCCTTTGTCACGCGATACTATACTTATCCGAGGTTTGATCGTCGGTATCTCTATACCTAGTTCTACCTCGTTACTAATAAGTACTCTTTACTCGTTCCGTGATATGTCATCCCTTGTGACCCATTCACATGCTTGCAAACTAACTAGATGACATTCCACCGAGAGGGCCCAGAGCATATCTATCCGTCATATGGATGGACAAATCCCAATCTTGGTTCATGCGCTTCAACACATACTTTCAGAATACCCAATGACACCTTTATGACCACCTAGTTACGAAGCGGTGTTTGATGTCATCAAAGTATCCATCCGGTGATGGTGATTAACATAACCTCATGGTCGAAGGATTTAGGTTACTATGTATTTGAAAGCTTACAGCAATACGAACTTAATGACTTGATCTTATGCTACGCTTACTATGGGTGTGTGTCCATCACATCACTCTCCTAATGATATAACCTTGTTATTAATCACATCCTAATGTCCATGATCAGGAAACCATGATCATCAATTAATCAACAAGCTAGTTCAACAAGAGGCTTACTAGGGACTCTCTTATGTTTACAAAACACACAAGTATTAATGTTTCCGGTTAATACAATTATAGCATGGGATGTAAACATTTATCATAAACATAAAGATATAATAATAACCACTTTTATTATTGCCTCTTGGGCATATCTCCAATAGTCTCCCACTTCCACTAGAGTCAATAATCTAGTTAAAAACTTGTGCATTCAACACCTATGGCTTTCTGGTGTTGTATAGACACTATTGCTAGTGGTAAACATAATATTCGGATCTGACACTTCCAGGTCCGTGTGTATTTGCATGTCCTTGCGTCTCTACGCATTACTCATTCTCCAATGAGATGGCATTGTATAAATTTGGTCCTTTGGTGAGACCTTTAGTTCCTTCGGCTCAAAATATGTTGATATTATTGTCATACAATATATCTTCATAGTATTAGCCCACTTTGAACCACACCTAGTTTGATAACAAACTACTTAACACAAATGCCCTCCTTTGCTGCTACTATAGCAGTTATATACTTAGCCTTTTGTTGTAGTATCCATCACAATATCTCAACTTTGGAACTCATACAAATCCATCATGGAACATCCTTTCCATTATATTGTGCCACCCATAGTCTAAATTGAGATAAATTTAATTTGTATCTTGTGACAACACTAGTATCAATGTAACACTTTACAATGAACTACCTTTAACTATTTGTCACTTATACATGGTATATTCTTAGTTCTTCCAAAGCTCATAATAATATCTTTACTATTGTCCAATGATCATCTTATGAATCATTCTGGTATATGCTCATAACATTTAGAGCATAGGACATATCTGGATGTGTACATCTTAAAGAATGATTGATCAAAATATTCTTGCGATTTCACCAAGTGTCAAAACACTTGAATCTCGTGTCAACACACTTGAATCTTGATTCAGTCCTTTCCGTGCGTCAAGAGCCTTTCTTGTTGTTTCCATATTGAACTCATTCAACATCTTATCTATGTACATTTGGCAAAACCATATTAGCGCCTCAATCTATCCATATAGACATTGATGCCTAATTCTTGGGTTATGCCTAAGTCTTTCATCGAAATGAAATTCTTAACCTGTTGTCAATAAAAGATACATCATTTCTAATCAACAATATGTCCTCTACATAATGTATTAGAAATATGTCTCAGCGCTCCCACTTAATTTCTTGCAAATGCAAGCATCTTCATCATCTCCAATGAATTTAAACTCTTTTAACAGTTTCATCATGGTGAAGATTCCAACTCCGCTATGCTTATTTCAACCATTGAAGTTTTGCATACTCTTTTAACATCCTTTGAATAAACAAAACCCTTTGGATCGTGTCATTTACACGTCCTAGGTAACCATTCTATTAGAAGAACTTGTTTTGTTTGTTCAACTACCATATACCAAAATATATGTAGTGGTTGCTACATTAATCCGTCCAGACTAAATATCGCTATGAAAGATCAAATCTTATCATAGTAAATTCCTTGAACATTGTCGTAAACTCTTTCCGACATGTCGACTATTTCATAGATTCGAAACATCCATGTCTATTTCTTTATAGATCCAAACATGACCGATAGGCTTCACGCCTTTCCGGAGGGTCTTCAAAGTTCAGAAACTTGATTTCTCGTGTATGGAAACTATCACGGATTCCATGACTTCTAGTCATTTTATGGAGTCAGGGCCCATCATCGCTTCTTTGCATGTAGTCGGTTCATCATTGTCAAAACAATAACGACTTGTTTATCAAATCTTACTATTTGATTCTTACCGACCCTTACGGTTCTATAGGAACTCTCATCTCCGAGATCACACCTTTTGTAATCACGAGAGCCATGAGCATTGTGGCCGCCACCGGGACACTTTCCGGCGCTGCGCTACTTAGCACATATAGCTAAGGTTCAACAACCTTATCAAAGTTCTATTGTCCTCCCACTTAACTTTTCACGAAAAAATTCCTTCTTAAGAAACTTGACGTTCCAAGCGACAAACTCTCTTTTTTCCTCGGCGTTTATGGAGAAATTCCCAACAAATCCTTTGGGATAACCTACAAAGACCTGCTTATCCGACTTTGGTTGTAAACATTTTACTTATACCAAAATTTAAGAAAAGACAATTCGGGTTTTATCCCAAACCATGACTTATATGGTGTCATTTCAACGGATCACGATGGAGCTCTTTTCAGTGTAAAAGCGGTAGTCACTAAAGCTTTAATCTTTAATATATAATGGCAGTTTTATAAATGACACCTTTGATCTTACCATGTCAAACAAGGTTTCATTACATATCTTGAACACTCCATACTCCTATGGTGTTTTGGGAAATGCAAATCCATGGAACGATTCCTCAAATCTTAGGTGTTTTGCTAAACTTGTAACTCAAACATCTTTCTTTATGATCCAATCATAAACTCTTATTTTCTTGTTACAATGATTTTCCACTTCATCTTGAAAAACTTTGAACATTTTTCAAATGTTTCATACTTCTTCCTTATTGAGTAAGTACATACATATACTCACTCAAATCTTCGGAGAAAGCATATGAATTTGAAATCCATCGCCCACGACTACACATGATGGACTATATACATCAATATGTACAAATTCCAATCAGTTAGTCGTCCGTTCCTCTTTTGGCCTACGAATGGAGTTTTAATTATCTCCAGGAAAGTATCACAAGCGTCATTTGATCCAAATCAAAGACTCCAAAAATCCATCAACATGGAGTTTCTTCATGTATCCCTTTCAATATAATTTAAACGGCGATGTCACTTCGCAAGTGATCTTTCAATCATTTGTCTTGCGACATTTTAGCAATAGTGTTTATGGATGTGATTTCTCCCACTAGACTTGAAAAAGTTCATCCATCCTTTATGGAATACGGTAATTATTTAAACAACCTTTTGTCGTCATAATACCTGATCAAAATAACAATTATTGAAACAAATCTTGAAGGCAAGCTTTGATGTTAACGAGCAACACAACAACCCTTTGTTTGTTTTCGATGAACATCATCACATATTCTCTTGCTAGTTACTTAGGCCATTGCAGTTCATGAATTGTGTTGTCCTGTATGATACTTCATACCAACCAATTCGGTATCCAATACCGCAGAACCACATTGTTTAACAACCAAGGAATATAGCCATAACATGTATCTTCTATATGCCTAAGTTGGACATCTCCAACCTTTTATTTTCTGCCAAATGTTTTATAGATTCTCTTTCAGCAATTCCTTTTATTTTAAAAGAATCTATCAACATCAATAGTGGTGTCATTCACATGACACATAGTACAAAGCGTATATAGTCAAATACTAATACCTTTGGACTTGCACTTTGAAGTGGATCACCATCATCAAATGTTTGGCATTCTTTCAAAAATCCATTCTTTAGTAATCTTTTAGTGTAGTAAACATTTTACTTACATCTTCTATCCTTATCATGACAACTTTCATGATCAAGCTGCTATAGCTTATAAAGGTGAATTGCGAGTATAATGTTTCTTTTTCAAAACCTTTTGGAGGATTAGGACGACTAGCGTCTCCAACCTTCACAAATTCTCATCAAATATGAGGATGTATACTCTATCATGTTGTAACCAAAACATTGTTTTAGATATCGCAATACCTTTCACATATGATGGTTTCTGAAACATTGCTTTCAACTCTTAGATAAACTTGATATTAAAAACAATCTTTTGAGTATCAAGAATCATGGAGGCAAACATGATACATTAGATACTAACACTGGAATTGTTACTCTTGATTTAATACTATTTATTAAACTTCATGGAGTAAATAGAGTTTGATGAAAGTTTGCAATAGGACTTATAAACTTTAAATTGACATTCAAAACAATACAATACCAGTTCGTAAAGAAAATATCCAGAATTTCTATAGTTCCACTATCTCAACTATAACTAAGTGTAAGGTGGTGAACGGATGCCAATGACTACAACAAACTATGCAAATTCACTTTGATTGTGTTTATGATAAATTGAGTTCGACTAATCCAAATTACAAATGAACTCCCACTCAAAACAACATCCCTCAAGTTGTTTTAGTGATTACATGAACCAAATCCACTACACCAAGTCCGATCATCACGTGAGATGATGTAGCTTTAAAGGCGAACAATCAACATGTTCATCATATCATCCATATGACTCATGCTTTACCTTTCGGTATTCTGTGTTCCGAGTCCATGTCTGTACATGCTAGGCTCATCAAGGTTAACCTTAGTTTCTGCATGTGGAAATCTGGCTTGCACCCGTTGTATGCACACGTAGAGTCTATCACACCCGATCATCACGAGATGCTTCGAAACGACGAGTCTTAGCAACGGTGCCAACTAAGGACGAACACTTTATTACTTGATATTTAGTGAGAGGGATCATCTTATAATGCTACCGTCGCGATCTAAGCAATACAAGATGCATAAAGGATTAACATCACAGGCAATTCATAATATGTGTGATATGATATGGCCCTTTCTTCTTGCGCCTTTGATCTCTATCTCCAAAGCACGAACATGATCTCCATCATCACTAGCATTGCGTTAAGGTCAGTGGCGCCGCTTCATGGTTGTCCATCATCACTAGTAACTATTACAACTACTTGGAATAAAGCTATTACAAGATGAATAGACACGCAGGTCTTAACAGAATTAAAAGACAACCATTAGGCTCCTGCCGGTTGCCATATTACAACAAGGATCATTGCATACATCAAATATAATCATAATCACATGATGGCCATATCACATCACAAAACCCCTGCAAAAACGAGTTAGACGCCTCTAATATTCTTTGCATGTTTTACGTGGCTTGGGGCTTTCGAATAAGACCGATCTTACCTACGAACAAGGACCACAACGTTGATACAAGTGTTGTCAGATGCTCATTGTAAATTGAATCTTAACTATGGTGGGAGAGACAGACACCTGCAAAGCCACTTGTGCAAAGCAAGTTGCACGTCAAACGTGGAGCAAGTCTCATGTGCGATGACATTGAATGTTAGCCCGAGCCGCTTCATCCCACCATGCCGCAAGATGCAAAGTACACGCTAAGACATCGACAACAAAAGCATCAACGCCCACAAAAACATTGTGTTCTACTCGTGCAACAGATCTACGCATAGATACGGCTCTGATACCACTGATGGGTTCGTAGCATGGAAAACAAAAAAATTCTACCGCAAGAACGAACAAAACCCAGATCTAATCTAGATAAAAGCCAAGATCTAATCTATTAGACATGAGCAACGAGATAGATAGGAACTAACCCTCGTAGATCCGAAAGCGTTAACGAGATTAGATCTCGTGGTTGATGTAGTCGATCACTTGCCGATCTCAAGATCGTGTGGAGGATCCTTCCGGCGTCGCGTTTCGGCAGCGCTCCCGCAGTCGGTCAAGTGGACGATCCTTCCGGCGCCGCGTTCGGGCAGCGCTTCCGCAGTCGGTCACACGTGCGGAGTCGAAGCAGACCTTCCTCTCCCCGTTCCAGCGAGCAGCGGAGGTAGTAGATCTTCTCCACGAAATCCCAGCAGCACGACGGCGTGGTGGTGGTGGTGGAGTAGAGAATTCTGCAGGGCTTCGCCTATGCCTGTGCAGAAGAAAGGTGGAGGAGAGAGGCGGCAGAGATTGGGTGTTATGGGAGAGTTCCAAGAGGGGGCGCCCGTGCCCTTCTATTTAAGGGGGGAGGCGCGCCAAGGGAGGGGGAGTCCTAGTAGGACTCCCCTCCTATGGCCGGCGGTGGGAAGGGGGGAGGAGTCCTCCTCCCCCATGAATCCGTGTCTTGCCCCACTAGGTTTCCTTTGACCCTTTCTTGGTTTTCAAGCAAACTCCAAGAAATCCTCTAGAACCTTCCAGAACATTCCGAAACCTTCTAGAACCCTCATACAAATACTTCGGAACATTTCCTACCTCAAAAAATGATCCCCTGTATATGAATATTATTCTCCGGACCATTCCGGATCTCCTCGTGATGTCCCGGGTCCATTCCGAGACTCCGAACAACATTCGGTCTCCAACGCACATTCCATATCTACTTAAAACAACTTCGAACCTTAAGTGTGTCACCCTACGGTTTGTGAATATGCACACATGATAGAGACACATCTCCTATCAATAACCATCAGCGGGACCTGGAGATCCATAATGGCTCCCACATACTCAACGATGACTTCGTGATCGATTGAACCATTAACATACGAAACCAATTCCCTTTGTCACGCGATACTATACTTATCTGAGGTTTGATCGTCGGTATCTCTATACCTAGTTCTACCTCGTTACTGATAAGTACTCTTTACTCGTTCCGTGATATGTCATCCCTTGTGACCCAGTCACATGCTTGCAAGCTAACTAGATGACATTCCACCGAGAGGGCCCAGAGCATATCTATCCGTCATATGGATGGACAAATCCCAATCTTGGTTCATGCGCTTCAACACATACTTTCAGCATACCTAATGACACCTTTATGACCACCCAGTTACGAAGCGGTGTTTGATGTCATCAAAGTATCCATCCTGTGATGGTGATTAACATAACCTCATGGCCGAAGGATTTAGGTTACTATGTATTTGAAAGCTTACAGCAATACAAACTTAATGACTTGATCTTATGCTATGCTTACTATGGGTGTGTGTCCATCACATCATTCTCCTAATGATATAACCTTGTTATTAATCACATCCTAATGTCCATGATTAGGAAACCATGATCATCAATTAATCAACAAGCTAGTTCAACAAGAGGCTTACTAGGGACTCTCTTATGTTTACAAAACACACAAGTATTAATGTTTCCGGTTAATACAATTATAGCATGGGATGTAAACATTTATCATAAACATAAAGATATAATAATAACCACTTTTATTATTGCCTCTTGGGCATATCTCCAACATGTGTATCATAGAGAACCGCCAACGGGGTACCCCTTTCCCGATGATACGGAAGAATCCCCATATCAAAATGACAAGGCAAGCAGACAACGAGCATCTTAGCAATCTTCTTATTTACCATGGGAATATGGTGTTTTTTTTCTCTTTCCTCTTTTCATATATCTCTCTCTTTTTTTCTCTTTTTTCTCAATATCTGACTCTTTTTTATAAGAAGAATGCTTCATAGACAGCTCATTATGGTTACGATGCATGTTTCCACCATGTCAGCATGGATTAGACCAGCGGCCCAAGCGTTTCTCTAACACATATACATAACTCCATGGACTTACAAGCTCCCCTTTCATTTCACACCGACGACATCCATAGACAAAAGAGCATGATATCAACTAGGTACAAAGTACAAGTGCAATGTTGAAAGTGTTCCCCACGAAAGCATGGTTCTGCTAATCCCCAAAAAATAAGTGCAAGCATATACAACATAGATGACACAATGGTTCAAGTTTATTAAGGGAAAGAAAAGTAAAGTGTGCCATCAAGTTCGTGAGAGATTTAATCACTAGTTTTCTCATAACAAGTTTAATTTGGAAGGTAGAAAAAACATGAATATACTTGGAATAGCATATGCTTATAGGTAGGTATGGTGGACTCTTTGGAATAACTTGGTTTAGGGAGTTGGATGCATGAGTGGAACTCATACTTGGTTGTGGAGGCTAGCAAAAGACCGGGAGCGACAAACTAAGAGAGCAATAATGGCCATAATCATGCAGAGCGACAAAACATCATTGATCAAAGCATAAAGTGATACTACAAGTTGAAAACTAAAGGATCATCAAGGATATGGTGACTTTGGATAGTCATAACATGGTGTGAGCATGTGCCAAGTCAACCCAAATAAAACATCAAAGGAGAATACCACTATACTATGCTTTAATATGCTAAAACAACGCATGATTCATCCAAAGCACATTAATCGATCTCAATTGTTTATAACATGTCATGCTACAACAAAGAATACTAAGCATAAAGCCAAAACAATATCAAGCATGGCATGACAAAGCATAGGCCACAGTAAAAAAACAAGCTCTCTTTACCACTTAAGCATGAACTTTTCCTACTCTTTTTCAATCCAAACAAAACTATTTGAAAACCAATGTATGAAAGAGGGGGTCCAACCAATTTATTCAGGAAACTAAGCAAACCAAGCAAACGAAAAACCAAAACAAAAACGAAATAGAAGACGCTCCAAGAACAACACAACTGTGCATGAAACAATAAAAATAAAGGGTTTGGAAGAAACCTGGGATTTTTATTGATGAAGAAGGGGATGCCTTAGGCAGCCCCAAGCTTTGACGCTTGTACTTCTTAGATATTTCTTGGGGTGACAAGCATAGCATCCCCAAGCTTGAGATTTAGTCCATCCTTCATCTCATTACTCATTCCTTCCATACACCTGAAATTTTTCCTTCATACAAAACTTCACACAATCTTTATTAGCAACATTAGTGCACTCAAGATAATAAGTCTTTTAGGTTTAGTTCTAACACCAGTAAAACTTCCATTAAAAAACTAGCTACTGTAGAACTTCCCTCAAAAAGCTCAATTCCCCAAAAAAACTCAAAAAGGAACCAACAAGAAGCAAATGTAGAAAATTGCAGAAATCTGTTAAAACGGACCAGCAGGTAAAGACGAATTTTTTCGAAGACCTTCTGTTGCTCAAATCAAAAAGTGTTGAACTAACGAAAGTTAGATAACAACCTGGGTCAGAAGCAAAAAAACTCAAGCCTCGAAAGGACGTACAGAGATTTTACATGAATTTTTACGGTGAAGCACATAAATCTGTTTCGGGACAGCAACTTTCCCAATCATTACTTCTCTCTCATTAGAGGTTACTCTTGGCACAAAAAGCAAATAAAAAGGATAAGGAGCGGTTATTACAAAGGTAATAACTTACAAGACTCATCTAAAACTTTTGGGTTATCTCCCAATAAGTACTTTTCTTTAACGCCTTTAAGTTAGGCATAAGAAGCAAGAAAAAGAATCAAGTGTTCTCCAATGAAGGAGCACTAAAATCAAATTTCTTGCCCTTATCTCTCTTACTTTTATTCTTAACCTTGGGGAACATATGATTGTTTGGTGGAGAAGCAAGGTGCGTGGTCCCCTTTTCCACATCTATTATTGCTCCAAGGAGTTCTAATAGGGACCTTCCGAGTGTAATTTGTCCTTTTCCTGCACATTCAATAATAAGATAATCAGTAGAAATCATTTTCCCAAGGATCTTTGTAAACACTCCTTCAACTACTCTAATAGGTAATATTGTCGCATTATTAGCAAGAAATATTTCTTTTCCTCCCTCAGAAAGCCCCCAAAGACTCAAAGATTCATAAATATCTTTGGGCATAAGACAAAATTCAGACATGATATCACAATGAGCTTGAAAAGTTTATTATTTATATCAATATTTACTGTGGGGAGCCACTTTGATGGTTCAGAATTTATTGGAACATAATTATGATGCTCTCTAAGCGTGTTATAACAATCCTGTAAACTACTAGTGTGGGTATCAAGAGTGTTCAATCTAGCAAATATGTTCATAAAGGAAGAATCAGATTTGCTAGGCAAGTTGTAAGTAAAGATCAATTTCTTTATGGAATTAACAGCATCATCCTCATTGCATTGGAGGAAATCTCCTCCCACAACAGCATCAAAAGCATATCTATAGCAAAGAGCAATTCCAAGGTAAAAACTGCTAAGGAACAAGCTTTGAGTCATTCTAGGTTCAGTTTTTTCATATAGATCAGAGATTCTAGACCAAGCTTCTTTGAAACTCTCTTCGATTCCTTGTTTAAAAGTGAAAATCATTTCCTCATGTGACATAGGGATTGGAGCAATGCTAGACATAATGGCAACTTAAGATAGGAACTAATTTTGTGTGTGTTTTTGATAATGAAAGCAAACTAGTAAAACTAATTTTTGTGTGTTTTTGATAAAGAAACAAGCAAACAAAACGAAAGTAAAATAAGCAAAACAAAAACAAGAGTAGATAGATTGGTTATGAGGGACTCCCCTTGTGAAGATGTCCTTGACTCCCCGGCAACGGCGCCAGAAAACGAGCTTGATGGCCCAAAATATATCGAGCTCGTTGGGGAACCCCAAGAGGAAGGTATCATGAGCACATCAGCAAGTTTTAGTACAAAACCAAGGTTATCAATCCAGTACGAGCAAGGAAACACCCCAAATGTGTTGCTAGTTGAGCCTTGGCAGGGCGCACTACCGGTGCTAGTAGCAACGTGGAGACCTGCACAACACAACCACAGAACTTTGCCCCCAACTTGCGATGAGGTTGTCAATCTCACCGGTTTTGCTGAAAATAAAGGATTAAACGTATCGAATGGAAGAAAGTAATAGTTTGTAGAAAGTAAACACAAAGCAGTAAACAGTTTGTAGATGTATAGTAAAAGAAAGGACCGGGGTCCATAGTTCTCTAGAGGTGGCTCTCCTTAAGATAGATAACATGTTGGGTGAACAAATTACAGCGGGGCAATTGACAAACATCGAGAAAGCATACAAGCATATACTAATCATCTTGACTCCTTTGAGATTCGATTGGGCATTACAACATTATACATAGACCGCCATCCAACTGCATCTATGACTAATAATCCACCTTCAGGTTATCATCCGAACCCCCTCCAGTATTAAGTTGCAAGCAACAGATTATTGCATTACGAATTGCATGTAAAGTAAACAATATGATTGTTCTATGAACAAAGGATTATTGTTTTCTCCCTAGTAGCAACAGTACATCTAGTACCTTAGAGATTTCTGTCACTTCCCCAGATTACCAGAGGCATGAACCCACTATCGAGCATAAATACTAACTCTTGGAGTTGCTAGCATCTACTTGGCCAAGATAGCTACTAACAACGGAAAGCATGCAAGATCACAAATAACAAAGACATGATAGAATCAATAATCAATCTAAAATAGCATCTCAATATCCATCGGATCCCCGCAAACACAACATGCAGAATTACAAATAGATGATCTTGATCATGAACGGAGCTCACAAGATCTAAACATGATAGCACAAAGGAGGAGAACCAGCCATCTAGCTACTACATGGACCTGTAGTCCAGAGATGAACTACTCACGCATCACACCAGAGGCTTGCATGATGATGAAGAAGGCCTCTAGGGTGAAATCCCCTCTCCGGCAGGGTGCCGGGAAGAGCTTTAGATCCCTCCCGGTCTAGGGACAAAGACGACGGTGGCTATAGACTCTTTCATGGAATTTTGATCGGGTACTTAGGGTTTCTATATCGGAGGCAACTTATAGGCGGAAGGAGAGGCCGAGGGGGTGTTTAGGCTAGCCACACCACCCCCTGGCGTGGGCCAAGCCTGGCCGTGCGGGTGTGGCCGCCCTCTGGCCCTTCTCCATCTCGTATTCTGGCTCCAGGTGTCCCCTGGTAAAATAATGACTTTGGATTTTGTCCCGTCCAATTCCGAGAATATTCATTTTCTGACTTTCCTGGAACCAAAAATAGCAGAAAACAGGCAGCTGGCACTGTGGCTCTTGTTAATAGGTTAGTCCAAGAAATCATATGAAAAGTACTCCAAAGTGTGGAGAAAACATAAGAAAGTAGATAAAACCAAGCATGGAACATCAAAAATCATGGATACGTTTGCAACGTATCAGGGAGCGCAGAAAGTAGCTGGGAAAAGTGCGAAGACCGTCCAGCACCATGAGAGGGTGCAAGCAATGGAGAAGTGAGGAGAAAAAATGGAGGCTGTGCGCGAGGGAGAAGATGAGTTGTGAGGAATTACCGCACAACAGATCTCTACTTAACCACATCGAAGATGCCATCCAACAACCAGGAGAAAACTAACCAGACACGTGGCACAAATCAATGTCGACGCGTGGCTGAGTAAACCACAAACTTTTGCTCTACTCCCCCCATTACGCGCGATAATCAAGGAGACACAGTTAAAACAAAGATTACGCACGTCTGGTCAAATCCAAGTCAGAAAATGGGACCTACTTTTCGTCACGTCCCGTCAAAACCGCTCACGCGGGTAACTGAGATCATCTCATCATCAGCACTGATGTCAAAAACTCTAGCAGGAGCACCTTTTGACTACTCTAGTCCTTACTCAAGTCTTCAACTCGACCAAGTACTCGGGGGCTACTCCTAATAGGAGCACTGGCCGTGCACCCGAGGAACTTTGTAAGACATCCAAGCATTATGAAAATGTAATTTTCCTCGAAAACCCTTCACTTGAATCAACAATTCAACTGTGGACTCCGGGTTAGTCCCATAGGGAGCACTGAAATAACATTCGACTGAAACAAGCAAAAGACAACAACAGTCGCAAAATAATTATAGTCCCCACTCGAGTCTACGACTCGAATAGGCACTTGGGGGCTACTACCATAGGGAGCACTGGCCGCACACCTCTATGATTTTTCTTATACATACACTATGTGTTGACTGCATCCACACTCGAATGCTTTGGCGACTTCGCCTCATATTTTCCCTGCAAAGAGACTGCGTCTCCTGGGTCACCCGAATCATCTCCATGATGATCAAAATTCGGATGCCATGCTTGCAGCGTGAAGATAAGACCTGAAGAAGGCCTGGCAACGCATCTACTGCACTCTACCAAAAATAATCCGTACCTACAAGCACAATGCAATAAGCCTTGACGGACGCGTCAAGTTCCAACACTTATACATTGGGATTCGACTCTATAAGACCTCCGCGGCCTAAGTCGAATTACACCAAGACTTTTCTGAATTCGAGTCCGGGAACTCGAGTTTGAGTAGATTACGTTGTTTTTACCTAAGGTAGTTAAATGATCCCGATACATCGGATAAATCAGGCACATATATCAACAATCCCTATGATACAAATTAGAGCACTCGAAAACATGCTCGGCCGTGCACTCGAAAGACTTCATAAATCTCCACTCGAATCTGCGATTCAACCGGACACTCGGGGGCTACTAACATGGGCATACCTTACAGGTAATCGAGTTTGGCATATACAGTCCAGTCTAGCAAAAGCCCACAATGTTACCAGGGTCCAATCAAGGATTCAGGTGACCTAAGGAGACTCCGACTACTTGCAGCACACGGCGAGCTCAAGATAGAAAGTTTAAAGGGAAAACCCTAACTTGTAACGGAGTCGACTTGCTATCCTGAGACCTAGCTTATCTATATAAAGGCTAGGAGGGGTCGGCGAGGAGGACAATCACAACCCTAGTTTCCACACCATCGCCAGATTGCATCTGCGCACCCCTGTAACTTTCGACTCCCTCGATAATTCCAAGAGCAAACAAGTAGAAGTAGGGTCCTCTACGAGGCCTGAACCTGGGTAAACCTTGCGTCCCTGTGTGCTTGTTTGCTAGCCGATTGATGCCTCCAGCGCTCCCCTCTTCTCCAAAACCCAAGTCCATAACAATGGGCTTTGATGAGTTTAACCCTTGTCAACATGTGTTTGATAAGCATTCTATGGGCATCACATCCTAAACATAGAGATGATGCAACACATCTCTCTTATACTCCCAAGAAAGGGAAAACTCCAAGCAATCTTGAATTAAGAATCAACAGAGTGTAGCCTTAAGTAATTTGACATGATGTTTGCATCACAAATATCCTACCTTGATCAAACAAAATTATCTAGCTGTCACAAGATAATTATAGCACATGAATTCACTTTATGCCTAGTGAGACAGCAAAATAAAGGTAAATACCATAGCAAATCTTGAATTTGTTGTCACTATCCAATCACTACCACCATTCTACTCCATCTAATACACACTTCTCCCTACATGGATCAAAACAAGTACTTAATAACAGGGTACATAATATGCATCTATCAATTCATGTTGCACATAATAGGTTCCAATCTCATATATCAAATAATAGAATAAAGATCCACCACATAGGAATTACATATATGACTATTATCATGTTGGCCAGCTCATATGGTACTGGATCTATGAACAATAAGAGAGAAATAGATCAAGCTACTGTCAGAAACCCATAATCTAGAGGTGGAGTACTCCCTCTTCATCATCGTGATGATGGTGGAGACGTTGGAGAAGGTAGAGATCCCTCCAGCAGTGGCTCCAGCGGAGTTTCCCCCTCAAATTGTCACTAGTTTTGCTATGTTTGGTGTTTCGGTGTTTCTGCGGTGCCTCCCTCGAGAAAATCCCTATGGACCCTTTATATAGTAGTTTTTAGGTCATATGGAGGCAATGGCTGAAAGGTCAAAGCGAATCAACGGTCGAGGAGGAAAAGAGTCTCGGTGGCACACGCACCCTTACTAGGCATGCCACCTAGTCCCTTTTGGGCCTCCTGGTCCATCTGGTGAGGTCCAAGTGCTCCAGGTGCTTCTCTTGATGAAATATTAACGGTCCCAAAATCCTAGCTTCATTTGACTTTGCTTAGGTCCCTGAAAGGAAAAAAATACACAAACATGGTTTTCTATCATGCAGAGTCATAACCAAAATAAAGAGGATCATTGGTAAATCTTCATAAATCAATGTAAAACATGGATATAACATCATATATGTAGCAAACATGTGGTAATTCATATCCACAAAATACAAAGTTCATGTATGCATTTTAGAAGTGGACAGGAGGTTGCGACTGTTGACCAAGTACACCAGCAAGGATGATCTCCCGGGTGACTCAGTCGTACCTCCATTCTACGCCAGCCATCCTCCGCATGAGGTGGATTTCTCTTTGAAGTTTTCTTTATTTTCGATTGCCTGTTAGGTGTTTTGTATACTGATGCTTCTTCTGATTGTAGGACAAGAAAGTGGCCGCCAATTTGCCTCCTCAGCCTGAAGGAATAATTCCGCACAAAGCGGAGGAAGAGGACGAGTCGGGCTCCACCGTCCCTATTGGAGAGGAGAAGGAAGCTCCCGAGTCCAGTGGGCACTGGACTCGCAAGAGTTCCTGTAGCGAGGATTCGGAAGCCTCCTCACCGACGACACAGGAGGGTCCTCCTACTTCTGTGGAGGAGCTAATCCCTACCGTGCGTGTGCGCGCCATGGCTCCTCCCTCATGGAAGAAACTAAGGTTGCCGAAGGAGTCGTCTCGTGATTCCTTTGACCTCGAGAATTTTGACGGGTCAGTCTTTATATTTGCGAGTTTGTCTTGTCTTTCTCAGAGTCTTTCCCTTCTGAAGTGGTGTTGGGTATTTTGCAGTCAAACAGCGTTGTCGTCCTCCGACGACTGCCAATTTGTCAAGGAGTCTGGAGTCGCAGACTCCAAGAACAAGGAGGTGGCAGTATGGTCTCCTTCTCCTCCGGTGGTGGCCCACTCCGGTGCCAATTCGTCGAGTTCTTCCCATGCTGGGGGCACCAGATGGTTATCTGGATGTCATCTTAGAAGGAATCTTCGGAGTCCTTGGAGGAACATGTAAGTGCTTCTTGCTGTTGGCAGTCGAATTTTGGTTGATGCTGATGCTCCTTTTCTTTGGTCTAGCCTATCTTGAAGAATTCTGCTCGCCTCGCCGAGCAGATTGTTTCGTCGGGTCGACGGCATGCTATGCTGGATAACCGCCATCGCATCATCGAAGGTTAGTGTTATACTTTTCTTTCTACTCTTTTGGTGCAAAGTTTGGTGAGCCTCAGGTTTTGCCGTTTTTGTTCCCTGTAGGTGAGCATAATGAACTTCTTCGTCGCATCACTTCCCTTGAGAAAGGACTTGCCGCGGCGGAGAAGAAACGCGAAGAGGCAGTCGAGGCTCTGAAGGAGTCGCAAAAGCCGGAGGAAGAGTTTTGTTCCTCCACCGCCGAGAGGGAAAAATTGTTCGTAGAACAGCTCTTCTCTATCGCGAAGGTGCTCTTAGGTATTACATTGTTTGTCTGGCGTTTTCCAATGCGTTTTGCCTTCATGATGCTGTGCTGATATGTGTATTCTTCAGATACCTCCGGCGTGAGCTTTGACGCCCAGGCTTTGGCCCGCGCGGATGCCTTGGCTGGCGCCGTGGCTGCAGTCGAGGACCACAGCGTCTCTCTCCGAGACACACTTGGAAAGGCCAAGGGAGTGCTGAGTCGCCTTTGAGAGCAGATGGCTCCCAAGGCCAATTTAATCGAAAATCATGACGGCCTGGTGGAGTCCTTCGCAGAGGGCGTCGAAATGGACTTCAAGAATGTGCAGAGGTCAGTTGGCACGACCATGGCACTCGCAATGGCACAAGCCCACATTGTGGATCTGGACCCCAACGAGATCTCCGAGGCGATGCCGGTCACCGCGGATGGCTAGCAGGTAGTGTTTGCTCCATTTGCTGGCAGTTGCAGTAAATATGGGCCTTGGCTCATTGAAACAGTCGCCAAGTACTCGGCTGAGCTGTGGAGAGTAAAGGCGGCGAAGGTTGCGTCATCTGGGGCTACAACTGGGAAGTCTGTGGCGTCAGAGACTACCACAGATTCGAGGAAGCCCCCGAAGTCGAAATCGAAAAAGTAGAGCATTCCTTAGCTGCCTTGTGTAATAGCTTAGCTTTCCTTTTGCTGAACCGTATTTTGTGGGGTACCCCTTTTGATACTTTGTTGAACTTGAGTGCACTCCTTATTGATGTATAGTTGGTCTTATTTATCTCTTGTTTGGCTGTAATAGGGTCCTTCGAGTGGTCCTTGTGACTCTCCTCCCACCAATGAAACTGTGGCACAACCACGTTCAAAGGTGGAGGAGTTATCATTGCTTGCACGACTGCGCGATCACTTGAAGCAGTGGGAGCGAGAGTTGCCTGTGATCCGCGGTAACACGGACATGTGGAAGTCAAAGGCTGAGAAGGCCAGCGCACGTGAGAAGTACCTCCTAGGCGAAGTCGCTCAATTGAATGAGCAATTCAAGTGTTAGCTCTCTACCTTCTTATCCTTTTCTTTAGTCCTTCGCAGCGACACTTTGTCCTTATGCTTTGCTCCGTTTCTTGTAGTTGTTAGCGCTCGTCACCCACAGGATGAGAGGGATTGGGTTGCCATTCTCCTGCACGACCTGACTCAGGAGCAGCTGCAAGCTAGCGGATACTTCTAGGTGGACCGTGATCGTGTAGTCACATTGGCGACACTGTAGGATCATGCATCGCGGGTGCTGTAGTGTTTGAGGAAGGCGCAGTCGTGCCTTAGGCATAATTTTCAGGCGATGTTTCCCCTGGACGTGGTGCCTTCAAGCTTGCTAGCTTTGCTAGCAAAGTTTCAAGATATCAGCATAGTCCACGAGTGCGTATGCCAGCAGTTGGTCGCGGGTGCCAAAGCTGCGTTGGCGCTTGTTCGGCTGCATCGGCCAGATGTTGATATCGCAGCTGTTGTAGTTGGTCCGCCGCCTCTGCCAGAAGGAATGACATGGAACATGGTGCCTCACTACCAGGCGGTTGATCAGCCAGCTGAAGATATTGTCGATTTCTTTGAAGATCAAACAAATGTTCTCCTTTTGCAGTAGTCATGTAGATTGGACCTGCACATGAATGTATAAGTGTTGTAAAGTTCATATAATTGTGTCGGGTGTTTTTTTGATACCCGTTAGTATGTAAAGAGCTTGATAACTTGTAAATTTTTTGATAATCTACAGTTCCTTTTCGTTAGCCTGGTGTATATTCATCTCAGCACCTTGCCAACCTGTCAGGTGCGTTACAGCTGGGTTGGTGTTATCAAGGGTTCGATTGGTAGTGCGTCAGCTACTTAGAATACTGTGTTGTTCGTGGAACGAGGTGTAAAGGGTGGCGCAGTGATACGTCCATTTTGCATCACTATTCTATATCATAATTTACTATTATTCATTGATATATTTCATATTAAGAGATGATAGTTATGTTATTTCATCTATTTTTGCATGGTTTATGACTTTTGGAGCATGGACCGCTGCAGTCAGGATTCTGATGGAAAAGGGGCTATTTGGAGGCGAAATTCGCGAAGATCAGAAAATCCGGGAAAATACATGGAAAATTCTATTTTTCGAGAAGACGAAGGATGCTAGAAGGGGGAGTGGAGATGGGCCACAGGGGGCCCACACCACCCCCTGGTGCGGGCCACCCCTGGTCGTGCCACCAGGTGGTGTGGCCACCCTGGCCCACTCCTGGCTCTCCCCTTTGGCGTATATTATCCCCACAAAACCCTAATACCTTGGGAGCGACCACAAAAAGATTCCACCGCCTCTGCGGGGTGGAAAACTACAGAGAGAGAAAGATCTCTCCGGCAGACAAAATTCTGCTGGGGGAATTCCTTCCCAGAGAGGGGAGATCGTCTCCATCAACACCACCATCAAAATGGACTTTATCGGGATCATCATCATCATCTCCATCATCATCTCCACCATCACCATCATCACCACTCCATACCGCTGTAACAATTGGGTTGAATCTTGCATAGTTCTTAGGGGAAACTTTCCCGGTGTTGATTACTAATTGTAGTTGA
Source organism: Avena eriantha (assembly GCA_910589775.1). Taxonomy (NCBI): domain Eukaryota; kingdom Viridiplantae; phylum Streptophyta; class Magnoliopsida; order Poales; family Poaceae; genus Avena; species Avena eriantha. The sequence goes on along the minus strand of OU342741.1, from coordinate 16,816,901 downwards.
TGCTATTGAGTGAACCATTGAATTATCGTTCATTTTCAGTTTGTTACTTATTATTACATTCTGATCTTGATCCATATGATTTCTTGTGAGTAGTTCGTTTAGTTCTTGAGGACATGAGAGAAGTCATGTTGTTAGTAGTGGAATTGTGTTGAGAAAGATTCAATTGTTTGATATTTAAGTTGTGGTGTTATTCTTCTAGTGGTGTCATGTGAATATCGACTACATGACACTTCACCTTTAAGGGCCTAGGGGAATGCACTGTGTATTTGGCTACTAATCGTAGGGGTTACCGAAGTGACAGAAACCCGAACCCCCGTTAGGAAACCTTTGCACAAGGGATGTCAGGGTCTTAGAGTTTAAAGTTGTAGTTAGGTTTCTACCTTAATTACTTTCTTGTACTTGCGGATGCTTGCAAGGGGTATAATCACAAGTATGTATTAGTCCTAGGAAGGTCGGTACATTAGCATAGGTTCACCCACGCAATATTTAGCAAACTAAAGAAGATTAATCAACTATATGAAGCGAAAGCACTTGACGATATTCCCATGTGTCCTCGAGAACGTTTGGTCATCTTAAGTAATACAACCGGCTTGTCCTTTGCTAAATAAAGGATTGGGCCACTTGTTGCATTTGTTCTTATTGTCTTTTATTTACTCGTACTTTATTTATCTGCATTATCAAAAATCCCTAAAAATCCGTTTGCTAAGTATTTACAGAGAATTCCTGCTCCAAGCCACTCATCAACACCTTCTGCTCCTTGTTGGGTTCGACACTCTTACTTATCGAAAATACTGTGATACACCCCCTATACTTGTGGGTCATCAAGACTATTTTCTGGTGCCATTGTCGGGGAGTGAAGCGCTATTGGAGAGTGGAACTGTTAAAGAAAACTTCTACTGTGAGTATTGCTTACTTTTGTTTGTTACGTTATTTCAATATGGATAATTCACTGAGTTTCTTATTTCGTAATGCTCCTACCACTGCTAAGGTAGTAGATAAACCACCACCTGCTGAAAATGATACTTTTAAAATACCTACAAGAATTGTTGATCGTGTTATGGATAACTACTATTTTGGAGATGGAACTGTCCATCTCGGTGATCATTTGCTCTTTATACACGAATTATGCGGGTTGTTTAAGTGTGCAGGTATTACAACAGATCAAGTCAAAAAGAAGTTATTCTCATTATCCCTGAAAGGAAGAGCTGAGGAATGGTATAAGCTGCTAAAGAATGGCCAATCTCTTGAATGGGAGGAAATAGTGCCTCTATTTTATTCAAAATTTTATCCTCCTAGTGAGATTCATAAAGATCGGAATCAAATATACAACTTTTGGCCTCTTGATGGAGAGAGTACAGCTCAAGCTTGGGGGAGATTTAAGTTACTAATGCTCAAATGTCCTATTCATGAGCTCCCCAACAATATTATTATTAATAACTTTTATGCAAGACTTTCTCTTCATGATAAGGACCTATTGGATGCTTCTTGTGCTGGATCATTTACACGAATGGAAGAAGAAGCTAAATGGGGTCTTCTAGACCGTATTCAAGACAATGCTGAAGCATGGGAGAATGATAAAGGAAGAAAGTCAGGTATAAATTATGATTATGAATGCATTGAATCTTTTATGGGAACTCATGACTTTCAAAATATTAAAAATGCTTATGGTCTAGACCCTCAAGCTATTGCAACTTATTTTAAGGCTTTTGCTTCCTATATTGAAGTTCCTAAAAGTAAGTGGAATAAGTATTGATTACCCACAAGTATAGGGGGTGTATCGCAGTATTTTCGAGGGAAGTGAAACCCAATTTATTGATTCGACACAAGGGGAGCCAAAGAATATTTATAAGCCTTAACAACTGAGTTGTCAATTCAGCTGCACCTAGAAACAATCTTGCTCACAACAGTTTATGAGTAGCAACAGTTTTGTAGTATGAATAGTAAAGTAACAGCAGTAGTAAAGCAAAGACAGTAGTAACAAAAGCAGTAAACAGTGGGATTCGAGTGCGGTAGCCATAGGGATGGACGGACGGGCGTTGCATGGACAAGACAATTCACATAGCAATCAGAACATAGGGAAATTGCAGATAAATAAGATAAAGCACCCAAGTACTAGACAATCCTAGGCATGTGTTCCATATATAGTCATATGTGCTCGCAATGAGAACATGCACAACATCTTTTGTCCTGCCAGCCCGTTTGCACCGGGGCCTCTAGGGAACTACTGACAATTAAGGTGCTCCTTTTAATAAACCACCGGAGCAAAGCATTAACACTCCGTGAACACACGTGATCCTCACATCAAAGCCATTCCCTTCCGGTTATCCCGATTTCTGTCACTTCGGGGCCATAGGTTCCGGACAACAACGTGTGTATACAACTTGCAGATAAGACCAAGAACAATACTATCATAATGAATCAATAACATGTTCAGATCTAAAATCATGGCACTCGGGCCCTAGTGACAAGAATTAAGCACAACAAGTCGCAACAAAGTCATGAAGCACTAATAAAACATACTAGGGACCATGCCCTAACAATCTGATGCCATTACATGAACGATCTCATCCAATCCCTGCCATCCCCATAGCCTACAGCGGGGGATTACTCACTCATAGATGGGGGAAATGGATGGTCGATGGAGATGATGGTGAAGATCGATGGAGATGGCTCCGGGGGCACTTCCCCGTCCTGGCAAGGTGCCGGAACGGAGACTTTCTGTCCCCCTAATCTCCCCTTCGGTGGTGGCGGCGCAGCGGAACTTTTCGTGGAAAAACGTCGACCCCCCATAGTTTTTAGGTCAGAAGGCTTCTTATAGGCGAAGAGAGAGGCCGAGGGGGTGCCTGGGGCCACCACACCATGCCCTGGCGCGGCCAGGCCAAACCCGCACCTAGGGGTGGTGTGGCCAGCCCCTAGCCCTCCTTCGTCTCGTATTCTGGCTCCGTGAGTCTTCTGGAAAAATAGGCACTTTGGCTTTTGTCCCGTCCAATTCCGAGAATATTCATTTTCTGACTTTCCTGGAACCAAAAACAGCAGAAAACAGGCAGCTGGCACTGTGGCTCTTGTTAATAGGTTAGTCCAAGAAATCATATGAAAAGTAGTCCAAAGTGTGGACAAAACACAAGAAATTGAATGAAACCAAGCATGGAGCATCAAAAATTATAGATACATTTGCAATGTATCAACATCCCCAAGCTTAACTCCTGCTCGTCCTCGAGTAGGTAAGTGATAAAAAGAATAATTTTTGAGGTGACATGCACCATCAAAGACTTGATCAAAGTATTTGTAAAACATTTGAAACTAGGATCATAGTACTTCAATCATAACATGAAAGACAAAGTTCTAGCAATAAGACAAAGAAACTATGATGCAACATGGAAAGGCACAAACAAAAGATTCATGAATAACAATGCTTTGCAAGACGTTTGTTTGTTTCACATAAAGAAAACATGGCATAGTGGCATTCAGCTTGTCCCTCAATAGAGTAGCAAAAGTAAATGCATAGGACACCTTCAAAGTTTACAAGAGTGACTAGATACAAATAGTTTAAAACAAGCAGTATCAAGGTATGCATCAATCAACAAGTCTTGGGACAATGCACATAGAACTAAGAATGGCCACTATGCTCTCAAGAAAGTGCTCAAAGAATATGTGGAGACTCAACATGGAAATGATAAGGTTTTGAATAGTTTGAAAGGCTTCCAAATGCTGAAAGTATGGTACTCGTTAGCTTTGAGCTCTCATTGCCCCTATCATAAGCATCTTTAAATGGTTAAGGTTAAAGTGACACAACTAAGAGGATATGCTTGACAAGTTATAAATCGAAGTCTCATGCCCCTTACTTATGAAGACCGATCCTCATGCTACTCAACTTCAGTCACAAGTAAGCTCTTGTCATTGTAAGTATATACGTATCATAGAGAACCGCCAACGGGGTACCCCTTGCACATGACACGGGAGCTATCCCATAAATCAAAATAACAAGGCAAGCACACAATGAGCATCTCGGCGATCTTTTTATTTACTACGTGCATATATTTTTATTGAGGATGCTTCATAGAATGCTCATTATGGTTATGCTGCAAGTTTCCACCATGATTAGGCATGGCTTAGGCTAGCGGCTCAGGCGTTTCTCTAACATACATACAAACTCCATGATCTTACAAGTTCCACTTTTATTTCACACCGCCGGGATCCATAAGCAAAATAACATGATATCAACTAGGTACAAGGTACCAATGAAGTGTTGAAAGCGGTCCCCATGATGCATGGTTCTGCTAACTTCAACTTATAAAGCGCAAGCATATACGCAACAAAGAAGGACGCAATGGTTCAGGTTTATTAAATGCAAGAAAATAAAGTGTGCCATCAAGTTCGTGAGAGCTTTACTAACTAACTTTCTCATAACAAGTAAACATTTTATTCGGAAGAAAACAAGGCATATTGAATATGCACGGAAATAGCAAATGATGCTAATAGGTAGGTATGGTGGACACTTTGGAAATATTTGGTTTAGGGAGTTGGAAACTTGAGTAAAACATACTCAGTGTAAGTGAAGGCTAGCAATAGTAAGGGAGCGACAAACGAGAGAGCAATAATGGCCATAATCATGCAGAGCGACAAAACATCATTGATCAAAGCATAAAGTGATACTACAAGTTGAAAACTAAAGGATCATAAAGGCTTATGGTGACTTGAGATAGTCATAACATGGTGTGAGCATGTGCCAAGTCAACCCAATAAAACATCAAAGGAGACAACCACTATACTATGCTTTAATATGCTAAAACAACGCATGATTCATCCAAGGCACATTAAGCAATCTCAATTGTTTATAACAAGTCATGCTACAGCAAAGAATACTAAGCATAAAGCCAAAACAATATCAAGCATGGCATGACAAAGCATAGGCCACAGACAAAAACACGCTCTCTTTACCACTTAAGCAAGAGCTTTCCTACTCTTTTCCAAACCAAACCAAACCAAACTATTTGAACACCAATATATGAAAGAGGAGGTCCAACCAATTTATTCAGCAAACTAAGCAAACCTCGCAAACTAAAAACCAAAACAAAAACAAAAACGAAAAAGAAGACGCTCCAAGAATCAACACAACTGTGCATGAAACAATAAAAATGAAGTGGTTGAAAGAAACCTGAGATTTTTATTGACGAAGAAGGGGATGCCTTGGGCATCCCCAAGCTTTGACGCTTGTACTTCTTGGATATTTCTTGGGGTCACACGCGTGGCATCCCCAAGCTTGAGATTTAGTCCATCCTTCATCTCATTACTCATTCCTTCCATACACCTGAAATTTTTCCTTCATACAAAACTTCACATAATCTCTATTAGCAACATTAGTGCACTCAAGACAAATAAGTCTTAAGGTTCAGTTCTAACATCAAATAAACTTCCATTAGATCACTAGCTACTGTAGCACTTCCCTCAAAAACTTCAATTCCCCAAAAGAACTCAAAAAGGAACCAACAAGAAGCAAATGCAGAAAATGGCAGAAATCTGTCAAAACAGACCAGTAGGTAAAGACGAATTTTTTCGAAGACCTTCTGTTGCTCAAATCAAAAAGTGTTGAACTAAAGAAAGTTAGATATCAACCTGGGTCAGAAGCACAAACATTCACGCCTCAAAAGGACGTACAGAGATTCTACACGAATTTTTACGGTGAAGCACAGAAATCTGTTTCGGGACAGCAACTTTCCCAATCATTACTTCTCTCTCATTAGATGTTAATCTTGGCACAAGAAGCAAATAAAAAGGATAAGGAGCGGTTATTACTGAACTTCCAAGAGTCATCTAAAACTTTTGGGTTATCTCCCAATAAGTACTTTTCTTTAACGCCTTTAAGTTAGGCATAAGCAAAAACTAAAATGGATAGAATAGAAGTAAGCGGAGATAATCATGGTGAAAACATTGTTTTGTTCAATGAAATCCTTTTGTTAACAAGGTTGATCAGGTCTTGTTACCAAAACAATTCCATATGAGACAAAACTTTGTATCCCACTAATGATTATGTTACCTCAACCTTGATAGCAATGGTCCCAATCATAATAGTTTCAAATTTTCTCTTCGTATGGGACAATATATTTCTCCAACTTGAATGCCCTCAACATGTTCAATTAAATTCAAACCATAAGTCATTTCAATCTTCTTGAGGAAATAGACAATGTGTTCATTGAAGGTCACCTTCCCTTGATTACAATTAATAACAGCTCCTGCAGTATTTAAGAAAAGGTCTCCCAAGAATAATAGACATATTACCATCTTCAGGCATAAAAGTTTGAGAGGATGCTCTCATAAGAATATGAAGTGAAGTAAAAGAGAGCATCAAGAAGCAAATACAAAACACATTTAAGTCTAACCCACTTCCTATGCATAGGAATCGTGTATGCAAATAAATTCACAAACAACAAAGAGACATGCATAGGAAGATAAAACAAGAGTAACTTCAGCACATAGAGAGGTGTTTCAATACCATGAAAACTTCTACAACCATATTTTCCTCTCTCATAATAATTTTCAGTAGCCTCATGAAGAAACTCAATAGTATAACTATCACATAAAGCAAGCTCTTCATGATCTACAAGCACTAGAGCTTTACTATAAACATTTTCAAGAGAAACCTCAGGAACATAACATTCATTCTCCTTTATTAAGCAAGGGGGACAATCAAATAATGTAAAGGATAAAGAGTTACTCTCATTAGAAGGTAGGCATGGGTAGCTAATACATTCTTCCTCCTTTTGTTCATCACTCTCCTCTTTTTCATCTAATGAGATTTCAGGTTCATCAATTTCTTCTTCCATAGGATCCTGCAAGGCATTAGTCTCTTCCATTTGTGGAAAGCATCTATTAAAATATTCAAGAATATAGCCATTTTCATCCTTGTAATTATCAAAGAAAAATTTAAGTATACCATACACCTCATATTTGGGTGAATCATCAATATTTTCAAGCAAACTAGCAAGTTCAAAAGCACCCTTCCAAGCAATAAATTCTTCAATTTGTTCCGCATCATAAAAGCCATAAATTCCTTTAGCATAGGAAGATATGGTATCATTATCACTATACTCACATTGAAAAGGGAGGTGTTTATACCTCTTTCTCCAACAAGACTCATCACAGCAATAAGTAACATTATAAGTAGAGCACACGTTCCTAGCAATGGTATACAATCTATCAATTTGTTCCCATAAGTGTTTCCCTTTTTGTGACAAGCGGTGTTCCTTATAATAATATTTTTGATCTTCCGTGAACCCACCTTGCCAATAAGCTTCAGTTTCAAAGAAACCAACCATTGCCAACAAGCATGATAAAGCAAGACAATAACAGACCAACGAAAATAACAACTAGAGTAGGAACTAATTTTTTTTGTATTTTTGATAAAGAAACAAGGAAACAAGGAGAAAGATAAACTTAGCTTGAACAATAGTGATTCCAAGTGAACTTGATAAATAAAGCTATGATCCCCGGCAACGGCGCCAGAAAATAGTCTTGATGAGCCACAAGTATAGGGGGTGTATCACAGTATTTTTGAGGGAAGTGAAACCCAATTTATTGATTCGATACAAGGGGAGCCAAAGAATATTTATAAGCCTTAACAAATGAGTTGTCAATTCAGCTGCACCTAGAAACAATCTTGCTCACAGTAGTTTATCAGTAGCAACAATTTTGTAGTAGGAATAGTAAAGTAACAGCAGTAGTAAAGCAAAGACAGTAGTAACAAAAGCAGTAAACAGTGGGATTCGAGTGCGGTAGGCATAGGGATGAATGGACGGGTGTTGCATGGACAAGACAATTCACATAGCAATCAAAACATAGGGCAATTGCAGATAAATAAGATAAAGCACCCAAGTACTAGACAGTCCTAGGCATGTGTTCCATATATAGTCATACGTGCTCGCAATGAGAACTTGCACAACATCTTTTGTCTTGCCAGCCCGTTTGCAGCGGGGCCTCTAGGGAACTAATGGCAATTAAGGTGCTCCTTTTAATAAAACACCGGAGCAAAGCATTAACACTCTGTGAACACACGTGATCCTCACATCAAAGCCATTCCCTTCCGGTTATCCCGATTTCTATCACTTCGGGGCCATAGGTTCCGGACAATGACGTGTGTATACAACTTGCAGATAAGACCAAGAACAATATTATCATAATGAATCAATAACATGTTCAGATCTAAAATCATGGCACTCGGGCCCTAGTGACAAGCATTAAGCACAACAAGTCGCAACAAAGTCATAAAGCACTAATAAAAGATACTAGGCACCATGCCCTCACAATCTGATGCCATTACATGAATGATCTCATCCAATCCCTACCATCCCCATAGCCTACAGCGGGGGATTACTCACTCATAGATGGGGGAAACATGGATGGTCGATGGAGATGATGGTGAAGATCGATGGAGATGGCTCCGGGGGCACTTCCCCGTCCCGGTAGGGTGCCGGAACAGAGACTTTCTGTCCCCCAAATCTCCCCTTCGGTGGTGGCGGCGCAGCGGAACTTTTCGTGGAAAAACGTCGAACCCCCCATAGTTTTTAGGTCAGAAGGCTTCTTATAGGCGAAGAGAGAGGCCGAGGGGATGCCTAGGGCCACCACACCATGCCCTGGCGCGGCCAGGCCCAGCCCGCGCCTAGGGGTGTTGTGGCCAGCCCCTGGCCCTCCTCCGTCTCGTATTCTGGCTCCGTGAGTCTTTTGGAAAAATAGGCACTTTGGCTTTTGCCCCGTCCAATTCCGAGAATATTCATTTTCTGAGTTTCCTGGAACCAAAAACAGTAGAAAACAGGCAGCTGGCACTGTGGCTCTTGTTAATAGGTTAGTCCAAGAAATCATATGAAAAGTAGTCCAAAGTGTGGACAAAACACAAGAAAGTGAATAAAACCAAGCATGGAGCATCAAAAATTATAGATACATTTGCAATGTATCAAGTATCATGAACCTTATAAATATATTGCTAATAGTGTTCCTGCAAGAAATACTGAAGTTTATACTGCTAATCATGTTTTACCCGAACCTTACATGGAGAAAATGCATTTCCGAGTTAAGATAAAGGAACATTCTATGATAGCTAGTATGGTTAAAGAAAGTACAAATAAAGTTGTTGATGAACAAGTAGCTATTGAACCTATAATAGCGAATGTGAAAGACTTTGTCACTAAATATGTGGAAGATGGACACACTATCCTCTGTAACGATACTTCTAATATTGTTTCACAAAGTAGTGTTATGAGAGCCAATGTCCCTGTGTTTTCTATTAAAGTAAGCGATCATTGCTACAATGGTTCTTGTGATAGTTATATTGTTAAATTTATGCATGATACTGAAAGTTACTATGAGAGAGGGAAGACTGTTCTCATGCATCTCAATAATATTAAGTTTCCTCGCTTTATGCTGAAAATCTTTATGTTGCACTTGTTTTGCCTTCCTATGCTAGCATTCCCTGGTTTCAACAATTTGTTTGCTTACAAAATTCCCTTGCATAGGGAGTGGGTTAGACTTAAACATGTATATTTTTGCTTCTTTATGCTCTCTTTCACTTCAATTCATATTCTTATGTGAGCATCATTGAAATTATCATGCCCATCTTAATGGCTATAAAGAAAGAGCTTTTTGGGAGACTGCCCAATATTTTTTCTTTCAATTTGGTTTTGCTTATTTGAGTCTTGGAAGTTATTACTTCGTTAATAACCTCTCCTTATCCTTTTTGTTTGGTTTTTGTGTCAAGATCAACCTCTAATGAGAGAGAAGTAATATTTGAAAAAGTTGCTGTCACAAAACAGATTTTTGTGCTTCGCTGTAAAAATTTGAGAAAAATCTCTGTACGTCGGATTGAGCCGTAAATTTTTGTGCTTCTGCCCCAGGTTGTTAGTTAACTTTCGTTCATTTTGCACTTTTTGATTTGATCAACAGAAGATTTTTTTAAAAATTGATCTTTACCTGTTGGTCAGTTTTGATAAATTTTTACCACTCTTGCATTTGCCTCTTAAATCGATTTCCTTTTTGAATTCTTTTGGGATTTCAGAAGGAGTTGTTTCAGTAGCTTATGTTTTGATGGATTTCAGTCGAAATTGAACTTAAAAGGTTTATTACCTCCCTTATACTAATGTTGCTAATAAGAATTGTGTGAAGTTTTGTGTAAAAGAAATTTCCAGGTTAGTGGAGAAAATGGTGTAATAAGAAAGTGAAAGGTTTCATGAATCGAGCAATATGTGTATGAAGATGAAGATATTGATGTTATTCAAGTGGCAATTCTGGAAAATTTATCAAAGACCAAGTTCAGAGACCTGCAGAGTCTGTTTTTGAATAGGTAACTGTTATGGTAAGGAAAAGTCGGCGAAAAATCTGTCCACTTATATTTTTGCAGTTTTTATCCAACAAGGAAAGCAACGAAGCAAAAGACGGACGGAAACGGAGCCAGGGTGGCTCACACCGCCCCCTAGCGCGCCCCCTGGCCATGCCACCAGGTGGTGTGGCCACCCCGGAGTCCGCCTCCGACCCATTTTCTCCCAATACCTTCCTTCTGTTGTAAAAAATCATAATATATAACCCCCCGGATCCCCTGAGGTTCGTATATCATGTTCTCTTCATGTTTTCGTTTCGATCTGTTTCTACCAGGAACTATTCTTCAAGTTTAGAAGCACGATGGTCTCCGCCAAGGATAAGGGAAAGGAGCCTGCAGAGGAGGATCCCCAAGACCCTGGGCAGGAAAAGGAGATCGAGAGTAAAGATGAAGAGGAGGCAAAGAAAAGCCAGCATCCGCACACCGGCACTACCATTGCAAGCATTGGAGTGGTGGCAAACCCTGCCAGGATCAAAAGGACTACACGGATGTCAACTGGAGGGAAGCCTCCGTGTCACTATTTGGCTCCTCGGTCACCGTCTCCACGCACCAAGAATCCCTTCCATACCCTTATCCATGAGCATCAATTCCAGAATATGCCCAAGGAGAAGCTACCCTCCAATTGGGATATGCCTCGTTCTAACCATGCAGGAAAACAAGACTTCAAGGAGGATATGCCTCGTTCTAGGATTCACAACCCAACATGATCATGCACCGCATCAAGCACAACTCGGAGTTGATTCGTACTCTCACCTTCGAGATTGAGGACTTGAGGAAATTGATCGAAAAGCTCATCGAGAGAACACCACCACCACAGAAGGAGTAATTCGTCATCAGGTTTTGGCATCCCCCTGGTTTGTTCCAAGCTTGGGGGAGTGTCGTGGTATCACATCACTATCTTCTATCTTTTTACCTTTTTAGTAGAGTCATATCATGAATAGAGAAGTTATCATGTAGGATGGTTTGCATTATGGAAGTGTCCCCTCTCGTTAGATATCTATGTATCCCTTGGTGTGAGTTGTCGTTATGTAATATTAATGAGAAGTTCTTTCATTTACTCTTTTGCATATCTCATATTAATTTTCAATTGCTATTATATGATTGATCTTGTTGTTAGTATTGGTATCACTCTAGGATCATTGAGTAAATTTAGTTGGTTTTGGCAAACCTGGCTCGGTCAGTAGCATTACTACTTTGAGAATTGAATGAAAAGATAAAAGTACTCTAAAGAAATATAACTTCATCATCATCTTTCTTGAGTTGCTCATAAGCTTAGTATTCTCTAGTTAAGATCTTTTGTGCTTCCAAGGAAGATTGCATGTTTGTTTTTATCACTTGTATGTTTGTTTGTTTCCTTCAACTCTTATGCTTGCTACCCAGCCTTGCTAGCCAAAAACCTGTACTGAGAGGGAATGCTTCTCGTGCATCCAATCCTTAAACCAAAACCTATGCCATTTCTATCCACCATACCTACCTATTAGCATTATTGCTATTCCAAGTAAATTCATGTTTTTATATACCTTCCGAATTAAACTTGTTATGTGAAAATTAGTGATTAAAGCTCTCACAAACTTGATGGAACACTTTACTTTCTTGCACTTAATAACCTTGAACCATTGTGCCCATCTATGTTGCGTATATGCTTGCGCTTTATAAGTTGAAGTTAGTAGAACCATATATCATGGGGAACGCTTTCAACATTGCACTTATATTTTGTTGATATCATGATTCTTTTGCCTATGGATCCCGGCGGTGTGAAATAAAAGGGGAACTTGTAAGATCATGGAGTTTGTATGTGTGTTAGAGAAACGCCTGGCCCGCTAGCCTAAGCCATTCCTAATCATGGTGGAAACTTGCAGCATAACCATAATGAGCATTCTATGAAGCATCCTCAATAAAAACCTATGCAAATAGCAAATAAAAAGATCGCCAAGATGCTCATTGTCTATTGTCTTGTCATTTTGATATGGGATAGCTCCTGTGTCATCGGGCAAGGGGTACCCCGTTAGCGGTTCTCTATGATACATATGTACATACAATAATAAGAGCTTACTTGTGACTGCAGTTGAGTAGCATGAGGTTCGGTACTCGTAAGCAAGGGGCATGCGATTTCAACTTATAACTTGTTAAGCATATCCTCATATTTCTTCACTTTAACCTTAATCACCTCAAGATGTTTATGATAGGGGCAATGAGAGCTAAAAACTAATAAGTACCATAATTTTTAGAAGCTCTTTATGAAACTTGAAATCCCTGCTTCCCTCTACGAAGGGCCTTTCTTTTACTCTTTAGTTGAGTCAGTAAACCTATTCCCTTCTATCTCAGCAAGTATTTTCAGTTGTTGTGTTTCATTCATTCATATGATGATTTATTCAATTATGTTTCTTATATTCCTTGTTTTGCACATTGTTCTTATCTTACTGAGTATTACTTTAAAAGCTATCATTGAAAAACCATTATGCTTGAACTCCTGCAAGTTGTTAACTATTCTTTGACCAAGAGCAAAGTTTGCCATTACCAATTATGATTTACTTTTTGTATCTTTATTTGTGTTTCCTTTAACTATTGCAAGTTAAGTTTTATAACGGTGAGTTGTCTTCTATTATGATTTATGTATTGATGAATGTGATGCTTATTGTCCGTATTCTTTTATCGACTCTTCACTCCATAAACCTGAGGTCATGTTTATTGAGCTCAGTTTTTGCTGCGGACAAGCGAAATCTAAGCTCGGGGAGAGTTGATACGTCCATTTTGCATCACTATTCTATATCATAATTTACTATTATTCATTGATATATTTCATATTAAGAGATGATACTTATGTTATTTCATCTATTTTGCATGGTTGATGACTTTTGGAGCATGGACCGCTGTAGTCAGGATTCTGATGGAAAAGGGGTTGTTTGGAGGCGAAATTCGTGAAGATCAGAAAATCCAGGAAAATACATGGAAAATTCTATTTTTCCAGAAGATGGAGGATGCCAGAAGGGGGAGTGGAGATGGTCCATAGGGGGCCCACACCGCCCCCTGGCGCGGGCCACCCCTGGTCGCGCCACCAGGTGTTGTGTCCACCCTAGCCCACTCCTGGATCTCCCCTTTGGCGTATATTATCCCCACGAAACCCTAATACCTGGGGAGCGACAACATAAAGATTCCACCGCCTCTGCAGAGCGGAAAACTATAGAGAGAGAAAGATCTCTCCGGCAGACAGAATTCTGCCAGGGGAATTCCTTCCTAGAGAGGGGAGATCGTAGCCATCAACACCACCATCAAGATGGACTTCATCGGGATCATCATCATCTCCATCATCATATCCACCAGCACCATCATCACCACTCCCTACCGCTGTAACAATTGGGTTGAATCTTGCATAGTTCTTAGGGGAAACTTTCCTGGTGTTGATTACTCCTTGTAGTTGATGCTATTGAGTGAACCATTGAATTATCGGTCATGTTCAGTTTGTTACTTATCATTATTTCATCTCTGATCTTGATCCATATGATGTCTTGTGACTAGTTCGTTTAGTTCTTGAGGACATGGGAGAAGTCATGTTGTTAGTAGTGGAATTGTGTTGAGAAAGATTCAATGGTTTGATATTTAAGTTGTGGTGTTATTCTTCTAGTGGTGTCATGTGAACATCGACTACATGACACTTCACCTTTAAGGGCCTAGGGGAATGCATTGTGTATTTGGCTACTAATCGTAGGGGTTGCCAGAGTGACAGAAACCTGAACACCCGTTAGGAAACCTTTGCACAAGGGATGTCAGGGTCTTAGCGTTTAAAACTGTGGTCAGGTTTCTACCTTAATTACCTTCTTGTACTTGCGGATGCTTGCAAGGGGTATAATCACAAGTATGTATTAGTCCTAGGAAGGTCGGTACATTAGCACAGGTTCACCCACACAACACTTAGCAAACTAAAGAAGATTAATCAACTATATGAAGCGAAAGCACTTGACGATATTCCCATGTGTCCTTAAGAACATTTGGTCATCTTAAGTAATACAACCGGCTTGTCCTATGCTAAAGAAAGGATTGGGCCACTTGCTGCATTTGTTCTTATTGTTTATTTACTCGTACTTTATTTATCTGCATTATCAAAAACCCCTAAAAATCCGTTTGCTAAGTATTTACAGAGAATTCCTGCTCCAAGCCACTCGTCAACACCTTCTGCTCCTCATTGGGTTTGACACTCTTACTTATGGAAAATACTGCGATACACCCCCTATACTTGTGGGTCATCACCCAGCCCCTGAGTAAAATAATTGCAAGGAAAGCAGAAAACACAAGGTTTGGGGCACTTAGCTTTATTTATTCACAGAATATCACGAGGTATAATGTATGGCTAAGTAGCCTGGCTGAATAGTCTTATTTGTAAAGTAAAAAACATCTAGGGTTTGGAGTATGCGACTCCACTTTCTACGTCTTTAAGGTGGTAGGCGCCACCTGGGATTACTTCGATAATCACGTAAGGTCCTTCCCAAGGGGACTCAAATTTGAGGTGCCCTTGCTTCTTCAGTCGCAGGACCAGGTCACCTTTGATGAAGGATCTGGGGCATAGCCTTCTGCTGTGGTAATTCCGGAGGTTCTGCTGGTAGATCGTAGATCTCTCCGCTGCAATCTTGCGTGCCTCATCGAGGAGGTCGACGGAGTCTTCGAGTGCGAGGGTTGATTCTGCCTCACTGTATGCTACTACCCGTGGGGCCTTGTAGCGCACCTCTGCGGGTAGTACCGCCTTGGCACCGTGTACCATGAAGAACAGAGTGTAGCCGGTAGCGCTTTTTGGAGTTTTACGGAGGCTCCATAGTACTGATTGGAGCTCGTCTGGCCACCCGGCAGCTTTTTCGAGTGGCTGGAGGAGCCTTTTCTTGATCCCACCGCAGACGAGGCCGTTGGCCTTTTCGACTTGACCCTTGGTCCGGGGATGTGGCACCGAGGCGTAGCTAATGTTGATTCCTAGGTTTTCGTAGAAATCCTGGAACTCCTTGGAGGTGAAGTCCGTCCCATTGTCCGTGATGATGCTATGTGGCACCCTGAAGCGGAAGACGATGGACTCGAAGAATTTGATAGCGCTGGCTCCCGATTGGTTTGTCACCGGCCTGGCCTTAATCCACTTGGTGAATTTGTTGACCGCTACTAGGAGGTAGACGTATCCTCCTCGTGAAGGTTTCTGGAGTTTTACCGACCATGTCGAGTCCCCATTGTGCGAAGGGCCAAGCCATAGGTATTGGCATGAGTTATGCGCCAGGTGCATGCGGCTTGTCCGCAAATTGCTGGTAGGAGTTGCAACGCTGGACGATATTCTTGGCGTCATGCATTGCCGTTGGCCAGTAGAATCCCGCTCGTAGAGCTTTGGCAACGAGAGCACAACTGCCGGCATGGTGGCCGCAAGTGCCTTCATGTATGTCGAGGAGGATTGCTCTTCCTTCCCCATTGGAGACGCACCGCTGAAGGGCTCCTATGATGCTGCGCTTGTATAGTTTGCCATTGACGAGGGCGAATGCCTTGGATCGTCGTGCTATATGGTGTGCATCAGTCGATTATCTAGCAGCCTCTTGCTGAGCAAGTATGTGATGTATGGTTGCATCCAGGATGGCTCAATCATCATGACTTCCATGGGGCCTTCGAGTCCTGTGTCTGGCTCCATGTTGTCGAGTGCCGTTGGCTCCTTGGGTGGCGTAACCCCCGAGTCCTTTGACGTTCTGGTTTTATGTTCTGGAGCCTTTGGTTTGATGGAGCGCTCACAGATGCGCTCTAGAAATACTCTGGGTGGCACTTGGGTGTAGGTGGAGCCGATGCTGGCGAGTGTGTCCGCCTCCTCATTGCTCTCACGGCCCATGTGTCGCAGCTCGCAACTGTCAAAATCCCCCTCGAGTGCGTCGTAGAGGTCACGGTAGGTGATCATGTTGTCGCTCAAAGCATCGCACTCGTTCATTGTTTGGTTGACCACCAGTTTGGAGCCGTAGATGACGAGTCACTTGGCGCCGCAGGCTTTTCCCATCTGCATCCCGTGGAGCAAGGCTTCATATTCAGCTTCATTGTTGGAGGTGGTGAACTACATTCGCAAAACATACCTCATCTTGTCACCTTGCAGCGAGATCAGGATGATGCCCGCACCAGGTCACTCCTTGCGCTTGGACCCATCGAAGTGGATTGTCCATAGATAGGACATATCTGGCTTGTCGGGGAGCTAGTTTTCCATCCAGTGCATGAGGAAGTTTGGGAGAACTTGCGACTTGATTGCATCGCGCTACTCGTATGTGATGTCTCATGGAGACAGCTCTATCCCCCAGAGCGTGACTCGTCCAGTGGCGTCGGGATTATTGAGGATGTGCCCAAGTGGGGCGTCGTTCACCATGACGATTGGGTGTTCCTAGAAGTAGTGGCGCAGTCGCCTGGCTATCATGAATATGCCATACGCCAGCTTCTAATAATACGGGTACCGCTGTTTTGTTGGCGTGAGCACCTCGCTGAGGTAGTAGACTGGGCGTTGTACCCCGTGGACTTTGTTTTGTTCGGCTTGTTCCACTACAAGCACAGTGCTAACCACCTGGTTGGTGGCGGAGATGTATAGCAACATCGGCTCCTTCTCACGAGGTGTTACCAATACCGGCAAGGTGGACAGTAGACGCTTGAGGTCTTCGAATGCTTCTTGTGCTTCTTCTATCCACTCGAATTTGTCTGCAGAGAAGTTGGTAGAAAGGCAGCGCCTTTTCGCCCATGTGACTGACGAATCGACTGAGCGCCACGATTCTCCCAGCCAGCTGTTGGATGCCTTTTACGTTCTTCGGCTTCTCCATGGCCAGTATGGCCTTTATTTTCTTCAGGTTGGCCTCGATCCCTCTCGCGGAGATGAGATACCCAAGCAGCTGCCCAGATGGTACGCCTAAGGCGCATTTGTCCGGATTCAATTTCATCTGGTAGCGTTCAAGGTTATCGAAGGTCTCACGGAGATCATCGAGTAACGAGGCTTCCTCCTTGGTTTTGACGATGATGTCATCAACGTAGACTTGGATGTTGCGACCAAGTTGGCTCTTGAGGCAGGCCTTCATGCACCGCTGGTAGGTGGTTCCTGCATTTTCAGCCCGAAGGGCATCGTTGTGTAGCAGAAGACACCAAAGGGTGTGACAAACGCCGTTTTCTCCGGGTCTTCCTCCTTCATTCGAATCTGATGATAGCCTGTGTAGGCGTCGAGGAAGCAGAGGCGCTCACATCGCGTAATGGAGTCAATTATCTGCTCGATCCGTGGCAATGGGAAGTGGTCCTTCGGGCAATGCTTGTTCAGGGAGGTGAAGTCCACGCACATCCGCAGGATATCCATGTCTTTTTAGGAACGAGCACGGGGTTTGCGACCCAGGTGCTTTCCTTGATCTCACGTATGAAATTAGCGTCGAGGAGTCTGTTGACTTCCATACCGACCGCTTTTTCCCTTGGTTTAGACAGTCATCGTATTGTTTGTTTGACTAGCCTTGCTTTAGAATTCACGTTGAGTGCGTGCTCGGCGAATTCCCTGGGAACTCCTGGCATGTCCGCTGGACACCAGGCGAAGATTTCCCAGTGCTCACGGAGGAATTGGACGAGCGTGAGTTCCTATGCGGGACTCAAGTTGTTGGCGATGAGGGTCGTCTTGGTCGGGTCCGTTGGGTGGACCTAGACTTTCTTGGTGTGCACCGTCATGTCGAAGGATTGGTCGGGTGAGCTTGGCTTGCTCGGGGGAGGTAGACTATTGTCTGTCGACTCCTTTAAGCTCGCCAGTTCCTCTTGCATGCCAAAAGACTGGGAGATTCTATTGAATTCCCTATCGCAGCTGTCAGATCTCTCGAAGCTTCCGTTGATTGTGATAATGATGTTTGGGCCTCGCATCTTCATCTACAGGTAGGCATAGTGTGGAACTGCCATGAACCTTGCTAACGCAACACGTGTGAGGATGTGGTGGTATTGTAAGGGCCAGTCGACGACTTCAAATTCAATGCGCTCTCGCCGAAAGTTTTGCAGCGTGCTAAAGATGACGTCGAGGCTGATCTTGCCCAGGGGGTACACACCCTTCCCTGGGAAGATGTCGTGGAACGTTGTGTCTGAAACTTCTAGACATGTCAGAGGGATCCTCATTGCACGCAAGGTACTTGCGAACATGAGATTAATGCTACTTCTGCCATCCATGAAGACGCGACTCATCTCGAAGACTCCGATCTGCGCCTCGAGCACCAAGGGACAATGTCCTGGGCGAGGTAGTTGGTGCAGATGATCGTGCTTGTCGAAGGGATGCATGACTCGCTTCCACTGAGGTACTCAGTGGTGGAGGGAGGGGAGTTCATCGCCAGGTTGACTTGGCGAGTGATTGCCTTCTGCACTCGAATTGAGGGGTGTCCTTTTTTGGATCATCCCCATGTTCCCTAGTGGTTAGGGGTATGGCTCGCCTCCATGGTTCTGGACTAGTGCAGCCGCAGGTGGTGGTGGAGGTGCTCCACGAGCCACGACGCCTGGGGAAGCTCCATAGCCTTGATTAATCGCGTCACGATTCATCTAGGCCTGGCCTTCGTGGAGCTTGAGGAACTCGCGGCAGTCCTTTAGTAGGTGGCTGGATTTTTTCTTACCGTTCTGCTTGTCGGTGTAGAAGTGGATGTTGCACGGTCCGGACAATTTGTCCTGGATGTATGTTCCAGGTGCCTCATCGCGAGTGCGGCACTGCCACACTTGCGTGGTTTTTCCGTTGTTGCAGCTGTCGTCGCGTTTGTCGACATAGCTAGCCACGACCATGTCGACCTCTTCGCGGTCCTTGTAGCCGCGCATTCGATGTTTTCCTCGGCGGTCGCGCCTGCAGCCGAGGTCGTCATCATCATCGGAATGGACATAGTTTTTAACCAAGTCCTCTCCGTCGGCCCACCGATTCGCGATTTCCATCAGGTGGTTGATTGTCTTGGGCTTCGAACGGCCTAGCTCCTTCTCGAGCTCTCTTCGGAGCACGCCGTTGTTGAATGCGTTGATTGCGCGATCCTCAGAGATGTCCTCTATAGAATTTTTATGATGGACCACCTCTGGATATACGAGCGCAGTGGCTCGCCAGTCTTCTGGTAGCAGCCTCACAGTTCTTCGGTTGATGCAGGCCTTTTGTAAGTGCCCTTGAGTTTCGTACGAAGTTGTAGACTAGCTCTTCCCAGCTTCGAATTGATCCGCACGGGAGGTTGTTGAGCCATGCACGGGTGTCACCTTGCAGCTGTATCGGGAGGCATTGCATCACCGTGGTTGTTGTTCCTCCACGTAGTCTGACGGAGGAGATGTGATCCTCCAGCCAGATTTCCAGGTCCTGTAGGCCGTCGAATTTCGAGTTCTCCGATGGGAGTTTAACCCCTATGGCATTCGCTTCTGCCTGATGGCTCTACTGAAGCAGCTGGCGCCGCAGAGCTCTATCCCATCATCTTCCGAGTCAGTCGAACGGGCACGTCTTACACGCATCTTGTCGACCTTGCGATGCGTGATGTCATCACGTGCGGCGTAGTCTCGGTCATGCCGCCGTGAGCGGCGCTGCCGAGACAAGTCGTGACTATTGTCACTAGAGGAGGGTGAAGAGTAGTGTTTGGCCAAAGCCTTGTCTTCTTTGGCTCCGATGTTGGATCCTTGATGAGGGCAGCTTCGAGTAGCCCCAAGCCTGTGATCGTAGATTGGTGCATGGCAGCTCACGGATCCCCAGCCGGTGGCTGGTTGTTGAGGAGGTACATGGTGGCCACTGTCACCGCTACTTGTGGTGTCTTTGGGAGCACATTGCCCCGCGTATCCACTGTCATGAATGAGAATTCGAGGACTCGTGCGGCCTATTCTTGCTCCTTGTCGGCGAGATGGGCCAGTCGAGAGCGCCTCTTGCAGGCCACATGGTCATTGCCCTTGGAGGAGGATCCTCCCATGGAAGAGAGTTGAGCCCGCTGAAGGCTCGACTCGTCCGCCGCCTTTCTGTGCGCATCGAGCTACGCGATTACTTGTTATTGGCGCTTGTATTCTTCCTTGAGCAGCCAATGGTAACCCATCAACATGTCTTGTGATGAGTTTGGGGGCAGGGGATTGCCTCGTAGAGCTTCTCGACAGCGGGCCTACTCATTGTCATTGAGCTTGATCAGCACGCGCTCTTCGGTGCGCTTAGTCGTCGTGATATGCGGGTCTCCTTCCGTCCCATTGTTGGTGGATGCGCCGTTGGCAGGACCACCGTTCACTAGTGGGATGCCGCCGTTGGATAGACCAGTACCAGTGTTGTCACGATTGCCGCCGGTGTCGCCTGCGTTGATGACGGTGCACATGTAGTGATTAGGGAAGTTGTTGCTTCTGCAACTTTCAGATCCGGAGCCATAGGCTCCATCCTCTATGGCAAGATCACCCAGATCAGATTCACGATTGTTGTCGCTGTCCGTGCTCCCGACTGTTGTCAGGGCATTGAGTTTGCTTAGGGTGCCGATCGGCGGTGGAAACCACGATGGTGGAGCGATCACGGGGACCGTCGGTTGATCAGGGAGGCGAAGTGTCCCGAGCTGACCAACTTGGAAGCGTAAGCTCCCGATCGCAGGCCAATCCCATCGCCCACGGACTCGAAAGTCGGGTAAGCGGCCGACGTGTGGATGGTGAAGTCGAAGGCACCGAAGAGGAGGCGAATCTTTGTTGTTGCAGAGTTGTAGATCGCAGTTTACAGGGCCGAAGAAACCGCGACATCAGCACTCCAAGTTCCCACAGACGGCGCCAATTGACGAGGGTTAAACTCATCAATTCCCATTGTTATGGACTTGGGTTTTTGGAGAAGGAGGGACCGCTGGATGCATCAATCGGCTAGCAAACAAGCATATAGGGATGCAAGGTTTACCCAGGTTCAGGCCTCATAGAGGATCCTACTCCTGCTTGTCTGCTCTTGGAATTATCAAGGGAGTCGAAAGTTACAGGGGGTGCGCAGATGTAATCTGGTGAGGTTGTGGAAACTAGGGTTGTGATTGTCCTCCTCGCTACCCCCTCCTAGCCTTTATATAGATAGCCTAGGTCTCAGGTAGCAGATCGAGTCGATTACAAGTTAGGGTTTGCCCCTTTAAACTTTCTATCTTGAGCTCGCTGTGTGCCGCAAGCAGTCGGAGTCTTCGTAGGCCACCCGAATCTCTGATTGGGCCCTAGTAACGCCGTGGGCTTCTGTTAGACTGGACCGTATATACCAAACTCGAGTACCTATTCCTCTTGAATTTCTACTAGGCGCTCCCTCGGTTGGAGTCTCTCCCGCATTTTTTCCAACTATATATAAAAGGAGATCAATATGAATATCAATCATCATACCAAATATTATGAATGACACTCAACACAATTGATGGTAATAAAATCAAATTGTGTATATATTGTTCATGTACTTGTATAAATTTCACGCCCCGCTCACTGACCTTCGAGCGAATGTACTCGCAAACAAAGTATCCACACAAATTAGTCCCTCGTGGCTGCCTCTCGCACTTTACAAGAATAGAATATAATCAAATAATAATCAAGCATGCTATAATGGTATTCAAACTAGAATTAGAGAGATGTGTGGACCTAGCTCGTACTACTTACCTCGATCAGATGAAAACTAAGCTCATCTTGAAAATCACCTACCGTCCTCTTGGTGAATTCTTGCCAAATCCTACCCGGCAAAAAAATGAATAAATGAGTTATTAGTTACTTGATATCTCAGGAAATGAATGAAAGAGACCGATATAGTACGATAATGACTGAAATTACCTCTGGAGCATATCTATAATTCTTTGGTACTCCTCTTGTTCTTTATTTAGTGAGGCCTAGGCGCCGAGCCTAGAAACACAATGTATTTCTTGCGCCATAGAATGATACCAACCCCGACTTCTCCTAGTGTCCTCTCATTTTCAGTTCAAGGGATTTAAAGATCCAGTGATTCATATTGTGGTAGCACTTCATCCACCCCAACACGAGCAAAGCCATCTGGAATATCATGCACAACCAAGGAGGAAGGTTATAGATACATAGAGTCACATGCCAAGTGCTATGACTGCTTCTCTGCTCCCCAAAAGGATTCATGGCATTTGTACTTAGACCAAACCTCAAGTTCCTTGCGTCATCTGCAAAGTTCAGGTACTCTCTATCGATTTTTCTCCACTGCTTCCCATTCGCGGGGTGTCTCGATAATTTGTCTTTCTTGCGGTCTTCTTTGTGCCATCACAACAACTTGGCATGCTCTTTGTTTTTGAACAAACGTTTCAACCATGGTATTATAGGATCATACCACATCACCTTTGCAGGAACCCTCTTCCTAGGGTGCTCCTCGCCCTCAACATCACCAGGGTCATCTCGACTGATCTTATACCGCAATGAACCGCATACCGGGTTTGCATCCAACTTCTAGTACTCCTCACCGTTGTAGAGGATGCAATCATTAATGCATGCATGTATCTTCTTCACCTCTAATCCTAGAGGGCACCTTGTATGTAGTGGCTGTCAATTCGTTATCCTTTGGAAGCTTCTTTTCCATTATTTTCAGTAGCTTCTCAAATCCCTTGTCAGATAAAACATTCTCCGCCTTCCATTGCAGCAATTCGTGTGATACCGAGCTTTGTGTTTCCATCTTCGCAATTTGCGTACAACATTTTTTTGTGATCCTCTAACATGTGCTCCAAATTTTTTCTCGTTTTCATGTTAGCATTCTCTCTATGCATCAAGAATGGCCCAACGAAGATTATCAGCGGTCTCATCTGATGCCCGTTTTTCACCTTCTTCTTGTTCATTGTCTTCCATTGCAGTACCACCGAATTCAGGGAACATTGGATAGTTGTCATCATTCTCTTCTTCTTCATTGTCTTCCATGATAACCCATTTTTGTCCGTGCTTTATCCAACAATTATAGCCGGACATGAAATCAGACTGAATCAGGTGGATGTGAATAGTTTTTGAGGAAGAGTAATCCTTCTCATTCCGACAGATATGGCACAGACAACACATAAAACCATTCCACTTGTTTGCCTCAGCCACTTCGTGAAAAGAATGCACGCCTTTAATGAACGCGTCAGACATTCGGGAAGTGTCGTACATCCCGGCTCATCTGCATTATAATTAAACTCTTGGATCATATAAAAAACTTGGATCATGTTCACTTCATTTACTTGTTGAAATCTAAAAATTTAGTGTGTACTAACAACATATATATATATATAATTGTACATGCACCAATTTTTAAATTGGACAAAACTGTTAACATAAAAAATATTGAGTTTTTAATTATTGATCAAGTAGTGAAAACCTCATTCAATTCTGAGCTCCGAAACTCTAAAATTACACATCTCAACTTTCAGTAACTTTTTGCATAATCAAAATTTGTCTAAAATTACACATCTAAAATTTCCTCTACCTCTACTTATAAAGCATGAAATCCCTCTCTACTTGTAAGGCATTGAGCTAAACTAACAACGAGAGATGAAAGAATGAAGTTTCTAACCTTTTAGAATCTTGGATTGATGGGTGCCACCAAATCTTGACAAATCTTAGACAAAAAATGGGGATGAACTTGAGCTAGCTTGGAGAAAAATGGCCATGGGCTCGGGCAGGAACGAGGCAAGTGTATATATAGAAAAATATTAGTCCTGATTTGTATTACAAATCGGTACTAGTTCATAATCTCTAGTCCCGGTTTGTAATACCAGACGGGACTATAGGTCTCCTAGCTCCTAGCCATTGGGGGGCACATCTTTAGTCCTGACTGGTATTACCAATCAGGACTACAGGTCCCTAGCAAACCGGGACTAGTCACATGTGGTCTACTAACCGTTGGGACTGGGATGAACCGGGACTAGTGCTCACACTAGTCCCGGTCCCAAACACAATCTGGGACTAGAGGCAAAAGCAACTCCAAAGCAAAGGCCTGTTTTCTACTAGTGCTACAAAAGTAGTCATCCTAAGTTTATTGTCTTATAGAAACACAACACAACCACAAACAAAGTGCGATAAGAAAGAAGGACATGAGGGGACACTAAAAAAGTATCTATAAATGAAAAAAAGATGCCGCATATGATGGGCGGGGCCAACAAGTTTCAGCATCAAGGATTTGCACTTACCGCTCTCGTGGGTGGTTGGTAACACCAGCTCTCTTCCACCTCCATCTGTAATCATGAAAATCACAAAGACATGTGTCTGCTGCAATGCATTTGTCATGGTATTGTCATGACATATACCCTCAGAAGAGGTCAATTGAGTAGACTAGGGGAAGTAAATGTAGTGGACTCTGGGAACGAGATTGACACATGATTTACCCAGGTTCAGATCCCTAGTGGAGGATCCCTACTCCTGCTACAAATCACTATATGAATATAGATCTATTACAATGTTGTCGTCTTCATAGCCGCCTAGGAGATTGTGGTCTAAGGCCTCGGTGGCCAACTAATCTCTCTGAAGATACGTATGTTGTGTAATCCATCCCTCAAGTGGCAACCCAGCTAACGATGATGAAGACAACTTCAATTAAGCCTAGACTAGAAGCTGGCGGGGGATTGGTTGCCCTAATAGATCATACTATGTGGATGTGCGCGCTTTGCCGCGCCGCCTAAATTCTATTTGTCAAAGCACGATAGGTGTGTTGTATTCACTGCTGGTAACACATTTTATTTGTTTATGTTACTATAAATTAAATATATGAACACGTGCATGGTTGAGTGTTTTGATCGGTAGATAAATGTGTCATTTACGTGTTAGATATATCTAAAACTAAGAGATCTAACCTTAATGCAAGAACTAGGCCCGTATTTTATATCGAAGCTCGTAAGCAACATAGGGGTACCATTGTTTCTTCAAGTAAACAAAAAGGTACATCGAGCAAACTTCAAACAAAAATACATCGAGCAATAGACCAAGTTGAGTACCACAAGAAACTGGCATGTTACATGATCATGATAAAAAACTAATGATGTCAAAACAAGCTAACTTATAAAGATCACACGGTAACCTTGTTCGATTGCCTCAAAATCGATGCTTGCAACTATTTAGATTGCAGAGCTCCAAGGGAAGACACAACTTTGTATTCAACATTTATAAGTGGCTGGATTATTAAATGATTAGTTTAGTCAATATAGATAATAGATTACATATATATTAATTCTATGCAGGAGTTATACTTGATATATTTCAAATTGTTCACTGGTTCAATAAAATTTAAAAGAGAAGGTATGGATGAAAGTTGCCACGAATCTTTACATAAAAGCAAGATCTAATATGTAATCAAGTTTTATAATTTATGTATATCAAAATGAAAAATAAAAGTTATGATATTTCTTTTGGACCCATTTAGTCAATGGAAGCCGCTTATTCATTAATCTAGAGCATGCTCCAAGTCAAGGGCACATAAATTTTTGTTAACTCGTATAGAAATTGTAGAACAACGTAGATCATGTATCAATTTACACAAGCATCTCATGTATTCTCGAGATATTCTAACATATTCAAAAGCAAATTCTATTGCAGAGTCTAAGAGGGGCCAAAAATAGCTTGTTCTGCTTTCTTTCAGAAATACATACATGTTAATTGTTGAAGTGACATGAAAGACGACTGTTTCTCGCAAGACGCGACCATTTCTTGCCTATTAGCGCTCCACGCTTTTCTTTAGCGATTCTTCTCTTCGGTTACTGTAGATTCTAGGTCCTGGACAATCGCTCTGCGTCGCGTCATCGCATGCCACGCGAGCCTTCTCCTTTTCAATTCCTTTTTTCCGCCATTCGTCCCTAATTTTTCTAGTCAAAACGGTGAGGATGATGCGACATCTTCGCGTAGTCCCGCATAGAAGCGTCTCTACCCGCGCCGCCCCCTCTCTCTCTCACCCCCACCGTCCCATGCGCTCACCTCCTCCTTATCTTCCTTACCGCCGGCAAAGCGTGGCGACATACGGGTGCGCGAGGTCGAGGCGATGTTGAATCGGTACTGGACAGGTTCGAGGCGGGGAAGCAGAGGCGGCCGACACTAGATGCGGGAGCTGGACGGGAGGTGGTGGCCTAGTGAGCGAAGGTGAGCGGGAGAGCTCGGGAGCGGAGGCCTTCTCCTTTTCAATTCTATTTTTTTCGCCTTCCGTCTCTGATTTTTCAAGTCAGAGCGATGATGATGATGTGACATCTTCGCGTAGTCCCGCATAAGAGCGTATCTACCTGTGCCGCCCCCTCTCTCTCTCACCCCTACCATCCCACGCGCTCACCTCCTCCTTATCTACTTTAGTACCAGCAAAGCGTGGCGGCGGACGGGTGCGCGAGGTTGGGGGAGATGTTGAATCGGTACTGGGCAAGTTTGAGGTGGGGAAGCAGAGGCGGCCAACACTGGATGTGGGAGTTGGCCGGGAGACGATGGCCTCGTGAGTGGAGGGGCGGAGGGAGCGGAGGTAAGAGGGAGAGCTCGAGAACGAAGGGGGCAACACAGGTTGCTGGGGCAACGGAGGAGGGGCTGGGATGGGCGGGAGCTCGGGTGGAGGGGAACGGTATCGGGATAGGGTGCGGGTGTGGACGGGGACTGGAGGGACCATCTTGTAAGATTTTGGTCAACACCTGAAACTGCACGGTTGAGATGACTTAGAGTGAAGATCAGAAAGTCAGAAACACGCGCGCAGGCAGATGGCCTCAGATGGCTCGCTTTTGCTCAAGTTTAAGCTATAGTATAATGCAGTCAAGGCTGTCTCCAAGAATTGGGAGCCCGGCACGAAATACAGATTTGGGCTCTACTGATTGAAAAATCCATGTACTAATGTAACTAAAGTATACTTTCACTTCACTATATAAGTCAATATTTTGACAAATATCGGATACTGATGATAAAAAGGAAATGTAGTATTGAAGTACAGTACTAAATTAACCTTATATTTTACTAAAAGGCAACATCTGTCTAGTATTTCTTGAGATCGAGCTAATGCTTCTAGTCGTTATTTCTTCTTACACTTCCAACATCCGAATCATATACTTGTTTAATTCTAGATTTCATGATTATTCCTATTTTATAAACCAATCAAAAATAGTTTGAATGAATTCAAACAGCACATGAATAATGATTTATAGGTTTATCTCTACTATCTAAAAAGGAGGAATTTCCTCTGTTTTCTCCGACTAGACAAGAACAATTGATCTCGGCCTTTAAATCTAACGCTCTAGGACTTGACAATGTCAATACGTCGCTCCTTCGTCGCGCAGCGTTGAGCCACCCGCTTTCTCTCCGCCCCCACGCAGTCGTCGCCATAAATCCCGAAATTATCGCCGCAGACGTTCACATCTCCCTCTTGCAGTCCTCACCAGTCACCCCGTTTGGAGATCTCATCCTCGCCAGCGCCACCATCCTCTTGCCTCCCCGCTCCCTCTCTCTATCGACCATCAGCTCCCACTAGAGATTGCTGCCGGTGCCTTCGCCACCACCCCACCTCCGTCGGCCCGCACATATATGCATTCCGAGCCCACATCATGTCCCGTTGCCTCCGCACCAATCCAGCTGAAGACCAGGCACCCACATCTGGTCGCCACCCTATTGATCTCTGGCCGCCGGAGACACCACCTCCTACGACCAGTGGAACATGACCGACCCCCGTCCCCGAGCTCCAGGCCCTCCGACGATCCCCATCACGATTGCCTCCACCACAACTCGCTTGATCTACCAACATCATCGTCGGCCGAGCTCCAGTCGTTAACGTGGCTGCCAGATCTTGCCGTGGATGCAGGCTCCCCCACACCACCTACAAACTCGTCGATTCCTACTTCGGTACCAAACCTTACCTCTTTCGGTTAATTCCCCTGAATTGGTTGGGTGATTGGGATTTTCCCCAAGATTAATTCCTCTTGACGTGGGATTGCTAATCTTCTGACATTGTGTGCGTTGCTGCTGATTGCGTAAATGTGCAAATCGACAGGTCTGTTGTGTGTGCGAGCTTAAGACAGCCGTTAAAGACGTGTTCATTTCTCTCTATGATGACATGGAGATCTAGATGCGATGCCAGGTTCTGTAATTCACCAAGTTGTTTGCTTTTGATTTGTGTTGCCCTGTTATCTGGATAAATTATGTATTTGGATCCAAGTTTTTTTTTGAACCACAGAAAACTTACTTGTGTAGTTACTGCAGAAATGGGCCATTTAGATTGAAACTCATTGTCATATCGGTTTGGATTGAACATAGTGCCAACTTAACATTTATGGTTCTGCATTTACTTGTTCTAGGAACAGCACGTCTGGATTCACTTCTGCCTATGCTTCAAGGATGAGAAACTGACGGATGATAGGGCAACATTGTGCGTACATGGTATAAAACATGGTGATGTGGTCAGTGCACTTCCCTGCTCTGCAATTTGTAGTATGTGGATGTTAGTGCAGATTAGTTTTGCTCTGCTACATGAGATCAGTAATGATAGATGACAGGAATAGATAAGTGAAATCCTGACGACCTACAATTGCTGCTTGTATCGAAAAGAGCCCTAGAGTTCTTGTGTTGGCTTCTGACAACCATAGTTGCACAAATTATTGCAGGCATAAGTTGGACAGAAATAAATGTGCTTTAAGACAGAAAACCCACCTCATATTCTGTCGTCCATGAAATTCACAAAGAACCGACCACCAGTAGGCCAAATGTATCCGCTTCCTCTTCCAGTTCACGGATTTGGAGGTTTAGATGTAGCTATGGGTTATGGTGGTTGGGCATAAAAAACCGCCTAGATGCTGGGGAGGTGTCATTGGTCAGGGAAGAGGCGCCCTGGGGCTAGGAACTTATAGGAGGTGTCGCTGGTCAGGGAAGAGGTGCGCCGAGGCCGTGAACTTGCAGTTTATCTGAAAACTGTAGGTACATTCTGTAGTAAAGGTGTTCTACAGGTGGAGGGTCCAATTAAGAAGGGTGATAATAAAACAACTTAGATCAGTTCACATGCGCTTTACGGCGATTGCCTTGCTAGCGTATTGATTCATATTGTTTCCCATCCAAAATAGGTCCATTGCCACACCGAAAACTTATACATTGGAGATTGTGAATGCATTGCACTAAATTTGTGTGTGCAATTTACCAAACATTTATGAGGAGCAGAAGAGATGTTCGATGACTCAGTATCGCTCAAAGTGCATGGCTATCTGCTTGAGAGCGTGGCGTAGATTTTTAATTCGGATTTAACTAAATCCTTGCTATTTTCTATATGTTTTTCTCTATGAAAATAATAATGTTTCACATCTAATTTAAATTTTTTAGAATATTTTTTATTTATTTTTGATAGCATGAATTTGATTGGTCAGTGTTTAAGGGACAAATAGATACACACCAAGGCCAAATAGTTCCAAACGTAAATGAATATCTAGATTTTTTCTAATAAAAGAAATTCTTACTTAGAGATTTGTAATGACGGCCTACATCGTCTTCCATGTAAGCGATCTAGGCCGCTGAGTTCAAATTTTGGATCTTTTAGAGAAATAATAGCAACTTTTCCAGTAGTTTTATCTTCCCTTCTTTTCCTTGTCGTTGCGTACTCAAGAATGTTTCATACGTGCAGGAGATGTTGCTGTGTTGGTGGCAGGTCTGAACCTTGTCGATTAATTCTAGAAGAAGAATGCGGCAAACAGTTTGGACTGTCAAGTTCCTTCATCCCCTTCTCGTGAGCCCTTGTTATGTCTCCGATTCACTGAATCGGCTCGGTTATTTTCGTCGGAACAGGGCAAGCTAATGCAATCAGTGTCTTCCATGCTACAGTTCAGCGAGAGGGTGACTATTCACCAACCTCAGGTTGAATTCCTTCACCTCTTCTCCCTGCAAATTTTTCGATGATCTACCTTGTTCTGACCCCGTGTGTTCCATCAAGGACGTCAATGACAACAATATGATGAGACGATGCGATGTCCCCAGCGGAGGCACTACAACCTTCATGCGGAGGCTGTGAAGAAGGTGGTGAGGCAAGAAACAGTCAAAAAGAGTCCAAATCCATTGTAAAATTCTTGCCAGCGCGATCTGAAAGCGACATTGGATGATTTTATGTTCATGCACTGATAATGGTGGTTTGTGCAGGTGCGGAAAGAGGATTGGGTTGAAGGTGGAGGCAAGGAAGCAAAGAACAACATCCATGTTGATGGAGGTGAAGGCACCACCACCTACTCCGCAGCGGTTTCCCTCCCTCTCGCTAAACTGTGTCAAGAACCTGAAATCTATAGGGATGGCAACATGAAGCTCACCACTCAAGGTCGTATGTCTTTTCCATGGGATATATTTTGCATACCAAGTTTGCAGCTGACATAGTTCTGTACCAAAATAGCGTGACCATCCCTAACTTATTTACCTCTAGCCATATGGACAATTTTTCTAATATGCCGGTCTTGGTTCTCATTTTAAGATCTTTAAGACCCACAATGTGCTTGTGCCTATCAGGATGCTCTCATATCGATGTTGATAGATAGGCTGCACACCGGAGGAGATGATAGTGCTAATGGATGTCATCGCTCAACGGAACAGATTCCCTTGTGCCATGTGCACTTTATTATTCAATAGAAAACATACTCGGAAGAGAAAAGTGAATACTGAGACTAAAATTTTATTTTCCTTGCTGCTATACTAAAATTTCTTGATCTTCACTAAGCGAATACTGAGACTATTGGACTCCTGACAGCGTGTTGTCCTCCAACCTCATTCCAGTTTAAGAACCCATGATCTCCAATGTAGTTGTAGTCATCTTATTCTCTCTTTACTTGGCTGACCTGCACGGTGACACTGAACTTCGGCTTGCTGCCTTTTCGTCCAAATGATAGTGCCGATGGATTTACCATTACTGTCATCTTCGTCCCTGCTGGAGCTATGACTGACAATGTACTTTGCTGGTGAGCCGGCGACGTTGGTCAGGATTCTGTTGAATTTCCGGCTGGCCGGCTTGGTGTTGTTGAGGATGACCATGAATGATGGGTAGTTCAGGTCAAGTCTTGCACCAGCCACGCATCGGGCGTTTCGCCGGATGGTAACGGTCGCTATCCGATGGCTGTTGTACTGTACCGGAGACTGCAGAGGAAGTTAACGTAGTCGTCCTCCGTTGTGATCATTGCTTATAGTCCAGTAGAAATATGCATGAACATGATGACATCTAATTTCTGAAGAATATGCGGTCTGCAAACGAAACATTGTGTGTCTTAGTCCATGTATATAGAATTTGCTGTCTGCTATTTTGCCTATCAGGATTGAGAAATAATATACTCTTTCAGAATAAAAAAAATAGCCATAGCTCATCCTGCATTTTAATGATCTGGTCAACCATAAGAGACTAATATTCTTGTTCCTTAACATGAAGTAGTCCACGGCCTAAACGAGCATAGCAACCACACCATCACGTAAATTGGGACTCAGCGGTAGCAAAGAATGAGATAGAAGCCGATCACCAAAGACATCGGATAGTAAAAGTCATGTTGTGTTGCTGACAGTTACAAGTGATTGTCCTCTTGAGTTGCATGATGAGGTAACCAAGTTGTGTAGTATTTTACCTTCTATATCCATAGCTATACCAACTATCATGTTCTCATGTGTTTGCATCATCTTTCATGGTTAATTTGCGGCCTAGCATTCAACTACAATAAAAGGATTGAATCTGATTGGAAATTTGCACAATTTGAATAAATAGAGAATATATCTACCACCGTACTATTCATGCATGTATAAAGAAAAATACTGTCTATTCTTATTAACATTTATTTATTGAGGTTTAAGTCAAATTACTGTCTAGAGACAGGAAAGGTATAGTTGGGAATGGCGAGTCCTGGAATGATCGATCAATCAATAGGCAAAGTGCAACTAAGATTGCACCAGACCTCCTCCCTTTTATCAATCCCAGAAGTTCCCTAAGAATGAGTGCTGCCCGGGATCGACCTCACAATGTTGGGGTCAACAAGATTCGTGGTACTCTATCAGTCTCGAAAATAGTGCAGTTAGTCCAACTCTGGTAGTCCTTGCAGATCAGTCCCCAGCTATTTGCGGAGAAGAACAATTTTCGGTGGAGCAATGGAAGGTATTCAGCAAAAACGAAGTATAATGCCTTCCTCATGGGCTCCATACAAATGGATTACGCTGATCTGCTTCGGAATAGCTGGGCACCGTTGAATAAAAGTTGTTCATGTGGTTGGCACACCGGAACCGATGCTGAAAACTGAGCATAAAAGGGCTACCTCGTGCATCTGAATGCCTGCTATGTGATCATCAAGCAGAAACAATCGACAACCTCATGGTCCAATGCCCCACATCCAGATCCTTGCAGATATTGGTTTTATTAGCTTTGTGCCACAACTGAATACCAGCTTCATAGATTGGTAGGCATAGTTTATCAGCATGTTGGCCCAAAGACAGAAAGAGGGAGTTGGTGATGCTAAGCATTTGTTGCTGTCGATGACTCTGGCTGGAGAGGAACACCCGTAACTTCCATAGGTAGCAAGCCACGACGCATCCATCATTAGGGAAAATAATGTAGGAGTTTGAGCTTTGGAGTCTAGCTAGGCAGCCGGTGAAAGAAGGCGAAGAGTGGCAATGGAGGATGTAATCAAACACTGAGTTGAGAAAAAAGATAGGGTCATGTTGCTTACATATTAACATCAGAGATTTCATTAGATATTTTTTAGTTTAAAGTTTGGTGTTGGTTAGCTAACTTTAAACATAAGTTTTACTTTTTGTTGCAATATATTATCACTAAGCATGAATTTGGTTATCCTTAAGGTTGTATTGTGTAGGTTAATATTAACCGGAAGAAGTGATAATATTAACTAGAATTATGCAAGGCTAACGCTTGAAAACAAAATGAGCGTTGAATGAACAAAATGGAGGAAATTAAAGAACAACCGAGAGATCACGTGGACTAGAAATGGAAGTCAAAAGCACATTGGTAGTCAAAGAATCACAATGATTTCATACTCAGCAGAGACATTTACAAAATATAGTCATCATTATCCCGTAGCAACGCACGGGACACATAACTAGTCAATAAAACAGGAGAACGTTTTAGCTACAGTAATATGGACTTATTTATTGTCGTATGTGAATAATTTGACAGCAGCAGGACAACACAATCTTGCAAATCTTGGATAGTTGGTTGACTGTAGCTGGTGGTCTCGATCGAGCACACGGGGCGATGGAGGGTGGACCCACTCGGAGAGCGAGAGTAGGAGATCGATCGGCGATGTAAATGGAGGAAAGGGATGTGCGCGTAGTCCCACGTCCCATACTCCCACATATACACTGCCTGCTTTGTATGAGTAAGTTGTAACGAACCAACAAAATTCTCCGTGTATCTATCGTCTCGATCGATCTCGATAACGAACGCACATACCGGCGGCGGATCGGAGATCACAACAACTCATCTTGTACTCCGGTCTCCATGGGCGCCGCCTTCAGCCACTCGTCGACGTCCCCGCCGTCGTCATGCGGCCTGGCGGAGACGGAGTCCACGACGCGGCTCTTCACCGTCACCGACTACTCCAGGTGGGCGCGGATGCCCCCCGGCACCGCGCTCAACTTCGGCTCGCTCTTCTCCGACGAGAGCTACCGCCTCAAGGTGTACCCCGCCGGCCTCGACAGGGACTCGGCGGACTTCGTCGCCGTCTTCGTCGGCGGGCCATTCTACGACGATCCCTTCTCGCGGCGTTCCCCTGCGAGGTTCTCCGTGGAGATCGTGGACGCGAGCAGGAAGCACACCGTGTTCGACAACAGCACGGCAAGGTCGGAGCCGACGCTGCGCGACAACAAGCGAAGCAATGGCTACGTCCGGTTTGTGAATCGGCGGGAGATGGAGGCGTCGTGCTGCGTCCGCGAGGACGACGACAGCCTCACGATCCGGTGCACGGTCTCCATCGACAGGGAGGTGACTCGGCTGCTCATGTTCGCACCGCTGCCGCCCGCCGAGGCCGTGGAGGGGGGCGAGACGGCGGTCGGATCCCGCACGGTGACCATCGGAAGCTTCTCGAGGTTTCGGGCTGCCCTCCGGACCGGGGAGTGCGCGTACACGCCCCACTTCGCCCTCGGCGGTAGCAGCTGGTACCTCAAGTTATACCCCAACGGGCACTGCGACAACACGAAGGACTGCGTTGCCGTCTTCCTCGGACGCGGGAAGTCCGACGAGCCGGCGACCAAGGCCGAGTTCCGCTTCGAGCTCGCTGTCGACGGCGGCCTCGCAGAGGAGGGGGCCGGGAAGGAGGTTGAGTTCACGGAGCACACGTTCGACCGCGACACCCCCGTGCACGTGTCCCCGTACCTGGTGACGAGCAGCGACCTTGCATCGGCCGAACAGATGGTGAGCCACGACGACTGCCTCGTTGTCCGGTGCCACCTCCGCGTGATCAAGGTCTCGAAGCCCAGCCTGGTGCTCACTGCCGTGCCGGCGCCCACCGTGACGGCCCCACCTTTTTGCGATGGGGTTGGAAAGACGCCGACCTGCACCACCGGAGTTGTGGCAGATAATGCAGAGGAAGAAGAGACGAGTGACACGGACCAAACTCCTTTGTTACCCGACCTGCACCACCGGTAACTAACTCAACCATACACATTTCTGGGCGGTCCCACTGCAGGAAGATGAATAAATGAAGAAAGCGTTGGAGCATAAACCCAGAAAAAAAAGCTTGATTTCCTTCTATAAGTTCTTTTCCGTTGCTTTATTATCTATATTTTTGTTTCTATTTACCAACAATTAAGTACTGAACAGAGATTATGATTTCCTTATGTGATTGTTGCTTTTGTGTTTACATTTGTCTTACTGCTCAATGATTATCTTAGGTTATTTACCAACTGTATATATTTCACTCATCCACGTATGAAATAGGCATACCCAACTATTTTTATTGCTTTGTTGTTTAGCACCAGATTTTTTTTAACGGTTTTGCTAGTTCTCAGGCGCCTGAGAACTTCTTAGGTCTCAGTCGTCTCTTTCACCGTTTGATTTACCTCATGATTCGTGCAAAGTGAAAGTTACACATGAGTTGCAACTAGGGTGTAACTGAGAATTTTATGAGTTACAACTAGGTTGCAACTGAGAATTAGTACAAATCTTATGAGTTGCAACTAGGTTGCAACCGAGAATTAGTATAAATATTAAGATGCCATCAGCGACTTAGACCTAAGAATTTTTCCGACGCCTGAGATCTACACAATCCCTTTTTTTAATTATAACTAGTATTCATTACAGGAAAGAACTGAGGTGCCGACGGCCGGCCGGCTACGCCGACGGCCAAATGTCGGGGCCATCGGCGTAGCTGCCTCCCCCGGCCAGCCGACCAGCCCGGCCGTCGGCGTAGATGACGGTGGCGAGGGTAGCCCTCGGCGTAGTAGAGAGGGATGTGCCGATTGTGGCCCTCGGCGTAGGTATAGCCCTCGGCGTAGCCCTAGTTCAGACACGGCAACGTAAACGGCGTTAGGTTGCCAGCTTTGGAAAAATTGTTTGGTCTGTGGCCGTCGGCGTAGGCCTCCAGATTTCTTTTCCATTTAATTTTAGCCATAGCTGTTTTTCCTTTTACCTCATTTATTTTTGAAAAATCATAACTAAATCATTCTAATTCAGAAAAATACAAATGATATATCAAAATTTGTAGAAAAATAAGATCTATCTATCTACACTCAAATATTACATATTTGTAAACAAAAATAAAGTGAAACATAAAACATTATATATAGTTTAAAACGGAAATTAGAAATTCAAAAACGATCCAAATAATGCGAAACCTTCGCGTGGTGTCATATTATGTGACATGGTTAGAAGAAAAAATATCAAACTTGGTATATTGATTATGTTTAAAAAAATCTTCACAAAATGACCTATCTGGTTCAAGGTTTCTTGGCTTTCGGGTCGAATGACCAATGTTATGGCTAGAATAAAAGCATAGTTTGTGATAATGTGTCCATATTATGCATACATATGTATCAT
Organism: Avena eriantha; assembly: GCA_910589775.1. Classification (NCBI taxonomy): domain Eukaryota; kingdom Viridiplantae; phylum Streptophyta; class Magnoliopsida; order Poales; family Poaceae; genus Avena; species Avena eriantha. The sequence continues at coordinate 16,780,677 of OU342741.1, read as the reverse complement.
GGGATGGCGAACAATGTTTCAGGAGGAAGTTTTCCTTTTCGTCGCACCAATAAGCCGTTTTCCATTTTCCGAGTGCAAAAAACGGACGGTTTTGTGAAGTAACCACCAAATGGCTAATTCAAAATGCTACCATCATATTTTTCAAATATACTAGACCATCTTATATGGATAATGTCATAACATGGTGATCTCAAACCTTTCCGTCTATCCCTGGTGAAAAAGATAAATTCCTACCGAATCGTTAGAAAGTGGGTCAGATATGAACTACAGGTATATGATCGGATGCTCATGATTTTTTATAAAAATCATTTTTAGGTTCACAATATGCTGTTTTATCAGAGATCCACTTCAAGTTTAGCGAGTCTCAGCCCCGAGCTAAGAATCTTCATGCCCATCCTTCGACAAAGTTTGACGATAGTTTAAAACGGGCATTAGAAATTCAAAAAACAATCCAAACAATGCGAAACTTTCGCGTGGTGTCATATTATGTGACATAGTTAGAAAGAAAAATATCAAACTTGTAATATTGATTATGTCTCAAAAAAACCTTCACAAAATGACCTATCTCGTTCGAGGTTTCTTGGCGGTTCGAATGACCAATGTTATGGCTAGAATGAAGGCATAGTTTGTGATAATGTGTCCATATTGTGCATACATGTGTATCATAGGATGACAAACAATATTTCAGGAGGAAGTTTTCCTTTTCATCGCAACAAAAAGCCATTTTCCATTTTTCGAGTGCAAAAACCGAGCGGTTTTGTGAAGCAACCACCAAATGGCTGATTCAAAATGCTACCACCACATTTTTCAAAAATACTAGACCACCTTATATGGACAATGTGCTAACAGGAGGATCTCAAACATTTCCGTCTATCCTTTATGAAAAAGACAAATTCCTGCCGAATCGGTAGAAAGTGGGTCAGATATGAACACAGGTACATGATCGGATGCTCATGATTTTTTACAAAAATCATTTCTAGTTTCACAATATGCTGTTTTATCAGAGATTCACTTCAAGTTAAGCGAGTCTCGGCCCCCGAGCTAAGAATCTTCATGTCCGTCGTTCGAAAAAGTTTGACGATAGTTTAAAATGGGCATAAGAAATTCAAAAACGATCCAAACAATACGAAACCTTCGCGTGGTGTAATATCATGTGACATAGTTAGAAGGAAAAATATCAAACGGTATATTGATTATGTCTCAAAAAAACCTTCACAAAATGACCTATCTTGTTCGAGATTTCTAGAATTTCGGGTCAAATGACCAATGTTATGGCTAGAATGAAGACATAGTTTGTGATAATGTGTCAATATTGTGCATACATGTGCATCATGGGATGGCGAACAATGTTTCAAGAGGAAGATTTCCTTTTCGTCGCACCAAAAAGCCATTTTCTATTTTCCGAGTGTCAAAAACGGATGTTTCATGAATTCTGACATAGTTTCGGTTGGTCTAGTGTTAAAAAGATATGATACATAACTAATTAGATGATAGGGATGTCATATTTGCATTCATCTCATTTTTCTGATCGATTTAGCTATATTATTTATCGAATTACGATTTACGGATTTGTATATATGAATTATTCAATATTAAATGGAAAAAGGCAAAATAAATAAAATATATTATTTTGATTTGTATTCAAGATTATTATTACTAATTCATTGTTGTTTACTTAAACAGTTGTATGGAATATAAAAAATTAATGACTTCTAACTTTATAGTCTAATGGTTAATAGGATTGATATCATAGTATTAAGAATTTATAATTTCTTTGTCGGAATCTCATGTGGAAGAAACTTAGAAGTTAAGCGTACTAGGTATAGAGTAGTGTTAGGATGGGTGACCGATTGGAAAGTTTAACTACGAGTGTAATTGACTTAAGATTAAGTGTACTTAGAATTAGAATTAAAAATATTCTTGTGAGATTAATGAGTTAAATAATTAAAAAAAGTTAAAAAAAATTGAAAAAAATTAAAATAATTTAGGCCTGTGCCGACGGCCTGGCCGTCGGCGTAGCTCCAGGGCTGGGCCGTTACCAAGGCCTGTGCCGACGGCCTGGTCGTCGGTGTAGCTCCAGAGCTAGGCCGTTACCCAACGGCCGTCGCCTGACATCGTGGGGCCCACTTTAAGCCTATGCCGAGGGGGAACCGCTACGCCGACGACCGAGGGGCTACGCCGACAAGTAGCTACGCCGAGGGGACTATGCCGACGGCCATCGTCGGCACAGCCTGTGCTGACGGAAAAATGACGATGTGCATACGGAGGCCGGCCGTCGGCGCCTCTGTTTATTCCTGTAGTGATTGAACCCATGCGATTTGTTAAGAAAAAAGATGTGACACATTTTGCTCCGTCTTTTCTCCTCGCCTCCCCAACCCCCTTGTCGGCGCCACCATACATTTGAGCGGCTCGACTCGGGAGGCGGCAGTAGAGAGGAGGCGACGGGGAAGAAGAAAAGGGGAGGGCGCTTAAAGTTCAGGCGCACCAATATTTCACCGCGACTAGAACCTGGTGATATGGTGGGCGAGAGGTTCAATATCCCCCACCATAGATAGTTTTATTCTGGTTGGCCCATTTTTCGAGATGTGTTCGTGGCATTTTTTTATCGTGCAAACCAGAAATTAGCAGTTATTATCGGGGCTAGGACATATTCAATGATCCGCTAGAAAAGCTCTTAGGAGGGCACTTTTATATACCGGAACTGAATCAGAGTGATGCACTCTGGTCTCTGAAACACAACGGAACGAGATGAATCTACTCTGAAACTTGTGCGAGGCGGAACAAAAATTTATTCTGACAGGCAAAAATGATCTTTTACTATACATATGCGAGTCACTTATTTCTAAACGGATGGAGCCCTATTATTCATTGCCAAACCAGAATGGAACATCACTATAACTTTTGCTTTTAAAATTATCGAAAACACAGGGCATGCAAAACCAACCACGTGATCTTTTCTGAACACATAATATATTAATTCTTATCGAACTTGAACAACCATTACCATCGTTGACTAGCATCTTGTTCCTGATAAACATATATATATCCTCACACGGGGTACGTGTGCTCGGCCGGTGGTCCGCTTGAAGAGGTAAGCTTCTTGGTCACCTTCCGGTTGACGGACAGCGTGCACCGGACCGTGAAAGTGTCGTCGGCACGAACGCACGACGCCTCCTCCAGCTCCGTCCTCTTGACGAGCCGTACGTAGCCCTTGCTGCAGCCATTGTTGATCAGCGTCTCCTCCGATCTGGCGGTGTCGTTAGTGAAGACAGCGCGCTGTCCGCGCACGTCCAGGATCTCTATTAACACCCTGACTGCCGGGTGGAACCGCAACGAGCCCAGCATGTCGCCGTCGACGATGAAGATGGCGACGTAGCCGGCAGACTCCTCGTCGAAGCCAGCAGGGTACACCTTGAGTCGGTAGCGGCCGTGGCAGAGCGAGAACTTGCTGAACTTGAGAAAGGAGCCGGCGGGCATCCGCTCCCACTTGGAGTAGTTGGGGACGGTGAAAAGCTGCGTCGTGGTCTTGGTGTTCACCAGTTTGCACGACGACGGGAGGTTGGGTGACGAGTGGCTGGCGGTGGTACCCATGGTGCTCAGTACTGGCGGCGGTGCTGGAGATCTCGATCGAGATCAATACAGAGTAGAGGAGGCCGGAGGGTCAGTATATATATACATTGACGCCGTGATCTCCATCGATCCTCCTATTCCAAATATTCCATCTATGATCAACCAGGAACATATCAAACTTGTGATCTCCTTTACAAGGTACATGTACCGGTATATATAGTATGAAAGAAGAACGACCGGGAATATATCAAACCGATGATCCCGTTTACAATGTACTACGTGTATATGGAAAAATTGAAAGAGGAAACATCCGGAAAAGTGGAAAGCCAAAACGTTCATACTGAGAGCCCATCCATATATACCACCTCAAACGTCTCACCAAGCACCGGCGATCGAGATGGGTGCCACCGCCAGCCGCGCCCGCACCTCGCCATCGATGCCGAAGGCGTGCATCCTGTTCGAGCCCAAGGAGTCGGTGACGCGCCTCTTCACGGTGCCCCACTACTCCGAGTGGGCGCGGATGCGCCCTGGCACGGAGCTCAACTTCGACTACTTCTTCACCGGTGGCCTAGGCTACCGCCTCGACGTGTACCCGGCGGGCTTCGACGAGGAATCCGCGGACTACATCGCCGTCTTCCTCTCAGCCCACCGCTCCTTCAAGTACCTCCCGGAGGGCACCCGCAGGATCGTCTTCGAAATCCTTGACGATACCGGCAAGGCCGCCGTGTTCAACAATCATACGGCCGAGTCGGGGCAGGAGACGCTGGAAGAAGACTACCCCATTAGCAGCAGGGGCTACATGCGGTTCGTCAAGAGGAGCGAGTTGGAGACCTCCTCCTGCGTCCGCCGCAGGGACGACAGCTTGGTCATCCGGTGCACCGTGTCCATCCACGCAAGGGTGAATTTCTTCCCGACGGCCCTTTCTTCCCTGGAGCCGGAGTCCAATGCGGAAGATGAGTTTTGATCACTGAAAAAATAAATAGTATATGTCTTACTCGGACAGTAGGTACATCTGAATTTAGACAAATCTGAAAATATTTATTTGGATTCGGAGGGAGTAGTAGACTCGTTTATCATTATATTTTATCTGTACGTTATTCTCCTTTCATGCATATTCTTCGAACGAAGAATCTTAGTCTGCTTTTATTTGTACTACTCTGTTTGGGATTATTAGTTCTAAAAGTTTTTTTATATTTTTCAAGGATACGTCCTGAGACGTATCGTTTTCATAGAAGAAGAGCCAAGCGGCCGAGCATTACACCCGCTAGAACACAGGCGTCCCAAGCGGACCCACACTGTCAAAATGACAGCACACACGCACTAGGTGACTACTCGCGGTATCTCCACATGTCCACCTGTCCTAAACAATCGCGGAATACACCCGCAGCCCTCCACAGCTCAGCCTCGGAGGAAATCTTACGGATAGCTTCTGCCACAGACGGAGCGGCTCCCTCAAACACAATGTCGTTCTGATGGCGCCAGAGCATCCAACAGACCAGCAAAATCCCGGTCCACAGGTCCCGATCTCGACCCTTGCCACCTCTCCTCTCCTGCAGCCAGGACGTAAGCCTGGAATCCTGCTCGGGCAGCCAGTGGCTTTTGCCCCACCAGTTCAGGCATGTGGCCCACACCTCTCGGGCAAGAACACAACCCATCAGGAGGTGATCGATGGTTTCCCCACATTGGTCGCAGAAGGGACAGGCATCGGGGTGCTGCAGGCCACGCCTCTGAAGCCTATCAGCGGTCCAGCATTTGTTCCTGACTGCCAGCCAAAGTGAAACTTTGCAGCTGGCGGGCGTGCGCGAGCGCCAGATCTGCAAGGCTCCCGCCATCGAGGTCCTACCAACGAAGAGTGCCTGGTAACAGGATTTGGCCGTGAAACAATTGCTTGGGTCCCAGCTCCACTTGAGAATGTCATGCTCTCCAACTGTCAGGTTGACTCCTTCTAAACGGTCCGCCACCTCAAGGAGCTCCCTGATTGCCGCGGCGCCCAAATCAGGGGAGATGTCATGTAGCCAGCCACGCGGAGGTGACATCGGACAACGAGGCAGTCGTTGGCCACCATCTATTCGGCCGACGCGAGGTCGCTGCTCGTCACCAGGTATGGGAACGCGTGCACGGGGGTGTCACGGTCGAACGTGTGCTTGCTGAACTTCACCTCCTTCCCGGCCTCCTCCGACGCCGGGAGGCCATCGACAGCGAGCTCGAAGCGGAACTCGGCTTTGGTCTCCTGTTCGTCGGACTTGCCGCGGCTGAGGAAGACGGCAACGCAGTCCTTGAAGTTGTCATAGTGGCCGTTGGGGTATAACTTGAGGTACCAGCTGCTACCGCCGAGGGCGAAGTGGGGCGTGTACGCGCACTCGCCGGTCCGTAGCGCGGCCCGAAACCTCGAGAAGCTTGCGATGGTCACCGTGCGGGACCCGACGGCCGTCTCGGCCACTTCCACGGCCTCGGCGGGCGGCAGCGGCGCCGATATAAGCGGCCTGGACACCTCCCTGTCGATCGCGAGCACACACCGGATCGTGAGGCTGTCGTCGTCCTCGCGGACACAGCACGACGCCTCCATCTCCTGGCGGTTCACAAAGCGGATGTAGCCCTTGCTTCGCTTGCGGTCACGCAGCGTCTGCTCCGACCTCGACGTGCTGTTGTCGAAGACGGTGTGCCACCTGCTCACATCCACGATCTCCACGAAAAACCTCGCGGGGCCATTATAGGTGTAGTGATCTTCGTCGAAAGGCCCCTCGAAGAAGACGGCGACGAAGTCCGCCGAGTCCATGTCGAGACCAGCGGGGTAGACCTTGAGGCGGTAGCTCTCGAAGAAATTGAGCGCGGTGCCGAGAGGCTGTTGAATAATTAGGCACAATTTCCGTGATTAATTTCAGAATATTAAACATGACAATACCAGCTACTAGCACATGTAACTCAAACATACTAGATGTACTAAACAACAAGATGAACGGAAACAGGCAGCAGCTAAACATGTACTCGCAGAACATGATGAATAACCAGACAGTAGCACGCCGCACGTACCGTTCGATTGCAGTAGTCGAAGCAATAAACTTGGGGAAGATTGATCGAAGCAGATGGCGGCGAAGACGACGATAGGCAGCACCGCCCGACTTGGATGGAAGACGAGCCGTGATGCAGAGCTCGAGCAGTCGCGCAGAGCGCTTCCCAAAAACCTTATTCGCCCTCTCCCGTACAGGATCGCAAAGGCGAGTGGTTCCGGAGACCTGTTCTCCCGTTAGCCGGTGCACGCCGGCAAGAGGGATGGAGTAGACTACGGTGGCGGCGCAAGGCAGAGAGGAGGCAAAACCCTAGATTGGTTTTCGGTCTGTCGTGGTGGAAGCCGCACTAACGTTTATATAGAGCGGCTCGGGAATCCCGCATAGGGCACGTCGTGGACCAAGCCCACGTTGCGCACGTTCGGGTCGGTTACAGATAGCCCATGATCCGGGAGCAACCTGAATAGGCTGATTGTTGACACGTCTGTCAAAACCGTATAAGTTTTTCCAAGCAGCAAAAATAGACGAGCGAGCGGGTGAACGTCGTCGTCGGAGGAGCGCACGTATAGTTCTCCTCTTCTCACTCACTTTCTTAAGTGGTGAACCACTCCACCTTATAAGGTGGTGTAATCTCCTCTAACTTTTCATGTGAGACTAAACTTTAGCTCTCACTTCATTCATATGTGAGCTGCCACCAAATTGGGCTGAATCACACATGGGCTTTCACACACATGGATTTTGAGATTTAGGGAAAAACTGAAATTACATATAAACTTAAATAAATTAGCCCATTATTTCTAACAGTGGCATCTGTGCTCACCTGGAGTAGTCGTTGACGGTGAAGAGCCGCGTGGTGGACTGCGTCTCCACCAGGCCGCACGACAACGGCGGGGACGGGGACGAGTGGCTGGCGGGGCGCCCATCTCCGTTCGTTCTCGAGATCTATCTATCGGGAATACAGATGCAGCCAAATTTTCCGTCGATCCGTTACAAAGCAGCCGTATAAATATGGAAAAATTTAGGGACCGCGTACATCCGTTTCCTTCTCTACTTCTCTTTTGGCATCAGCAGAGCAGGTATCGCACGCGTAGGATTCATTTTGCCTTATCGTCCGATGGCTCAGCGAATTACGTGGGCCATAGATATTTGCATATGTAGAAACTCTCGGCATATTTTTCTGGTTTGCTAATTAGTGGGATTGTACTCTCATTTGATTTTCTCTTTATTTTAGAAAAGTAATTCTGGATTTTACTTATAAGCAAAATCTTGATTCTTTTTACTTGGATGTAAACAATTATATTTTGTATACTAGTATAACGCAATAGAAATTATGTCTTGTGCAAAACTACTGGGAGTGACTATTGAGCAGCTAGCTATTTTACAATTGAGAAACATACGCATTTTAAGCCAATAAAAACATGACAGCTGCGAGACTGAAAATAGAACAAAGAAAAGTGGTTGTTTTCAGTTGGAGCAAACAGACACATTTCCTCAACCCAACATTGAGTTGCTGATTCTTTGAGCCCAACGTTGAGTCTTCTTCCGTCATGACTCATGAGTTATCTTTGAGAGAGAACGTTGCACTTTATTCATGATATTGGGGTGATCCCCTGAAATATTTTATTAATTTTGTGATTGCGTTGTCGTGATGCCTCGTTGGTTTTTATTTGGTTTTTCCGAGGTTGATCGTGCGTATTTGTGCACCCCTGCAGTATAAATCTTCCTGAAAGCCGTGTCCACGGTTATCGACGACTTGGAGGACGGTATCTCAATCATACACGATCATAACTAAAGTAGCGCTATAAATTTAACTTTGACATGTCTAGTAATCTGTTTCACTACAACAGACTAAATAAATAAAAGTGCCAACAACTACTGGATCTGGGATGTCTCATGCTAATTGTATCTGACTAGTAAGTATTACAACTACAACGAAATGGTTACTAAAACTGCCCACTACCTATGATATCAGGATAACTCGTGTTATCTATATATGTCTAGTAAGTGCTGCAACTATAAGGGAATGAATAAAACTGTCAACGGTATGAGTTCCTCGGTTTGACTTTCTCGTTTGGTCTCGAGGGAGAAATAACAGGATGAGTATGTTTGGTGTTAGTCTCAGGTTGGTTCCGAATAGGTCTTTCTTATCGCTTTCTGATAGCCGCCAGTTATATCGAGTTTCTATATAGTCTACCATACCTATGTAGGCGAGATCCGCCGAATTCTAGACTCGCCGTGTACTAGCCTCAGTACTGACCGCTCCCTTTTTTCCTTTGCCCTTTGGCGGCACCCTTTTGTTTTAACAGGTATAAGTTCGACGTCGTTAGCAAGGTTACCCTTCCGGCTTGGCCTAGGCAGAGTCATGGACGCCATTGGATATTCTTCAGGACTTTTAGCCCAATTTTCCTCTTATCCATACTCAGATGTTGTATCTATTTCAAGGTATTTGGATCTTTGTGTTGCATATCTGTATTCTTGACTTGTTGAGTCGTTGTTGTATATATATGTTTTGTCGGTTCCATCGTGAACTATTGTGTAATGATATTACTTTGTTTTCCACCCGCACGCAAGTGCCTGGTGGGCACCTTTGAATCGTTTCTATGCAGGTTTAGCGAGAATCGCTAAAATCTGCATAGGGCCGATTCGAAGGTGTTACACACGCATACGAGCTAATAGAACGAAATCACAGAGAAAAAGGAACAGAGGAAGAAGGACAGAGGAAGAAGGACAGAGGAATAGCCATCTTTTCGGCGTCTGCATGCCTTCCAAGCTCACCAATCACCAATCTCTTCGCTGTGAATCGCCGAGGGACTCCATTGCCGCTAGTAACGGCTGCGGGGTCATCACTCTCTCCGTCTGTAGTCTCTGTAGCTTGATACGTCCATTTTGCATCACTATTCTATGTCATAATTCGTTGTTATTCATTGATATATTTCGTATTGAGAGGTGATACTTATGTTATTTCATCTGTTTTTGCATGGTTGATGACTTTTGGAGCATGGACCGCTGCAGCCAGGATTCTGATGGAAAAGGAGCTGTTTGGAGGCAAAATTCGCGAAGATCAGAAAATCCCGGAAAATATACGGAAAACCTATTTTTCCAGAAGACTAAGGATGCCAGAAGACGGAGTAGAAATGGGCCACCCTGGCCCACTCTAGCATCTCCCCTTTGGCGTATATCATCCTCCCGAAACCCTAAGACTCGGGGAGCGACCACAGAAAGATTTCGCTGCCTCTGTGGGGCGGAAAACACCGAGAGAGAAAGATCTCTCCGGCAGACAGATTTCTGCAGGGGGAATACCTTCCCAGAGAGGGGAGATCGTCGCGATCAACACCACCATCAAGCTGGACTTCATCGGGATCATCATCACCATCACCATCAGCACCCTCATCACCATCTCCATATTGCTGTAACAATTGAGTTGAATCTTGCATTAGTTCATAGGGGGAACTTTCCCGGTGTTGATTACTCTCTGTAGTTGATGCTATTGAGTGAACCATTGAATTATTGTTTATGTTCAGATTATTATACATCATTATTCCATCTCTGGTCATGATCCATATGATGTCTTGTGAGTAGTTCGTTTTGTTCTTGAGGACATGGGAGAAGTCATGTTGTTAGTAGTGGAGTTGTGTTGAGAAAGATTCAATAGTTTGATATTTAAATTGTCATGTACTTCTTCTGGTGGTGTCATGTGAATGTCGACTACATGACACTTCACCTATATGGGCCTATGGGAATGCATTGTGTATTTGTCTACTAATCGTAGGGGTTGCCGGAGTGATAGAAACCTGAACCCCCGTTAGGAAACCATTGCACAAGGGACGTAAGGGTCTTAGAGTTTAAAGTTGTGGTTAGGTTTCTACCTTAATTACTTTCTTGTACTTACGGATGTTTACAAGGGGTATAATCACAAGTATGTATTAGTTCTAGGAAGGTCGGTACATTAGCACAGGTTTACCCACACAACACTTAGCAAGCCAAATAAGATTAATCAACTATATGAAGAGAAAGCACTTGACAGTCTTCCCATGTGTCCTCGAGAACGTTTGGTCATCTTAAGTAATACAACCGGCTTGTCCTTTGCTGCATAAAGGATTGGGCCACTTGATGCATTTATTCCTACTGTCTTTTATTTACTCGTACTTTATTTGCTTACACTATCAAAAAACCCTAAAAATCAGTTTGCTAAGTATTTGCAGAGAATTCATGATCCATACCACTAGCCAGCACCTTCTGCTCCTCGTTGGGTTTGACACTCTTACTTATCGAAAATACTGCGATACACCCCCTATACTTGTGGGTCATCAAGACTATTTTCTGGCGTCGTTGCCGGGGAGTGAAGCGCTATTGGAGAGTGGAACTGGTAAAGGAAACTTCTACTGTGAGTATTGTTTACTTCTGCTAGTTGTTTTATTTTTGTTATAGATAATTCGCTGAATTTCTTATTTGGTAATGCTACTACCACTGCTAAGGTAGTAGATAAGCCACCACCTGCTGAGAATGATGTTTTTAAAATACCTACAAGAATTATTAATCGTGTTATGGATAACTACTATGTTGGGGATGGAACTGTCCATCCCGGTGATCATTTACTCTTTATACACGAATTATGCGGGTTGTTCAAGTGTGCAGGTATTACTACAGATCAAGTTAAGAAGAAGTTATTCTCATTATCACTGAAAGGAAGAGCTGAGGAATGGTATAAGCTGTTGAAGAATGGTCAAGCTCTGGAATGGGAGGAAATAGTGCCTCTCTTTTATTCAAAATTTTATCCTCCTAGTGAGATTCATAAAGATCGGAATCAAATATACAACTTTTGGCCTCTTGATGGAGAGTACAGCTCAAGCTTGGGGGAGATTGAAGTTACTAATGCTCAAATGTCCCATTAATGAGCTCCCCAATAATATTATTATCAATAACTTTTATGCAAGGCTCCCTCTTCATGATAAAGATTTATTGGATGCTTCTTGTGTTGGATCATTCACTCGTATGGAAGAAGAAGCTAAATGGGATCTTCTGCCCCGTATTCAAGATAATGCTAAAGCTTGGGAGAATGACAAAGGTAGAAAGTCAGGTATAAATTATGATTATGAATGCATTGAATCTTTTATGGGAACCGATGACTTTCAAAATATTAAAAATGCTTATGGTCTAGACTCTCAAGCTATTGCTTCTTATTTTGAGGCTTTTGCTTCCTATATTGAAGTGCCTAAAAAGAAGTGGAATAAGTATCATGAACCTTATAAAGATATTGCTAAGAGTGTTCCTGCAAGAAATACTGAAGTTTATACTGCTAATCATGTCTTACCTGAACCTTATATTGAGAAAATGTCTTTCCCAATTAAGATTAAGGAACATTCTATGATAGCTAGTATGGTTAATGAAAGTATGAATAAAGCTGTTGAACCTGATAAACAAATGGTTGATGAACCTATAATAGCAAATGTGAAAGACTTTGTCATTAAGTATGAAAAAGAGGGACACACTATCCTTTGTAAGGATACCTCTAATATTGTTTCACATAGTAGTGTTATGAGAGCTAGTATTCCTATGTTTTCTGTTAGAATAAGTGATCATTGCTACGATGGTACTTGTGATAGTTATATTGTTAAGTTTATGCATGATACTGAAAGTTACTATGAGAGAGGGAAAAGTGTTCTTATGCATCTCAATAATATCAAGTTTCCTCGTTTTATGCTGAAAGTTTTTGTGTTGCACTTCTTTTGCCTTCTTATGCAAGTAGCCTCTGGTTTCAATAACTTGCTTGTTTACAAAATTCCTTTGCATAGGAAGTGGGTTAGACTTAAATGTGTGTATGTTTGCTTCTTAATGCTCTTTTTCGCTTCAATTCATATTCCTAGGTGAGCTTCTTCAAAATTATCATGCCCATCTTAATGGCTATAAAGAAAGAGCTTTTTTGGAGACAACCCAATTTGTTTTTGCTTTTAGTTTGTGTTTGTTTCTTTGAGTCTTGGAAGTTATTACTTCGGTAGTAACCGCTCCTTATCCAATTTGTTTGTTTTTGTGTCAAGATCAACCTCTAATGAGAGAAAAGTAATATTTGGGGAAGTTGTTCTCCAGAAACAGATTTTTGTGCTTCACCGTAAAAATTCTTGAGAGATCTCTGTATATCGGTTTGAGCTGTAATTTTTTGTGCTTCTGCCCCAGGTTGTTGTTTAACTTTCGTTAGTTTTGCACTTTTTTTATTTGAGCAACAGAAGAGTTTCGAAAAAAATGATCTTTACCTGCTGGTCTGTTTTGACAGATTTTGCCACTCTTGCATTTGCTTCTTTATTCGATTTCCTTTTTAAATTCTTTTTGGATTTTTGGAAGGAGTTGCTACAGTAGATTATGTTTTGATGGTTTTCAGTTGAAGTTGGACACAAAAGATTTTATCACTTCACTTATACTAATGTTGCTAATGAGAATTGTGCGAAGTGTTGTGTGAAAGAAATTTCGAGTTAGTGGAGATAATGGTGTAATAAGGAAGTGAAAGGTTTTATGACTCAAGTAATAAGTGTATGAATATGAAGATATTGATGTTATTCAAGTGGTGACACCGGAAGAATCTACTAGATACCAAATTCAGAGACCTATAGAGTCCGTATTCGAATAGGTAACAATTCTGGAACTATCTTTGAAAGCTTTGAAGCACAATGGTGTCTGCCTTGGATAAAGGAAAGGAGCTTATGGAGGAAGATCTCCAAGACCCCGGGCAGGAGAAGGAGATCAAGAGTGAAGGTGAAGAGGAGTCAAAGCACACCGTCACTACCATTGCGAGCATTGGAGTGGTGGCAAACCCTGCGAGGACTATGTCAATTGGAGGGAAGCCTCCTCATCACCGTTCAGATCCCTAGTCACTTCCTCCATGCCTCCATGCACCAAGAATCCTTTCCATACTCTTATCCATGAGCATCAATACCAGAATATGCCCAAGGGGAAATTACCCTCCAATTGGGATTTGCCTCGTTCTAGCCATGCAGGAAAAGAAGACTTCAAGAAGGTAGAGTGGGGAAAGAATCGCAGGAGCTGGGATTCTCAACCCGACATGATCATGAGCCGCATTGAGAAAAACTCACAGCTTATCCGTAATCTCACCTTCGAGATTGAGGACTTGGGGAAATTGATCGAAGAGCTCATCAAGAGGATACCACCACCACCAAAGGAGTAATTCGTCATCAGGTTTGGCATCCCCTTGGTCTGTTCCAAGCTTGGGGGAGTGCCGCGGTATCACATCACTATCTTTTATCTTTTTACCTTTTTAGTAGAGTCATATCATGAATATAGAAGTTATCATGTAGGATGGTTTGCATTATGGAAGTGTCCCCTCTCTCGTTAGATATCTATGTATCCCTTGGTGTGAGTTGCCGTTATGGAATATTAATGAGAAGTTCTATCATTCACTCTTTTGCATATCTTATATTAGTTTTCAATTCATGGTTATATTATTGATCTTGTTGTTAGTATTGGTATCACTTTGGGATCATTGAGTTAATTTAGTTGGTTTTGGCAAACCTGGCTTGGTTAGTAGCAACACTATTTTTGAGAGTTGAATGAAAAGATAAAAGTACTCTAATGAAAAATAATTTCATCATCTTTCTTTCTTGATTTGCTCATAAGTTTAGTATTCACTTGTTAAGATCTTTTGTGCTTCCAAGGAAGATTGCATGTTTGTTTTTATCACTTGTATGTTTGTTTGTTTCCTTCAACTCTTATACTTGCTACCCAGCCTTGCTAGCCAAAAACCTGTACTGAGAGGGAATTCTTCTCGTGCATCCAATCCTTAAACCAAAACCTATGCCATTTGTGTCCACTATACCTAGGCCTGGGCATTCGGTCTGTTTGTTCGGTTCGGTCTTTTCGGTCATCCAAAATTTCGGTCATCCAGAAACGCTAACCGAATTGCATTCGGTCTTTTCGGTCTTTCTGTATTCGGTCTTCGGTCTTTTCGGTCCGGTCTTCGGTCATGACCAAATAGACCGAATTTACAAAAATTCACAGCAAATCAAGAAATTATTCCCAAGAAAATTAGCACATTATACAAGATGGAATAAGAATCAAGACAAGATATGCAGGCAGTCTCACAAGTAACTGGATGGAGCAGTCCAGTAGGCTTGCCTCATGCGTAGGGCGTATGTAGTCTACGACTCTACGGCGGCCAATACGGTGTGTGGATGCATTCTCAGTGTCCACAAAATGAATGAAGACAAGGTCGTGGGCTATGGCCTATACGGACTAGAGTGGCACTAATGAGCATGCAAAATAATTGAGGAAAGATGGGCTTCAGAATATTTCGGTCCATACGGTCTGTTCGGTCATGTGAGGGGAAGGACCGAAGTAACCGAATTTATTTCGGTCATCTAGTTTTGAAGACCAAAATTATTTCGGTCTCCCAATATACGGTTAGTTCAGTTTTCGGTCTCGGTTTTTTCGGTTTCGGTTTCGTTCTTCGGTTTTTTGTGCCCGGCCCTAACTATACCTACCTATTAGCATTATTGCTACTCCAAGTAAATTCTTGTTTTTATCTACCTTCCTAATTAAACTTGTTCTGTGAAAATTAGTGATTAAACCTCTCACGAACTTGATGGCACACTTTACTTTCTTGCATTTAAGAAACTTGAACCATTGTGCCCATCTATGCTGTGTATATGGTTGCGCTTTGTAAGTTGTGAATTAGCAGAACCATGATGTCATGGGGAACGCTTTCAACATTGCACTAGTACTTTGTACATAGTTGATATCATGTTCTTTTGTCTATGGATGTCGTCGGTGTGAAATGAAAGGGGAGTGTCGTCGGATTGATGACAAGTACGCCATGAGGGGGTCCTCGAGGCATGCGGAAGAGAGGGAGGGTGAGATATACGGTATTCCGGGACGGTGAGACCACAAGTTTACCCAGGTTCGAATCCGCCGGCTTTGGACGGATCCTACTCCTGCTAGCAATCCAGTAATACGGCAGAGCCGGAATATGGGTTACAATGGTATCGCCTGTGCGAGTTGAGGGTCTAAAGTATTGGGTGTGCCCTAAAGGCTCTCCCTAGGACGGCTTATATAGATATCCGGCCTAGGGTTTACAGGAGAGATCAATCCGGCTACGACTAGGAGTTGGTTACAGAGTACATCTTGAACTACAAGTAACATTATGGGCCTAAGTCGGTAAGTCTTCTGGGCCTTCCCCGTAGCCGGATTGGACTCCGTCTTCTCTCCCGACTGGGTCGCCCGTGAAGCAAAGCTCTACCCCGAAGTGGGCCACCCTGGTCAGTGAGGAACTGTGAGGATACCCGGAAAGTATATCCCCAACAGCAGACCCCGGAGGCCTCCAAGATCCAAAGTCGGATTCTATCACCGTCTAGCTTGATCTTCGGCTTGCAGAATCTTGAAGGGTTCCTGAAACTTTACAAAAATACGATCCGGGTCTTAAAAATAAGTCGGACCTATCAATTAGTTACTCGGATTTTCCAGCTCGATTTTAAACTAAGCCAGAACTTGGTTTCCACGCCACCTGACACAAGCATGGTCAAGTCACGTCATCTGATAGGCGTGCCATCAGCACGACCGTTGGTGGGTCCGCGGTTCGCGGAACTGAGGCGCCGTTTCAATGCGAGCGTGGAGATCGAGGAGACGCAATCATCACGTGGGTCCTTCCCAGTTCTTTCCACGATGCGTGGCGGTTACACTGTAGCATTTGCACGAATCTTGGCGCAGTTAGGTGGTATAAGGGTTTGGGTTTCTCCTTCTCCTTTCCACCGGTCTTTGCCATTTCCTTTTCTCCCAATCCTCCTGTGCACTCAGAGCTCTCTCGTCCTCCCCCCATAGAAAACTCCCAGCGCCGCCGCTTTTAGGTCACTTTCTCACCAGAGAAAAATGGCTTCATCATCTTCTTCCTCTGGTTTGGCGGCGGCAGCGGCGGCAGCATCGGCGGAAGCAACTGTGGAGAAGGAGAGATTCCGGGGAATCTGGATCCCCTGCGCCCTTGATGAGGATGGCCTCAAGAATGTGGAGAAGGAGGGGCTTCTCGCCGCCGGCGACTGGCGAAGCGGCTCCGGCAAAACCGTCCCCAACCCGCGCGAGGGCGAGCGTGTCCACTTCGGCACCCATCTGCACCGAGGTCTATCTTTTCCTCCCTCGGAGTTCTTCTCTGAGGTGATAGATCACTATGGAGTTCAACTCCACAATCTTCCTCCCAATTCTCTTCTAGAAATGAGCGCATATGTTGCGCTTTGCGAGGGCTTTCTTGGCATTAGACCGAGTTTGCTTCTCTTCCGGTACTATTTTCATGTCCGAAGAAATTCCATCACTGCCGGTGTTCCTTACATCACCAGCACCATTAGCTTTTCTGTTAGACGAGACCGGTCATATCCCAAAATTTCTGCCAGTGACTCGATCAAACAATGGCCAGCCACTTTCTTCTATCATAGGGACATTCCGGCTCTCGACAAAGCTACTGCTTTGCCGGCTTTTGTCGATAGAGCTGCCATGGCCCAGCCTTCCTGGGACGAGGCTGCTCTGGCTCTCACCGACGATCTGATCCTCGCTAAGAGGCGGATCAAATATCTGATCAAGCACATGGGTCTGAAGGGATCCGACTTGGTCCAGTGCTGGGTCTCACGTTGGATCCAGCCACTTCAGTACCACGGGGATAGACTGATGCATTCCATCACGTCTTCCAAAAAAGACTCCCTCCGTATCAGCCCCAAATCCTACACCACTCAAGGCTACATCAGCCAGATCAAGTGGCTAATCAAGGAGCGGATCGAGAGGAGGATTCCGGAGATTTCTCTGGATATGTACACAGCGAAAAACCCCGTGGTGCCGGTAAGCTTCCATCAATACACCTTTTATGTGTTTCAATCTCTAAGTTATATACTCCAATGCTGATATGTTTTCTTGTTTTCAGCTTGCTGACCTCCCCGAGTCGGAGCTTGCTCCACTCGAAGGATATCCTCCTGAGTTTTCTCAGGAGACTGAAGTGGTCCCATTGCTGGACCTTGCGCTCAAGAAGGGCAAAGCTCCAACATTGGCTATTGGCACAAAGGAAGTGCCTGTTGTGAAGAGGTAACTTTCATTCACAATTTCCGCCTTTGTACCTTTCTCGAATTTCTTTCTAAGATGTAATGTTTCCGACTTTACTACATTCTCAGAGCAAAGCCTCTCATCAAGGGTAAGGGGAAAGGGATTCCTGCGAAGCCCCTGCTACAGACGAAGCTCACCATAGCTTCTCCTGCCGTGGCTCCTCCAACTCCTGCCCCTCAACCTTCTGCAACTCCGGCGATCATTCCTTCTCTGGTGGTCGCAGAAGCTCCGGCTCCTCCAACGGAGCCCGGCGATCCTTGGGTCGCAGATTGACGTCACCGTGGGTGCGTCAGCTGAAGATAAGGGTGAATCCTCTTCGGGTAATGATCCCTCCGTTGAAGTCTTCGCCAAAAACCTCCTCAGCAATCCGGGACTTGCCAAGTTTGGCCTATCCCGGAAATCTACAGAGGAAATCCAGCGGCTGGCCAGGAAAGTCCTGGACAAAAGCCATCTATCCCCCGAGGAGGAAGCGCAAGAAGCAGAGGATGTCAAGTTCTCTGACCTTCTCGCTCAAGTCCGCCTTCGCGACGAGAGGATCAGGACTGACGAGCTTCCAACAGCCCCAGTAATCCCTCTTACCCTCGCCGAGAAGGTGGCAGCTGAAGTGAACGCGGGTTTAGACAAAACTCACCCGCGAGCAATATGTAAGTCGGAATTCCAACTCTTGCTTTTACATTATGTTATATCATATCCTCTAGCCCCCAAGCATGAAGTAGGATATAGAATCCGAGTTTGTGCTTCATTAGGATGCCAAAGAATGAACTAGTGTAGCCCCCAAGGCTCGTGCTGATATTTAGCAAAAAAATATTAGCCCGAGTTTAAGTAGCTTTCTGACTTTGGGTATTCTGACTTACAGAAAGTATGTTCCTATAACCAGGAATTATTATCCAATGTCTGCGATAAGCGGAGAGAGATCAAAGCTCTCCGGCTTAAAAATGCTGAGCTCAAAGTAGCTAAGGATGAAGCCGAAGGTAAATCATTTCGAGATTCAAACATTGTCTTTTGCTTTTTTAATGTCAAATTTTTCTGAACTGTTGTTCTTTTTGACTTACAGCGTTGGTGAAACAATCTTTCGCTATGATTGAAGAGGCCGAGAACCTCAAGACCCTGGTGGTGGAGAACAAGGGACTCCGCCAAGAGCTGGATAAGCTCAAGGCGGATCATGAAAGGAGCATAGCTCAAGTCTTGGAATCCTCCTCCATGGCCACCGAAGAGCGTGATCACAAGATCGTTGCTCAAGGTAAAATTATCTCGGACCTCAAGAATGAGCTTGGCAGAGAGAAGGATATCTCCGAGGCGCTCCGGGATGAACTCCAGAGTCTTCGGGAGGAGAAGACCAAGATTGACGACGTCATTCTTGGTACGTTCCATCTGTCTGACTTATCATTTCTTCGACTTTCATCAATGTTGGATTTTTCTTGACTTGTTTTGTGTATAGGTCCTCTGAACTTGACGGACTCTTCCTCCTCCGAGCCCCGCACCCACCGGCTTACCCAAGTCGGTGATCTTCTGCATGACTTCTGCCAGTCTATTGAAGACATTGGCGAGTCTCTCAGGATTCCGGACATGCCTCTATGCCCCATTTTCAGGTGCGGGATAAGGCCAAGGAGATGCCACAGCTTGTTCGGGACTGAAACATGTCCTACGCGCGGACTACTGCGCAGAACGCTCTCACCATGGTCATGAGCCACCATGGAAACATGGAGATATGGCAAGTGACCAAAGGGTACTGCAAGGTAGACAAAGACGGCCAGGAGCAAGACCTTCAAGTCATCATGCATTCCTGCGCTGGATATGGGTGCCACGTAGCTGATCTGACCAGCTACGAGATCCCCTTCTTCACCCGCGTAGATACTCCGCCGCCCCCTCCAGAAGAAACCGAAGAAGTTTCCGACGATGAACGGACCACCTCGGATCCGGACATCTCGGAACGATATCAAGGCGGAGTAACCAGCGAGCCGGCAGCTACTTCATCTCCTCCTGCATCATAGATCAGAAAACTATGTATTATTCTGGAAAGACATGATGCGTTTTGTAAATATTAAGTACTATTGACTTTTGCTAGTGCTAAGCTTTTTATCTATTCAGCACTTTTGGCTTTTGCAATTTTTGCGTGCCTGAAAAGTTCACATAAGCACTTGAAATTTTCCGTCTCTACTTATCGTTTATCTGGCTTTCCGCCTCGTCCCTTTCGTGAGCCGGCTAAACCTTCAGCCGGAAACTTTGCTGAGCAACGGAGCTTACTTGCTAAACTAGTTTAAACTCGGAAACAAAGCTGGCTTCTAGTACCAACAATTCACTACTCGGAAAATACCCACATCCAGCAATCAGACAAATAACCAAAGTAAAGACTAGAAATTTAGAGTTATACCCGAAGGTAGCAGTTTTAAAATCAGAAATCTAGACCAGAACGAACATGAGCATAAAGTACTTTCAAGCATTCTGGGATTTTCGACTATGACATGATCATTTAGGAAATAAGATGGTAAAAACTTCTCAGAAAAACTTTGAGGTAACCAAAACTTTTATTTCTCACAGAACATGTACATATGTATGATTACAAAGAAGGATAAACTAAGAATAAAAGGGATGTAGCTGAGCAATATTCCACGGTCTGTCTAACTCATCCAGATTTGTACTGCCTCTAGCTCTATTTCTCTTCTTAGTAGCAGGTCTTTCTTTGACTGGCCTCATGTCAGTTAAGTAGTACGATCCATTGTGTAATACTCGACTAACTAAAAAGGGTCCTTCCCATACTAGGGAAAGTTTGTGCTTTCTTTGTTGCACAAGCCGGAGAACCAAATCACCTTTATTGAAAGATCTAGTTCAGACTCTCTGGCTATGATACTTGCGTAACTTCTGCTGATAGGTTGTAGATCTCATTTCAGCAACGACACGAACTTCTTCGACTAAGTCGAGATTATTTTGTCGAGAAATCTCAGCATCCTCTTCGATATACGCGTCCACTCTAGGAGAAGTATGAATTAAATTGCTAGGAAGAACTGCTTCTGCACCATAGACCAAGAAGAAAGGTGTGTATCCTGTTGACCTGTTCGGAGTTGTTCGTAAACTCCAAATTATAGAGGATAATTCCTCTGCCCAAGCCCCCGCAGCACATCGTAGTGGTGCTTCGAGTCTTGGTTTCAAGCCTTGTAGAATTAAACCATTTGCTCTTTCGACTTGTCCGTTAGCCTGTGGATGTGCGACTGACGCAATGTCAAGCCGGATATTTTGCTCATCGCAGAATTCAGCCAATTCTCCCATGGAAAAGTTACTCCCATTGTCCGTGATAATACTATGAGGATAACCATACCGGATTATAACACCCTCGACAAATCTTTTGGTTGTTGCTCCATCACAACTAGTGACAGGTTTAGCCTCGATCCACTTTGTGAATTTGTCTACCATCACTAAGAGGTGAGTGAATCCACTTGGGGCTCGTTTAAAAGGTCCTACCATATCAAGCCCCCAGACCGCTAAGGGCCATGTTATAGGTATTGTTCGCAGCTGATCAGCCGGAACATGAGCTTGCTTGGCGTACTTTTGGCAGCCTTTGCATGTCTTGACTAATCGTTCGGCATCTGCCTGAGCTGTAAGCCAGAAAAATCCATGTCGAAAAGCTTTTGCCACTAAAGATTTGGCTGCAGCGTGGTGACCACACTCGCCTTCATGGATTTCCCTTAAGATTTCCACTCCTTCTTCCGGATATACACATCGCTGAAAAACCCCAGAAGCACTCCATTTATGGAGCTCACCTTTAACAATAGTATAGGATTTTGCTCGTCGGATAATCTGTCGGCTCAGTACCTCGTCTTCGGGTAATTTGCCATCTACCAAATAATCGAGGTAGGGTTGAGTCCTGCTGGGGATTACAGCCAGAACTGCTATCAAAGGTGAGTCGGATTTGGTCAGATATTCCTCATCTACTCCCTTTATCGAGGGAACTTTGAGGTGCTCTAAAAATGCGCCATCCGGGACCTCTTTCCGCGCAGAGCCTATTCGAGATAGTGCATCTGCTTCCTCATTTTCTACCCGAGGGATGTGTTGAACTTCAAACCCCTCGAACGATTTAGATAGATCATCCACGACAGCTTTATATGCTGCCATGTGCTTATTTGCATTACAAATATCCGAGACTTGCTGAGCAACAAGATCCGAATCTCCGTAACACATCAAACGTCGGATGCCAATATCCTTAGCAATCTGGATTCCATGCAGCAGTGCTTCATACTCGGCAATATTGTTTGTCGCTGTGAAGTGGATCTGCAACACGTATAAAAGTTTATCTCCTTGGGGTGATTTGAGCACCACGCCAGCCCCCGAGCCCCCTCGAGCCTTTGACCCATCGAAAAAGAGGGTCGAATATTCCGACTCAGGAAGGACAATGTTCTCCTTGGTCTCTGTCCAATCAGCGACAAAGTCAGCAAGGATCTAGGATTTGATTGCTGTCCGGGGTTTGTACTCAATATCGAAAGCTGCAAGCTCTATGCCCCATTTGGCGACGCATCCTGTGGCATCGCTATTGTTGATTATATCTCTCATGGGAGCTTTGCTCACCACGGTAATTGGATGCTCCTGAAAATAGTGTCGTAACTTACGAGATGCTAGAAAAACACCGTAAGCCAACTTTTGATAGTGCGGATACCGCTGTTTTGATTCCTTCAGGACCTCGCTGACAAAGTACGTCAGACGCTGCACCAGGTGTTCCTGATTTTCTTCTGGTCTCTCCAGTACCATAACGATACTGACAACCTTATTTGTCACAGCAATGTAGAGCAACATCGGTTCCTGAGGTTCCGGCGCTGCAAGGATAGGAGCAGATGAGAGTACTTTCTTCAGGTCTTGTAGTGTAGCTTCAGCTTCGTCAGTCCAGACAAAATCCTTGGTCTTCTTCAGGAGTTTGTATAATGGTGCAGCTCTTTCACCAAGCCGGCTTACAAATCGACTGACCGCAGCAATGCAACCAGTTAATCTTTGTATGTCCTTCAGGAGAGTTGGCCTGGAAATATTGAGAATAGCCTTGATCTTGTCGCGGTTCACCTCTATGCCTCTTTGAGACACGATGAAACCTAACAATTTTCCGGCTGGTATTCCAAAGAAGCATTTCTTCGGGTTAAGCATGATGTTGTATTTTCATAGATTGGCGAACGTTTCCTCCAAGTCGGAAATCAACGTTTCCTTCTTTTTGGACATGACCGCGATATCATCCACGTATGCATATACATTGCGTCCGAGTTGATCATGGAGGCAACGCTGCATCATGCGCTGGTACGTAGCTCATGCGTTCTTCAGCCCAAAGGGTATCATAACAAAACAGAAGGTTCCGAAGGGGGTTATGAATGAAGTTTGACTTTGTCAGATTCCTTCATCCGGATTTGGTGATAACCGGAATATGCGTCGAGAAAACAGAGGAGTTCCGAGCCTGCCGTAGAATCGATAACTTGATCAATTCTAGGCAGAGCAAACGGATCTTTTGGAAAAGCCTTGTTCAAGGCAGTATAATCAACACACATCCTTAAATCAGTGGTGTCCTTTTTAGGGACCATTACAGGGTTGGCCGACCAATCAGTATGGATGACCTCTTCTATGAATCCGGCTAACTCGAGCCGCGCTAGTTCCTTAGCTATTGCCTTACGCTTTTCATCGCCAAACCGTCGTAAGGACTGTTTGACAAGTTTAGCGTTCGAGTTTACATTTAGAGAGTGCTCGGCAAGTTCCCTAGGTACTCCGGTCATGTCAGATGGCTGCCATGCAAACATATCTTGATTTGCTTGGAGTAACTTGACGAGCGCGCTTTCCTATGCGCTACTTAGGCCTACGCCTATCTGGGTCACCTTGGAGGGGTCATGATCCTTCAACGGCGTCATCTTCATCTCTTCTGATGCCTTGAAATCCGGACTTGGATTTGTGACCTCCTTCTTCGTTGCGGGCATCTCGGACAGATATATGCTCTTCTTGATCTCTCGGTACTCCTGGGCGTGCAGCACGGCTTCGGCAAAGGTGGCATTTCCTTCTTCGCACTCTCGCGCCTTCTTCGGGTCTCCCCTGATGGTGATCACGCCATTGGGACCTGGAATTTTCATCATATTGTAAATGTAACATGGACGAGCCATAAAAGCCCAGTAAGCCGGACGTCCGAATATAGCGTGGTATGCGCTCTTGAACGGGACCACTTCGAAGGAAAGTGCCTCCGTCCGATAATTCTTTGGAGTTCCAAAAGTAACATTCAAAGTGATCTCTCCCAGGGAATTAGCTTGTCTTCCTGGGACAACTCCGTGAAAGATCACAGAGCTATGGTTCAGCTGTGTTTCCGAGATCTTCATCTGGCGTAGCGTTTCAACATAGAGAATATTGATACTGCTACCACCGTCCATGAGGGTCTTGGAGAAACCATAACCGTCAATAAGTGGATTGATGATTAAGGCGTATTTTCCTTGCATGTGTAGTTTAGGCGGATGATCAGCGCGATCAAACATGATTGCCACTTCCGACCAGTCCAGATACTGAGGGACAGCCGGAACTGTTGCATTGAGCTCGTGGAGAACTGCTTTCTTGACCTTTGTTGGTTGAGATCCAAGGAAGGTGATGTAAGTGTCCTTCTTGGTGGGAAAAGTCTTCTTCCCTTCTGACATGGGATTTGAAGCATCAGCTTCCTCCATGTCGGAATCTTCCTTGGTCTCCTTGTCTTTTTCGGGATTTTTCTTTCCCTTCTTCCGCTTAGCTTTGTAGCCCACGGTATCATCTCTCTTGATGTCGTCATTAAAACGACATTCAGCGTTGGTGTGGGACGAGCCCCCGTTGGCGTCTAAATGATGCACACATGGGTTATTGGCAATGTCGGCCCAAGTGTAGGTTTTGCCTGGTTGTTGCTCTCCTCTGCCTTGGACCCTTGACGTCCCACGGCCACGCCCGCGGCCTCCGCCACGTCCTCCTCGTCCTCCAGACCCGGAAACAGTAGTGACCACTGCTGTCTCCGCGTTGGGTTTTTCTTCCGAGGTATTTTTGCGCTTCTGAGCTTGTTGCTTTGGTTGTTTTGCCGACTGAGGCACAGCCAGGGCATTGAGTAATCCCTCTGCATCGTCGTCAGCATCTACATACTTGCTCGTTGTTTCTATCATCTCTCCCAGATCAGTAACCTTGTCACACTTCAAGCGATGGCGCAGTAAACCAATTGGGAGACCTGCGATGAAAGCTTCAATCGCAGTTTGATCATTTACTCCTTCGCAGGGAGTTTTTTGTGTTGATCCATCGTCCGAGATAATCCCGGCAAGTTTCTCCGGCTTTCTAGGTGCAACGCTGTAGGTCTCCAACCGTACAGGGCCTCCGATATGTTCCTTCGAAATTCCGAAAGAACGCACTTTGCAAGTCATACCAGTTGTGGATGGTATTTGCCGGAAGTTCATTGAGCCATGATCGTGCCGTCTTCCGCAACATAAGTGGGAGATATCGGGTTGCGACCAGGCTGTTTCTGCCTATAGCGATGCAACAAGCTTGGAAGAAATCCTGTAACCAGGTGTCTGGCCGAGCAATGCCGTCGTAGGCTTGGATATGTCTTGAGATAGAAAATCCGTCCGGAAATTTTGTAGCTCTGGTGCGTGGTCCGAAGCACTTTGTGCCCACGTACACGTCATCATTTTCATAGCACCGAGCCTCTATGTTGGAGTTGATCCTGTGCCTTGCGTCGTTCGGGGATAGAGATCGTCCCGAATGTCGGCTGTGGCTGCGGTGCCCTGGAGCCGGACTTCGGCTTCTGCCACCACCTCCTCCGCCATGTCGTCCTCCTTGACCTCCTTGGGGTCCATTGTGATAACTGTGTGGTGGAGAGGGTGGTGCAGCTAGATAGTTTCCGGCTGATCGCCGGCCTCCGTCCGGAGCGTCATTATTCTGGTTTTGGGGAGGTTCTTGACTATGACGAGCCCCGTGCCGGCTTGTCCCAGCGTGGTTTCCATTGTTCCTTCGTCCGCGTTCCCACCATGGTGAGGCTCAGCCGGACGGCTCTCATGTCTAGGAGGTGGCATTCTCTGATGATCCTCCTCCCGACGTTTCTCCTTATCTTCTCCCTTTCGATCGTTGAATTCTCGTCGGGGAGGATTCCTCGGATTCAGTGCAGCGATCGCGTCTTTCTGGGCTGCTGGAGCGACATTGCTCCAGTTATGTGTAGCTCTGCGATGTTGTCCCGACGATCCGGTTCTTGAATAATTGTCTTCCCTGCGTTCGGGGTGATGGTACTGCGCCCGAACGTAATGGGATCTTACGTCAGCCCATGCCGGATCCGTGCGACATTGGTCAGAATCCGAGACCAGTTTTTGACTTCCGGACAGGGCGACCTTCTGCTGCTCCAGTCCCTTGTTGAGTAGCTTGATACCCAAGCGTATCTCCTCTGGCCCTGGATTAGCTGATAGAATTTCGCGAGCTGCCACGGTATTTTGCACTAGTGTTGGGTATACCCAATCTCCATTGCTATCCTTTCGTGGCTTCCCCATCTCATCTCCGAAAAGGACAGCACGGACACGTGGGAATTGGTTGTCATCTATGTGACGCTTCTGTGTCTTCTGATGTAGACGGGACATGTACTCCTTGGTTGACATGCGCTTCTTCTCCACCTCGATGTTTTTGGCTTCATCAAGGAGTTGTTGACGACGCGCTTCTAGGGCCTGGGCCCTTTCGTCCAGCTCATCTGCAGTAAGTTATGCAGCTGTAGGGATAGGTGTGGTTAAGGCGGCATCGATGAGTTTACGCGCACCTTCAGTGATCACGTGTCCATCCACCGATGCTTCTTTTTTCGGCTCGTCTAGGATAAGTGCTCCATCCGAGTCTTCCTCGTATTCCTCGGCAATCACCTCCTCTGTCAGAGGGTCTTTTGTCGGGGTCTTATTCTTCTTCTTCTTCTTCTTTGCCTTCTTGGCAGCACCGGTAGGAAAGACGGCTTTGGGTCCGTTTCCCAGAGTCAAGCTCTGATCGGTACTTTCGGACATCTGGACCTCGGGATTATCTCCGACGTCCATGTCATCCTGCGCTTTGGGAGAGTGTTCCCCGGATCCTTCATCCATGGCTTCTCCTTCTTCTGCAGCTTTGGAGTTGTACTCCTCTTCATATTCCGCGGAGAACTTTCGGAAATCTACCGATGTCATAGATTCATCCGAGGATGCGGGAACGTCAGCGTTTGTTCCAATTGCCTCCAGCACCGAGCCGGTGTTTTCTCCAGCATCGACAGAGCCGGATCTGGATCCAACATATCCGACGAAGTGTGATGCGTGCTTCCTCAGGTACCTGCGGCTTTCGCGATCAGCCATATCGAAACTTTTAATGGTTTCGAGGATTGCATCTGTGCTAGCGCCTTGCAGTATCATACATCTTAGTGTGTACCTGAGGAAAGGCCTATCTGTCCCGGCATCGTCAGAGCCGGAATCAGTGTCGTTGATATGCTCCTCCTGGATTTCGACTTCCACGGGTGGGTCGATCTGGGATCCGGCTTCTCCAGGGAGATCCACTCCAGATTCGACTTGGACCGTGAGGTCTTCTTCAGGCTCGGATTTCTCCACTATCTCCACAACTGGTGCGGGCTGGGTGGGATTAGGGTTTTCTGAGATCCGGAACTCTGCCGCTTCCGCGGACAAAGGGGACCCAGAAGATTCTTCTGCCTCTATCATCACCGCTGGGGTGGGTTGGGCAGTTTCAGCGAAATCGATGTAAACATCGATCTCGCCAAAAGACATGGTTGTATAGGCAGTCACGGCTTCCCTAGCTGGAATCCAAGTCTCGTCGAGAACGATGAGAGGGACGTCGCTGGCGTAGAGGATGCGACCAACGGCGATGGTCTCGCCGATTCCGATTCTTGCAGATTCCGCTCGGAACGCAGATCCGAAGCTCACTTGCCCCACGGTGGGTGCCAACTATCGTCGGACTGATGACGAGTACTCCATGAGGGGGTCCTCGAGGCGTGCGGAAGAGAGGGGGTGAGACGTACGGTATTCCGGGACGGTGAGCACACAAGTTTACCCAGGTTCAAATCCGCCGGCTTTGGACGGGTCCTACTCCTGCTTGCAATCCAGTAATAGGGCAGAGCCGGAATATGGGTTACAATGGTATCGCCTGTGCGAGTTGAGGGTCTAAAGCATTGGGTGTGCCCTAAAGGCTCTCCCTAGGACGGCTTATATAGATATCCAGCCTAGGGTTTACAGGAGAGATCAATCCGGCTACGACTAAGAGTTGGTTACAGAGTACATCTTGAACTACAAGTAATATTATGGGCCTAAGTCGGTAAGTCTTCTAGGCCTTCCCGTAGCCGGATTGGACTCCGTCTTCTCTCCCGACTGGGTCGCCCATGAAGCAAATCTCTAACCCGAAGTGGGCCACCCTGGTCAGTGAGGAACTGTGAGGATACCCGGAAAGTATATCCCCAACAGGGAGCTTGTAAGTTCATGGAGTTATGCATGTGTGTTAGAGAAACGCCTGGGCCGCTGGTCTAATCCATGTTGTTAGGGCCGGGCACAAAAAACCGAAGACCGAAACCGAAACTGAAAAAACCGAGACCGAAAACTGAACTAACCGTATATTGGGAGACCGAAATAATTTCGGTCTTCAAAACTAGATGACCGAAATAAATTCGGTTACTTCGGTCCTTCCCCTCACATGACCGAACAGACCGTATGGACCGAAATATTCTGAAGCCCATCTTTCCTCAATTATTTTGCATGCTCATTAGTGCCACTCTAGTCCATATAGGCCATAGCCCACGACCTTGTCTTCATTCATTCTGTGGACACCGAGAATGCATCCACACACCGTATTGGCCGCCATAGAGTCGCAGACTATGTACGCCCTACGCACGAGGCAAGCCTACTGGACTGCTC
Source organism: Avena eriantha (assembly GCA_910589775.1). Lineage (NCBI taxonomy): Eukaryota > Viridiplantae > Streptophyta > Magnoliopsida > Poales > Poaceae > Avena > Avena eriantha. The sequence continues at coordinate 16,752,173 of OU342741.1, read as the reverse complement.
CGTCTAGTTACTTGTGAGACTGCCTGCATATCTTGTCTTGATTCTTATTCCATCTTGTATAATGTGCTAATTTTCTTGGGAATAATTTCTTGATTTGCTATGAATTTTTGTACGGTCTATTTGGTCATGACCGAAGACCGGACCGAAAAGACCGAAAACCGAATACAGAAAGACCGAAAAGACCGAATGTAATTCGGTTAGCGTTTCTAGATGACCGAAATTTTGGATGACTGAAAAGACCGAACCGAACAGACCGAACGCCCATGCCTACATGCTGTCATGGTGGAAACCTGCAGCGTAACCATAACGAGCATCTATGAAGCATTCTTCTTATAAAAAAAGAGACAGAGATGGAGAAAAGGAGAAAAAGAAAGAAAAAAGAGATATTATAAAAAGAGGAAAGAGAGAAAAAAGCACCATATTCCCATGGTAAATAAGAAGATTGCTGAGATGCTTGTTGTCTGCTTGCCTTGTCATTTTGATATGGGGATTCTTCCGTATCATCGGGCAAGGGGTACCCCGTTGGTGGTTCTCTATGATACACATGTGCTTACGATGACAAGAACTTACCGGTGACTAAACTTGAGTAGCATGAGGAGCGGCCCTCATATTAAAGGGACATGAGATTTTCAACTTACAACTTGTCAAGCATATCCTCATATTTGATCACTTTAACCTTAACCACCTAAAGATGCCTATGATAGGGGCAATGAGAGATGAAAGCTAATAAGTATCATAATTTTTGGGAGCTCTTTATGAAATTTGAAATCCCTACTTACCTCTACGAAGGACCTTTCTTTTACTTTTTAGTTGAGTCAGTAAACCTATTCCCTTCTATCTCAGCAAGTATTTTGCGTTGTTGTGTATCATTCATTCATATGATGATTTATTCAATGATGTTTCTTATGTTCCTTGTTTTGCACATTGCTCTTATCTTGGTGTCTACTACTTTGAAAGCTATCATTGAATATCAGTTACTTGTGAACTCCAGCAAATTATCAACTATTTTTCGACCAAGAGCTAAGTTTGCCATTACCAATTATGATTCACTTTATGTATCTTTATTGTGTTTCCTTTACTTATTACAAGTTAAGTTATATAATAGTGAGTTGTCTTCTACTATGATCTATGTATTGATGAATATGATGCTTCTTGTCTATATTCTTTTATCGACTCTTCACTCCATAAACCTGAGGCTGATACGTCCATTTTGCATCACTATTCTATGTATTAATTCACTATTATTCATTGATATATTTCGTACTGAGAGGTGATACTTATGTTATTTCATCTGTTTTTGCATGGTTGATGACTTTTGGAGCATGGACCGCTGCAGTCAGGATTCTGATGGAAAAGGTCTTGTTTGGAGGCAAAATTCGCAAAGATTAGAAAATCCGGAAAAATATACGGAAAATTCTATTTTTCCAGAAGACTCACGATGCCAGAAGATGGAGTGGAGGTGGGCCACAGGGGGCCCACACCACCCCATGGCGCGGGCAGGCCTAGGCCGCGCCAGGGAGTGGTGTGGCCACCCTGGCCCACTCCAGCCTCTCCCCTCTAGCGTATATCTTCCTCCCGAAACCCTAAGACTCGGAGAGCGACCACAGAAAGATTCCGCCGCCTCTGCGGGGCGGAAAACACCGAGAGAGAAAGATCTCTCCGGCAGACAGATTTCTGCCGGGGGAATTCCTTCCCGGAGAGGGGAGATCGTTGCCATCAACACCACCATCAAGCTGAACTTCATCGGGATCATCATCATCATCACCACCACCATCATCACCATCAGCACCCTCATCACCATCTCCATATTGCTGTAGCAATTGCGTTGAATCTTGCTATAGTTCATAGGGGAAACTTTCCCGGTGTTGATTACTCTTTGTAGTTGATGCTATTGAGTGAACCATTGAATTATTGTTTATGTTCAGATTGTTATACATCATTATTCCATCTCTGATCATGATCCATATGATGTATTGTGAGTAGTTCGTTTTGTTCTTGAGGACATGGGAGAAGTCTTGTTGTTAGTAGTGGAGTTGCGTTGAGAAAGATTCAATAGATTGTTATTTAAGTTGTGGTGTACTTCTTCTAGTGGTGTCATGTGAACGTCGACTACATGACACTTCACCTATATGGGCCTAGGGGAATGCATTGTGTATTTGGCTACTAATCGTAGGGGTTGCCGGAGTGATAGAAACCTGAACCCCCGTTAGGAAACCATTGCACAAGGGATGTAAGGGTCTTAGAGTTTAAAGCTGTGGTTAGGTTTCTTCCTTAATTACTTTCTTGTACTTACGGATGTTTGCAAGGGGGTTTAATCACAAGTATGTATTAAGTCTTGGATGGGACGGTACATTAGCACAGGTTCACCCACACAACACTTAGCAAGCTAGAGAAGATTAATCGACTATATGAAGCGAAAGCACTTGACAGTCTTCCCATGTGCCCTCGAGAACGTTTGGTCATCTATAGAAATACAACCGGCTTGTCCTTTGCTGCATAAAGGATTGGGCCACTTGCTGCATTTATTCCTACTGTCTTTTATTTACTCGTACTTTGTTTACTTGCTTTATCGAAAACCCCTAAAAAAATTTGCTAAGTATTTGCAGAGAATTCCTGATCCATACCACTAGCCAGCACCTTCTGCTCCTCGTTGGGTTCGACACTCTTACTTATCAAAAATACTGCGATACACCCCCTATACTTGTGGGTCATCAAGACTATTTTCTGGCGCCGTTGCCGAGGAGTGAAGCGCTATTGGAGAGTGGAACTGGTAAAGGAAACTTCTATTGTGAGTATTGTTTACTTCTGCTAGTTGCTTTATTTTCGTTATGGATAATTTGCTGAGTTTCTTATTTGGTAAAGCTACTACCACTTCTACGGTAGTAGATAAGCCACCACCTGCTGAGAAAGATGTTTTCAAAATACCTACAAGAATTATTGATCGTGTTATTGATAACTACTATGTTGGGGATGGAACTATCCATCCCGGTGATCATTTACTCATTATACATGAATTATGCGGGTTGTTCAAGTGTGCAGGTATTACTACAGATCAAGTTAAGAAGAAGTTATTCTCATTATCACTAAAAGGAAGAGCTGAGGAATGGTATAAGCTGCTGAAGAATGGTCAAGCTCTGGAATGGGAGGAAATAGCGCCTCTCTTTTATTCAAAGTTTTATCCTCCTAGTGAATTTCATAAAGATCGAAATCAAATATACAACTTTTGGCCTCTTGATGGAGAGAGTACTGCTCAAGCTTGGGGGAGATTGAAGTTACTAATGCTCAAATGTCCCATTCATGAGCTCCCCAACAATATTATTATCAATAACTTTTATGCAAGGCTCCCTCTACATGACAAGGATTTATTGGATGCTTCTTGTGCTGGATCATTCACTCGCATGGAAGAATAAGTTAAATGGGACCTTCTAGACCGTATTCTAGACAATGCTGAAGCTTGGGAAAATGACAAAGGTAGAAAGTCAGGTATAAATTATGATTATGAATGCATTGAATCTTTTATGAAAACTGATGACTTTCGAAATATTAATAATGCTTATGGTCTTGATTTGCAAGTTATTACGAATTGCTTTAGAGCTTTTGCTTCGTATATTGAAATTCCAAAAAAGGGATGGAATAAGTACCATGCGTCTTATAAAGATATTGTTGACCATGTTCCTATTGGGAGCACTGAGTGTTGCATTACTGATCATATCCTACCTGAACCTTACATCGAGAAGATTCCCTTCCCAGATAAGGTAAAGGATCATCCTATGATAACTAATGTAATCACTAAAAGTGGAAAGAAAACTGTAAAACCTGATGAACAAATAAACATTGAACCTGTCGTAGCAATTGTGAAAGACCTTGTTACTAAAAGCGTAGAAGATGGGCACATAGTCTTCTGTGAGGATGCTTCCAATATTGTTTCACATCCCAATAGATCTAAAAAGGCTAGTGTTCCTGTGCTTTCTGTTATAATTGGTGATCATTGCTATTATGGTTTATGTGATATTGGTGCAAGCTCTAGTGCTATTACTTATGAGCTTTACAGAGAAATTATGCATGAAATAAGTCCTTGTGAGTTGGAGGAGATTGATGTGGTTATTCACCTTGCTAATAGAGAGACTATCTCTCCAATTGGCATTGTGCGAGACGTGGAAGTCCTTTGTGGTAAGATCAAGTATCCTGCTGATTTTCTAGTACTTGGTTTAGCTGCTAGTAAAACTTATCCTATCATTTTCGGTAGACCTTTCTTGAGTACTTGTGGTGCTATTATTGATTGCAAGAGGGCGAAAATCTTGACTAAGTTTGATGGGGAATCTTATGAGTTTAAGTTTTCGAAATTTACTAAAGAACCTTGCGAAGAGGAAACCCCTAATGAGGATTTTAGAGTTGAACAACTTGCTTCTATCTCTCTTGCTCCTAACAATGCTTTGCAGCAATTTATGGAAGATCACGAAAGTGAGATCTTCATGGATGAAAGGAATGAGATTGACGAGATCCTCCATCGTCAACCCAGGTTGCTTAAACATGACTTGCCTGTAGAAGACTTGGGTACCACTTTGCCACCTAAAAAGGACCCGGTCTTCGATCTAAAACCTCTCCCTGATGATCTTAAATATGCTTTTATTGACGATAAAAATATATATCCTATTATTATTAGCGCTAAACTTTTAGGGGAGGAAGAAGAAAGATTATTGGAAGTTTTGAAGAAACACCGAGGAGCTATGGGCTATACTTTGGATGATTTGAAAGGGATTTCACCTACTATATGTCAGCATTCTATCAACATAGAACCAGATGCGAAGCCATTAGTGGAGCACCAACAACGTTTAAATCCTAAGATGAAGGAAGTGGTAAGGAATGAGGTATTGAAACTCCTTGATGCTGGTATTATTTACCCTATTGCTGATAGTGAATGGGTTAGTCATGTTCATTGTGTTCCTAAAAAGGGAGGTATTACCGTTGTCCCTAACGATAACGATGAGCTTATTCCTCAAAGAATAGTAGTAGGCTATAGGATGTGCATCGATTTTAGGAAAGTCAATAAAGTCACTAAGAAAGATCACTACCCGCTTCCTTTTATTGATCAAATGTTGGAAAGGTTGTCTAAAACGACCCATTTTTGTTTTCTTGATGGTTATTCTGGTTTCTCTCAAATTGCTGTTAAATAACAAGATCAAGAAAAAACTACTTTTACTTGCCCTTATGGAACTTATGCTTATAGACGTATGCCTTTTGGTTTATGTAATGCTCCTGCTACTTTCCAAAGGTGCATGTCTGCTATCTTTCATGGCTTTTGTGAGGAAATTGTAGAAGTGTTCATGGATGACTTTTCTGTCTACAGAACTTCTTTTGATAATTGTCTACACAACCTTGATAAAGTTTTGCAGAGATGTGAAGAAACTAATATTGTTCTTAATTGGGAGAAATGCCACTTCATGGTTAACGAAGGGATTGTTCTTGGGCATAAAGTTTCTGAAAGAGGAATAGAAGTTGATAGAGCTAAGGTTGAGGCAATTGAGAAGATGCCATGCCCAAGAGACATAAAAGGTATTCGTAGTATCCTTGGTCATGCTGGTTTCTATAGAAGGTTTATTAAAGACTTTTCTAGGATATCAAAACCCCTTACTAATCTTCTTCAAAAGGATGTACCCTTCGTTTTTGATGACAATTGCAAGGAAGCTTTTGAAACTCTTAAAAAGGCTTTAACAACAGCTCCTATTGTTCAACCACCTGATTGGAGTTTACCCTTTGAAATAATGTGTGATGCTAGTGATTTTGTTGTAGGTGCTGTCCTTGGGCAACGTATTGATAAAAAAGCTGAACGTTATCCATTATGCTAGTAAGACTCTAGACGCTGCTCAAAGGAATTATGCTACTACTGAAAAGGAATTTCTAGCTGTTGTCTTTGCTTGTGATAAGTTTAGGCCCTATATTGTGGACTCAAAAGTAACTATTCATACTGATCATGCTGCTATTAAATATCTTATGACAAAGAAGGACGCTAAGCCTAGGCTTATTAGATGGGTACTGCTTTTACAAGAGTTTGATCTACATATAGTAGATAGAAAGGGTGCTGAAAATCCTGTAGCTGATAATTTATCTCGCTTGGAAAACATCTCTTTTGATCCTATGCCTGTTAATGATAGTTTTCCAAATGAGCAATTAGCCGTAGTAGGTGTGAACTCGCGAGGAAGCCCTTGGTATGCTGATTATGCTAACTTTATTATCTCCAAGTATTTGCCTCCAACTCTTACAGCTCAGCAAAGAAGAAAGTTCTTTTATGATTTGAGGCATTATTTTTGGGATCACCCACACTTATACAAAGAAGGGGTTGATGGTATTATGCGAAGATGTGTTCCAGAGTATGAACAAAAAGAGATATTGCATAAATGTCACGGGAGCGCCTATGGAGGACATCATGCAGGAGATAGAACTGCACAAAAGGTATTACAATCAGGTTTCTACTGGCCTACCCTTTTTAAAGATGCAAGAAAATTTGTTTTATCTTGTGATGAATGTCAACGTGTTGGTAATATTTCTAGACATAATGAAATGTCTATGAATTACTCTCTAGTAATTGAACCTTTTGATTGTTGGGGATTCGACTTTATGGGTCCTTTCCCTCCTTCGAAGGGTTACACTCATATTCTTGTTGCCGTTGATTATGTTACTAAGTGGGTAGAAGCCATTCCTACGAAAAGTGCTGACGGAGAAACCTCTCTAAAAATGCTTAAGGATGTTATCTTTCCTAGGTTTGGGGTGCCTAGGTATCTCATGACTGATGGGGGTTCTCATTTCATTCATGGCAGTTTTAGGAAGACCCTCGCTAAGTATGATGTTAATCATAGGATTGCTTCAGCTTATCACCCCCAAACTAGCGGGCAAGTAGAGTTATCAAATAGAGAAATTAAATCTATCTTACAAAAGACTGTTAATAGGTCTAGAAAAAACTGGGCTAAGAAGTTGAATGATGCTTTATGGGCTTATAGAACTGCTTATAAGAATCCCATGGGAATGTCTCCTTATAAAATGGTTTATGGGAAAGCTTGCCACTTACCCTTAGAATTAGAACACAAAGCTTACTGGGCAGTGAAAGAACTAAATAGAGATTGTAAGCTAGCTGGTGAGAAAAGACTTTTTGACTTAAGCTCTTTAGATGAATGGAGGAGTGAAGCCTATGAGAATGCTAGACTCTTTAAAGAAAAAGTTAAAAGATGGGATGACAAGCGAATACTTAAGAGAGAATTTCATGTTGGTGAGAAAGTTCTATTGTATAGGTCTCGTTTTAGATTTTTTGCAGGTAAGCTACTATCAAAATGGGAAGAACCTTTCATCATGGAAGAAGTATACCGTTCAGGAGAAATAAAAATTTCTTCTCTAAAATATAATACTACACAAGTAGTGAATGGACAGCGACTCAAACACTATATTGCTGGAGATTCTTACAATGAATATGTTGATGCCTTTCAAGTTATAACTCCAGAGAAATTCATTGAGGACCAAATTCAGAGACCTACAGAGTCCGTTTCCAACTAGGTAACAGTTCTGGTAAGAAAAGTTCCGCGAAAATACAATCCAACTATATTTTTGCGGTTTTCAGTCAATAAGGAAAGCTATGAAGCGAAAAAGGGACGGAACCGGAGCCAGGGTGGCCCACACCACCCCATGGCGCGGGCCCACCCCTGGCCGTGCCACTAGGTGGTGAGGCCACCCAGGACTCCGTATCCGACCCGTTTTCTCCCAGTACCTTCCTTTTGATATGAAACTTCGTAATATATGACCCCCCGGATCTTCCGAGGTTCGTATATCATGTTTTCGTTGTGTTTTTGTTTCAATCTGTTTCTGCCAGGTGTAATCTTAGATTTGGAGCCACAATGTCTTCCCCTGGAACATCCAAGGGAGATCCCTTAGAAGATATCATCAACCCATATATGAGAGAATTGAAGATTCATCCCATGGAGTTGTTGCTCGAAGGTGGGGAGGTCCGGATTAAGGAGGTTCAAGGCCCTAAAGGTGAAGGAAATCTGGAGGACAGGATGGAAGCATTGGAGCAAGAAGTCTTTAGGTACAGGAAGATGGCGGAGCGCGAAGTGGACATTATCCACAAGATTTGTTCCGAACTCATCGCCGAGCACCAAAAGGAGACTTCTGAACTCAAAGATGAAGTCTTTTCACTCCGCCAAACAACCAACAAACTACAAGCACAGTTCTATGACGTTCAAAATCAAAACTGTGAGTATGAGGCTAGATTTAAACGCATAAGTGTTGCTGCAAGTTTCAGGATGTTGGAAACCACGATGTCCTTTGTTGATGGGAAGCCTTTACCCTGGAAGACGGACGAAGATGAGAAGATACCACCACCACCTAAGGAGTAATTCGTCATCAGGTTTGGCATCCCCTTGGTTTGTTCCAAGCTTGGGGGAGTGTCGCGGTATCATATCACTATCTTCTATCTTTTTACCTTGTTAGTAGAGTCATATCATGAATAGAGGAGTTATTGTGTAGTATGGTTTGCATTATGGAAGTGTCCCCTCTCTCGTTAGATTTGTATCCCTTGGTGTGAGTTTCCATTATGGAGTACTAATGAGAAGTTCTATCATTCACTCTTTTGCATATCTTATGATAGTTTTCAATTCGTGGTTATATGATTGATCTTGTTGTTAGTATTGGTAGCACTTTGGGATCATTGAGTTAATTCAGTTGGTTTTGGCAAACCTGGCTCGATCAGTAGAAACACCCTTTTTGAGAGTTGAAAATAAAAAGATAGAAGTACTCTAGATGAAAATAATTGCATCATCTTTCTTTCTTGATTTGCTCATAAGTCTAGTTTTCTCTAGTTAAGATCTTTTGTGCTTCCAAGGAAGATTGCATGTTTGTCTTTACCATTTGTATGTTTGTTTGTTTCCTTCAACTCTTATACTTGCTACCCAGCCTTGCTAGCCAAAAACCTGTAATGAGAGGAAATTCTTCTCGTGCATCCGCCTCCTTTAAACCAAAACCTTTGCCATTTGTGTCCACCATACCTACCTAGTAGCATTATTGCTATTCCAAGTACATTCTTGTTTTATCTACCTCCCAAATTAAACTTGTTATGTGAAATTTCGTGATTAAAGCTCTCACGAACTTGATGGCACACTTTACTTTCTTGTATTTAATAAACTTGAACCATTGGGTCCTTCTTTGTTGCGTATATGCTTGCGCTTTATGAGTTGAAGTTAGCCGAACCATGTATCATGAGGACCGCTTTCAACACTTCATTCGTACTTGTACCTAGTTGATATCATGTTCTTTTGCTTATGGATCCCGGCGGCGTGAAATAAAAGTGGAACTTGTAAGATCATGGAGTTTATATGTGTGTTAGAGAAATGCCTGGGCCGCTAGCCTAAGCCATGCCTAATCATGGTGGAAACTTGCAGCATAACTATAGTGAGCATTCTATGAAGCATCCTCAATAAAAACCTATGCAAATAGCAAATAAAAAGATCGCTGAGATGCTCACTGTCTGCTTGCCTTGTCATTTTGATTATGGGATAACTCCTGTGTCATGTGCAAGGGGTACCCCGTTGGCGGTTCTCGATGATACGCATGTATTTACAATGACAAGAGCTTGCTCGTGACTGAAGTTGAGTAGCATGAGGATCGGTACTCATAAGTAAGGGGCATGAGATTTCAACTTATAACTTGTCAAGCATATCCTCTTAGTTGTGTCACTTTAACCTTAATCACCTAAAGATGCCTATGATAGGGGCAATGAGAGCTAAAAGCTAGTAAGTATCATAATTTTTGGGAGCTCTTTATGAGACTTGTAATCCCTGCTTCCCTCTTTGAAGGGCCCTTTCTTTTACTTTGTAGTTGAGTTAGTAAACCTATTCCCTTCTATCTCGGCAAGTATTTTGAGTTGATGTGTTTCATTCATTCATACGATGATTTATGCATTCATGTTTCTTATGTTCCTTGTTTTGCACATTGCTCTTATCTTCATGTTTACTACCTTGAAAGCTTTCGTTGAAAAACCAGCTATTTGTGAACTCTAGCAAATTATCAACTATTCTTCGACCAAGAGCTAAGTTTGCCATTACCAATTATGATTCACTTTATGTATCTTTATTGTGTTTCCTTTACTCATTGCAAGTTGAGTTGTATAATAGTGAGTTGTCTTCTATTATGATCTATGTATTTGATGAATGTGATGCTTCTTGTCCGTATTCTTTTATCGACTCTTCACTCCATAAACTTGAGGTCATGTTTATTGAGCTCAATTTCGCTTGGGGACAAGCGAAGTCTAAGCTTGGGGGGAGTTGATACGTCCATTTTGCATCACTATTCTATGTCTTAATTCACTATTATTCATTGATATATTTTGTATTGAGAGGTGATACTTATGTTATTTCATCTGTTTTTGCATGGTTGATGACTTTTGGAGCATGGAACGCTGCAGTCAGGATTCTGATGGAAAAGGTGTTGTTTGGAGGCAAAATTCGTGAAGATTAGAAAATCCGGGAAAATATACGGAAAATTCTATTTTTCCAGAAGACTCAAGATGCCAGAAGATGGAGTGGAGGTGGGCCACAGGGGGCCCACACCACCCCATGGCGCGGGCAGGCCTAGGCCGCGCCAGGGAGTGGTGTGGCCACCCTGGCCCACTCCAGCCTCTCCCCTCTGGCGTATATCTTCCTCCCGAAACCCTAAGACTCGGAGAGCGACCACAGAAAGATTCCGCCGCCTCTGCGGGGCGAAAAACACCGAGAGAGAAAGATCTCTCCGGCAGACAGATTTCTGTCGGGGGAATTCCTTCCCGAAGAGGGGAGATCGTCGCCATCGACACCACCATCAAGCTGGACTTCATCGGGATCATCATCATCACCACCACCATCATCACCATCAGCACCCTCATCACCATCTCCATATTGTTGTAGCAATTGCGTTGAATCTTGCTATAGTTCATAGGGGAAACTTTCGCGGTGTTGATTACTCTTTGTAGTTGATGCTATTGAGTGAACCATTGAATTATTGTTTATGTTCAGATTGTTATACATCATTATTCCATCTCTGATCATGATCCATATGATGTCTTGTGAGTAGTTCGTTTTGTTCTTGAGGACATGGGAGAAGTCTTGTTGTTAGTAGTGGAGGTGCGTTGAGAAAGATTCAATAGATTGTTATTTAAGTTGTGGTGTACTTCTTCTAGTGGTGTCATGTGAACGTCGACTACATGACACTTCACCTATATGGGCCTAGGGGAATGCATTGTGTATTTGGCTACTAATCGTAGGGGTTGCCGGAGTGACAGAAACCTGAACCCCTGTTAGGAAACCATTGCACAAGGGACGTAAGGGTCTTAGAGTTTAAAGCTGTGGTTAGGTTTCTACCTTAACTACTTTCTTGTACTTACGGATGTTTGCAAGGGGGTTTAATCACAAGTATGTATTAATTCTTGGATGGGACGGTACATTAGCATAGGTTCACCCACACAACACTTAGCAAGCTAGAGAACATTAATCGACTATATGAAGCAAAAGCACTTAACAGTCTTACCATGTGTCCTCGAGAACGTTTGGTCATCTATAGAAATACAACCGGCTTGTCCTTTGCTGCATAAAGGATTGGGCCACTTGCTGCATTTATTCCTACTGTCTTTTATTTACTCGTACTTTGTTTACTTGCTTTATCGAAAACCCCTAAAAATCCGTTTGCTAAGTATTTGCAGAGAATTCCTGATCCATACCACTAGCCAGCACCTTCTGCTCCTCGTTGGGTTCGACACTCTTACTTATTGAAAATACTCCGATACACCCCCTATACTTGTGGTTCATCAGAGGCCATGTTTATTGAGCTCAGTTTCGACTGGGGACAAGCGAAGTCTAAGCTTGGGGGAGTTGATACGTCCATTTTGCATCACTATTATATGTCATAATTCGCTGTTATTCATTGATATGTTTCGTATTGAGAGGTGATACTTATGTTATTTCATCTGTTTTTGCATGGTTGATGACTTTTGGAGCATGGACCGCTGCAGTTAGGATTCTGATGGAAAAGGTGCTGTTTGGAGGCAAAATTCGCGAATATCAGAAAATCCGGGAAAATATACGGAAAAACCTATTTTTCCAGAAGACTAAGGATGCCAGAAGACGGAGTGGAGATGGGCCACAGGGGTCCCACACCACCCCTTGGCGCGGGCAGCCCTAGGCCGCGCCAGCAGGTGGTGTGGCCACCCTGGCCCACTCCAGCCTCTCCCCTTTGGCGTATATCATCCTCCCGAAACCCTAAGACTCGAGGAGCGACCACAGAAAGATTCAGCTGAAGGGAATATGCCCGAGAGGCAATAATAAAGTGGTTATTATCTTATTCCATGTTTATGATAAATGTTTATTTTACATGCTAGAATTGTATTGATCGGAAACATCAATACATGTGTGTTTAATAAACAAAAAGGGTTCCTAGTTATGCCTCTCTTATAGACTAGCTCGTTGATTAACAAGATGATCAAGGTTTCCTGATCATGGACATTGGATGTTGTTAATAACGAGGTCACAACATTGGTGGAATGATATGATGAACATTCATCCGAAGTATAGCATTACGATCAAAGTCATTATGTTTATGTTGCTATAACATCATACGAACTAATCTTTATCCTTAGACCATGAGATCATGTTAATTGCTAACACCGGAAGAGTATCTTGATAACATCAAACGTCACACCGTAACAGGGTGACTATAAAGATGGGTTCAGTGCTACGAAGGTGTTATGTTGAGGCTCATGGATCAAGAGTGGAATTTGTCAATCCCGATGACGGATAGATATACTCTGGGCCCTCTCGGTGATATCACATTGAAATAGCTTGCAAGCAAGTGATGTGATCACTAGAATGTTATATCACGGGAACGAGAAAAGAGTGCATGTCGGTAACGAGATCAAACTAGGTATGGAGATACCGATGATCGAATCTCGGACATGTAATATATCGCGAGACAAAGGGATTTAGTTACTAGCGTTAAAGGTTCTCACGATCACAGAAGTCGTCGTTGAATGTGTAGGAGTCAGTATGGATCTCCAGGTCCCGCTTCTGATTATTGATCTGAGAGGGGTTTCGATCATGTCTGCATTATTCGCGAACCGTAGGGTGACACACTTAAGGGATACCGACACCATTTGGAGCAAATATGTTTCAGATAAAGATTTAAGAAAGCGCTGGAATTATTTCAATAGACACCGAAACTATTTCGGGTGAAATTGCTGAAATTGGTTATGCATGTAATATTGAAATGTTGCAGGGGGTTTTATGTGAATGTTTGTTAATTAAATTAATTAACAAAATTCTGAATAAAAATAATAAAAGAGTTTTATTAAATGAGAGAGCATTAAATTTGGAGAAATTTAATGCATTTAAAGTGGAGACTTTAAAAGAGAATGTGAAGGGGCATTTTAATGTGGAGGGATTACCACCACATGAATGGAGGAGGTGAAGGGTCACCTCCCCCATGCGCCGGCCATGAAGGAGGGGTACCCTCCCCTCCTCCTATAAAAGGCCCCCCTCTCCTCACTTCTCACACACACCTCCTTGTGAAGGATCTCTCTCCACCTCTAGTATTATTCCCCCATGGTCTCAGATTAGCGAGATACATGTTCTTGGTGGCTTTATCTGAAAAGGAGTTGCTGCTTCCGCTGCTTTGCTGGAGCGAGGGCCGGAGGTTGTCGGGGTACCGAGCGTGTGTGCGATCACGGATGCACCGCTGCTTTGCGGTGCTGGACTTGATGCTGCTGGAGCTGGATCTGATGAACGTGCTGGAGCCGGACCTGCTGGACTTCCTCACGATCTTGAGATCGGCAAGTGTACGACTACATCAACCATGAGTTCCTACTCGTTAACAAAACTCGTTGTCTTCGAGGGTAAGTTCTCTATGGATGTATGTCCACCCGTTGCTCTGTATCTAGTAGATAGATCTTGGTGTATAGTTCTCATCGTAGGAAATTTTTTGTTTTCTATGCTGCGGACCCAACATCAGCCGCCTTTGCGGGCGGAAAACACCGAGAGAGAAAGATCTCTCCGGTAGACAGATTTCTGTCAGGGGAATTCCTTCCCGGAGAGGGGAGATCGTCGCCATCAACACCACCATCAAGCTGGACTTCATCGGGATCATCATCACCATCACCATCAGCACCCTCATCACCATCTCCATATTGCTGTAACAATTGAGTTGAATCTTGCATTAGTTCATAGGGGAAACTTTCCCGGTGTTGATTACTCTCTGTAGTTGATGATATTGAGTGAACAATTGAATTATTATTTATATTCAGATTGTTATACATCATTATTCCATCTCTGATCATGTTCCATATGATGTCTTGTGAGTACTTCGTTTTGTTCTTGAGGACATGGGAGAAGTCATGTTGTTAGTAGTGGAGTTGTGTTGAGAAAGATTCAATAGTTTGATATTTAAGTTGTGGTGTACTTCTTCTAGTGGTGTCATGTGAACGTCGACTACATGACACTTCACCTATATGGGTAGGGGAATGCATTGTGTATTTGGCTACTAATCGTAGGGGTTGCCGGAGTGACAGAAACCTGAACCCCCGTTAGGAAACCATTGCACAAGGGACGTAAGGGTCTTAGAATTTAAAGTTGTGGTTAGGTTTCTACCTTAATTACTTTCTTGTACTTATGGATGTTTGCAAGGGGTATAATCATAAATATGTATTAGTCCTAGGAAGGTCGGTACATTAGCACAGGTTCACCCACACAACACTTAGCAAGCTAAAGAAGATTAATCAACTATATGAAGCGAAAGCACTTGACAGTCTTCCCATGTGTCCTCGAGAACGTTTGGTCATCTTAAGTAATACAACCGGCTTGTCCTTTGCTGTATAAAGGATTAGGCCACTTGCTGCATTTATTCCTACTGTCTTTTATTTACTCATACTTTATTTGCTTGCACTATCAAAAACCCCTAAAAATCAGTTTGCTAAGTATTTGCAGAGAATTTATGATCCATACCACTAGCCAGCACCTTCTGCTCCTCGTTGGGTTCGACACTCTTACTTATCGAAAATACTGCGATACACCCCTATACTTTTGGGTCATCATAGCTCACGAAGGACACCTCCCCTCCGACACTGGTGGCGACGGCTGCGATGTTACCGCAGACCTCTCTGCCATGGCAGCCTATGCCTATTTCCCCTCCTCTCCCAAGCCAAAACGAAGACTGAGCGGTGGCTTCCGATAGAAATGAAATTTAGAGAAAGGGACTAAAAAGTCAAAAGGCTTCGTTGACCCGGCCAGAAAAATGGGACGGGAAGCTGACATGATGCGCTGTGATTCGTGAATGAGAAAAGAAATCAACTCTCCAAAATGTGATTGTGCGCCAATTGTAAAACAACTAGCTTATTTAGGAAAAGTGAAACTATTTCTGGTTTCCTAAGAAGAACGATATTGCTTCAATCGAACAAACTACTGCTTCCAACTAGTTTCTAGCAATAATGAAAGGAGCCTGCTCTGCATCCCCCATGTGTCCAGTGTTTTTTGTCCTCAACCTTGCTTTTATTTCATAACCTGTATTTGCTATATAAAGTACAACATTTGCTAATTTGTAGTAAAAAAGGTTTGCCTCAGAAAATAAAACAGAAAAGATAGCTCCTGTCAGAGACTTCGTAGCAAAAAGGAATTATACCAATGTAGCAAAACCGACTTCGCCGGAGATTTTTGCCGGGAGACCTCATAGCAAAAAATTGCATTGTTGTAGCAAAACTAAAAAAGGGTGTGGCAAAAATTCACCAACTGTAGCAAAAACCAACATTGCAGGAGACTTTCGTCCGGGGACCTACAAAACTTTGCGCTATTGTAGAAGAAACATACAACGGTTGTAGCAAAACTATTATACATATGATGCAAATTCATGGAACATATATAGTAAAAACATTTGGATCAAGGAAGCAACGACGGTGTAGCAACATCGTCATCCATATGTCGCAAAGTCGCTCGCTGTATGTAGCAAACCCACCCATTGTATGTAGCAAAGTCATCCGACATATGCACCATACGTGGGGCAGCACTACCAACGGTGTGTGTAGCGCATCCCCCATCGGTAGCCCCGAGCTTCCCATGTCCATGACTATAGAACAGAGTAGCGAAGGAGGAGACTAACAAAGGAAGATGAGAGAGGCTGGGGAGCGGCACGGTGGTGCATCGCTGGTGGAGAGGCAGCGCGTCGCTGCGGAGGCGCTCTGGGGGAGAAGGAGCAGGGCACCCAATGAGCTTCATTCCGGGAGAGGAGGAGCAGGAGCACCCGGCGCAGCGGTGCTCCAGGGGAGGAGGAGGAGCGGGGGGTGTCCGGCGCGGCGAGACTCTGACACTGTTGGGTAGATGGGATCGGGAAGGTCGTGTTGTGGTTAGTTGCGTAGGAGAATAAACGGAGGAGGAAGAGATAAGGTGGGATCCATGATGCGGTGGGTGCATGACCCAAGCAAAATGACGCGGACGACATGATGAAATTATTTTCACTCTCATGAGTACACATGTATTTAAAATAATGGGAACCCGTTACTTCGAATAAATATTTTCTACCATTAGATTAATTTTTTCACTAGTACAGATCGGGCCTATTAATACTCCTGGTAGTACATCTAGAAAGCCTTTTTCGTGTGTGGTGTAGAAGATAGCTGACCCTGCAAAATTTTGACCCTCTGTCAGCGATCTAGAGAAGCTCCTTCACAGGGACATCGCAACAAAAAGTTTTTTGGTACCATAGAAAATGCATAGCACACGGCTTATCCTAGGTAGCTGTCCGCTTAATTGAGATGATCAAATTTGGAATGATCTTGTTGCTGCATCTATTGTTGGTTGTTTCCTCAACGAAATCCATGCCCCTTTCCACGGGCTCAATCGGCCATTTCGATTTTCTCCTGGATTGGCGAGAGACTCGGCCTTTCTCCTGAATTCCACTCTCCTATTGATAGTCTGACCACTACAGGTGTATATCGTGGCTCCCTATAGGAGGTAGGGAAGCAATCCTCAACTGTAAGCGAGCGAGTTGTAAGGAGATCATTGCGAATCCAGACAAGGTGGCGCGACATGGGAACCCGATGGAGATTGACATGGCTGCTTGTAGAAGATACTTACTACTCCCTAAGAGGATCTCCACTCGGGATCCTCAAAGCCCCCCCAAAGGCCTATGAGGGCTGTCGCCAAAAAAACGCGTCCAGTCGCGGTCCTCATTTCAGAATTTTCGTTGACGCGGCCCAATTATTTATCCGGCGGTCCCAGGCGAAACCCAATGTACAGGGAGGCGAGCGGGGGCGCCGGCGCGTCGAGAAAACGGTGCGGGCCAGCCTTGTCGGTGACAAACGACCAGAAAACATGTCCTATACCCTTTCGAACCCTCCCCCGACCCCCTGGCGGCCGACGCGACCACCCCTACCTCGTCGTCGGGAACCCGCCTCCGGTAGCACTCCCCACCGCCAAATAAACCCACGCCGTCTCTTCCTCCGCCGTCCTTGCGTCCAACCGCCGGCCAGCGAACCTCTACTCCCACCCGACTTCCTCCCCGCACACAAGGTGTTCGATCATTTGCCAAGGCGATGGACTCGGACGACGAGGAGGTCATGGCCGCTCTGATGGATGAGGAGGTCGCTGCGATGAATACAGCGGTGGCCAGGGACGACGAGCACCTGTCTATCCTCCTCGCCCTCATGTCCATGATCATAGAGGAGGACAAGCTGGTCCGCGGTGGCTCGGCGCCTGGACGCCGCAAGAGCAAGCCGAGGCAGAGGATGGAAAGGTACTGCATGTTGTATGCAGACTACTTCGCCGATGATCCAGTGCACGGCGATGTCACATTCCGCCGCCGTTTCAGGATGAGCAGGAAGCTCTTCCTCAAGATCGTCGAGAAGCTGAGGGAGTTCGATGACTTCTTCAAGCTGAAGAGGGACGCCGTCAGTACGCTTGGCTTCTCCACTATCCAGAAATGCACAGTTGCCCTTCGGATGCTAGCATATGGAATGCCTAGAGACACACAGGACGACTACATGCGCATGGCCGAGTCCATGGCCATTGATTGCATTTATAGGTTTTGTAGGGCAATTGTGGCGGTGTTTGGCGACACATATCTGCGCACACCCAATGAAAAAGACACTGCTCGTCTGTTGGCACAGAATGCAGACAGAGGATTCCTTGTGATGCTTGGAAGCATCGACTGTATGCACTGGGCATGGAAGAACTGTCCGTTTGCAAACCAGGGCATGTACAAGGGCCACAAAGGAGCATGCGGTGTGGTTCTTGAGGCAGTGGTTGATAAGGATCTCTGGATTTGGCATGCTTTCTTCGGAATGACAGGATCTCATAATGACATCAACGTGCTCGAGTGCTCGGATGTGTTTGCCAAGTTTGTTTCAGGCAATTCTCCTCCTGTGGCTTATGAGATCAATGGCCACCAATATGACAAGGGCTACTATCTGGCTGATGGCATCTATCCAAAGTGGTCAACATTTGTCAAGACCATTTCAAATGCAGTGCCTGGAGGGAAGAAAGCTTGGTTTGCTCAGTGCCAGGAGGCTTGCAGGAAAGATGTGGAGAGGGCCTTTGGTGTGTTGCAAGCTCGATTTGTCATTATTTGGTACCCTGCGCTTACATGGTCCAAGGATCAGATGTGGGAGGTCATGACTGCTTGTATCATCTTGCACAACATGATCATCGAGAGCGAGTGGGAGAACCTAGTGTTCCACACTCAACCATACTATCGCCAGGGTTCTCTTGCAGATGTTGATCATTAGGTGCCTACTGCCTTTGCCTTTTTCCTGGCCAAGCATCAAGAGCTTCGAGACTCCAACACTCATCACCAGCTGCAAAATGATTGGATCGAATATTTGTGGAACCTAAAAGCAGCTCTCTAGTTTGTTAGCCATTGTGATTCAAACTTGGTTAATATGTGTGGTGTGTTAAACATAATTTGTTTGTGTACTATGTTGAACTAGTTGAATAATTGTGTTGAATTTTTGTTCCACTTTGATTGATTGCTTGTGTTGAAATAATTCAGAAAATAAAAAAATGCCCGGTTTGAGGTGCACGGCTGGCGCCGGCCGGCCCGCATTTCTGATCCCCCCTCCGGCCCAAAAAATGGCCGCGCCGGAACCCGTATGGGGATCACGGGTGGAGATGCTCTAATAAGCTTTGTCGCGTTCTTCAGGAGGGGTCCCACTTGGGATGGAGGTGGCGGTTTCTAAAACTACACGCCCACCATTGGGTTGAATCGTTCGAAGCTTCTTTTTGGGTTGACTTTGTTCTCCCTAACGAACTGGAGCACGTTGGCTTTTCCTCTGATCTAAAGCAGCTCCATCCAAATCCATGCGATGAATAACTGAATGTATAGTGCTAGATCACACAAGGATTGTGCTATCAGCTCGAGTCAGAGTCAAACCACCCTTGTCAGCAAACTGAACTCGGTTCCCCGTCGCTAGATCATGTTGTGGCGGTGTAATCCAGAGCTTCTCCAATTCTCGAGCTGGCAAAGGTGGGTGGAATCAATCCATGATGTGGCCGAGACCTGATCAGTGCAATCGCCTTATCAACCAGTTTCGCCTTTGAAGATTCTCCGAGAAGTACAACAGGGCCCAAGTATTGATCATCCACCATGACCTGTCTCGATTTGCTGATCTAGAACAACAAGAGAAGCATGTCCCTAACTTTAATCACGGTGAGGCCGATGTTGCTGAGGAATCGTATGCGTCAACTGGGTACATGCGGCTCCTATTCCCAAATGAACTGCCCACAGAACTCGTCGATCCGTTCTCCATTAAAAATCCCCGATGAAATTGTGGCTTGGCTCCCAGCCACCAGAGCAACAGTTTGAGGTCGGTCCATGACGACCAGTTTCTGCTCCGAAGGCAGAGTGTTCATGGCCAACACCACCACGCAGCGCTCCACCATCGAGGTTCCTTCCGATGCCACATGGCGCATCGCCATAGCAACATTCGCTCTGACAGCCAACTCCTCTTTGGTCGTTCTACACACGAGATGGACACTGCTCGATGATCTTGGTCACCAACGCGAGTAGCCGCTGCTGCGGCAGCTCTGCTAGCGCTCCGAGAGTCGCTGAAGGCCTGAAGTCATGTTGCGGAAGTATAGTATAGCCCCTCAACTCCTAGATCTTCTCCCGGGATCATCTGCGCAAGCTTCAACAGTGCCTCCGCTCCTTCCCTCCACGGCGTGGCGATCCCCGGCGGCGACATTAGATCTACACTCCTGTCCGCCGAGAGCGCACCTCTGTAGCCCCAGCACTGACCCGAGATGGACTTGCGTTGCGGAACAAGAGGGGGAGGATCTGGTAGAGGCCTGGTGGAGAGTCCGCTAGCCGCCGGCCGAGGTGTGCAAATGTCCACCCAAAATCTTCTGAAAGAAAATTTATATATTATATACGGATGCACATATGTATCAATTGTGGAATTTTCTAGCCTACATACATTGCATTTTCTTTTTCGCGAAAACATAAAAACCTTCGATTCATTGATAGAAAAATAAATTTTGTACATATACACAGGCTACAGAAGGGATCAAGGCTAGCATATGTATCCGGCACGATCAAGAGCTGGACCTCCCGCAACGCAATCCACAGCTGGATGTATTGCCATAGGGCCAGCGAACTCAGCGCGCTGGCAATCCAACGACGCTTGGTCAGGGCCTCTCTCACCGTGCGGTGCTTTCGAGCGCGCTTTGGGATCAGCGCGAATAGATCTGGGGCAAGAATACATTGCATTTTCTCATCCAAATCAAGCTCAAATCTCGAATTTGTAAATAGTAGAGCTAGATAATGAACCCATTTTCGACCTTTTTACCTTAATGTTTTGTATTGGTTGAAATTTGTACACCCAAAATTAGATAGATTTTTAGATCCGTCTATGGTGGCGGGCGGGGTGTGCTGGGAAAGGGTGTGCATGAGGTGGAGCCGTGTAGGGAGGGTGCAGGGCAGGAGAGAGCGAGACAGAGAGCGTCGTCCCTTCCACAAAGACGTTGAACCGTCTCTGCGTGGCAAAAGTTTGTCCCGACAAATGGTTGCTTGATTCGCAATTCTCGTGGCGTAAAGAATACACTAGTGGTGGTACAACAATCGCTCTTGAACACACACACGCATCTATCTATTCTAGTAATCAGGAGAGAAAAATGGAAGACAAGACGAAATCGCCAGCTTCTCCGTCTGGTGTGATTGGGTGGGGATCCTACCAGAGCCGCAGCTCCGTGCACATGTCATGCTCCTGGTCCGTCGGCGGCGGGAGGTTGAGATCGAACTCGAAGGGCGCGCGAACGGCTGACCGGGCGCCGGAGGCGGCCTCGTCGCCGTCGTCGTCCACGACGGAGGCCGACGAGGCGCAGTCGCTGTGGCAGCCGCCGTCGTCGTCGGGGCGCGCCTGCGCCAGCGCGCGCGGCACGACCCGCCTGCCGTGAGACGCGGCGGCCGCCGCCCTGGGCCCGCTGAAGGACTCGACGGTGGATGTGGCGCTGCACGCGGGGCTGACCGCCGCCGCCTGCACGGCAGCTTGGCGGGACGGAAGCGGGAGCGGGAGCGGGAGGGAGGCGACGGGGAAGTTGGTGAGGGCGAGCGGGCCGCGGAGGGAGAGCGCTGCGGCGTCGTAGGCGCGCGCGGCGGCCTCGGCGGAGTCGTAGGTGCCGAGCCAGACCCGCGCCCGCTTGGCCGGGTCCCGGATCTCCGCCGCGAACCGGCCCCACGGCCGCTTCCGCACGCCCCTGTACCGCGGCGCCACTCCCAGCGCCGCCGCCGCCGGGGCGAACATCGTGCTGGTGTTCCTCCTCATGGAAAACGCTTCAGGCCCTGAGCTCCTCCTCGTGCGCGCGGCGGCTGTTTCCGCGCAGAGACACGCCGGGCGCAGCGGCTATTGGCAGTTCCGAGCTGAAACCCGCTTGGTCCGGCCGTCTGCGCCGGTCGTCTCCCCCTGGTTGGAGCTTCAACGTTCGAACACGCGGGGATTATTTGGCTGTGTGTAGAGAGGGAGGGAGCTGAGAGGCGCGGGGTCTGGCGGCTGTCTGTGGTGGGAAGGAGGCGGCGCGCTGGTGGACTGAGCGAAGGAGCGTGCAGGTGGAGGGGTAGAAGAAGGAGGGAAACGGCGTGGTGGACGCGCTCGCGTGACAGGGGGATAGCTTCGCTTCGGTGGGCGGCCGACTTCTTCCCACCTTCCCTTGATCCCTTCCCCCCGCCCACTCTCTTCACCTTCACTCTCGCGGACCGGTCAACTCGTCGCGGAGCTCACTGGTTGCTTTGCTTTTCTTTTCTTTTTCCTCTGCCGCGTCCCGTCGTGATGGGCGCGGCGCAGCAATAACACGTTTCGCGTGTGCGTCTGTGCGATGACCACTGGGTCGCTGCTGGCTGTGGCTGTCCGCGGGCGACGTGGGTGAGGACGGGCGCCTGCCGCGGCAGCAGCAGACGTTGGCTGACGGAGCGCCATCGATACGGTAGCGGTAGAGATTTGCTGGCTCCGCTCCGTCTCAAAGATTTGGTCGCATCGCATTTACCTCCCTCCCGCACAGGCACAGTGGAGCCTGACGCCACGCAGGATTTGAAATCCGATCGTGTGAACTACTATTAGGACATTTCCACCAGGCAGCAGGGCCGGCTCTATATAGGCGAAAGTTCTATATATGCGAAAGTGATGCATGGGCCCTTACAGCTAATACTACGTATATAACGTATATTTAGAAATACAGACATATATGTATCAAAAAGTTAACATCCAACCAGTCCGAGATGTATATAAATAATTATTAAACAATTAAATAATGTCATAATTCAATCTAAAGCACCGGAATTATGTATCGGCATTGTAGTTGTAGCACCTAACATTATGAATGAACTAAATAAACTATACAAGAAATTAAAGATACAACTCTAATCATAGATTCATGGATGATTGAACATTGTGAACGGACCCGGAGGGGGGCACAATGGGAACGGATGAACAAGGCCAAGCAGCAACCCTGTTCATCCGATGATTCAATTTCCAACTCCCAAATCACAAGCATGCAAACCCAATCAGGGTCAAGGGTAGAGGGACTTGGGCCAATCTGCCGATCTCTAGGCCTAGGCAGCCAAAGGAGAATCGATTGCCTAGATGAGCGGCTGTCGAAGACGAAGAGGTAGAGAAGTCGAGGAGATCAGCCGATTAGGAGATCACTTGGCCTATCGATCGTGTCACGGGTCGATGTGTCGTGCGATTTCCTAGGGCTAGGGCGGCTGGGCTAGGCCTTCTTTCTTGCAATTCGTTTTTCAAGCAGCTTTGTAGGGTGTAGAGTATGTATGAGGCTATAGTTATGGGCCTCCTGAAGACATGTGCCCTAGGCCGCCGCACAAGATCGCGGGGGATCAGAGCCAGGCCTGGTAGGCAGACGCAAACCGGTCATCCAAACCTTCCGTTTCCACCCGGTTGGTCGGGTCACATATGTAATTTTGATCGCGGTCCGGCCTACCTGGCCAGGGAGACCAGCACTGTGACCCATCCTGTCCACGTTGCCCAGTCTGGCCAACGGTGGCCAGTTGGCCTATTCTTTTTTCTCATTTGGACAATAGAATACAAGAAAATGTATGCATAAATAAATAAAAATAGTTCATATATAAAATAGTTCATAGATATGAGTAGTTTACAACCCCATAACAACAAACATAATTCGAATTACATCAAACAAATAAGGGGTTTAACCATGTTGGTTTCCTGCACGATTCCACGTACGCCCAATCAAATCGAGTTGGAGTCGGTTATGGATGTTTGGATCACGCAAAGATGCACATGCATAACTCTTCCCAAGTCGTTAGCCTTGGCGTTGGGTGGACCTACTCACGCTGAAAATCCCGGTTTTGATCGTAGATATTGTCATCACGCTTGTAGTCAATGATCATGTTTTGCATGATCATACAAGCAATCATCACATTCACATCACACATCCTCTCCATGCTCCAGGTTCTAGCAGGATATCGAATAATAGCCCACCTTGACTCAAGCGCACCAAATACTCGCTCCACATCCTTCCTAGCCAAACCTCTTACATTTCTCAATTAGAGGGTTGCAGATAGTGTTCACAAAGGTGGACCTGATAGGATATATGCCATCAATTAGATAATAACCCATATTATAAAGATCGTCACTGATCACGTAGGAAACGTGAGAAGCATTACATTCTGCAAGTCTAGCGAACACAGGAGGATTGCCATTGATCACATATATAGCTGGGCGTGAGCAACCCGGCAGACTGGCCCAGATTAAAAAAGTCCAATGGGACGGGCACGGGCGGACCTAGACTTCAGATCTACGACCCGATGACTACACGGGCCGGGCTCGAGCTGAATAAACGATGGAAATAAGGGGAGGCATGGCCCAAGCCCCGACAGTTCGAAGGATTCTGCACGGGTCAGGCTCGAGCCTAGGTTTGGGTTCCGACAGCCGGGCCGGATCGGGCACGGGCCTAGAGAATGTGCTGCCTGAATTTTTATGGCCGAGACCCAAAAATGCCGAGGTATAGTTACACATAGGAAACTGGGGTGCAGGATGGCCGTGGCGCGCGCGACGTGAGACGGACGCCTGCCGCGGCAGCAGCAGACGTTGGCTGACGGAGCGCCAACGATCCGGTAGAGATTTGCTGGCGCCGTCCCAAAGATTTGGTCGCATCGCATTTACCTCGCGCACAGTGGAGTCTGATGCCACGCAGGATTTTGAAATCCGATCCTCCGTGCTGCACTTGAGATTGTGTGAACTACTAGTACACAATTACAAGCACGGCTTTTTTGCAGGTAATAATCACAAGTACGAATTTGACCGTCTGGATTTCGTTTGGGTGATCGTATATTGCGTATCATATACTACATCTGTTTAGGATTATCAGTTCTAAGGCCAAGTTACAAATAACAAGATACTTCATAACTCTCTCCATTAATCTATGCATGCATCAATATTTTTACATACATGAAAGAAGTACAAGAGAAAAACGAGAACATGCATTGGACAAAAGAGATTAATAAATGAGATAGCCTTGTAATCTCAAACAATATAAAAAACTCTCCAGGCTTATAATCCCAAACAGAGATAGTACTATCGCTAAAATCTTCGAGACGCAGAGCCAGGTACGGTTCTGGCAGCCATAGAAGATTCAAACGGTGCAAGCACTTCAGGACGCATTTGTTAGCATGCATACGCTCGGGGCAGACCGGCGGGCGACGAAAATGGTTCGATTGGTTCCCTGTATCACCCCACGTTGTGGCCTGCACGAGTATTAAACCAGACCGGATACAGGCCTAGGGACAACAGTCGGATAGGTCGCTTCTAGCGGGCCTGACTCGCGCGAGCGCATGACTGCAGGAACGCGTGCAATGCTATCTCTTATTTCCATTTCTCTCTCTTCTCTAAACATGTTTAATCTTTAAAACTCGTGATTAGCACATACAAGTTTCAAATCGAGTTAAACTCTACATGAAAAAGATGGGTAGGAATTTACTTTCCGGGATAGCTTGATCTTGCTATTCCCCACAATTTTCATGTCGCAAGTTTTACATCTTGATGCAGGTATAAGAATCCCTTTGTAGCTTCTCAACTTGCACGTACATGAGCTTGAAGATGTGGTTTAAAATGGGGTTAAGGTACAAGTCGTCGCCGTCCATCATCATCGTCCGTTGTTGCGCCAGTCAGTGCAGGTGCCCGCCGCCCTCCATCATCGTCGCAACCCTCCAGCAAGAAGAACACGATCACTGCTAATGATTGTTTTACTGTGTGTGTCAATGTGACAGTGAAACAAGTGCAGGCAACCAAACAGCTGAGATCCGTATCTGTCCTCATGCAAAAAATCTTCATACATGCTACCAAACAAAATGCGAAAGGTGGCATCGCTTGTATGTATGTGACAGTACTGGTCGTGGACATGTCCCGGTGAGCCCCAAATCCCATGCAGGCTACCAAATACCCCCTACATACCTCCTCCGTCCAAAAATAAGTCATTTGAATTTGTCTATATTTGCATATATTTAAACATGTCTAAGCGTAGATATATGTGAATCAAGATAATTCAGAGTTACTCCCTCCGTTCGGAAATATAAGACGTTTTAGCTTTGTGAATCGAATGTATCTTGACATGTTTTAGTGTATAGGTTCGGAGTGAACCTATACACTAAAAGGTATCTAGATACATTCATTTTACAAAGGTAGAATATCTTATATTTCCGAACGGAGAAAGTACTTATTTCAGGATGAAAGGAGTACATGAATATCAAAGAGGAAAGAAGAGAACCTACAGCTTTACAAGATACTGGATCAGGCGCTACTCTATCTCTTTTTGAGTCCGATGAGTTACATGTGTGATGTTCTGTAACGAAACGTTCGTTTTCCTTTTACAAAGAGCAAAATCATATGGCAATATCTAAACTTCACACGCTACTTCCCCACTCACTGAACTTAGAAATACCCGATTTACGGCCACTGAATACGAGCGTACGGTCACCGACTTCTGCGCAACGATGTACTCAATGACACAGCACTGGGCGGACTCTATATGTCAGCCCCTTAAGCACTCAACGGAATATTTTCAAATAATAAAAAATAAACAGGGCCTAATTGCAAAAATGGTAAAGGGGATCCCACCTCTGCCTTCTCTGTTTGGACGGCAAGTGGTCGTGGCTAGCCGCGGCCAGGATCGGCCAGGCCGTCTTGCTCATACCATCATCGCCGAGGGGTGCCGAGGGGTGCCTATTGACACGTGATCCTACGAGGTTCCACTGCCTTTGGCCGTGAGTAACACTCCAATTTTTCAAGGGCCGAATCAGTGAATACATCCTTGTACATGCGACCAGAAGCCTTAGGGCATCACCTATGTATGAGGTGAACTTTAGCCATAAGGCGGGATCCACCTCTCTTGTAAAATCTTCTACTATGTATAAGGTGAACTTTAGCCATAAGCTAGGACCCACATGTCTCATCCTACACACTCATGCATGAGGGAAGAGAGGGTAAATTATTTCTATTGCTTGTGGACAACCCGTAAGCTTAAGGTCACCTACAAGCTTATGGACAACTCTTATTTCTTCCACTATGTATAAGATAGACTACAAGCATTGCCACATAGGACTTAAGGTGGTTTTTTGCACATAGTGGATACCCTTAGAGGTTGATTCCTTCGCCTTGGATGAACCGTTGGACAAGACGAGCTTGTGGTGCATCTTGTTGTCTCAAGACAGACTGCATCAGCGACGGAGACAAAAACACCGACGATGCTGACTTCGGGCGCTTGCGGGGTGTGAGGTGGAGAGAGAAAACAAAAGTCACATCCCTCTCATATATAAAGGGTTAACCATGGGTGGGAATAAACACACAACACCAATACAAATATAGAGAAATCTTTTGGTTGACTTCCTCTCCTCTCTCTACCTTGTGACCATGGCTCTATGTATGGGTTGTGCGAACAAGGCTTCACCACGCCGCACCATTGTGCTGCGGAGATCTACTTCCGCACTCCCGGCGGGACCAAGGAGCTGGAGGTCGTTATCATATACCGTATGTGTACGAAACCGCGAGGGGCCACACTTGGGACACCTTGGATCTCGTGAGCCGGAGCTGCTGCATGATGAAGATAGAGCAAGGGGTGATCTGCGAGAAATTTCGCGACCTTGAGGCTGGCCAAGCATTCAACTACTTCCACCATGTTCCTCTCGGAACGTTAACCGCGTACAGTCTATAAGGGTATTGTATTGGGTATGTATTCTATACGCTTCGGTCATTACTGCATTACTACATAGATATATATTGGACGTTAGGAAGTTCTATCGTAGGAATTTTTTATTTTCTGCTATGTAACCCTTCACAACCGTTCACCTTATTGCATTCGATCACTAGTTTTTAGCGATGATGAGGTTAAATTTCTTAGTAGGAGAACCTGGAAATTTTATGTTGTTGTTCTGTTATCACAAGGCAGTGGAACCAACCCAGTTTTCGAGGTTGTATGGAAAAATATCTAAATATTGCGATGGAAGATCATCATGTATCTGACTTTCCAAGTACTAGATTAACCATCGTAAGAGCATTTCCAGCCAGGCCCCCAAGAGCCTCCCAGGAGCCTTTTTTCGTCGGTGAAGGAATTTGCACCCAGTCGCCCCTAGGAGCCGAAATTTTGACGGTTTGCGTCGAAGTTTGCGCCAACGTTCCAGGCTAAACCCAGCCGGGGGCGCCGGCAAAAGAAAAATATCATGCTCAAATTTCACCGGATAGGTGGCCCTGCCATAGTAGTGAGCCGAACTGTATCATCCTCATCGTCGCGTTTTTCGCACCGTACTAATGGCCAATACCGGTCAGCTTTGCAGGCAAGCTATCGCGTCCAATTGTCACGCGACGAATTAATGGCGGACCACCGCTCGGTTTCCCGCCCATGCATCCCGCTGTCTACTCCCCTCCTACCTTCACCCATCCCCTATAAAACCCCAATTCCCCTGGCGAGCTAACACACCCAACAAAAGAACTCACCGGAGAGATATCCCGGCGACAGTGCGGCCAATGCTAGATCCATGAGTGGGAGGCGAGGCTCCTCTACCAGGCCAGCTATCTGACGCCATCAGACTTCCGGTGCCCGCTGACCTGGAGGCCAGTGTCGGAGGCATGTCGATGCCTCCAATCCATGTCGGCCATGAGCTCCTCATCTGGATCCAGGAGGTGTTCTAGGGCGCTGAGCAGTGCGCCGACCCCGCCTAGGCCACCGACAAACACCATGCATGGACGCCTACTTCACCAACCAGCACGCCCAGGAGGTCGCTGCCTATGATGTGGAGGTTCCCTACGAGCGAGGGGAAAGTCCATCGGCCGCACTCTATGGTGGGGGGCGCCTGGGTGCACACTCGAGGTCATCCTCACCCACATCAAGGCCGGCAACCAGACTCGCCTCACCTACCCGCCGATGATCTCTCGTCGTCATGGAAGCACGTGGTTTCCCGGTGGATGGCGCCTCCCTCTTCTTCCTCCTCGGCGTCGGTGTCTAGGTCATCGGGTTCGGCTCCAGCGATGCCATTGCCGTGCTTCATGGCCCAGCTCACTCCGGTTAAGGACAGGCATGGGGAGCCGCCTCGCCGCGCACGCATGCGTGCTCCATCGAGATCATCATCAATGAGCATCGCACGCCGTCCCCTCGTCGCGACACCCTCCGCCTCGTCAAGCCAAAGTGGGAGCAAGATGTCAACGGCTCGTCGGCTAGGAAGATAGTGGCATGGCCGGAATGGTCTGAGCGGGAGTATCTACGGAACACGCTGAAGGTGGAGACACCGGATGACCCTGAGGACTCACCGGTTCTGAAGATGACGGTGCAGGCGTCGCTCGACGATGTCTCACCCATGTGGCTGCGGTACGCTCTCGCATGTTCCAAGGCCGAGGTCGAGCGGGAGGAGGCCACCCACCAGCAGTGCCTACTAGACCGTGCCGCGCTTCGTCGGGCTACCTGGTTCAACCGAGATGTCATCGTCCTCAACGATGATGACGAGGTCGGGTCGAGCACCGCTACACCACAAAGGCGCTTCGGTGACCTAGGCCAGGGGAGCAGCCGCGGCCCGCCAGCAGACAAGCTGCCGAGCGATGACGACGCGGAAGACGAAGACTACGCCATGTTCTATCGCCGCTTCGACATGCATTAGTTTAGTTTAAATTCATGTTTAGTTCAAATTTCATTGAATCTTGTATGAAACTCGCATGCTATCTGTAAATTTTGCCGTATCTGAAATTCATTCGGATTTACTCCTTTTCGTCCAACTTGGCATGGGATCACGGCTGGAAATTCGCCAAACCCATACCGAAAGTTTCCGCCGGCGTATCCAAAATGGACGACTTTTCCGCCGAATTTTACACTAGGCGGGCACTAAGGCGAACCACTGTCCAGTTTTACAAGACACAAACTCATGAACGTTCAACAAACTCAAACTGATCCGAGCAACGGGCCGCGAAGATTAAGCCCGTCTGCAATTTGGTGCGACTGCTTCAGATGCTACACGCCGTAATAAAATAACGCAGGTGCAGGTCCTAGTAATATAAACAGGTCGGATTGGATAGGATACTGCTCTCTTCATAACATATACCATTTTTTTTTACGGATACGAATCGGAGAGGATAATTATCGGATACGGATGGGAATACGGATTATATCGGATTGCAGAGATAGAGCGGATTCGGAGAGAACTCGGATCGAAAGCGGACATAGTTTATCACATGTTGATGTCGTACCTGACTATAGACTGGTAATAGAATGACGCAGCAAGCGGACATAGTTTTAATGAATAATCATATTCGACGATGGACTAACCGAGTGGTGTGGATAGATGGGATTAGACTTGTTTTATCAGATAATCCTATTTGACGATCTCGGATAATACATGAAAAATGTCGAATAATCCATATCCGAATATTATCAATACCATATAGGCTATCACATGCTCCGGATATCTACGTGACCAGTATCCACGTCCAACGGATTCTTAAAAATACGTACCATATCCCTTAAAAATGGATACCAATGCGGGTATGGACTACATCCCTAGCAGGTCCCATGTGATAACGAGTTCGTCATCTCGTCGTCACCTCGACGTCACCATGTCCGTAATGTTGTTTGGGCAGGAAAACGGCGCCGAACTGGTGCGCGGTCACGTCCCACAGGAATCAGCCGCTGCCCTCCTGCTCCCGCCATGACTCCGCTCCAGACTCCAGCAGACGCTGCAACCTGCGCCCGGTGCCACCAGCCACCACGCCACCCACCTGCACCGCACACGGCCGATATACTACTGCAGACGGTGGCACCTACACCACCGGGCCGAGCCCACCAGTCAGTGGAGGTAGCACAGTGCAGCGCTGCGGCGGACGGCTCGGTAGTCGTGCTCCGGGACGGGCGCGCACCCAGAGGAACGGCGACGCGTGGGCACGCCGTCGCGCCGCCCGAGAGAGACAGGGCTCAGGCGCACAGCCCGGGCACGGCTTTTCACGCGACGACCGATCCCTGGACGGGATGAGACGCATCGGAGTGAGCCCGGCGGGTCCCCCCAGCCTTTTGACCGTGCCCAGCCCAGCGACCGCCGCGCCCGACCAGGTCGCCTCGGCCCTCGCGCGCCGCCGTCTCATCGTTCGAGTGGAGCGTCCGTCGCGTGGGAGTAGTACTCAAATGAAATCACTGTTTTCGCGGGAAAATGAAATCAGTTTTTGGTCAAAACATTTCTATCACTTTTTTTAGGGAAGAGGAAATCAGTTTTTGGTTAAAATAGTTCTATCACTTCAGTATGAATTTTATATGACCAGGCAAAATTTACGTACTTTGGAAGATGTAGCAGTGAGACCAGGCTCTAGTGAGTTCGATAATTTGAACATTTTTTTTAAAAGACATATTGAAGTTCACAAATTCTGGAGAAAAAACGACATGCACACATAGATGTTGATATACTGCCTATAAATTTCCACGTGAAGCATTTCGTATATATGGCTACAGGAAGAAGATAAGTATGTGGATTCAAAAATAGCAAACAATACTAGATACCTCCCAGGACTAGATGTCTAGATCCTTCCATGGTGGAAAAACACATTTCCAAAAGTTAATTCTTGCAAAAAATCTCGCATGTACATACACATTTCTATGGGCGCATATAAAGTTTCATGTAAAAAAGATACTTTGTGTGCCCATGTTAAGAGAAATAAGTACTGCCACAAAATTACTTTTCATGAGACTTTTAATGCCCAAACGACGGTATATATGTTTTTCTTCACAAAAAAATTTAGGGCACAAACACATATTTGTAAAACAAAAGGATATTCTCGAGCTTATTAGCCATCATTTTAGCGAAATGGCGCCTCCATAATAGATGCTTTGTTTCCCATAACCCACACACAAAAATGTAGCTCAACAGGATTAAAGTATTTCTTAATGAGTTTTACACCGTTTGTAACTGTTTTAAAATCCTTATTAAAGATTTGTTTTCTTCACTAAATTAAGACTCTTCAGCCGATCTCATTGACAAAAAATCACATGTCCTAGCGAATTATCAAAAAAAGACTACCTTCCAAAAAAAATGCAAAAGGGCCATCTTTCCGTGGCAGCAGTGACAGGCGACATGTGGTGCCTGCCGTCGTCGACGGAGGCGGCAAGGTCCTGCCACCATGGGCCCGGATGGCATGACGGCTTGCCTCGACGGAAACGATGAGCTACGTTGAGGTGGGGCATACCGCTGGCGACGGCATTTTTGACAAATCTAACCTTTTTTTAAGTTTAGCCTTAAATAAACCTTTCACAAAATTTTAGCTACATCTATCCTATTTTGGTAACTCTAAACACTCCGAAGTACCATTAGGCGTGGTACCTCTAGAGGGTACGGTGGTAGCCTTATATATGGGTTGCGATGTAAGATATTTGGAAATATAATAGAACTAAAGTGTTCTCAGGGAGTGCTAGATCCGCCACTAACAATTATGTTTAGTCATGATTAGTATATATCTATAATATCATTCATGCATATGTATTGGAGAAGCTCCAAAGTAGATGATCAAAGACAAGTCATCTTATATTTCACCTCTCACAACCACAATAGTAATCTTAGACAACCACTCGCGATTCCCTACTATTAGGGGTTGCCACATGGTTATGGATCAGGATCTGTGGGTCCCATTTTACTCCTCTTGAACACATTACTAATGATCAAACGCAATGTGTCACTTAGCACATTCACACCATCACATTCCCAAGGGTAGTTTCCTCCGTTGTACCAAAGAAAATATTGGGTGATCAACTTCACACAACATCAAGAAAAAGAAAGAAAACTAATACATATTCATAAACAAGATTATAAATTATCTTTGTTTCAATTCATCACTGTGCTACGGTTTTTACATCTCCTTGAGAATAAGGTAAACTACTAACACATGGAGGCAATCAACATCGTCATAGTAATATGTATGGAATACAAATGGATTGGTAAATATTCATGCAAATCCACAAAAGGTCTAGAAAATATAGCAATATGAATGTAAATGAGATGAGAGGGTCGATGGTGATGGTGGAGTTATGGAGGTTGATGAAGATGGTGATGGATATGATACCCAAGCCTTCAAGGATCTTTCCAGCGGTGATGATCAAAGTACCACCGCGAATTCCCCTTCCAGATCCCTTTCGGAGGTGGGGTTTTTGCGAACTATGGTGTCTCTGAATATCGAATCTCACATCTGTATGCACAAGGTGGAAGTATTTGAAGAGGAGGCTCCAACTCCAACCGTACGGGCAGGCTCTGCCCGTACAGGTGGTCGTTAAAGCCTCTGGCCGTGGCAATACAAGGGGGGTTGCTCCCCTTTCCTCCCAAGTGCATGGATATTTATTTATGAGGCTTCTATGGCTTTCCAAATAGTGTATTTTTGCCCATATTTGACTCTTACAATTTATTTATTTATCCACACCTTCAACTCAGGAATCCTGATGAAATAAGCATAAAAGGGGCACATGAGCGCGGTAAAATATCAAAATCATATCAGTGCGTATGCAAAAAAAGACAAGGTAAATATGCTGCAAAAATGCACTCATCAACCAACTTGCCACGAACGAGCATTCTAGTCACCAACTTGCAAAAACACAAAAGTGGGTCAGCAACTTGCCACCCATGAGCGTTTTCGTCATTCCGTGACGGCGACCGTTAGTTTGCTGACATGAGAGTCATATTTGTTTCAAATAGCTCCCTAAAATTTTACAGCCTCGAGCCTTCCAGTGGCCATGTCGATGAGCGTGTGCGTGGCTAGGAGGTAACCATCGGCGTGCCTCCCTGCCAACACCCATGCACCGATGCACCATTAGTTGATAAAGCATATGGTTCACGCATAGTTAGAGTATTTTACCTCCTTTATTTTTAATGTTTTGGATCATATAATGAAGGAGATGTGCCCTAGAGGCAAATAATAAAGGGTGTTTATTTTCATATGTCATTAGTTCATAATAGTTTCGTACCGTGCTGTAAATGTATCAATCGGAAACATTGATACACGTGTGGTATGTAAACAAACCAAAGTCCCTAGTAGCCTCTATTGAACTAGTTCATTGGACAACTGATGATCAATGATTCTTGATCATGGTGCATTTATGCCAATTGACAATAAGTCATATCATTGGTGAATAATTTGATGGAAATTACCCATATAAGTATTGCAACACAATCAAGTCATAAAGTTCATCATTGCAATAGTTAGAAACAAAGTATTCTAATTCTTAGACCGTGAGATCATATTTAATCACTGTCACCCGTGGCTGGTTTGACTGCATCAACCGTCACACCGTAATAGCGTGATCATAAATGTGCATGTTGGGTATTTCAGAGGGACATGTTGAGGCGTATGTATCAAGATCAAGATTTATTCTCCTGTGTGGCGGGAAGATACACTGACCCCACTCGGTGATATTATATCCATAAATGTTGCGCAATATGTGACTAGGTCACGGGGATGGAATATCACCGAATGAGTAAAACAACACTTGTTAGTAAAGATATTGAATGAGGTATAATGATACAGATGTTCAGATCTCGGACAAGTCAAGTATCAAAGTAACGAAGCGAATTGGACTCAGCATTTATGATTCAAACAATAATAGACATGGCGGAATACACATGGGTCATTATGGGTATCCCGATCCCACTAATGATCATTGGTATCAGAGGAGTCTCGACCATGTCTGTGATGTTCCCGAACCGTAGAGTAACACACTTAAGGACACGGTGATGCTCAGAGATTGTTTTGGATATAAAAGGAATCACTAGAGTAAGAAAGAGAGATTACCGGAACAGTTCCGAGAAAGAACCGAAATTGTTCCGGGAGGATCCGAAGTCGTTTGGAGTGAGCCGAAATGTATTTCAGGTCAAGAGGAATTTAATAATTGAAGGAAATATGCCCTGAGAGGCAATAATAAAGTTGTTATTATATATTTCTTGTATATGATCGATGTTTATTTTGCATGCTATAATTGTATTGATAGGAAACATCAATACATGTGTGTTTAATAAACAAAAAGGGTTCCTAGTTATGCCTCTCTTATAGACTAGCTTGTTGATTAACAAGATGATCAAAGTTTCCTGATCATGGACATTGGATGTTGTTAATAACAAGGTCACAACATTTGTGAAATGATGTGATGAACATTCATCCGAAGTGTAGCATTACGATCAAGTCATTATGTTTATATTGCTATAACATCATACAAACTAGTCTTAGTCCTTAGACCATGAGATCATGTTAATTGCTAACACCGGAAGAGTATCTCGATAACATCAAACGTCACACCGTAACAGGGTGACTATAAAGATGGGTTCAGTACTACGAAGGTGTTATGTTGAGGCTCATGGATCAAGAGTGGAATTTGTCAATCCAGATGACGGATAGATATACTCTGGGCCCTCTCGGTGATATCACATTAAGATAGCTTGCAAGCAAGTGATGTGATCACTAGGATGTTGTATCACGGGAACGAGAAAAGAGTGCATGTCGGTAACGAGATCAAACTAGGTATTTGGATACCGATGATCGAATCTCGGACATGTATTATATCATGAGACAAAGGGATTAAATTGCTGACGTTAAAGGTTCTCACGATCACAGAAGTCATCGTGGAATGTGCAGGAGTCAGTATGGATCTCTAGGTCTCGCTTCTGATTATTGATCTGAGAGGAGTCTCAATCATGTCTGCATTATTCGCGAACCGTAGGGTGACACACTTAAGGGTTGCCGGACACCATTTAGGAGCACATATGTTCCAGACAAAAGGTTTGCAAAGCGCAGGAAATGTTTCGATAGAAACAGGAATTGTTTCGATAGAAACTGGAATTGTTTCGGGTGAAATTGCAGAGAGTGGTTCTGCATGTAATATTGAAATGTTGCAAGGGGTTTTATGTGAATGTTTGTTAATTAAAGTAATTAACAAAATTCTGAATAAAATAAATAAAAGAGTTTTATTAAATGAGAGAGCATTAAATTTGGAGAAATTTAATGCATTTAAATTGGAGACTTTAAAAGGGAATGTGAAGAGGCATTTTAATGTGGAGGGGTTACCACCACATGAATGGGGGAGGTGAGGGGTCACCCCCCCATGCGCCGGCCATGGAGA
Organism: Avena eriantha; assembly: GCA_910589775.1. NCBI lineage: Eukaryota > Viridiplantae > Streptophyta > Magnoliopsida > Poales > Poaceae > Avena > Avena eriantha. Next base: position 16,716,054 of record OU342741.1, on the reverse strand, counting down.
GAGGGGGCACCCCCCTCCTCCTATAAAAGGCCACCCATTCCCTCCTTCATCCACACACCTCCTCGTGAAGGATCTCTCTCCCCCTCTAGATATTCCCCCATGGTGTCGGATTAGCGAGATACATGTTCCCGGTGGCCTTGCGTCTGGAAGGAGTTGCTTCTTCCGCTGATTCGCTGGAGCGAGGAGGTGGAGGTTGTCCGGTGGCTTGAACGTGTGTGCGAGGACGGATGCGCTGCTGATTTGCGGCGCTCGGACTTCCACACGATCTTGAGATCGGCAAGCATACGACTACATCAACCACGAGTTCCTACTCGTTAACAAAACTCATTGTCTTCGAGGGTAAGTTTTCCATGGATGTATGTCCACCTGTTGCTCTGTATCTAGTAGATAGATCTTGGCGTATAGTTCTCATCGTAGGAAATTTTTTGTTTTCTATGCTGCGGACCCAACAATAATATGTATAGAATTAATATTAAATAAATATTTAAAATTAAAATTAAAAGGGGCAACTTCCTTAATGGGCCTAATCCCCGAAGCAGAAGGGCTCAATAGGGCAAGCCACCCCAAAGGGAAGCAAGGACAACTACCATCGTTGGCCTTGGCTGCAATGCGGGTGGGGCCCACCCCGACCGCCGGCTCCTCGGGTCATGCACGCACATGGGGCCTACCCGTCCAGCTAGCGCCCCTCCTCCCATGCGCCTCCACCCCCCTCTCCTTTAGTCCCACCCGAGGACTTGAGGAGACATGGGTCTCTCCTTTTCCTCTATATAAGGAGGGTCCTATAGGTGGGAAAAGACACAAAAAAGATATTTTCTAAGGAAATTTTCCTTAGAGAATGTTTTTCTCTCTTTTCTCTCTTGCAACTGTGGCCCCGAGTCAGGTCTGCGTGCGCAAGGGTGTGCTTCTTTGCAGCACACCGTTGTGCTGCAAGGATCCCAGCAAGAAGATCTACTTCCGCACTATCAACATGGATCAGGGAACCGGAGGTCATCGCCGTGCACATGACATGTGCAAAACAATGGAGGTGCTGCCATTTGTGGCACCTGGGTTGACGTGCAAGGACCTGGGGTGACTTGCGAGGAGCTTCGCGACCTTGAGTTTGGCTACGAGTTCGACTACTTCATCCACATTCACCGTGAAACGTTAAGCACTTTTGGTCTTTAAGGGTATGTTGTTGAAACCTTCTCTGTTATACTTTACTCATAGATCCTAGCAATTGGTGTTGTGCTAGCTAAGGAAAATTTTGTGTTTTCTGCAACGAACCCCTTTGAAAGTGCATGTGTGCCCCCATGTGTGGTTTTGGTAATTAATGACAATCTTTATGGACTTATGTTTGCATTGATTTTTACTTGTAGGATTTGTCCATAGGCAATGCTTGAACCATATGTTGGTTTCAAGGTTGGGAGAAGAAGAAAGTAGAGAAGATCAAGTGTTGACCAAGGTTTCAATGAGTGATTCGGAGATTGGTCAAGTAAGATTTGGGCCTATAGCAAGTGTGTCTTGAAGAATAAATTTAGAGTGATATCTCTTATGTACCTTCAAGACACCAACATAATGAAGAAACAAGAAATGATGTGCAAGTTCAAGATGAGTCATCTCGAAGAGATCATTTGCTTGAAGCTTGCCATCCTATGGTGATCATGGATATGGGAAGATGATATGCCCAAAAGAGAAGCTCTACCATAGTGGAGTATGGGGAGCAATTTGCAAGTCTTCCCCAAGCTAGCACAACCAATCAAGAAAGGTGTTCCATCTTGAGGTGGAGAAGATCGTCATCATCAAGATCAAGTGGAATATGCACAAGGCAAAGGTATGGTCTTGATAGGGTTTCCTTCTTACCGGTCTCGTGGTGCTAGTTGGAGAGACCAGTTTGTAGGATAGATAACCGTTCTATCAAGAGGGGCTCTCGAGTGAGTAACTTGATCATATCCTTCGGAGAGAGAGCTCAAACCTTTGCATTCTTGGCATCATCTTTCTTGGTTATTATTTGGATCTTATCCATGTGAGGTTCTAGAGCTTGTGGTAATATTCATAACAAGCTCTAGTTCATCAAAACGGAATCCCCCTTATACCTTATTGCGTTTTTGATCTTGGAGGTTTTTCCGATTTCTCACCAAGAGAGGTATCTCACATCATAATACATGAAATGTTCTCTCTTGGTGGTATCCAATATTTCGACAAAATTGGTTTCGGGTCAATCGGAGTCCGGATGCAAATGTTATGATCGTTACAGTTTTGTTGTTTCCATCAGTTTTGGGTCTGGCAGGTTTTCCAGACCGGAGTCTCCGGTGTGCAGACACCGGAGTCTCCGGTGTGGTCCGGAGTTTCCCCACAAGTCTCCGGAGTGGATCAAAGTTGAAGACCTGGGTCAGCCAGATTGGTGGTCCGGAGCAAGGTCCGGAGACTGACCGGAGTCTCCGGGCAAGCCCCTGACCGCAGTCTCCGGTGTGGTTGGACCGGAGTCTCCGGTCCACTTGGCCAATAGAAGGGTTGGGTCATTCTGTTTTGTGGTCCGGAGGCTGGTCCAGAGATGGGCCAGAATCTTCGGTGTAGACCGGAGTCTCCGGTGTGCAGGCCGGAGTCTCCGGTCTGACTCTTCTCCAACGGTTAGAAAATGGTCAGAAATCAGTGGGCCTATTAATAGGGGACCTCTTCTTCAACCTCAAGCCGCTCATTCCAGAAACCGAAGAACACCATTTTAGATCCACCAAAACTCCAAGATCTCTTCATCCAACCACCCAAACTCGCTGATCTTTGGGGAATCGGAGGAGGAGGCCTTGATCTATAGCTTCACCAAGAGAGATCTTCATTTCCCCCTCATTCACTTGAGGGCCCCTTGCTCTAGGGTTTCATTGGAAACCCTAAGCCTTGTTTTGGTTTGAATTGATTCTTACAAGCTTGTCTTTGATTGTTTGACAACTTGCTTGTATTCGGGAGCCTCCAATTAAGTTGTGGATGTGTGCCTCGAACTTGTTGTAAAGGTGCCGGCTACCACCTCGAAGGTTGCCGATAGTGGAAGGGTGGATCGATCCCATTGGGGTGAGATTCATCGGAGAATAAGGGAGGCCTTTTGTGGTGTTAGTGGTTTGATACCACCCCCTCTCCAAACGAGACGTACTCCATTGTTGGGAGGAACTCGGTAATAATTGTCGTCTCCGCGTGCCTCGGTTATCTCTATACCCGAGCTCTTACTTATGCACCTTACTTTGTGATAGCCTTCGTGCTTGAAGTCTATATCTTGCTATCACATAGTTGGTTGTCTTGCTTAGCATAAGTCGTTGGTGGACATAGGTGAACCCTAGTTGTTCTAGGTTCTGTGCTTGACAAAGTAAACGCAAGTTTAATTCCGTCTTTGTTAAGCCCATCTCGGAAAAGTTTTTAAACCGCCTATTCACCCCCCTCTAGGCGACATCTGTATCCTTTCACCCTTCATATAAAACATGCACTACTTTCTTCATTCTTGTGATATAAAAAATTCCACCTAAGAGCGTTAGCTTAAGTTTATGGCCTACATGTTTTGTTTGTTTGTACGTGGATTCACTATAGTGGCTTATCGACAATCATAGTAGACGGTTTGTTTTCTAAGGTTCTTGATTGTTTCACTATTAAGTGCTATCTCCTTGAAATAAGGTTCTGTACTTTGAGTTTGTCATCCCACGAGAAGTCAAGCATGCAAACCACAAAGACGGATAAACTCACACTTTCTTAAAATATACAAAATATATGGACTGATGAGTAGCAGGAGTTTTTGTCGCCGTATAGTTTCATACATAAAAAATTTCATAGCTAGATTTAATGCATAGTTTCTTGCACTATCTACTATGTAGGTGATCTCAGAGAATCATAAATCTCCGCCTCTGGTGTCGAGCTAGCATCAAAGTCTTTGCCTCTTTGGGATTCTTCATCAGCCAAGTTGGATGACGTCAGTACAATAGGTGAAGTAGGTACTACTTCGGTAGGAACAAGGAGATCAACATTCACGAAGTTGGCCACGAGATTGTCAAAGTCAACCATGGATTTTAAGATATCTTCGCTATCAATGGGTTTGGCGGCTCCATCCTCCTTTGGCATCCCTGAGGTGGTGAGACCAATGTATGCATCATCATAGTGTTCTTTCACCAATGTCAGTTCCATTCTAGCATTGGATCGGATGGAAGATAATTTCTAGTCCTTGGCATATTATAGGGCCAACCTCAGAATCTCGCCAAACTTGGCGGGATAATCACTGTCCTTGATGTTGGTCTACAGTGTCAATGCTAGCTCCTTGATCTGAGGAATTATGTGCTCGAAGAAAGCACCACCAAGGAGTATCCAGCTTGGATGCCTAGGTCCTTTGCCACTAGGATCTTCGCCTAAGCCAGGGGAACTTCACAAAAAATGGAATCAATGCAAATACATGCATCCATTTATTCGACTTATGGAAGAAGGTACAATAACTTACCAAGGACATGGTTCTCGATGGCGGAGCACTCTTCTAGCAAGTGATTACGCTCTAGGCGGAGGTTTTTGGTATTTTCTTTGCCTTGGAGGACTTGCGCAAGCATCAACATGGTTTTGCGTCATCATCTCCAGTTTAGCCATGAGCCTTTTGATCTTGTTGCCAGAAGATTCCTGATAAGCCTTGATAGTTCCATCATGTTGCTTTACAATGGAAACAAGCTCCTCTTGAGAATCTTGTTCTCATCAATCAAGGTATCAAGGTTCTTTTGAACTTCGATGATCTCCTTAGCCTTGTCAATCTATCCTGCAAGATGGAGAAATAGAGATAATTCATTGAGATGGCATGAATAAAATTACCAAGGATCTGGAAAATACAAAGGGAACATATATTTGCCTTTGGAAATTTCTTCCTGTAGGATTTTAACGGCTTGTTTCTCCTTGTCGCGGTGTTTTTCAGTGAGATGTTGTTTCTCTTCTGGTTCACGATCTCCGTCTCCATCTTTTCCTTCTTAGCAATTTCATTCTGTAAAAAATGGTAAAGTAACTCTAGAGATTATAGTCACAAATAGTGGTTTCTATCTAGAAGCTCGGGGGAGCATGCAGTTTAAAAATCTATTATGTAGTCTCTAGTTGGAAATAGTTAGTTTCAACTAGAAACTCAGAGGCTACACGACTCGAATTTCATCATGTTCTCTGAGAGCACAAAGGCATAAATCTATGGGTTTTTCGCCATGGCGCTGGGGCTACAGTGTGATATATTCAAGTAAAGTCAAGTGAGTGGATACTTACAGTGGTAATGATCTTCATAGTGCTGGAGCCTGCAATAGTGTTCTGATGGAAGACAAAGGCTCCAGCTATTATGATGTCCAACACCTGGATAATATCAGAATCAGAAGGTGTCGGAGGAGTAGAAGGCATTGGAGCTTGGCTTGTTAGACTTTGAGCTGGATGTGGAGTCTCCACCTGTTTCTTTGTCAACAATCCATCGGCCTTACTATTTTCCTTTGATGTGAAATCCTTAGACAATGCTTCACCTGTCTAGCAGTGGAGGTGTTCTCACCTCAAAGCTGGCAGGAATGACTTTGTCGGGTGTTGCATATGAGTTACTGAAACATCCCAGCATTAGAGCTTAGAAATAAGCTGATATGAGGTGTGTGCATTGCATTCATGCATAGAAAATCTAAAAAAAATTCACGCGTTTAAATAAAACTTGTCAAAGTGATTGACGCTTCTCTTAACTTGGTGGAACTGATGTAGATCATCAATTTGATTGCGATAAGTTTCAATATGACCTTTGCTAAAACCTTAACTTTGGGTAATATAATTTGATCAAAGGGTAGATCAAACGTAAAAAAACTAAGTCACAACACACTGCTTAATAAGGAGTACTAGATCTTCTAGAGATCATTACATGGTATTCCATACAACAACTCAAGGATGAATACTTAATATTCCAAAAATGACATCGAGGTATTACCTACAACAAACCCTGAATACCAAGTTAAGTATATAACTTAAGTAAAGAAACCCCATAACTAAACCTTGATATACTTGCTTGCCATAGTTATTTCTACCATGAGAATCATGGTAGTTTCTAAACACTAACTCTTATTAAAAATAGAGTAGGAAAGGAAGTAAAGCCAAGACATCTAGCACATACTCTTAATACCATAATAAGAGATGACATTCCTATTTAACCAAGTCCTAGTGCCAATTGATCTTCAATGTTGAGTGGTCAATTCCTAACCTAGAACTTATTAACCTGTTATGTTGACCTTCTAAAGACCTTAAGTAAGTTAATAAGAAGAAGGAACTAGATATGGTAGTGCGCCATCATCAATGGAATGTGATCCTTAGTGGTGATCAAACCATTTGATATTAGAGGAGTTAACTCACTCATGAGTTAACTAGAAGAAGTATTTAAACCCAAGAGTTTAGATAATAATTATGAAGCCATGAGAAAGCTAGTAGTAGTAGAGAATCCAATGATAATCTTGTTAAGCCAAGACGGTATAAACCTAAAGTAAGTTTCTTAACAAGATAAGCTTGTAGAGAGACTAGTACAAAGTCTACTACCTAGTGATAATAGATCTTGATCAGACAAATAGAAGCCTAAGCTTTGTATGATCAAAGGTTAGTGGTCATTATTCTCAAGTCATTTGAGAATAGATGATCAGCTGATAAAGAAGAGTTGTGAGTATACCAAATTAGGCAAAACCCTAATAAGCTGAATCATCTAGCTTGATTCTGAGAAGTCAAGCTAGAGTATGGTGAAGTATATAACATAAGACGTATGGAGTAGTTGAAGGCGTAGTAGTTTAACCAAGTTAATACAAGAACAACTTGTATTATGGAGAGTAGTACCATACCTATTCTAGAGGATTGTTATCACATGTGATGTATAGAGAGAACTATAATCTTGCAAGCCTTGGAAGGAGTTGCAAGAAGTATTTAAAGGAGTTAATGGATGGAGTTAGTAGGAGCAACATTGATAGGTGCATCAATGGTAGTTAAGTAAGAGAAGTTGTATGTAGAAGAATGGAGAATGAGAATTATTGAATTGGCATGACCATATCATCATATGATGATGGATATGGTGGAGCTAGATAACTAGTTGATTTAGGCAGAAGAGATCTTAGTGAAGTAGAGGAGAGATTTAAATAGAGTATATTTAGGAAAGGAATTCCTTATCTAAAGATAAGCTTAGTGAGGTATTAAGGCAGGAGTGCTTGAGAAACCTTTAGCCAACAGTATATCAAGCCATGACAAAACTCATGTCTACTTCTTTGTCCAAAACCCCAGAATTAAGTTAGTAATTAAACCAATTCCTATTTTTAGGCAGCCAATGGATAATATCTCTTAGTCAAATGAAATGTCTAAGAGATAAGTAGAATACCAGTTGAGAGTTTATGGATTAAAGCCTTGTCTATTTTATTATCTTAGATCCTAATAGAAACCTAGATCCATGAATCATCAAGATCACATTAATAAGTAATCTTTATAGCTCCCTCTAAGTGGATATGTCATTCAGTATTATGAGTTCTGGATCAATCCTTAAAACTTTGATCCCTAACAACATTCATTAATAAACTTGAGGGTAGTGTATCCTCTAGGGCCCATAGTAAGTGTGGTATTAGAAACCCTACGTAAATGTTGCTAGACGTTGAGATCACTTGTGTCACATGAATGATAATGGTTATAGATCCTAATAGAAACCTAGATCTATGAACCATCAAGACCACATTAAGTAATCTTTATAGCTCCCTCTAAGTAGAGATGTCATTCAGGATTATAAATTCTGGATCAATCCTTAAAACTTTGATCCCTAGCAACATTCATTAATAAACTTGAGGGTAGTGTATCCTCTATGGCCCATAGTAAGTGTGGTATTATAAACCCTAAGTAAATGTTGTTGGGCGTTGAGATCACTTGTGCCACATGAATGATAATGGTTGTTCACCATTATATAATAAACTTCTATCAAAACATTAACCACACTTAAGAAGGTAGTGAACAACTAATTTAAGAAATGATACATACCTATTTTTAAAGTAGTAGGATGCTTATGAATAACATTTTAGTGGAACTTGAATAGAGGAAATTCCAAACTTTAAGAACCCTAAAATTTAAACCATTAAATATAATGTTTGTTATATGAGGTTAAGTATGAATAGAGTTCTATATATCATTAATCATCTTAAATCATTACCCTTACTATTATCATGGTGAAAACAAAATCATTTTCATAAGCTTTTAGATAATAAACAAAATATTAAACCCTAAAGGAATAAATGTTGCCATCAAAAAAATAGTTTCCAAATAGTTTAAATTTATGAAAAATCATGAAAAGTACAAGGACCACTTAGTCCCCAAGATTCCTGCAGTAATTAATGTGTTCCATGAAAATTCTGGATATTTAAATCCTTATGAAAATTCATATTTGAAAAGGTTTTACAAAAACAGGAAAATAGGATAAGAAAAAGAAAACAAGTATAGCCAGCGGACTCGGCCCACGGCCCAAAATGTTTCCACGTTAACCATCGCCGCGTGCGTGCCTCGCAACGTCCTGTTCACTCCGCTACGGCCCAACAGCAGCCCAGCCCAGGATATCTCTTCGCTGTCTCTCTGGCAAGCAGGGCTCGCGCGAAAAGAGAACCGCCATCTTCGTCTTCATCCGCCTGGTCGACACGTTGTCGGTGAGCCATGTCGCCGCCGCAATCCTGGACCATCCCGGACGTGATTGACCAACCTAGAGCCTTGCACTACTCACTTGGAGTCCGTACTCACTTGTTCCATCAAGATTCGTGCCCAAATCGAGCTTAGCACCACCGCCGCATCTCGTCGGTCCTCGCCGTCATGTCCGTGCCCGCTAGGTCGTATAAAACCTCTGCCTAGAACCACATCGACCTCCTGGTTCATCCTTATCCTTCCTATTCCCCTCCCTCGCTCTCAATCATCCTCCAGCTCACCGAAGCCGTCGCCGACGAGCTTCCGCTAGTCGTTGATACAACCCATCTCGGAGTCCATGGAGTGGAAAGGAAGAGGCGATGTGCTCCGTAGGTCATCTGGGTGGAGTATAGCTTCAAGGGCAGCTCAGAGTGAGATGAATTTCGCAGTGTCATTCTGATGAAGTTCGCCAGAATTTGGGACCATGTGCTCATCTCTCGTCATCATCGTCGTCATGGACCACGCAGCAATACTCAGGGTGAGCATATGCATCTCCAGACCCCACTCTTGCTAGCTAGCTTTTGCTATATACCGAGTCTTGTTGTGTGCCGTCGTGCTCCGCCGTCGAGCTAGCTCGATGTCGTAGCTTGATGTCTACACACTTCTATTCTTGTAGACAATTGTTGGGCCTCCAAGTGCAGAGGTTTGTAGAACAGCAACAAGTTTTCCCTTAAGTGGATTACCCAAGGTTTATCGAACTCAGGGAGGAAGTGGTCAAAGGTATCCCCTCTCAAGCCACCCTGCAATCAAGATACAAGAAGTCTCTTGTATCCCCAACACACCCAATACACTTGTCAGGTGTATAGGTGCACTAGTTCGGCGAAGAGATAGTGAAATACAAGTGGTATGGATAATTATAAGTGGTAACGGTGATAGAAGATAGCTTGATGGCGTGGAAAAGACTAAAGTAAAACTGAAATAAAGATGGAAGCAAGCAAACATGTAACATATCTAATTGCAAACGGTGTATCAATGCTTAGAAACAAGGCCTAGGGATCATACTTTCACTAGGGAACACTCTCATATAAATATATTCTTATTTATGATACTACACTGAACTACTCTTTGGTTGGACACTCTAATCGACGGTAGGGCTATAACAACACACCTCAAAGTTCATCTTTCCCATCTAGAAAACCCCACACTGTCACCTTGAGTACTAGATGAGTCCAACAAACACCACAATTTCATAAAGACATCCAAATCCAAATATAACTCATAACAAGTATTTGTAATCTCTAGCCTAAGTGCCACCATGGTGAGCACGCTATCACTTTCACACACATGGGGAGAGCAGAGATTCATTAAAGCACTTGAGTAGCAGAATAGATCTATAGATTACAAGCTCATGATCACAATATGATCATGGATAGAGAGAGAGAGATGAACACATAGCTACCAGTAGAACCCTTAGCCTCGAGAGAGAACTACTCCCCCTTCATCATGGGAATCAACAATGGTGATGGAGATGGCGGTGGAGATCAATGGAGATGGCTCCGGGGGCACTTCCCTGTCCCAGCAGGGTGCCAGAACAGAGACTTTCTGTCCCTTGAATATCCCCTTCGGTGCCGGCGGCGCTGCGGAACTTTTCATGGATTTATGATTGATGATTTAGGGTTTTTGCCTCGGGGGGATATATAGGCGAGAGGGGAGACCGAGGGGGTGCCGGAGGGGCCCACACCACCCCCTGGTGCGGCCTGGCCTGGCCCGCACCACCAGGTGGTGTGGCCAGCCCCTGGCCCCTCTCCGTCTCGTCTTCTGGCTCCGTGAGTCTTCCGGTAAAATATCGACTTTGGCTTTTGTCCGGTCCAATTCCGAGAATATTGATTTGCTGACTTTCCTGGAACCAAAAAACAGTAGAAAACAGGCAACTGGCATTGTGGCATCTTGTTAATAGGTTAGTCCAAGAAAGTCTATGAAAAGTACTCCAAAGTGTGGACAAAACACAAGAAAGTAGATAAAACCAAGCATGGAACATCAAAAATTATAGATACATTTGCAATGTATCAACATCCCCAAGCTTAACTCTTGCTCGTCCTCGAGTAGGTAAGTGATAAAAAGAAAGAAATTTTTTTGAGGTGACATGCACCATTAAAGACTTGATCAAAGTACTTGTAAAACATTCAAAGCTGGGATCATAGTACTTCAATCATAACATGAAAGACAAAGTTCTAGCAATAAGACAAAGAAACTATGATGCAACATAAAAGGGTACAAACAAAAGATTCATGAATAACAATACTTTGCAAGACGTTTGTTTTTTTCACATAAAGAAAACATAGCATAGTAGCATTCAGCTTGTCCCTCGTAGAGTAGCAAATATAAATGCATAGGACACCTTCAAAGTTCATAAGAGTGACTAGATACAAATAGTTTAAAACAAGCAATATCAAGTTATGCATCAATCAACTAGTCTTGGGACAATGCACATAGAACTAAGAATGGCCACTATGCTCTCAAAGTAGGTGCATAAAGATAGAAGGTGGAGACTCAATGTATAAGTGGAAGAAAGGCCTTCGTGGAAGGAAGTAGGGATTCAAGTTTCATAAAGAGCTTCCAAAAATTATGGTACTTATAGCTTTCAGATCTCATTGCCCCTATCATAAGCATCTTGAAGTGATTAAGGTTAAAGTGAACAAACTATGGTGTACATGCTTGAGGAAGTTGGATGCATGAGTGGAACTCATACTTGGTTGTGGAGGCTAGCAAAAGACTGGGAGCGACAAACTAAGAGAGCAATAATGGCCATAATCATGCAGAGCGACAAAACATCATTGATCAAAGCATAAAGTGATACTACAAGTTGAAAACTAAAGGATCATAAAGGCTATGGTGACTTTAGATAGTCATAACATGGTGTGAGCATGCGCCAAGTTAACCCAAATAAAGCATCAAAGGAGAAAACCACTATACTATGCTAAAACAACGCATGATTCATCCAAGGCACATTAAGCAATCTCAATTGTTTATAACAAGTCATGCTACAAAAAATAATACTAAGCATAAAGCCAAAACAATATCAAGCATGGCATGACAAAGCATAGGCCACAGTCAAAAACAAGCTCTTTTTACCACTTAAGCATGAGCTTTCCTACTCTTTTCCAAACCAAACCAAACTATTTGAAAACCAATGTATGAAAGAGGGGGTCCAACCAAATTTATTCAACAAACTAAGAAAACCAAGAAAACGAAAAACTAAAACGAAAACAAAAAAAGAAGACGCTCCAAGAACAACACAACTGTGCATGAAACAATAAAAATGAAGCGTTTGGAAAAAACCTAGGATTTTTATTGATGAATAAGGTGCATCCCCAAGCTTTGACGCTTGTACTTCTTGGATATTTCTTGGGGTGACACGTGTGGCATCCCCAAGCTTGAGCTTTAGTCCATCCTTCATCTCATTACTCACTCCTTCCATACAACTGAAATTTTTCCTTCATACAAACTTCACACAATCTTTATTAGCAACATTAGTGCACTCAAGATAATAAGTCTTTAGGTTCAGTTTCAACACCAATAAAACTTCCATTAAAACAATAGCTACGGTAGCACTTCCCTCAAAAAGCTCAATTCCCCAAAAGAACTCAAAAAGGAACCAACAAGAAGCAAATGCAAATAATGGCAGAAATCTGTCAAACCAGACTAGCAGGTAAAGACGATTTTTTTCGAAGACCTTCTGTTGCTCAAATAAAAAAGTGTTGAACTAAGGAAAGTTATATAACAACCTGGGGTAGAAACACAAAAATTCACGCCTCAAAAGGACGTACAGATATTTTATAAGAATTTTGACGGTGAAGCACATAAATCTGTTTCGGGACAACAACTTTCCCAATCATTACTTCTCTCTCATTAGAGGTTACTCTTGGCACAAAAAGCAAATAAAAAGGATAAGGAGCGGTTATTACAGAGGTAATAACTTCCAAGAATCATCTAAAACTTTTGGGTTATCTCCCAATAAGTACTTTTCTTTAACGCCTTTTAGTTAGGCATGATAGTTTGAGAAGATGCTCACATAAGAAATATGAATTGAAGTAAAAGAGAGCATCAAGAAACAAATTCAAAGCACATTTAAGTCTAACCCACTTCCTATGCATAGGAATCTTGTAAAGAAACAAATCATTAAAGCACAAAGCAACAAGCATAGGAAAGCAAAACAAGTGCAACTTCAAGACTTTTAAAATAAAGAGGGGAAACTTAATATTATTGAGATGCATAAAACCATGTTTCCCTCTCTCATAATAACTTTCAGTAGAATCATGAATGAAATTAACAATATAACTATCACATAAAACATTCTTATCATGAGCCACATACATATAATAATTATTACTCTCCACATAAGCATAGTCATTCTTATTAGTTGTAGAGGGAGCAAATTCAACAAAATAGCTATCATTATTATTCTCATCACCATAATCATCAAATATAGGAGGCATATTGTAATCATAGTTAATTTTATCCTCAATAGTAGATGGACTGAGAATATCATATTCATCATTGTAATCATCATATATTGGAGGTTTGGTATCATCAAAGTAAATTTTCTCCTCCATGCTTGGGGGACTAAAAAGATCATGCTCATCAAAACCAACATCCCCAAGCTTAGAATTTTCCATAGCATTAGTAATAATGGTGTTCAAAGAATTCATACTAATAACATTGCTATCAGCACGCAAACAGAGTTCCATAGGTTTTTTAATTTTCTCTTCAAACACTTCATGTCCTAACTCAAGATAAATACTATAAAGCTCTCTAATTTTGTTGTTGTTTTCCATTAAGCCTAACTAGTGAAAACAAGAAACAAAAAGACAAAATTGCAGAATCTAAAGGAAATAACTTCGAGCACTCACACCGGAGGATGTGAGTACCTTTTACCTTACCCCCCAGCAACGGCGCCAGAAAATAGGCGTTTGCCGTGGGAGGTTCTTCTTCTTTAATCCTCCGGTGTGAATACCTTTTACCTTTCCTCCCCGGAAACGGCGCCAGAAAATAGCTTGATGTCTATGCACTTTTATTCTTGTAGACTGTTGTTGGGCCTCCAAGTGCAGAGGTTTGTAGAACAACAACAAGTTTTCCCTTAAGTGGATTACCCAAGGTTTATCGAACTGAGGGAGGAAGTGGTCAAAGGTATCCCCTCTCAAGCAACCCTGTAATCAAGATACAAGAAGTCTCTTGTGTCCCCAACACACCCAATACACTTGTCAGGTGTATAGGTGCACTAGTTCGGCGAAGAGATAGTGAAATACAAGTGGTATGGATAATTATAAGTGGTAACGGTGATATAAGATAGCTTGATGGCGTAGAAAAGACTAAAGTAAAACTGAAATAAAGATGGAAGCAAGCAAACATGTAACAGATCTAATTGCAAACGGTGTATCAATGCTTAGAAACAAGGCCTAGGGATCATACTTTCACTAGCGAACACTCTCATGTAAATATATTCTTATTTATGATACTACACTCAACTACTCTCTAGTTGGACACTCTAATCGATGGTAGGGCTATAACAGCACACCTCAAAGTTCATCTTTCCCATCTAGAAAACCCCACACTGTCACCTTGAGTACTAGATGGGTCCAACAGACACCACAATTTCATAAAGACATCCATCTCCAAATATAACTCATAACAAGTATTTGTAATCTCTAGCCTAAGTGCCACCATGGTGAGCACGCTGTCACTTTCACACAGATGGGGAGAGCAGAGATTCATTAAAGCACTTGAGTAGCAGAATAGATCTATAGATTACAAGCTCATGATCACAATATGATCGTGCATAGAGAGAGAGAGATGAACACATAGCTACCGGTAGAACCCTTAGCCTCGAGAGAGAACTACTCCCTCTTCATCATGGGAATCAGCAATGGTGATGGAGATGGCGGTGGAGATCGATGGAGATGGCTCCGGGGGCACTTCCCCGTCCCGGCAGGGTGCCGGAACAGAGACTTTCTGTCCCCCGAATCTCCCCTTCGGTGGCAGCAGCGCTGCGGAACTTTTCGTGGATTTCTGATTGACGATTTAGGGTTTTTGCATTGGGGGCAATATATAGGCGAGAGGGGAGACCGAGGGGGTACCGGAGGGGCCCACACCATCCCCTGGCGCGGCCTAGCCTGGCCCGTGCCACCAGGTGGTGTGGCCAGCCCCTGGCCCCTCTCCGTCTCGTCTTCTGGCTTCGTGAGTCTTCCGGTAAAATATCGACTTTGGCTTTTGTCTGGTCCAATTCCGAGAATATTGATTTTCTGACTATCCTAGAACCAAGAAACAGCAGAAAACAGGCAAATGGCACTATGGCATCTTGTTAATAGGTTAGTCTAAGAAAGTCTATGAAAAGTACTCCAAAGTGTGGACAAAACACAAGAAAGTAGATAAAACCAAGCATGGAACATCAAAAATTATACATACATTTGCAATGTATCATAGCTCTGGCAACCTTAATCGAGCGGCGCTGCCCTAGATAGGTTAGTCCTGCTTCCCGCTATCGAACACACCCTTCCACGATGTCTCTGGAGCCTTATACCAGCGTCACCGCCATGCTCCAGTAGCATGACGTCATCTCTCCGGCAAGGTAGCATCAACAAAGTCAATCAGATCGTTTGACTTGGTCATTGTTGATGTGGTTGATGACATGGTGGAGACCCCACCCGTTAGTGTCTATGGGCTAGATTACGAAAAGTTTTACTAGTTAGGGTTGTGTCATGCTGACATCAGCAATAACACACTAAATCATTTAGTTATTCCATTTTCATAATTCAGAAAAAGAATAAATCTTAGAAATTCAATATCTTTTGTTTTATAATTCAGACAAATATATATTGTATATCAAAATGTTTAGAAAAATAAACTCCATAATTTAAACCTATTATCATACTTTATTTTCCAACCCAAATAAAATAATTAGTAAATACCTTATTAAGGATAAATGTTAAATATATATAGTCTATTATTTAAAAATTCCCAAAAATAGGTATAATATATCAAAAGTCTTAGAAAAACAAAATAAAGACTTATAAATTTGTTTTATACATTTTTCTATCACTTAACTAATATTTATTATTTATTAAGTGTTTATAAAATGATGAAACTTATAAAAATCATATCCTTTGATTTAAAAATCAAAAAAATACTTATAATATACCAAAATAATCACAAAAATAATATCTACATGTTAAAATTATAATTTTTCACTTTTTAGGTAAATGAGGATTTAATACTCTAATAACTTGAATTTAAATCTATTTCCTTAATTGATAATTCATATAAGGATAAATAAAAATTGCTAATGTTTCTAATATTAGCCATTAAAGGTCTAATAATAGTGTTAATCTTGAGAATTCTATTGTGAAGTAAAAAATAGTCTAAAACATACTAAATATAATATTTGATGAATTATTATTCACAAATAAGTGTATATTATTTTCCAAATGGATTTTATCAAATATAAAATCAGCAAGAATAATATTTTTACTTCTTAAAACCTTTACTATTATTTCACTCACAAGTTAATAAGTATATTAAAAATCCAAAGATAATTCATAAGTAGTTAAGTAATGGTGTTTCCATATTATGAATTATACCCACTCATTTGTAAGGAAATAAATGATTCTATTCAACTATAATGTTAAGAAAACATGACTCAAATAGAAGTGTTACCCCTCTTAATTAACCTTAAATAAACATTACGAAGTGAACAAATTATAATACCATCTAATGACCAAAATAGATAAGTCTCAACTATTAGTGTGGTCATTATTCAAATGAAGTAATTATTTCTTCCTGAAGAACTATAGCTAGTAAGAAATCCTAAGAGTGTGAATTTAGAGTGTAAATACTTTTGTTTACTTAAGTAACCTTTTCCTCAAAAGTTATTCTTTTAAGAAACATTAAAGGGAACACTTCTTTAAAATCTCTAATTGATTAATAATCTTGCTTAAGAAATCTTTTAGATAATGATACATCATAAACGTATCTATAATTTTTGATGCTCCGTGCTTGTTTTATATCAACTTTCTTATGTTTTGTTTACACTTTGAGGTATTTTTATACATTTTCTGGAACTAACCTATTAACAAGATGTCGTAGTGCCAGTTGCCTGTTTTCTATTTTTTTGGTGTCAAAAAAGCTAGTAAGGAAATATTCTCGGAATTGGACAGGACAAAAGCCAAAGTCAATATTTTACTAGAAGGAACACGGAGTCCAAAGGGGAGCCGAAGTGGGGCCACGAGGTGGACACACCTAGGGCTGGCATGGCCACCCCCTAGGGCGCGCCATACCATGGTGTGGGCCCCTCGGGCACCCACCGACATTGCCCCTTTGCCTATAAAAGTACCCCGATGCAGAAACCCTAAGAACCTAATCAAAAATCCACGAAATAGTCTGTAGCCGCCGCCATCTCCATCCCTAGATCGAGGGATCCGAAGCTCTTCCCAGCACCCTGCCGGAGGGGAGAGATCATCCCAGAGGCCTTCTTCATCACCATGCCAGCCTCCGGAGTGATGCGTGAGTAGTTCGTCCTTGGACTATGGGTCCATACAGTAGCTAGATGGTTGGTTCTCCTCCTTTGTGCTATCATGTTTAGATCTTGTGAGCTCTGTTCATGATTAGGATCATCTATTTGTAATCCTATATGTTGTGTTTGCGGGGATCCGATGGATATTGAGATACTATGTAAGATTGATTATTAATTCTATCATGTCTATGTTATTTGTGATCTTGCATGCTCTATGTTGCTAGTAGCTATCTTGGCCAAGTAGGTGCTTGTAACTCCAAGAGGGAGTATTTATGCTCGATAGTAGGTTCATGCCTCTAGTAATCTGGGGAAGTGACAAAAATCTCTAAGGTTGTAGATGTGCTATTGCTACTAGGGAGAAAACAACAATCCTTTGTCCATGGGGCAATTGTATTGTTTACTTTACACACTTTGCTTAATGCAATTATCTGTTGCTTGCAACTTAATACTGGAACGGGTTCGGATGATAACCTGAAGGTGGATTATTAGTCATAGATGCAGTTGGATTATGGTCTATGTATTATGTTGTAATGCCCAATCAAATCTCGTAGGAGTCAAGATGTCTAGTATATGCATTGTTATGCTTTCTCAATCTGTCAATTGCCCCGTTGTAATTTGTTCACCCAACATGCTATTTATCTTAAGGAGAAACACCTCTAGTGAACTTTGGACCCTAGTCCATTCCTTTACCATTAATATACCATCTAATGTTTACTGTTTACTGTTTACTTTCTGCAAGCAATTACTATCTTCCACACTATACGTTTAATCCTTTGTTTTCAGCAAAACCAGTGAGATTAACAACCTCATTGTAAATTGGGGCAAAGTTTTGTGGTTGTGTTGTGCAGGATTCCAAGTTGCTAGCAACACCTTGGAGTTGTTTTCTTACTCCTACTGTATCGATAACCTTGGTTTCATAACTGAGGGAAACTTGTTGTTGTGCTCATCATACCTTCCTCTTGGGGTTCCCAACGAGCTCTACATATCTTGACCCATCAAGCACTTTTCTGGCGCCGTTGCCGGGGAGTTAAGGACATCTTTAATCTCTTCCTCCTCGTTAATCACTTTTCAGGGAGAAAGAAGATTCTTGCAAGGGGAGTCTCTCACAACCAATATTTTTACTTTGTTATTGTTTTGCTTAGTTTCTCTACTTTATTTTGTTTGCTTCTTTTTATCAAAAATACAAAAAAATAGTTCCTACTATAGTTGTTATTTTTGTTGGTCTGTTATTGTCTTGCTTTATCATGCTTTTTATCAATGGTTGGTTTCTTTGAAACTAGATCTTATTGGCAAGGTGGGTTCACAGAAGAACAAAAATATTATGAGGAACACCGCTTGTCACAAAAAGGGAAACACTTATGGGAACAAATTAATAAATTGTATACCATTGCTAGAAACGTGTGCTCTACTTATAATGTTACTTATTGCTTTGATAAATCTTGTTGCTGTAGGAGGTATAAACACCTCTCTTTTCAATGTGAGTATAATGATAATGTTACCATATCTTATTATGTTAAGGGAAATTAAGACTTTATGATGTGGAACAAATTGAAGAATTTATTGCTTGGAAGGGTGCATTCGAACTTGCTTATTTGCTTGAAAATACTGATGATGCACCTTATAAATATGAGGTTGATGATTGATGGCCCAAAATATATCGAGCTCGTTGGGGAACCCAAGAGGAAGGTATGATGAGCACAACAGCAAGTTTTCCCTCAGTATGAAACCAAGGTTATCAATCCAGTAGGAGCAAGGAAACACCCCAAAGGTGTAGCTAGCTGAACGTTGGCAGAACGCACTACCGATGCCAGCAGCAATGTGGAGACCTGCACAACACAACCACAGAACTTTGCCCCCAACTTGCGATGAGGTTGTCAATCTCACCGGTTTTGCTGAAAACGAAGGATTAAACGTATCGAATGGAAGGAAGTAATAGTTTGCAGAAAGTAAACACAAAGCAGTAAACAGTTTGTAGATTGAATGTAAAAGAAAGGACCGGGGTCCATAGTTCACTAGGGGTGGCTCTCCTTAAGATAGACAACATGCTGGGTGAACAAATTACAGTGGGGCAATTGACAAACATCGAGAAAGCATACAAGCATATACTAATCATCTTGACTCCTTTGAGACTTGATTGGGCATTACAACATTATACATAGACCGCCATCCAACTGCATCTATGACTAATAATCCACCTTCAGGTTATCATCCGAACCCCCTCCAGTATTAAGTTGCAAGCAACAGATTATTGCTTTACAAATTGTGTGTAAAGTAAAAAATATGATTGTTCTATGAACAAATGATTGTTGTTTTCTCCCTAGTAGCAACAACACATCTAGTACCTTAGAGATTTCTGTCACTTCCCCAAATTACCAGAGGCATGAACCCACTATCGAGCATAAATACTAACTCTTGGAGTTGCTAGCATCTACTTGGCCAAGATAGATACTAACAACGGAAAGCATGCAAGATCACAAATAACAAAGACATGATAGAATCAATAATCAATCTGAAATAGCATCTCAATATCCATCGGATCCCCGCAAACACAACATGTATGGATTACAAATAGATGATCTTGATCATGAACGGAGCTCACAAGATCTAAACATGAAAGCACAAAGGAGGAGAACCAGCCATCTAGCTACTACATGGACCCGTAGTCCAGAGATTAACTACTCACGCATCACACCGGAGGCTTGCATGATGATGAAAAAGGCCTCCAGGGTGAATTCCCCTCTCTGGCAGGGTGCCGGGAAGAGCTTCAGATCCCTCCCGATCTAGGGATGGAGATGACGACGGCTATAGACTCTTTCGTGGAATTTTGATCAGGTACTTAGGGTTTCCGTATCAGAGGCAATATATAGGCGGAAGGAGAGGCTGAGTCAGGCGGGGCGGCTAGACCACCCCCTGGCGCGGGTTAGGCCTGGCCGCGCGGCCAGGTGGTGTGGCCAGGCCCCAGCCCCTCTCCGTCTCGTATTCTGGCTCCAGATGTCTTCCGGTAAAATAGCGACTTTGGCTTTTGTCCCGTCCAATTCCGAGAATATTCATTTTCTGACTTCTTGAAATCAAAAACAGCAGAAAATAGGCAGCTGGCACTGTGGCTCTTATTAATAGGTTAGTCCAAGATATCATATGAAAAGGACTCCAAAGTGTGGACAAGACACAAGAAAGTTGATAAAACCAAGCATGGAACATCAAAAATTATAGATACATTTGCAATGTATCAACATCCCCAAGCTTAACTCATGCTCGTCCTCGAGTAGGTAAGTGATAAAAAGAAAGAATAATTTTTGAGGTGACATGCACCATCATAAACTTGATCAAAGTATTTGTAAAACATTCAAAGCTGGGATCATAGTACTTCAATCATAACATGAAAGACAAAGTTCTAGCAATAAGACAATGAAACTATGATGCAACATGAAAAGACACAAACAAAAGATTCATGAATAACAATGCTTTGCAAAATGTTTGTTTGTTTCACATAAAGAAAACATAGCATAATAGTATTCAGCTTTTCCTTCATAGACTAGTAAATATAAATGCATAGGACACCGTCAAACTTCATAAGAGTGACTAGATACAAATAGTTTAAAACAAGCAGTATCAAGATATGCATCAATCAACTAGTCTTGGAACAATGAACATAGAACTAAGAATGGCCACTATTCTCTCAAAGTAGGTGCATAAATATAGAAGGTGGAGACTCAATGTATAAGTGGAAGAAAGGCCTTCATAGAAGGAAGTAGGGATTCAAGTCTCATAAAGAGCTTCCAAAAAATATGGTACTTATAGCTTTCAGCTCTCATTGCCCCTATCATAAGCATCTTGAAGGTGATTAAGGTTAAAGTGACACAACTAAGAGGATATGCTTGACAAGTTATAAACCAAAATCTCATGCCCCTTACTTACGAAGGCCGAACCTCATGCTACTCAACTTTAGTCATAAGTAAGCTCTTGTCATTTTAAGTACATGTGTATCATAAAGAACCGCCAACGGGTTACCCCTTGCACATGATACATGAGCTATCCCATAATCAAAATGACAAGGCAAGCAGACAATGAGCATCTCAGCGATCTTTTTATTTGCTATTTGCATAGGTTTTTATTGAGGATGCTTCATAGAGTGCTCATTATGGTGATGCGGCAAGTTTCCACCATGATTAGGCATGGCTTAGGCTAGCGGCCCAGGCGTTTCTCTAACACACATACAAACTCCATGATCTTACAAGTTCCACTTTTATTTCACACCGCCGGGATCCATAATCAAAAGAACATGATATCAACGGGGTACAAAGTACAAGTGCAATGTTGAAAGCGTTCCCCATGATACATGGTTCTGCTAATTTCAACTTATAAAGCGCAAGCATATACGCAACAAAGAAGGACCCAATGGTTCAAGTTTATTAAATGCAAAAAAGTAAAGTGTGCCATCAAGGTCGTGAGAGCTTTAATCACTAGTTTTCTCATAACAAGTTTAATTTGGAAGGTAAACAAAAATATGAATATACTTGGAATAACATATGCTAGTAGGTAGGTATGGTGGACTCTTTGGAATAACTTGGTTTAAGGAGTTGGATGCATGAGTGGAACTCATACTTGGTTGTGGAGGCTAGCAAAAGACTGGGAGCGAAAAACTAAGAGAGCAATAATGGCCATAATCATGCAGAGCGACAAAACATCATTGATAAAAGCATAAAGTGATACTACAAGTTGAAAACTAAAGGATCATAAAGGCCATGGTGACTTGGGATAGTCATAACATTGTGTGAGCATGTGCCAAGTCAACCCAAATAAAGCATCAAAGGAGAATACCACTATACTATGCTTTAATATGATAAAATAACGCATGATTCATCCAAGGCACATTAAGAAATATCAATTGTTTATAACAAGTCATGCTACAGCAAAGAATACTAAGAATAAATCCAAAACAATATCAAGCATGGCATGACAAAGCATAGGCCACAGTCAAAAACAAGCTCTCTTTACCACTTAAGCATGAACTTTCCCTACTCTTTTGAAAACCAAACCAAACTATTTGAAAACCAATGTATGAAAGAGGGGGTCCAACCAATCTATTCAGAAAAATAAGCAAACCAAGCAAACGAAAAACCAAAACGAAAACAAAAAAGAAGACGCTCCAAGAACAACACAACTGTGCATGAAACAATAAAAATGAAGCGTTTAGAAGAAACCTGGGATTTTTATTGATGAAGAGGGGGATGCCTTGGGCATCCCCAAGCTTTGACGCTTGTACTTCTTGGATATTTCTTGGGGTGACACGCGTGGAATCCCCAAGCTTGAGCTTTAGTGAATCTTTCATCTCATTACTCATTCCTTTCATGCACCTGAAATTTTTCCTTCATACAAAACTTCACACAATCTTTATTAGTAACATTAGTGCACTCAAGATAATAAGTCTTTCAGGTTCAGTTCTAACAGCAATAAAACTTCCATTAAAACACTAGCTACTGTATCACTTCCCTCAAAAAGCTCAATTCCCCAAAAGAACTTAAAAAGGAACCAATAAGAAGCAAATGCAGAAAATGGCAGAAATCTGTCAAAACAGACCAGCAGGTAAAAACGAATTTTTTCGAAGACCTTATGTTGCTCAAATAAAAAAGTGTTGAACTAACGAAAGTTAGATAACAACCTGGGGCAGAACCACAAAACTTCACGCCTAAAAAGGACTTATAGATATTTTACACGAATTTTTATGGTGAAGCAGAGAAATCTGTTTCGGGACTGCAACTTTCCCAACCATTACTTCTCTCTCATTAGAGGTTACTCTTGGCACAAAAGGAAAATAAAAAGGATAAAGAGCGGTTATTACATAAGGAATAACTTCCAAGACTCATCTAAAACTTTTGGGTTATCTTCCAATAAGTACTTTTCTTTAACGTCTTTAAGTTAGGCATGATAGTTTGAGAAGATGCTAACATAAGAAATATGAATTGAAGTAAAAGAGAGCATCAAGAAGCAAATTCAAAACACATTGAAGTCTAACCCACTTCGTATGCATAGGAATCTTGTATGCAAATAAATTCACAAAGAACAAAGTGAAAGGCATAGGAAGATAAAACAAGAGTAACTTCAAAACTTTTAGCACATAGAGAGGTGTTTCAATGCCATGAAAACTTCTATAACCATATTTTCCTCTCTCATAATAATTTTCAGTAGCCTCATGAATAAACTCAACAATATAACTATCACATACAACATGCTTTTCATGATCTACAAACACTAGAGCTTTATTATAAACATTTTCAAAAGAATCCACAGGAACATGACATTCGTCCTCCTTTGGTAAGCATGGGGGACAATCAAATAATGTAAGGGGTAAAGCGTTACTCTCATTAGAAGGTAGGGATCGGTGGATCCATTCTTCCTCCTCTTGATCATCACTCTCCTCCTCTTTTTCATCCAATGAGCTTCCAGTTTCAGCAATTTCTTCTTCCATGGGCTCCTGCAAGGCATTAGTCTCTTCCATTGGTGGAGAGCATCTATTAAGATATTCAAGAATATAGACATTTTCTACCTTGTAATTATCAAAGCAAAATTGAAGTATATCATAAATCTCATATTTATAAGGTGCATAATTAGTATTTTCAAGCAACTAAGCTAGTTCAAATGCACCCTCCCAAGCAATAAATTCTTCTATTTGTTCCACATCATAAAAGTCATAATTTCCCTTAACATAAGAAGATATGGTAACATCATCATTATACTCACATTGAAAAGGGAGGTGTTTATACCTCCTACAACAACAAGATTTATCAAAGCAATAAGTAACATTATAAGTAGAGCACATGTTTATAGCAATGGTATACAATTTATCAATTTGTTCCCGTAAGTGTTTCCCTTTTTGTGACAAGCGGTGTTCCTTATAATAATATTTTTGTTCTTCCATGAACCCACCTTGCCAATAAGATTCAGTTTCAAAGAAACCAACCATTGATAGAAAGCATGATAAAGCAAGACAATAATAGACCAACAAAAATACCAACTATAGAAGGAACTAATTTTTGTGTGTTTTTATAAAGAAACAAGCAAACAAAACAAAAGTAAACTAAGCAAAACAAAACTAAACTAAGCAAAACAAAAATAACAAAGTAAAGAGATTGGTTATGAGGGACTCCCCTTGTGAAGATGTCCTTGCTCCCCGGCAACGGCGCCAGAAAAAGTTGTTGATGGCCCAAAATATATCGAGCTCGTTGGGGAACCCCAAGAGGAAGGTATGATGAGCACAACAGCAAGTTTTCCCTTAGTATGAAACCAAGGTTATCAATCCAGTAGGAGCAAGGAAACACCCCAAAGGTGTAGCTAGGTGAACGTTGGCAGGGCGCACTACCGTGCCAGCAGCAACGTGGAGACCTGCACAACACAACCACAGAACTTTACCCCCAACTTATGATGAGGTTGTCAATCTCACCGGTTTTGCTTAAAACAAAGGATTGAACGTATCGAATGGAAGGAAGTAATAGTTTGTAGAAAGTAAACACAAAGCAGTAAACAGTTTGTAGATTGAATGTAAAAGAAAGGACTGGTGTCCATAGTTCACTAGAGGTGGCTCTCCTTAAGATAGACAACATGCTAGGTGAACAAATTACAGCGGGGCAATTGACAAACATCGAGAAAGCATACAGGCATATACTAATCATCTTGACTCCTTGAGACTTGATTGGGCATTACAACATTATACATAGACCGCCATCCAACTGCATCTATGACTAATAATCCACCTTCAGGTTATCATCCGAACCCCCTCCAGTATTAAGTTGCAAGCAACAGATTATTGCTTTAAGAATTGCGTGTAAAGTAAACAATACGATTGTTCTATGAATAAAGGATTGTTGTTTTCTCCCTAGTAGCAACAACACATCTAGTACCTTAGAGATTTCTGTCACTTCCCTAGATTACCAGAGGCATGAACCCACTATCGAGCATAAATACTAACTCTTGGAGTTGCTAGCATCTACTTGGCCAAGATAGCTACTAACAATGGAAAGCATGCAAGATCACAAATAAGGAAGACATGACAGAATCAATAATCAATCTGAAATAGCGTCTCAATATCCATCGGATCCCTGCAAACACAACATGTATGGATTACAAATAGATGATCTTGATCATGAACGGGGCTCACAAGATCTAAACATGAAAGCACAAAGGAGGAGAACCAGCCATCTAGCTACTACATGGACCCATAGTCCAGAGATGAACTACTCACGCATCGTACCGGAGGCTTGCATGATGATGAAGAAGGCCTCCAGGGTGAATTCCCCTCTCCGGTAGGGTGCCAGGAAGAGCTTCAGATCCCTCCCGATCTAGGGATGGAGATGACGGCGGCTACAGTCTCTTTCGTGGAATTTTGATCGGGTACTTAGGGTTTCCGTATCAGAGGCAATATATAGGCGGAAGGAGAGGCCGAGGGGGTGCCTAGGGCGGCCAGACCACCCCTTGGCGCGGGCCAGGCCTGGCCGCGCGGCCAGGTGGTGTGGCCAGGCCCTAGCCCCTCTCAATCTCGTATTCTGGCCCCAGATGTCTTCCAGTAAAATAGAGACTTTGGCTTTTGTCCCGTCCAATTCCGAGAATATTTATTTTCTGGCTTCCTGAAACCAAAAACAGTAGAAAACAGGCAGCTGGCACTGTGGCTCTTGTTGATAGGTTAGTCCAAGAAATCATATGAAAAGTATTCCAAAGTGTGGACAAAACACAAGAAAGTAGATAAAACCAAGCATGGAACATCAAAAATTATAGATACATTTGCAATGTATCAATGATATAGTTAAATTTTGCTTTCATAATTACAAGGAAGAAAATGGCTATATTCTTAAATATCTGAATAGATGCTCTCCACCAACGGAAGAGACTAATGCCTTGCAGGAGCCTATGGAAGAAGAAATTGCAGAAACTGGAAGCTCATTGGATGAAAATGAGGAGGAGAGTGATGATCAAGAGGAGGAAGAATGGAGCAGCTACCCATGTCTACCTCCCAATAAGAGTAACTCTTTAACTAATACCTTATTTGATCGCCCTCCATGCTTACCAAAGGAGGATTAGTGTGATATTTATATTGCTACTGAAAATCATTATGAGAGAGGAAAATATGGTTGTTCGAATTCTCATGTTACTAAAACACCTCTCTTTATATTGAAAGTTCCATAGTTGCTCTTGTTTTATCTACCCATTCTTGTTACTATGTGCTTCTTTGATTTATTTTCTTACAAGATTCCTAGGCATAGGAAGTGGGTTAGACTTAAATGTGTATCATATTTGCTCCTTGATGCTCTCTTTTGCTTCAATTCATATTTCTTATGTGAGCATCTTCTCAAATTACTGAGCCTAGCTCAAAGGCGTTAAAGAAAAACACTATTAGGAGATAACCCAAATTATTTTTACTTTTAGTAAGTTTTTCTTTTGTTGAGTCTTGGAAGTTATTACCTCAGTAATAACCTCTCCTTATCCTTTTTATGTGGTTTTTGTGCCAATAATAACCTCTAATGAGAGAGAAGTAAGACTTAGGAAAGTTGCTGTCCCAAAACAGATTTCTTTAGTTTAGCACTTTTCGATTTGAGCAACAGAAAGTCTTCAAAAAAATCGGTTTTTACCTGCTGGTCTGTTTTGACAGATTTCTGCCATTATTTGCAATTGCCTCTTAATCTCTTTCTCTTTGAGTTATCTTTGATCACTTGAGCTTTTAGAAGGAATTGGTACAGTAGATTGTGTTTTAATGGAAGTTTTACTTGTGTTGAAACTAAACCCAAAGACTTATTATCTTGAATACACTAATGTTGCTAATGAAGATTGTGTGAAGTTTTGTATGAAGGAAATTTTCAAGTGTAGGGAAGAATAACGTGATGAGATGAAGTATGGATAAAAGCTCAAGCTTGGGGATGCCACCCGTATCACCCCAATAAATATTCAAGAGTTATAAGCATCAAAGCTTGGGGATGCCCAAGGCATCCCCTTCTTCATCAATAAAAATCTCAGGTTTTCTTCCAAAACACTTCATTTTTATTGTTTCATGCATAATTGTGTTGTTCTTGGAGTGTCTTTGCTTTTTTAGTTTTATTTTGTTTGGTTTGCTTAAATAAATTGGTTGTACCCCAACATTTATATATTGTTTCAAATAAGTTGATTGGTGTTGGAAAAGAGTAGGAAGCTTCATGCTTATAAGTGGTACAAAAGGAGCTTGTTTTGACTATGGCCTAGACTTTATCATGTCATGTTTGATGTTGCTTTGACCTTATGCTTAGTGATTATTGTTGTAGCATGACTTGTTCCAAACAATTGAGATTGCTTAATGTGCCTTGAAAGAATCATGCGTTGTTTTAGCATACAAAAGCATAATATTGTGGTATTCTCCTTTGATGCTTTATTTGGGTTGACTTGGCACAAGCTTACACCATGTTAAGACTGTGAACCAGTCACCTTAGCCTCTATGATCATTTAGTTTTTGAATTATAATATCACTTTATGCTTTAATTAATAATGTTTTGTTGCTTTGCATGATTATGGCCATTATTGCTTTCTTAGTTGGTCACTCCCAGTCTTTTGCTAGCCTCCACCTGTACCACGTATGAGTTCCACTCATACATCCAACCTCCAAGAAAACCAAGTTATTCCAAAGAGTCCACTATAAATTCCTATGCATGGTGGGTTACACCATTCCAAGTATATTCATGTTTTTATCTATCTTCCAAATTAAACTTGTTATGTAAAAATTAGTGATTAAAGCTCTCACAAACTTGATGGCACACTTTATTTTCTTGCACTTCATAAACTTGAACCATTGTGTCCATCTATGTTGCTTATATGCTTGCACTTTATAAGTTGTGAATTAGCAGAACCATGATACCATGGGGAACGCTTTCAACATTGCACTTATTATTCAGTTGATATCATGTTCTTTTGTTTATGGATCCCGACGGTGTCAAATAAAAGGGGAGCTTGTAAGCTCATGGAGTTTATATGTGTGTTAGAGAAATGCCTGGGTGGCTAGCCTAAGCCACGCCTAATCATGGTGGAAACTTGCAGCATAACTATAGTGAGCATTTTGTGAAGCATCCTCAATAAAAACCTATGCAAATAGCAAATAAAAAGATCGCTGAGATGCTCATTGTCTGTTGCCTTGTCATTTTGATATGGGAAATCTCCTATGTCATGGGGCAAGGGGTACCTGTTGGCGGTTCTCCATGATACACATGTACTTACAATGACAAGAACTTACTTGTGACTAAAGTTGAGTAGCATGAGGTTCGGTACTCGTAAGCAAGGGGCATGAGATTTTCAACTTATAACTTGTCAAGCATATCCTCATATTTGTGTCACTTTAACCTTAATCACCTCAAGATGCTTATGATAGGGGAAATGAGAGATGAAAGCTAATAAGTACCATAATTTTTGGAAGCTCTTTATGAAACTTGAAATCCCTGCTTCCCTCTGTGAAGGGCCTTTCTTTTTACTTTTATGTTGAGTCTCCATATTCTATCTTTATGCACCAATTGAGAGAGCATAGTGGTCATTCTTAGTTTAATGTGTATTGTCCCAAAACTTGTTGATCGATTCATAACTTTGATATTGCTTGTTCTTAAATTATTTGTATCTAGTCACCCTTATGAACTTTGAAGGTGTCCTGTGCATTTATGTTTTGCTATACCATGAGGGAAAAGCTGAATACCACTCTTATTATGTTTTCTATATGTGAAACAAACAAACGTCTTTCAATGCATTGGTATTCATGATCTTTTGTTTGTACCTTTTCATGTTACAACATAGTTGCTATGTCTTATTGTTAGAACTCTATCTTTCATGCTCATGTTTAGAGTACTTTGATCCCAGGTATCAATGCTTTACAAATACCTTGATCAAGATTGTGATGGTGCATGTCACCTCAAAAATTATTCCTTTTATCACTTACCTACTCGAGGACGAGCAGGAGTTAAGCTTGGGGATGCTTGATATGTCATAAACATATCTATAATTTTTGATGCTCCATGCTTGTTTTATATCAACTTTCTTATGTTTTGTTTACACTTTGATGTATTTTTATACATTTTCTGAAACTAACCTATTAACGAGATGCCATAGTGCCAGTTGCCTATTTTCTACAGTTTTTGGTTTCAGAAAAGCTAGTAAGGAAATATTCTCGGAATTAGACGGGACAAAAGCCAAAGTCAATATTTTACCAGAAGGAACACAGAGTCTGAAGGGCAGCCGGAGTGGGGCCACGAGGTGGACACACCTAGGGCTGGCGCGGCCACCCCTAGGGCACGCTGCCCCATGGTGTGGTCCCCTCGGGCACCCACCGACCTTGCCCTTCACCTATAAAAGTACCCCGGTGCAGAAACCCTAAGAACCCGATCAAAAATCCACGAAAGAGTTTGTAGCCACCGCCATCTCCATCCCTAGACCAGGGGGATCCGAAGCTCTTCTCGGCACCCTGCCGGAGGGGAGAGATCATCCCGGAGGCCTTCTTCATCACCATGCCAGCCTCTAGAGTGATGCGTGAGTAGTTCGTCCTTGGACTATGGGTCCATATAGTAGCTAGATGGTTGGTTCTCCTCCTTTGTGCTATCAAGTTTAGATCTTGTGAGCTCCGTTCATGATCAAGATCATCTATTTGTAATCCTATATGTTGTGTTTGCGGGGATCCGATGGATATTGAGATACTATGTAAGATTGATTATTGTTTCTATCATGTCGATGTTGTTTGTGATCTTGCATGCTCTCCGTTGCTAGTAGCTATCTTGGCCAAGTAGATGCTTGCAACTCCAAGAGGGAGTATCTATGCACGATAGTAGGTTCATGCCTCTAGTAATCTGGGGAAGTGACAGAAATCTCTAAGGTTGTAGATGTGATGTTGCTACTAGGGAGAAAACAACAATCCTTTGTCCATGGGGCAATTGTATTGTTTACTTTACAGACCTTGCTTAATGCAATTATCTGTTGCTTGCAACTTAATACTGGAACAGGTTCGGATGATAACCTGAAGGTGGATTATTAGTCATAGATGGAGTTGGATTATGGTCTATGTATTATGTTGTAATGCCCAATCAAATCTCGTAGGAGTCAAGATGTCTAGTACATGCATTGTTATGCTTTCTCAATCTGTCAATTGCCCCGCTGTAATTTGTTCACCCAACATGCTATTTATCTTAAGGAGAAACACCTCTAGTGAACTGTGGACCCTAGTCCATTCCTTTACCATTAATATACCATCTACTGTTTACCGTTTACTGTTTACTTTCCGCAAGCAATTACTATCTTCCACACTATACGTTTAATCCTTTGTTTTCAGCAAAACTAGTGAGATTGAAAACCTCACTATAAGTTGGGGCAAAGTTTTGTGGTTATGTTGTGCAGGATTCCAAGTTGCTAGCAACACCTTGGAGTTGTTTCCTTACTCCTACTAGTTCGATAACCTTGGTTTCATAACTGAGGGAAACTTGCTGATGTTCTCATCATACCTTCATCTTGGGATTCCCAACGAGCTCTACATATCTTGAGCCATCAGATACCATGCCCCATTTCTGTGATTTAGTATTGCATGCTACTTGTTATACTTACATATTGTTTCACACACTCTCACAAGCCTTAACAAGAAGCACATGTGTGAAGCTGGTATAAAAGTGCAACACAGTCCAAAAACTCATCACAAACTCAAAACCCTAGATCAGATACGATTATTACGGGGATTCGTGTTTATCAAATTGCATTACATTACTTATGCATAATTGCATCTTGATTCTTTAAACATTAGTCCTTACCGGACCAATGATGCTATTTCCAGATTTTGGATCTTCTAGTATATTGAAGAACCGTGAGTGCATAATCTTGCAATCACAAAAGGCAAGTTCACACTTGCTCATGTCCTTTGATTATTTTCTATCAAATGCTTGTACCTCAAATGTTGCAATCACCTGCATTTCAAAAAGGTCAGAAAACACTATTTTCATAATAATATGATTATGGATTATTTACCAAATGGTATTAATCTATTGATACATTTCCAGTGGTAAAGGAACAGAATATCTAGGACTTAACAACCAATGTCGCCAATGATTCTAGCACCGTATATTACGTGTTAACCAAGATTTGGAATGGGACAGAGAAGTCAGTTGTATCTTCTTCCTTTCGCATGGACGGATGACCTGATCATGAGGTTGAGGATTTCTCGAAGAGAAACCTAGCATAGGTGGAACCCCTTAGTTTCCCATGTTTTTGGTGTCTAGATTATCTTGAGAGGCTGTCAGCTAGTCCTTTATGATGGGTTCGTAGCATGGAAAACAAAAAAATTCTACCGCAAGAACGAAAAAAACCCAGATCTAATCTAGATAAAAGCCAAGATCTAATCTATTAGACATGTGCAACGAGATAGATAGGAACTAACCCTCGTAGATCCAAAAGCGTTAACGAGATTAGATCTCGTGGTTGATGTAATCGATCACTTGTCGATCTCAAGATCGTGTGGACGATCCTTCCGACGCCGCGTTCCGGCAGCGCTTCCGCAGTCGGTCAAGTGGACGATCCTTCCAGTGCCGCGTTCCGGCAGCGCTTCCGCAGTCGGTCACACGTGCGGAGTCGAAGCAGACCTTCCTCTCCCCGTTCCAGCGAGCAGCGGAGGTAGTAGATCTTCTCCACGGAATCCCAGCAGCACGACGGCGTGGTGGTGGTGGTGGGGTAGAGAATTATGCAGGGCTTCGCCTATGCCTGTGCAGAAGAAAGGTGGAGGAGAGAGGCGGCAGAGATTGGGAGTTATGAGAGGAGGACCAGGAGGGGGTGCCCCCTCCCTTCTATTTAAAGGAGGGAGGCGCGCCTAGGGAGGGGGAGTCCTAGTAGGACTCCCCTCCTATGGCCGGCGGTGGGAAGGGGGGAGGAGTCCTCCTCCCCCACGAATCCGTGTCTTGCCCCACTAGGTTTCCTTTGACCCTTTCTTGGTTTTCAAGCAAACTCCAAGAAATCCTCTAGAACCTTCCAGAACATTCCGAAACCTTCTAGAATCTCCATACAAACACTCCGGAACATTTCCTAACTTAGAAAATGATCCCCAATATATGAATCTTATTCTCCGGACAATTCCGGATCTCCTCGTGATGTCCCGGATCCAATCTGAGACTCCGAACAACATTCGGTCTCCAACGAACATTCCATATCTACTTAAAACAACTTCGAACCTTAAGTGTGTCACCCTACGGTTCGTGAATATGTAGACATGACAGAGACACATCTCCTATCAATAACCATCAGCGGGACCTGGAGATCCATAATGGCTCCCACATACTCAACGATGACTTCGTGATCGATTGGACCACTTACATACGAAACCAATTCCCTTTGTCTCGCGATACTATACTTATCCGAGGTTTGATCGTCGGTATCTCCATACCTAGTTCTACCTCGTTACTGATAAGTACTCTTTACTCGTTCCGTGATATGTCATCCCTTGTGACCTAGTCACATGCTTGCAAGCTAACTAGATGACATTCCACCGAGAGGGCCCAGAGCATATCTATCCGTCATATGGATGGACAAATCCCAATCTTGGTCCATGCGCTTCAACACATACTTTCAGAATACCCAATGACACCTTTATAACCACCCAGTTACGAAGCGGTGTTTGATGTCATCAAAGTACCCATCCGGTGATGGTGATTAACATAACCTCATGGTCGAAGGATTAGGTTACTATGCATTTAAAAGCTTACAGCAATACGAACTTAATGACTTGATCTTATGCTAAGCTTACTATGGGTGTGTGTCCATCACATCATTCTCCTAATGATATAACCTTGTTATTAATCACATCCTAATGTCCATGATCAGGAAACCATGATCATCAATTAATCAACAAGCTAGTTCAACAAGAGGCTTACTAGGGACTCTCTTATGTTTAGAAAACACACATGTATTGGTGTTTCCTAATAATACAATTATAGCATGGAATGTAAACATTTATCATAAACATAAAGATATAATAATAACCACTTTATTATTGCCTCTTGGGCGTATCTCCAACAGTCTCCCACTTGCACTAGAGTCAATAATCTAGTTAAAAACTTGTGCATTCAACACCTATGGCTTTCTGGTGTTGTATAGACACTATTGCTAGTGGTAAACATAATCTTCGGATCTGACACTTCCAGGTCCGTGTGTATTTGCATGTCCTTGCGTCTCTACGCATTACTCATTCTCCAATGAGATGGCATTGTATAAATTTGGTCCTTTCGTGAGACCTTTAGTTCCTTCGGCTCAAAATATGTAGATATTATTGCCACACAATATATATTCATAGTATTAGCCCACTTTGAACCACGCCTAGTTTGATAACAAACTACTTAACACAAATGCCCTCCTTTGCTGCTACTATAGCAGTTTATATACTTACCCTTTTGTTGTAGTATCCATCACAATGTCTCAATTTTGGAACTCATCCAAATCCATCATGGAACATCCTTTCCATTACATTGTGCTGCCCATAGTCAAAATTGAGATAAATTTACTTTGTATCTTGTGACAAAACTAGTATCAATGTAACACTTTACAATGAACTACCTTTAACTATTTGTTACTTATACATGGTATATTCTTAGTTCTTCCAAAGCTCATAAGAATATCTTTACTATTGTCCAATAATCATCTTATGAATCATTCTGGTATATGCTCATAACATTTAGAGCATAGGACATGTCTGGATGTGTACATCTCAAAGAAAGATTGATCAAAATATTCTTGTGATTTCACTAAGTGTCAAAACACTTGAATCTCGTGTCAACACACTTGAATCTTGATTCAGTCCTTTCCGTGCGTCAAGAACCTTTCTTGTTGTTTCCATATTGAACTCATTCAACATCTTATCTATGTACATTTGGCAAAACCATATTAGCGCCTCAATCTATACATATAGACATTGATGCCTAATTCTTGGGTTATGCCTAAGTCTTTCATCAAAATGAAAATTCTTAACCTACAGTCAGTAAAAGATACATCATTTCTAATCAACAATATATTCTCTACATAATGTATTAGAAATATGTCTCAGCGCTCCCACTTAATTTCTTGCAAATGCAAGCATCTTCATCATCTCCGATGAATTTAAACTCTTTTAACAGTTTCATCATGGTGAAGATTCCAACTCTGCTATGCTTACTTCAACCATTGAAGTTTTGCATACTCTTTTTAGCATCCTTTGAATTAACAAAACCCTTTGGATCGTGTCATGTACACGTCCTAGGTAACCATTCTATTAGAAGAACTTGTTTTGTTTGTTCAACTACAATATACCAAAATATATGTAGTGGTTGCTACATTAATCTGTCCAGACTAAATATCGCTATGAAAGATCAAATCTTATCATAGTCAATTCCTTGAACATTGTCGTAAACTCTTTCCGACATGTCGACTATTTCATAGATTCGAAACATCCATGTTTATTTCTTTATAGATCCAAACACGACCGACAGGCTTCACGCCTTTCCGGAGGGTCTTCAAAGTTCAGAAACTTGATTTCTCGTGTATGGAAGCTATCACGGATTCATGACTTCTAGTCATTTTATGGAGTCAGGGCCCATCATCGCTTCTTTGCATGTAGTCGGTTCATCATTGTCAAAACAATAACGACTTGCTTATCAAATCTTACTATTTGATTCTTACTGACCCACACGGTTCTATAGGAACTCTAATCTCCGAGATCACACCTTTTGTAATCACGAGAGCCATGAGCATTATGGCCGTCACCGGGACACTTTCCGGCGCTGCGCTACTTAGCACATATAGCTAAGGTTCAACAACCTTATCAAAGTTCTATTGTCCTCCCACTTAACTTTTCACGAAAAATTCCTTCTTAAGAAACTTGACGTTCCAAGCGACAAACTCTCTTTTGTCCTCGGCGTTATGGAGAAATTCCCAACAAATTCTTTGGGATAACCTACAAAGACGTGCTTATCCGACTTTGGTTGTAAACATTTTACTTATGCCTAGCATACCAAAAATTAAAGAAAGGAAAACCTGGGTTTTATCCCAAACCATGACTTATATGGTGTCATTTCAACGGATCACGATAGAGCTCTTTTCAGTGTAAAAGCGGTAGTCACTAAAGCTTTAATCTTTAAAATATAATGGCAGTTTTATAAATGACACCCTTGATCTTACCATCTCAAACATGGTTTGATTTTATCTCTCGAATATGCCATACTCCTATGGTTTATCGGGAAACACAAATCATAGAACAATTCCTCAAGTCTTAGGTGTTTTTGCTAAACATGTAACTCAAATATCTTCCTTTATGATCGAATCATAAACTCTTTATTTTCTTGTTACAATGATTTTCAACTTCATCTTGAAAGTCTTTGAACAACTTTCAAATGTTTCATACTTCCTCCTTATTAAGTAAATATACAGATATATTCACTCAAATTTTCGGAGAAAGCATATGAAGCAAAAAGATCCATCGCATATGGCTACACATAATGGACTATGCACATCAGCATGCACAATTTCCAATAAGCTAGTCATCGGTTCCTCTCTGGCCAATGGACGGAATTTCAATTATCTCGAGGAAAGTCTCACATGCGTCAATTGATCAAATCAAAGACTCCAAAATTCCATCAACATGGAGTTTCTTCATGTTTTATTTCAAATATAATTTAAACAGCGATGTCACTTCATAAGTGATCTTTCAATCATTTGTCTTGCGACATTTTAGCAATAGTGTTTATGGATGTGATTTCTCCCACTAGACTTGTAAAAGTTCATCCATCCTTTATGGAATACGGTTATTATTTGAACAACCTTTTGTCGTCATAATACCTGATCAAAATAACAATTATTGAAACAAATCTTGAAGGCAAGCTTTTATGTTAACGAGCAACATAACAACCCTTTGTTTGTTTTCGATGAACATCATCACATATTCTCTTGCTAGTTACTTAGGCCATTGTAGTTCATGAATTGTGTTGTCCTGTATGACACTTCATACCAACCAATTCGGTATCCAATACCTCAGAACCACATTGTTTAACAAGCAAGGAATACAACCATAACATGTATATCTTCTATATGCCTAAGTTGGACATCTCCAACCTTTTATTTTCTACCAAATATTTTATAGATTTTCTTTCAGCAATTCCTTTTCTTTTAAAAGAATCTATCAACATCAACAGTGGTGTCATTCACATGACACATAGTACAAAGTGTGTATAGTCAAATACCAATACCTTTGGACTTGCACTTTGAAGTGGATCACCTTCATCAAATGTTTGGCATTCTTTCAAAATTCCATTCTTTAGTAATCTTTTAGTGTAGTAAACATTTTACTTACATCTTCTATTCATCCTTATCATGACAACTTTCATGATCAAGCTACTATAGCTTATAAAGGTGAATTGCGAGTATAATGTTTCTTTTTCAAAACCTTTTGGAGGATTAGGACAACTAGCGTCTCCAACCTTCACAAATTCTCATCAAATATGAGGACGTATACTCTATCATGTTGTAACCAACACATTGTTTCAGATATCGCAATACCTTTCACATATGATGGTTTCTGAAACATTGCTTTCAGCTCTTAGATAAACTTGATACTAAAAAACAATCTTTTGAGTATCAAGAATCATGGAGGCAAACCTGATACTATAGATACTAACATTGGAATTCTTACTCTTGATTTAATACTACTTATTAAACTTCATGGAGTAAATAGAGTTTGCTAAAAGTTTGCAATAGGACTTATAAACTTTAAATTGACATTCAAAACAATACGATACCAGTTCATAAAGTAAATATCCAGAATTTCAATAGTTCCACTATCTCAACTATAACTAAGCGTAAGGTGGTGAACGGATGCCAATGACTACAACAAACTATGCAAATTCACTTTGATTGTGTTTATGATAAATTGAGTTCTACTAATCCAAATTACAAAATGAACTCCCACTCAAAACAACATCCCTCGAGTTGTTTTAGTGATTACACGAACCAAATCCACTACACCAAGTCCGATCATCACGTGAGATGATGTAGCTTTAAAGGCGAACAATCAACATGTTCATCATATCATCCATATGACTCATGCTTTACCTTTCGGTATTCCGTGTTCCGAGACCATGTCTGTACATGCTAGGCTCGTCAAGGTTAACCTTAGTTTCCACATGTGCAAATCTGGCTTGCACCCGTTGTATGCACACGTAGAGTCTATCACACCCAATCATCACGAGATGCTTCGAAACGACGAGTCTTAGCAACGGTGCCAACTAAGGACGAACACTTTATTACTTGATATTAAGTGAGAGGGATCATCTTATAATGCTACCGTCGCGATCTAAGCAATACAAGATGCATAAAGGATTAACATCACAGGCAATTCATAATTAGTGTGATATGATATGGCCCTTTCCTCTTGCGCCTTTGATCTCCATCTCCAAAGCACGGACATGATCTCCATCATCACCAGCATTGCGTCAAGGTCCGTGGCGCCGCTTCATGGTTGTCCATCATTACTAGCAACTATTACAACTACTTGGAATAAAGCTATTACAAGATGAATAGACACGTAGGTCTTAACAGAATTAAAGACAACCATTAGGCTCCTGCCGGTTGCCATATTACAACAAGGATCATTGCATACATCAAATACAATCATAATCACATGATGGCCATATCACATCACAAAACCCCTGCAAAAACAAGTTAGACGCCTCTAATTTTCTTTGCATGTTTTACGTGGTTTGGGGCTTTCGCATAAGACCGATCTTACCTACGAATAAGGACCACAACGTTGATACAAGTGTTGTCAGATGCTCATTGTAAATTGAATCTTAACTATGGTGGGAGAGACAGACACCCGCAAAGCCACTTGTGCAAAGCAAGTTGCACGTCAAGCGTGGAGCAAGGCTCATGTGCGATGACATGTAATGTTAGCCCGAGCCGCTTCATCCCACCATGCCGCAAGATGCAAAGTACACGCGAAGACACCGACAACAAAAGCATCAACGCCCACAAAAACATTGTGTTCTACTCGTGCAACAGATCTACGCATAGATACGGCTCTGATACCACAGATGGGTTCGTAGCATGGAAAACAAAAAATTTCTACCGCAAGAACGAACAAAACCCAGATCTAATCTAGATAAAAGCCAAGATCTAATCTATTAGACATGTGCAACGAGATAGATAGGAACTAACCCTCGTAGATCCGAAAGCGTTAACGAGATTAGATCTCGTGGTTGATGTAGTCGATCACTTGCCGATCTCAAGATCGTGTGGACGATCCTTTCGACGCCGAGTTCCGGCAGCGCTTCCGCAGTCGGTCAAGTGGACGATCCTTCCAGCGCCACGTTCCGGCAGCGCTTCCGCAGTCGGTCACACGTGCGGAGTCGAAGCAGACCTTCCTCTCCCCGTTCCAGCGAGCAGCGGAGGTAGTAGATCTTCTCCATGGAATCCCAGCAGCACGACGGCGTGGTGGTGGTGGTGGAGTAGAGAATTATGCAGGGCTTCGCCTATGCCTGTGCAGAAGAAAGGTGGAGGAGAGAGGCGGCAGAGATTGGGAGTTATGAGAGGAGGACCAGGAGAGGGTGCCCCCTCCCTTCTATTTAAAGGAGGGAGGCGTGCCTGGGGAGGGGGAGTCCTAGTAGGACTCCCCTCCTATGGCCGGCGGTGGGAAGGGGGAGGAGTCCTCCTCCCCCACGAATCCGTGTCTTGCCCCACTAGGTTTCCTTTGACCCTTTCTTGGTTTTCAAGCAAACTCCAAGAAATCCTCTAGAACCTTCCAGAACATTCCGAAACCTTCTAGAATCTCCATACAAACACTCAGGAACATTTCCTAACTTAGAAAATGATCCCCAATATATGAATCTTATTCTCCGGACAATTCCGGATCTCCTCGTGATGTCCCGGATCCAATCCGAGACTCCGAACAACATTCGGTCTCCAACGCACATTCCATATCTACTTAAAACAACTTCGAACCTTAAGTGTGTCACCCTACGGTTCGTGAATATGTAGACATGATAGAGACACATCTCCTATCAATAACCATCAGCGGGACCTGGAGATCCATAATGGCTCCCACATACTCAACGATGACTTCGCGATCGATTGGACCACTTACATACGAAACCAATTCCCTTTGTCTCGCGATACTATACTTATCCGAGGTTTGATCGTCGGTATCTCCATACCTAGTTCTACCTCGTTACTGATAAGTACTCTTTACTCGTTCCGTGATATGTCATCCCTTGTGACCTAGTCACATGCTTGCAAGCTAACTAGATGACATTCCACCGAGAGGGCCTAGAGCATATCTATCCGTCATATGGATGGACAAATCCCAATCTTGGTCCATGCGCTTCAACACATACTTTCAGAATACCCAATGACACCTTTATAACCACCCAGTTACGAAGCGGTGTTTGATGTCATCAAAGTACCCATCCGGTGATGGTGATTAACATAACCTCGTGGTCGAAGGATTAGGTTACTATGCATTTAAAAGCTTACAGCAATACGAACTTAATGACTTGATCTTATGCTAAGCTTACTATGGGTGTGTGTCCATCACATCATTCTCCTAATGATATAACCTTGTTATTAATCACATCCTAATGTCCATGATCAGGAAACCATGATCATCAATTAATCAACAAGCTAGTTCAACAAGAGGCTTACTAGGGACTCTCTTATGTTTACAAAACACACATGTATTAGTGTTTCCTAATAATACAATTATAGCATGGAATGTAAACATTTATCATAAACATAAAGATATAATAATAACCACTTTATTATTGCCTCTTGGGCATATCTCCAACACTTTAAGGGAGCTTGCCAGGGCATAACCATCTCACATAGTCTTCAGGTGCCTACCAAAGTTATAGCTGATCCTATAA
The DNA here is from genome assembly GCA_910589775.1 of Avena eriantha. Classification (NCBI taxonomy): domain Eukaryota; kingdom Viridiplantae; phylum Streptophyta; class Magnoliopsida; order Poales; family Poaceae; genus Avena; species Avena eriantha. The sequence continues at coordinate 16,675,989 of OU342741.1, read as the reverse complement.
GGGGCTTGACAGAGGTGGGGCATGTCCTGGAGGATCGTGTCTTCATGCGGGGTCGCGGAGAGGGGTAGTGAGTAGCTTGGATCATCTACTGGGCCCCACATCAAGGAATTGTGGATGGGAAAGATCGCCCGGTTGTGCAACAAGGAGTTAATCTCTCATGGGTAAAGCAACACACCTCTGCAGAGTGTAAGAACTGTGACATGTTACTCCCTGTTTCGGGAAGGAGCTACGAACGCGGTAGGAAAGGAACTCCATGAAAGTTCTGGTCAACCTGTGAAGGCTGTCGGACATAGTTTTCAGAATAAAAGCAACCTTTGAAGAAATGTTTACGAAAACCTACATTGCCTACGACCTTTGGTCTGTGGCTATACATGATGGGTTCGTAGCATGGAAAACAAAAAATTCTACCGCAAGAACGAACAAAGCCCAGATCAGATAAAAGCCAAGATCTAATCTATTAGATATGTGCAACGAGATAGATATGTACTAACCCTCGTAGATCCGAAAGCGTTACGAGATTAGATCTCGTGGTTGATGTAGTCGATCACTTGCCGATCTCAAGATCATGTGGACGATCCTTCCGGCGCCGCGTTCCGGCAGCGCTTCCGCAGTCGGTCACATGTGCGGAGTCGAAGCAGACCTTCCTCTCCTCGTTCCAGCGAGCAGCGGAGGTAGTAGATCTTCTCCACGGAATCCCAGCAGCACGACGGCGTGGTGGTGGTGGTGGAGTAGAGAATTCTGCAGGGCTTCGCCTATGCCTGTGCAGAAGAAAGGAGGAGGAGAGAGGCGACGGAGATTTGGAGTTGTGTAGGAGGACTTGGAGGTGGCGCCCCTACCCCTCTATTTAAAGGGGGAGGCGCCATGGGAGGGGGAGTCCAAGTAGGACTCCCCTCCCTCTCTATGGCCTGCGGATTGGGGAGGGGGGAGGAGTCCTCCTCCCCCACGACTCCTTGTCTTGCCCCACCAGGACTCCTTGATCCCTTTCTTGGTTTTCAAGCAAACTCCAAGAAATCTTCCAGAACCTTCCGGAACATTCCGAAACCTTCTAGAATCCTCATACAAATACTCCGGAACATTTCCTAACTCAGAAAATGATCCCCAATATATGAATCTTATTCTCCGGACAATTCCGGATCTCCTCGTGATGTCCTGGATCCAATACGAGACTCCGAACATCATTCGGTCTCCAACGCACATTCCATATCTACTTAAAACAACTTCGAACCTTAAGTGTGTCACCCTACGGTTCGTGAACATGTAGACATGACAGAGACACATCTCCTATCAATAACCATCAGCGGGACCTGGAGATCCATAATGGCTCCCACATACTCAACGATGACTTCGTGATCGATTGAACCATTTACATACGAAACCAATTCCCTTTGTCACGCGATACTATACTTATCCGAGGTTTGATCGTCGCTATCTCCATACCTAGTTCTACCTCGTTACTGATAAGTACTCTTTACTCGTTCCGTGATATGTCATCCCTTGTGACCTAGTCACATGCTTGCAAGCTAACTAGATGACATTCCACCGAGAGGGCCCAGAGCATATCTATCCGTCATATGGATGGACAAATCCCAATCTTGGTCCATGCGCTTCAACACATACTTGCAGAATACCCAATGACACCTTTATGATCACCCAGTTACGAAGCGGTGTTTGATGTCATCAAAGTACCCATCCGGTGATGGTGATTAACACAACCTCATGGTCGAAGGATTAGGTTACTATGCATTTAAAAGCTTATAGCAATACGAACTTAATGACTTGATCTTATGCTACGCTTACTATGAGTGTGTGTCCATCACATCGATATAACCTTGTTATTAATCACATCCTAATGTCCATGATCAGGAAACCATGATCATCAATTAATCAACAAGCTAGTTCAACAAGAGGCTTACTAGGGACTCTCTTGTGTTTACAAAACACACATGTATTAGTGTTTCCTAATAATACAATTATAGCATGGGATGTAAACATTCATCATAAACACAAAGATATAATAATAACCACTTTTATTATTGCCTCTTGGGCATATCTCCAACAGTCTCCCACTTGCACTAGAGTCAATAATCTAGATTACATGGTAATATACCGAACACCCATGGCGTTCTGGTGTTGGTCATGCTTTGCCCTAGGGAGAGGTTTAGTCAATGGATCTGCCACATTCAGATCAGTGTGTATTTTGCAAATCTTTATGTCACCATCTCGGACATACTCGCGAATAGCGTGGAAACGTAGCTTGATGTGCTTCAGCTTGCTATGTGACCTTGGCTCCTGTGCATTAGCTATGGCACCTGTGTTGTCACAGTAGATGGCCATCGGGTCCAACGCACTGGGAACCACGCCAAGTTCAGTAATGAATTCCTTCATCCATACGGCTTTTTGTGCAGCCTCCGAAGCAGCTATGTATTCCGATTCAGTTGAAGATTTCGCCACAACGCTTTGCTTTGCACTCCTCCAGCTCACTGCAGCACCATTCAAAATAAATACGTATCCCGAGTGTGACTTCGAGTCATCCGGATCGGTGTTTCAACTAGCATCGGTGTAACCGTTTACAACAAGTTGTTCATCACCTCCATAAGAAAGAACCATATCCTTAGTCCTATTTAGGTACTTTAGGATATTCTTGACCGCTGTCCAGTGCTCCATTCCAGGATCACTTTGATATCTGCTAGTCAAACTAACAACATGTGCTATATCCGATCTTGTACACAGCATGGCATACATGATAGAACCTATGGCCGAGGCATAGGGAATATTATTCATTTTCTCTCTATCTTCTGCCCTAGCTGGACTTTGAGTCTTACTCAAGGTCTTACCTGACAACATGGGCACGAACCCTTTCTTGCTATCTTCCATTCTAAACTTCTTTAGAACTTTGTCTAAGTATGTACTTTGTGAAAGCGCTATTAGGCGTGTTGATCTATCTCTATAAATCTTGATGCCTAGAATATATGCCGCTTCGCTAAGATCCTTCATTGAAAAACTATTATTCAAATAGGTTTTGACGCTATTAAGAAGTTCTATATCATTCCCAATCAACAATATGTCATCTACATATAGTACTAGGAATGCTACAGAGCTCCCACTCACTTTCTTGTAAATACAAGCTTCTCCATAAGTTTGTATAAACCCAAAGTTTTTGATTACTTTATCAAAACATTGATTCCAACTCCGGGATGCTTGCTTCAGTCCATAAATGGAGCGCTAAAGTTTGCATACCTTGTCAGCATCTTTAGGATCGACAAAACCCTTGGGTTGTACCATATACAACTCTTCCTCAATGTCACCATTAAGGAACGCCGTTTTGACATCCATCTGCCAAATCTCATAATCGAAATGTGCAGCAATTGCTAACAAAATCCTCACAGACTTTAGCTTCGCTACTGGTGAGAATGTCTCATCATCGTCAACTCCTTGAATTTGTCGGAACCCTTTCGCGACAAGTCGAGCTTTATAGACGGTAACATTACCATCAGCATCTGTTTTTCTCTTGAAAATCCATTTGTTCTTGATAGCCTTACGGCCATCCGGTAAGTCCACCAAAGTCCACACTTGGTTTTCGTACATGGATCCCATTTCAGATTTCATGGCTTCGAGCCATTTGTCGGAATCTGGGCTCACCATTGCTTCTTCATACGTCGCAGGGTCATCAGCGTTGTCCACCAACATGACGTTCAAGGCAGAGTCATACCAATCAGGAGTGGTATGAACCCTCGTTGACCTACGAGGTTCAGCAGTAACTTCGTTTGAAGTTTCATGATCATTATCATTAGCTTCCTCTCCAATTGGTGCAGGCGGCACAAAAACATCTTCCGGTGTTGTGCTACTCTCAAATCCGAGAGAAGGTTCAATAACCTCATCGAGTTCTACTTTCCTTCCACTCACTTCCTTCGAGAGAAACTCCTTCTCAAGAAAGGATCCATTCTTGGCAATGAAAACTTTGCCTTCGGATCTATGATAGAAGGTATACCCAATAGTTTCTTTAGGGTATCCTATGAAGACGCATTTTTCCGCTTTGGGTTCTAGCTTATCAGGTTGTAACTTCTTTACATATGCTTCGCAACCCCAAACTTTAAGGAACGACAACTTAGGTTTCTTACCAAACCACAATTCGTACGGTGTCGTTTCAACAGATTTAGATGGTGCCCTATTTAAAGTGAATGCGGCTGTCTCTAAAGCATAGCCCCAAAATGATAACGGTAAATCTGTAAGAGACATCATATGTCGGACCATATCTAAGAGAGTTCGATTACGACGTTCGGACACACCATTACGCTGTGGTGTTCCCGGCGGTGTCAACTGCGAAAGAATTCCTTTAAATGCATGCCAAACTCATAACTCAGATATTCACCTCCGCGGTCAGAACGCAGAAACTTAATCTTCTTGTTACGATGATTTTCCACTTCACTTTGAAATTCCTTAAACTTCTCGAAAGTTTCGGATTTATGTTTCATAAAGTAGACATACCCATATCTACTTAAGTCATCCGTGAAAGTGAGAACATAACGATATCCACCACGCGATGCTACACTCATTGGACCGCACACATTGGTATGTATTATTTCCAATAAGTCTGTAGCTCGCTCCATTGTACCAGAGAATGGAGTCTTAGTCATTTTTCCCATTAGACATGCTTCGTATCTTTCAAGTGATTCAAAATCAAGTGATTCAAGAAGTCCATCTGAATGGAGTTTCTTCATACGCTTCACTCCAATGTGACCAAGACGACAGTGCCACATGTATGTAGAATTATCATTAAATTTTATTCGTTTAGCATCTATGTTGTGAACATGTGTATCACTACTATCGAGATTCAATAAGAATAAACCATTCATCTCAGGTGCATTACCATAAAAGATATTACTCATATAAATCGAACAACCTTTATTCTCGGACTTAAAAGAGTAACCGTCTCGCAGTAAACAAGATCCAGATATAATGTTCATGCTTAACGCAGGCACCAAATAACAATTATTTAAATTTAAAACTAATCCCGAAGGTAGATGTAGAGGGAGCGTGCCGACGACGATCACATCAACCTTGGAGCCATTTCCAACGCGCATCGTCACCTCGTCTCTCGCCAGTCTTCATTTATTCCGCAACTCCTGTTTCGAGTTACAAATATGAGCAACCGAACCAGTATCAAATACCCAGGCACTACTACGATTACTAGTAAGATACACATCAATAACATATATATCAAATATACCTTTCTTCTTGATGTTGCCGTTCTTCAGATCCGCCAGGTACTTGGGGCAGTTACGCTTCCAGTGACCAGCATCCTTGCAGTAGAAGCACTCAGTTTCAGGCTTGGGACCAGCCTTGGGCTTCTTTGCAGGTGCGGTAGCTTTCTTGCCGTCCTTCTTGAAGTTGCCCTTGTTCTTAGGCTTGCCCTGTCTCTTGAAATTGGTGGTCTTATTGACCATCAACACTTGGTGCTCCTTCTTGATCTCCACTTTAGCAGTTTTCAGCATGGACGATAGTTCAGGCAACGTCTTGTTCATGCAGTGCATATTGTAGTTCATCACAAAGTTCTTATAACTCGGTGGCAGTGATTGGAGGAGACGGTGAATCCCCAATTCATTAGGAATCGATATCCCCAATTCTTGGAGCTTGTTTGCGTACCCAGACATGGTGAGCACATGCTCGCTAACGGAGCTTCCCTCTTCCATCTTACAGTTAAAGCAACTTTTCGGAGGCCTCATAGCTCTCTATGGCCGCACGAGTCTCAAAAATTAGCCTGAGCTCCTTAATGATCTCGAACGGGTCGTGGTGCTCAAAACGCTTCTGGAGCTCCGCTTCTAAACCGTACAGGATGGCACACTGAACTGTGGAGTAATGATTTTTCCGAGTGGCGTAAACATTCTTTACGTCATCGGTAGCATCATCTGCAGGTGGGTCACCTAGCGGTGCTTCGAGCACATAGGTCAACTGACCAGCCCTGAGGATGATCTTCAGTCCACGGAACCAGTCCGTGAAATTGCTTCCATTGTTCTTAAGCTTTTCTTTCTCTAGGAATGCATTGAAATTGATGGAGGGGTTCGCCATAATCTACAGCAAATTTGCAAGTAGTTTAGACTAAGTTTATGATGAATTGAGTTCAAATTTAATACTTAAGTTAACTAGGTGAACTCCCACTCAAAACAACATCCCTCACATTGTCTTAGTGATTACACGAACCAAGTCCACTACACCAAGTCTGATCTTCACGAGAGAAGATGTAGTTTCATCGGCGAACAATCTTCATGTTCATCATATCATTTATATGACTCATGCTCTACCTTTCGGTATTCCGTGTTCCGAGACCATGTCTGTACATGCTAGGCTCGTCAAGATAACCTTAGTTTCCGCATGTGCAAATCTGGCTTGCACCCGTTGTATGCACACGTAGAATCTATCACATCCGATCATCACGAGATGCTTCGAAACGACGAGTCTTAGCAACGGTGCCAACTAAGGGTGAACACTTTATTACTTGATATTTAGTGAGAGGGATCATCTTATAATGCTGCCATCGCGATCTAAGCAATACAAGATGCATAAAGGATTAACATCACAGGCAATTCATAATTAGTGTGATATGATATGGCCCTTTCTTCTTGCGCCTTTGATCTCCATCTCCAAAGCACGAACATGATCTCCATCATCACCAGCATTGCGTCAAGGTCAGTGGCGCCACTTCATGGTTGTCCATCATCACTAGCAACTATTACAACTACTTGGAATAAAGCTATTACAAGATGAATAGACACGCAGGTCTTAACATAATTAAAGACAACCATTAGGCTCTTGCCGGTTGCCATATTACAACAAGGATCATTGCATACATCAAATATAATCACAATCACATGATGGCCATATCACATCACAAAACCCCTACAAAAACAAGTTAGACGCCTCTAATTTTCTTTGCATGTTTTACGTGGCTTGGGGCTTTCGAACAATAACGGATCTTACCTACGAAACTGAACCACAACGTTGATACAAGTGCTATCGAGTGCAAAGTGTAAATTAGATCTATACTATGGTGGGAGAGACAGACACCCGCAAAGCCACTTGTGCAAAGCAAGTTACACGTCAAGCGTGGAGCAAGTCTCATGTGCGATGACATGTAAGGTTAGCCCGAGCCGCTTCATCCCACCATGCCGCAAGATGCAAAGTACACAAAGAAAAAGACGGCACGAGCACCAACGCCCACAACACCATTGTGTTCTACTCGTGCAACAGATCTACGCATAGACACGGCTCTGATACCACAGATGGGTTCGTAGCATGGAAAACAAAAAAATTCTACCGCAAGAATGAACAAAACCCAGATCTAATCTAGATAAAAGCCAAGATCTAATCTATTAGATATGTGCAACGAGATAGATATGTACTAACCCTCGTAGATCTGAAAGCGTTACGAGATTAGATCTCGTGGTTGATGTAGTCGATCACTTGCCGATCTCAAGATCGTGTGGACGATCCTTCCGGCGCCGCGTTCCGGCAGCGCTTTCGCAGTCGGTCACACGTGTGGAGTCAAAGCAGACCTTCCTCTCCTCGTTCCAGCGAGCAGCGGAGGTAGTAGATCTTCTCCACGGAATCCCAGCAGCACGACCGCGTGGTGGTGGTGGAGTAGAGAATTCTGCAGGGCTTCGCCTATGCCTGTGCAGAAGAAAGGAGGAGGAGAGAGGCGGCGGAGATTTGGAGTTGTGTAGGAGGACTTGGAGGTGGCGCCCCCACCCCTCTATTTAAAGGGGGAGGCGCCATGGGAGGGGGAGTCCAAGTAGGACTCCCCTCCCTCTCTATGGCCGGCGGATTGGGGAGGGGGGAGGAGTCCTCCTCCCCCACGACTCCTTGTCTTGCCCCACCAGAACTCCTTGATCCCTTTCTTGGTTTTCAAGCGAACTCCAAGAAATCTTCCAGAACCTTCTGGAACATTCCGAAACCTTCTAGAATCCTCATACAAATACTCCGGAACATTTCCTAACTCAGAAAATGATCCCCAATATATGAATCTTATTCTCCGGACAATTCCGGATCTCCTCGTGATGTCCTGGATCCAATCCGAGACTCCGAACATCATTCGGTCTCCAACGCACATTCCATATCTACTTAAAACAACTTCGAACCTTAAGTGTGTCACCCTACGGTTCGTGAATATGTAGACATGACAGAGACACATCTCCTATCAATAACCATCAGCGGGACCTGGAGATCCATAATGGCTCCCACATACTCAACGATGACTTCGTGATCGATTGAACCATTTACATACGAAACCAATTCCCTTTGTCACGCGATACTATACTTATCCGAGGTTTGATCGTCGGTATCTCCATACCTAGTTCTACCTCGTTACTGATAAGTACTCTTTACTCGTTCCGTGATATGTCATCCCTTGTGACCCAGTCACATGCTTGCAAGCTAACTAGATGACATTCCACCGAGAGGGCCCAGAGCATATCTATCCGTCATATGGATGGACAAATCCCAATCTTGGTCCATGCGCTTCAACACATACTTTCAGAATACCCAATGACACCTTTATGACCACCCAGTTACGAAGCGGTGTTTGATGTCATCAAAGTACCCATCCGGTGATGGTGATTAACACAACCTCATGGTCGAAGGATTAGGTTACTATGCATTTAAAAGCTTATAGCAATACGAACTTAATGACTTGATCTTATGCTACGCTTACTATGGGTGTGTGTCCATCACATCGATATAACCTTGTTATTAATCACATCCTAATGTCCATGATCAGGAAACCATGATCATCAATTAATCAACAAGCTAGTTCAACAAGAGGCTTACTAGGGACTCTCTTATGTTTACAAAACACACATGTATTAGTGTTTCCTAATAATACAATTATAGCATGGGATGTAAACATTCATCATAAACACAAAGATATAATAATAACCACTTTTATTATTGCCTCTTGGGCATATCTCCAACAATACAGATAGTGCATCATACACTCCTTTTTAGTGAACTTGCTGAGTACGCTCGTACTCAACCGTACCTTCTTCACCCTTGCTAGATTCTGAAGTTATTGAAGACGACGTCAACACTAACTTATCCTCAACAACTCATCACCAAAAGTTTAAATTCTTCAATAAAGTCAAAGAAGTCAACCGATACATCCACTAAAGTGAAGGCGAAGTTCCTGATTAGGCAGGATTAGATACTCTAGCCATAAAACCTACTTCTGTAGAGCAATGTAATAGCAGCATTTTCAAGCCATATAGTTTAGATGCTAGTCTTATTAGCCAGATATTTCCGAGTTATTATTTTTGGTTCTTCTTTGTAAGAAGTTTCTTTCTCTCTCTTTAACCTAGAGTGTTCTCTGGATCTTTTGTAAAGAGTCGAGTTGTAATCTATAGTCATGTCTTGGACTTGTTATGTTTCTGTTGTACCACTCTGAGGGATGTAATACTAGTGAACGGTGTTTCATTGGTGTTATGTCAACGACTATAGTGTACTACATCATGAAGTGGTATGCTGGGTCACCGCAGCTGGTATGAGAGCATATGCTTTGACCTTAGGATTAAAAACCCTTTTTGGAGGATCTGTAGGTTGGATAGTGACTATAGGAGCCATCTTATCTAAACCAAGACTTGTGATGGATATCCACTTGAGGACAACCTTGTCACACTTAAGTTGGATACTTTTGTTATCTTTCTTAAGGATTGTTTATATGCCTTCTCTAGATAAATGTCATTTGAGTGTAGCTCTAAATAGGTATAACACCACTAAGATATCTTAAGTAAGTTAAAATATCAAAGAAGATTACGACCAGGATTAGGATATCATGTGGAGTAGTATTGGTGATGGAGTCTATATTTAGAATTCCTGTGAAGTAGTAGAATCTCATCACTACTTGATAGCATTGTACAACCTAAGGAGACCATTAGAGTATGTATAGATACAATTGGTAGTAAATCACGTGGAATTCACTTGAGAATTCCATGTGATGGAGTATAATTTTGTTAAGAATCATTAATAGTAAGCTAAGAAGAAGAGTCGTCATGGTGAGATTAGCTCTTTAATCATGATGACTAGGTAAATCTTAACAAGTTCATGGTGAGAATAGCTCCGAGACCATGATAAGTTTGTAATTAGGAGAAGTACTCAGTAGCAATTCTTGTAATAACAGTAAGTAAAGAACAGTGTAGGTCTATGATAGAAGTCATAGGTATTATAACATTATGATAAATTTTGGATTAAGGTAGTCACTACAATTTTGTTAGTAGTTTTGAGAGATCATGTGAGGATAGTGTACGATAGAATGGAAAATTGGTAGTCTTTAGTAGTCCTAACATAAAAGTAAGAGGTTAGTCAAGAACCAAAGTGGGACCACTTTGCTCAATATTACCCTATTGCAACTGAGCAATTTGGGTAAATATTGAGACAGAGAGTAGTTTAACATCTAAGTGCTAAGTATCACAAAGTAAACCTATACTAGGAGGTGTCATATACTACACATCTAAGCCTGAATTCTAGAGGTATTATACTCAACTAATATATTCCGGGCTTAGAATGATGTGTGTTATATGTACCACATTTGGATTTCTTGGTTTTTCTTGGATCTTCTTGATTGACTAGATCTGTGCATGAAGTTTGACTTGATGTGCAAATGCATGTTGCATCACCAAGTTATTACTTGATGTTATAGACCTACATAGAAAAGGGAATTCGTGTAAGGGAGTGACGAGTTCTAAAGATCAAGATGAAGACTTGCACGCAGAAGGAAGCTAAATATAAGGTGTATCAACACTATTTTGAAGGAATGAACTTAAGTTCACTCAAGATAGGTGATGTTGCTAAGAAGCTAATGAAGTAGTTGTACCAAGTTCATGGAAGTATCATGAATCAGTGCAAACAAGAAGTCTTGGAATAAGGGTGGTATTCAAGCTCTGACAACTCAGAGAGAATGCCAGTAAGAAGTCGAAAACCCGTAGGGTAATTCATACACCTAAGAGGATCCACAGCTAGTATCCGTAGCTGGAATCCTAGCGGTTTATCTAATTAGGTCATCTTTGTATGATTTAAAGAGCATAAAACTTGACCTAAGTTAAGAAAGACATAAAGAAGTATAAAATTAAAAGCAAATGACTTTCGAGGCGTTTCGTGAAATCGGGTTTATCAATGAGATATAGTGTCTAAGAAGATAAAAGGAAGACAACTAACGTTGGAAGATTCATTTCGGAGATCCACAACTATGTGGGTATACCGCAGATTCTTTCGTGAGACCTTATATAGGTAAGATATAAGCTATATGGAGACCAATATCCTTACTATTGAGTTAATGGATATTATACATACAGATCAGAGACCATTAGGAAACCCCAAGGGGGAGATTAAACAATAAACACTAAAGTGTTGTTGTCTAACTTTCTGACTAAAGGTTGGAGAAGAAGTACAAAGTTATGATGAGGTTAAGCCTTATTCTCATAAGTATACAAGAAGCCATCATTATAAAGTATTTCCCAGAGTATGTCCGGATGAAAGATCGAAGGAGATATAATAGATTAAACCTAGTGGGTTAGTTCTAAAAGAAACAATGCGTAAGTTGTCCTTAAGAAGGAGTAGAGTCTACTAAAATAGACTAGGGTATAGTAGTAGGAAAACCTGATTGGAATGGACAAAATGTGTCCACGACCAATTCTAAATAGGACTGAAGGATATAATCCCAGAGATTATAGTAAAAGAAACCATAGGATGAATTGGAAACAACAAGTGGATGAAGCGGATTCAAGGAAAAGAATCTGGATGAGGGATACCACAATTATCCCCACTTGTGATCACAATGGAATTGAGAAATGTCGTGATCAATACAAGTCAACTCCTCATTCTGAAATGTAAGAGAGTACAAACTTTGGGGACGAATTTATTTTAAGGGGGAGAGCCTGTAACATCCCAGCATTAGAGCTTAGAAATAAGCTGAGATGAGGTGTGTGCATTGCATTCATGCAAAGAAAATCTGGAAAATTTTCACGCGTTTAAATAAAACTTGTTAAAATGATTGAAGTTTCTCTTAACTTGGTGGAACTAAAGTAGATCATCAAGTTGACTGCGATAAATTTCAATATGACCTTTGCTAAAACCTTACCTTTGGGTAATATAATTTGATCTAAGGGTAGATCAAATGTAATAAAACTAAGCCACAACACATTGCTTAATAAGGAGTACTAGATCTTCTAGAGATCATTACATGGTATTCCATGCAACAACTCAAGGATGAATACTTAATATTCCAAAAATGATATCAAGGTATTACCTATAACAAACCCTGAATACCAAGTTAAGTATATAACTTAAGTAAAGAAACCCCATAACTAAACCTTGATATACTTGCTTGCCATAGTTATTTCTACCATGAGAATCATGGTAGTTTATAAAGACTAACTCTTATTACAAATAGAGTAGGAAAGGAAGTCAAGCCAAGACATCCAGCACATACTCTTAATATCATATTAAGAGATGACATTCCTATTTAACCAAGTCCTAGTGTCAATTGATCTTCAATGTTCAGTGGTTAATTCCTGACCTAGAACTTAATGACCTATTATGTTGACCTTCTAAAGACCTTAAGTAAGTTAATAAGAAGAAGGAACTAGATATGGTAGTGTGCCATCATCAATGGAATGTGATCCTTAGTGGTGATCAAACCATTTGATATTAGAGGAGTTAACTCACTTATGAGTTAACTAGAAGAAGTATTTAAACCCAAGAGTTTAGATAATAATTATGAAGCCATGAGAAAGCTAGTAGTAGAGAATCCAATGATAATCTTGTTAAGCCAAGAGGGTATAAACCTAAAGTAAGTTTTCTTAACAAGATAAGCTTGCAGAGAGACTAGTACAAAGTCTACTACCTAGTGATAATAGATCTTAATTAGACAAATAGAAGCCTAAGCTTTTTATGATCAAAGGTTGGTGGTCATTATTATCAAGTCATTTGAGAATAGATGATCAGCTGATAAAGAAGAGTTGTGAGTATACCAAATTAGGCAAAACCCTAATAAGCTGAATCATCTAGCTTTATCCTGAGAAGTCAAGCTAGAGTATGGTGAAGTATATAACATAAGATGTATGGAGTAGTTGAAGGCATAGTAGTTTAACCAAGTTAATACAAGAACAACTTGTATTATGGAGAGTAGTACCATACCTATTCTAAAGGATTGTTATCGCATGTGTTGTATAGAGAGAACTATAATCTTGCAAGCCTTGGAAGTAGTTGCAAGAAGTATTTAAAGGAGTTAATGGATGGAGTTAGTAGGAGCTACATTGATAGGTGCATCAATGGTAGTTAAGTAAGAGAAGTTGTATGTAAAAGAATGGAGAATGAGAATTATTGAAGTGGCATGACCATGTCATCATATGATGATGGATATGGTGGAGCTAGATAACTAGTTGATTTAGGCAGAAGAGATCTTAGTGAAGTAGAGGAGAGATTTAGATAGAGTATATTTAGGAAAGGAATTCCTTATCTAAAGATAAGCTTAGTGAGGTATTAAGGCAGGAGTGCTTGAGAAACCTTTAACCAACAGTATATCAAGCCATGACAAAACTCATGTCTACTTCTTTGTCCAAAATCCCAGAATTAAGTTAGTAGTTAAACCAATTCCTATTTTTAGGCAGCTAATGGATAATACCTCTTAGTCAAATGAAATGTCTAAGAGATAAGTAGAACACCAGTTGAGAGTTTATGGATGAAAGCCTTGTCTATTTTATTATCTTAGGTCCTAATAGAAACCTAGATCCATGAACCATCAAGACCACATTAATAAGTAATCTTTATAGCTCCCTCTAAGTGGATATGTCATTCGGGATTATGAGTTCTGGATCAATCCTTAAAACTTTGATCCCTAACAACATTTATTAATAAACTTGAGGGTAGTGTATCCTCTAGGGCCCATAGTAAGTGTGGTATTAGAAACCCTACGTAAATGTTGCTAGGCGTTGAGATCACTTGTGCCACATGAATGATAATGGTTTTTCACTATTATATAATAAACTTCTATCAAAACATTAACCACACTTAAGAAGGTAGTGAACAACTAATCTAAGAAATGATACATACCTATTTTGAAAGTAGTAGGATGCTTATGAATAACATTTTAGTGGAACTTGAATAGAGGAAAATTGCAATGATGGCTAGGATTAGTAATTTTTGCTCAAGTTTGGATTTCACGCGCGGGAAAATTAAAATGATGGCTAGGATTAGTTTATGTGAGTTTCGAGAAGGATACATCCCATCATTGACATGCGGCAACTGAGAGTTCTCTAACTAAAGATTCTCTATAGACACGGGACATAAAGTTTCCGCTAACCGATTTGCCTTGATATAAAGATTAAGATGTTATGTTGTACATCTGTAGGCGGATAACTATTTGTAGTACTTTTTAGAGGACTTCAAGATGATGTTGTCGACTAGATTACAACATTCAAGACAGATTATTCAAGTACATCATCGAAGCTGGTGTGGATCTTAAAGTTCTCTAGATACTACTGTTGAGGATATGCATAATGAGTAGCACCATAGCATATTGTTGATCCGGCTAACCTAGGTGGCACATAGATTGTGGCAAGGCCCATGGTCTTACTCACCGTACAAATTGAGGATTCTAGTAGGTAGATCCAAGATGAATAAAAGAAGGCTATGGTTACCGCTTTACGTGAAGCTGAAGCATTAGAGTGTAAGACACGAATACTAGTTGTATTAGTGTAAGACTTTGTAAACTATCTGGCTAAGACTTTCCCTGTAATCCTAGGTTCTGATGTCTTTATAGGTATGTCTACAGGAGCCTTTAGGATACAAGCACAAGTTGATAGACAACTCTCCACGTACAACGAGCCCTTGTAATCTTGTAATCCGGCGTATTGATGATATAGTAATTTATTGCAGGAGTAGGATGTTGTCATTGTCATGGAATCTAAACCTGGGTAAAACTGTGTCATCTTGTTCTTGGATGCTCTCGGCATGAACCGCTGTAGGATTGATCGAGATGGTCGAGGTGTGCGAGGATGTCGTGGCAGTGACGTTGGAGACCACCACTCCAGCGGAGAGCAAGGAGAACATGCCATAAAACATGGTGTCGGATGACTGAGTAGCAATTTGACCGAGCCGAGCAGCTAGCGGCAACGCGAGGCGTCGTACCTCCATTAAAAAGGTGTGCGAGGAAGGGCGAAATAACCGCGGGGTCAGCAGGGCAGGGGCCGACGGAGCAGTAGACGAGGATGCGGCAGCGGAAGACATTGTATCGGTTAGGTCATGCTACCAAGTAAAACGTGTAATATGCAATGGTTTGGGGAACGACTCAACACCTCGGTCCGTATGGCCTTGCTCTTTATATATAGGTGTACAACTACTCTACAAATACACTTACGAGAAGCGTATATATAGTCTAACAACGGCTACACCCCCGGTACTCTAAACTCTCTGTGAGGACCCCCCCCCCCCCCCCCCCCCCCCTCATGTTTTACTCGTTGATAATATCACTACAGATGAACTTGTTGTTTCTAAGAGATAAGACAACTTTGTTGATTAAATGTACATAGAACATCAAATTATTTTTGTGTTTTAGATCATCAGATTTATAAACGTTTTTCTGGAGAAAAACTAAGACACAGACGAAAGTAACTCGTGTTACCCCGCAAAAAAAAAAGTAACTCCTAAAACAAAGATATTTTCTGATATTGAAATTTGAAACCATGACGGGCCTCGGCCTTGCTGTGGATGGGCCGGCGCGGCTGGAAACACGCGGCGGACTTGTTCCTACGCGTGGCCGGCCCTCCCGTCCGATCCGATCGAGGAGCCCCATGGCCTAGTCAAGTCGCCAGACAACGCCGCCGCATTTGCCGCGGCGCGCGATCGCGGCCGTTAACCCGCGCCACCGTGCGCTCGTGCGGCATTTCTCGTCTCCGGGTCTCTGGTCCTCTCTCCCCGTCCCGCCGGAGAGAAACGAGGCCGGGGAATAGGAGGAACGTGACCGGGCCGGCCGCCGGGGATGGCGTCGTCGGCGGATTCGTCGCCCACGAGATGGGGCCCCAAGGAGCAGCGCAGCCTCTACCTCCGCTGGTTCTACCTCGCCGACGACGGTTCGTTCCGTTCCCGCCGGTTTGATTTCTCCGTCGATTTTTCAGTGAATGTTGCTGAGTGCGTTCGTGTTTACGGACCGAAGACGGTGACGGGCGCCTGACGGGGAGAGACGCGCTCAAGTTCTTCGCCATGTCCAACCTCTCCAGGGACGATCTCAAGCAGGTGAATTCCGGCGCTCCTTAAATGCACAATCCCAGCCCGTGAATCATCCTCTTTTCCGCATCCTATATATATGATTGTTCATTCATGCGATTCCATCGACTGAAAACATGGGTTCCAACACGAACACGTAATGTCAGGCGTTACAGCTTATACAAGATCTCTGACGCGTCAATTCACGTTCAGATCCTCCATCGTTCCTTCGCAGTTTTTCCGGATAGATGCATACATTTTCTTTTACTAAATTTTCATCTTTGCCAAGACAAATTCTGAACCTCTGTCGCCAACACTTGTTTTTTCCTTCGATATTCAGGTTTGGGCAATTGCTGATTCCAAACGTCAGGGTTATCTTGGGTTCTCCGAGTTTATGACTGCTATGCAGGTTTGCCCATTTGGTTTCTGTTTCTGCACATGTTGGTATGTTTTTGCAACCGATCATACGTTAAGACTTTTTAAATGGATGTGAATGTGCAGCTGGTGTCCCTGGCACAAGCAGGGCAGGATATCACTCAAGACACCCTTGCACATGCAGGTAGGGTTGAGACACATTACTATTCAACTTTTCAGAAAACTATCGGCAAACTCACTGTTACCGTTTACTTCAGACCTGGGGAGTTTACAGCCTCCGACAATGGAAGGTCTGGATAAGAAACTAGTATGTCCATGTTAATCTTTCAGATTAATTCGCATCAGAAAGTACTCCTGCAACAGCATAAATCATCAGCTGTTTCACTCCCAAC
This sequence comes from Avena eriantha, assembly GCA_910589775.1. Classification (NCBI taxonomy): domain Eukaryota; kingdom Viridiplantae; phylum Streptophyta; class Magnoliopsida; order Poales; family Poaceae; genus Avena; species Avena eriantha. Next base: position 16,658,977 of record OU342741.1, on the reverse strand, counting down.
TTATTTTTTCTTTTCAATTCTAGAAGAAGAAGAGTGCTCGAAGCAAGAGCAGCTCCGATCTTGCCGGTATGAGTTGTTAAATTGCTGCAATGTGTAAAGTCCAGCAGTTCATTTTTTCCCATTTAGTCTGCAGGATTATTTGATTGTTATTCTTGTTGATCATGCAGCGTACCATCCGACCCAATCAGCTATGTCATCTAGCTGGTTCAACTCGAAGTCGGGAAGAAAGGTACATCAGCGAGCTGTGTGCAGACTTGCACATGGTAGAGAATTTATCATTGCTCGAAGTATTGCACTAATGTTTTTCCTATTTTCAGATTCCTTTAAAATCAGTAACATCGATTATAGATGGTCTGAAGAAAGCATACATTGAGAAGCTGAGGCCCTTAGAAAAAACTTATCAATATAATGACTTTGTTTCACCATTGCTGGTGAGTCTTCGTGTACTGAATTTCTGCTAACCAAATCCAGCATTTGCCATTGATTGGACATATATAACAACACTAGGTTAAATTAACTGAAGATTGACAGAACATATAGCGGAAAAAAAATACTCAAATCTCATTCGTTGTGTGCTGATGTCAAAGAAGGGCTTCTTTCAGCAGAAATTATGTGTGTCTTCTAGTACTGTTTAATAAACAGTAATTGTAAAAGATGATTGAACTATTCATTTCTACAACTTGATTGTGAAACTTGCATTGATAAGATAATAAATGATGTGGATCTTGTTGCTGTGTATTTACATGCTCGACTTACCATAATACTAGTCTCTATGTCATGTTTTTGAATTTATCGTATTTGTAGACTGGCAGCGATTTTGATGCGAAGCCAATGGTCATGCTATTGGGTCAATACTCTACGGGAAAGACGACATTTATAAAGCATTTACTAAAGGCAAGCTATCCAGGTAAGCAAGATGGGTTGTTGTTCCTTCCCTTTCGTTCTTTCAGTAATTAAGATTTGAGAATCACTAGAGTAGTACCTTTTTTTTTCTGCATCTGAGTGTTTCTTGACTACCGCTTAATATCATCTTCGATGTTACTCTTCTAGGCGCTCATATTGGACCAGAGCCTACAACAGACAGATTTGTTGTTATCCAGGTAAGAAAGATGTCAATGCCACTCAACGCCTAGCTTTGGTTAATGCGAGTTTGCATACTTCAGTCCAGTACATATTTTTGATTCCCATTTTGCTGATATATTCATCCACTACTGCAGTCTGGACCAGATGAAAGATGCATTCCCGGGAACACAGTTGCTGTGCAAGCTGACATGCCATACAGTGGCTTGTCAGCGTTTGGAACGGCATTTTTATCCAAGTTCGAGTGTTCCCAGATGCCTCATCCAGTATATTCTCTGTTGCACCGAGTAGTTATCTCACTTTTCTTTGTATCAATAGAAGAAACAACTGATATTCAGCTTAATTTTCTTTTCCAAGTTACTGGATCATATTACCTTCGTGGACACTCCTGGAGTTCTATCAGGGGAGAAGCAGAGGACGCAGCGCAGCTACGACTTCACGGGGGTTACATCCTGGTTCGCGGCCAAGTGCGACCTGATCCTCCTCCTGTTTGATCCCCATAAGCTCGACATCAGCGACGAGTTCAAGCGCGTGATCGGGTCGCTACGTGGACAGGATGACAAGATACGGATAGTCCTCAACAAGGCGGACCAAGTTGACTCGCAGCAGGTGAACGCGCCTGCTCGTTGCCATGCCTTCCTCTAGCCGTCGGTATCTGAGCATATTCCACCTTTATACGCTATTATTCCTGAAAACACCGGAGTATGCTTATTTGAAGTTTTCATGTCCAAAGTAGGAGCAGATAGAATAACTAATCTGAGTGAACGCAACTGATATCTGAAACTGAAAAGAAAATAAGCAATAATGTCATGGAGTACTACATATTATTTTGTAGTTATGAAGCCTTCATAACCAAGCATTAGACAGTAGAAGAATATCTAATTAAGATCGCAGAAAGCAACCGATATCTCAGGCTAGATCAGCTTTAATAAGCATATTAAATATCTAAAGCTTTTGGCATCACAAGTGGGCAGCACATATGTCATCTATCTACGTAGATTATAAGCAGATTGACAAGTTGTGTTTTGGGTTGGAATGTTTCAGCTGATGCGAGTCTACGGAGCACTGCTGTGGTCGCTGGGCAAGGTCCTGAACACGCCTGAAGTCATGCGTGTGTACATAGGGTATATATGCAACAGTCAACTCACCGATGGACATGATTATCTGACGTAGTATTATTTAACCATGCATCATGGTCGTGGTGATTGATGACACTAGTAAACTATGTTGTGGCGTGCAGATCGTTCAACGACAGGCCGATCCGGGAGACGGCGGCCGGGCCGCTGGGCGTGGAGCTGTTCGAGAGGGAGCAGGAGGATTTGCTGTCCGACCTGAACGACATCCCGAAGAAGGCCTGCGACCGCCGGGTAAGCAAGCCGATCAGCATGAACATACATTGGGTCTCTAGTTACAACCGAGCGAGTAATCTGGCAAGGGTATTCCGTGTCAGATCAACGAGTTTGTGAAGCGCGCGCGTTCGGCGAAGGTGCACGCGCACATCATCAGCCACCTGAAGGGCGAGATGCCGGCGCTGATGGGCAAGGCCAAGGCGCAGCAGAAGCTGCTGGAGACCCTGGAGGAGCAGTTCGACAAGGTGCAGAAGGAGATGCGTCTCCCCGCGGGGGACTTCCCGAGCGTGGAGGAGTACCGGGCGACGCTGAGCGCCTACAACTTCGACCGGTTCGAGCGGCTGCGGCCCAAGATGGTGCAGGGCGTGGACGACATGCTCGCCTACGACATCCCCGACCTCCTCAAGCAGTTCAGCAACCCCTTCCAGTGATTGATTGGTGAAGGCAGTGAGCGAGCGAGCCACGGAGAATTGGGAGATTGGGAGACGGACGTACTAGTACGTACATCGTTTTATGGATCTACTAGTATGTCAATGGAGGAGGAGTTTCGTGCCAGAAATTTCCGTGGAAATTCATGTCACGTGCCTGCGAAAATCGACCGGTCCGAGCGTACGAGCTCGGAATTTGGCACTGGAAAAGTGCTGGTAGAGCTACTACTACTACTAGTAGTAGGTGGTGGTTTGACTAAGGTGTGTGGACGTGACAGGTGCAGCCACGACGCCCCGTGGCTCCGTGCGTGCCTGCGCCGGTGACCGTGTTCCGTTTACGCGGTCGTAGGGAAGACTTTTGCCGTCCGTCGCGACCCGACCAAACAGCACGCACCGGCACCACACACACACGCCACAAGTACGGAAGTACTGCCCAACCAAAGAACCAAAGAGAGAGAGAGAACCAACGAAAAGGCCAACTTGGACCGGGAAACGGGGAGGCAGTGAGATACTTGGATGCGGTGCGATTCCCCTCCCCTCTCGCCCGCCCGTCCTCTCGCCGTCGCCCATTACTTCGCCCCCAATCCCCATCCCCATCCCTCCCTGCAATAATAGGCAGGCTCCTGGAGGCTTGAGTCCCTAGTCCTCAGTTCCCACCCACCAGACCCAACCCCACTTCCCCCATCTTCCTCGCCCGAGCTCAGCCGAGGAGAGCTGCGAGGCCGCCATCCGGCAGTTGGGGACGAACAGCAACGTCTCAGCCGACGAGACACCTCTACCCACCCCCACCAACCACTGCCGCCGGAAGGGAGGGAGAACGCTTCACGTCGTCCGTGCCCTTTTCGTCGACCAAGCTAGCAAGCAGTTGGTGGCCACCTAACCTTTCTGCCGGCAGCGAGCCAGTCCTACAAGTGAGGGAGTGAGGCCGGCGTTGTTCGGGGGATGAAGAAGCTGTACCAGGGGAAGGGGCGGCGGGTGCACCCGGCGCCGCCGCCCGCGCCGGACGCCGCGCTCGCGCTGCTGCCGGCCGCCCTGCTGGCGCTGGCGGCCACGCTCACGGCGGAGGAGCAGGAGGTGCTGGCCTACCTGCTGTCCGGCATCGGCACCGGCGGTAGCGGCCCGGCGGGAGGGCGGCGCAGCAGCAAGCGCCACAACGGCCCGCACCAGCCGGAGATGGGGTGCGGCTGCTTCGGCTGCTACAAGAGCTACTGGGCGCGCTGGGACGCCTCCCCCAACCGCCACCTCATCCACCGCATCATCGAGGCCGTCGAGGAGGGCACCGCCGCCGCCGGACCAACCGGAGCCACGCGCCGCGGAGGACACCGCCGCCGCCGCCGTGGCCGCGGCGGCCGCGACCTCGACTCTGCCTCACCGAGCGGCGCCGTCGAGGCGGACGCCGTGGGCCTCCTGCAGGTCTGCTGCGCCTCGGAGGACGGCGACTACGAGGGCGACGAGGACGACGGCGCCGACAGCGTCTACGGCGGCGACGGCGAGGGCGAGGACGCCATGACCGACGACAGCGACTGCGCCAGCACCAGCACCGCCGAGAAGAGCGCGGTGGGGAAGCTGGTGCGCTTCATCGGCGAGAAGGTCTGGGGCGCCTGGAACTGAGCTCTCCCCCCCGCTCGCATGTTCCTTGTAGATTAGGACGGAAGGAAGGAGACCGCCAAGCAAGAAGGCGATGTCGCCGCAAGGTCAGTAAGACAGACTACCGGTAGCTGATTATTAGGTCCTTTTGATCCAGGAGAGCGCCTCTGCTGCTCCGACAACTTGTTTAGCCGTTCTTTCTTTTGATTTCTGGTACTCTCTGATGATGAGCAGTCCTGAGGTCTGCAGGTGGGGGGGATTAGGATGTGGGTTTAATCCACTCTGAATTTCCCCCCCCACCTCCACCCCTCTCATGTACCATATTTTTGCTCCCTTGGTTCAGCAACAAGAAACTCCTCGCAGGAATCGTCCCCATGCGTTTTCCCTTTCATTCGCCATTGATCCCTGTGTCAGCTGTTCTGCTGGTATCCAAGTATGAACTGTCGATTGATTCCTGCTACTACTGCTTGGAGGATTGTTTAGATTCGGTTAGGTCTAGTTAAAGCTCAAGAAGTGGTCAGTGTTTTGCCTAGTTGTCTTTGTGCATCATTGCCTTCTCTGTTAAGCAAAAGCCATTGATCCCCGTATGTAAAGCTCTCGTTAAGCCTGTTCCCTCCACCACATTAGCTAGTGGGCGTTGGTGCTAGTATCTCTCCCCGGACGACGGAAATATCGAATCGTGTCTCGCTGCTTGGCTGATTGATGATGCTCTGCGGGGTGGAACAGTTGGATTGTATGAAAATAGTATAACACCGTAAAAGTTCCTCCTTGATCAAAAGCTAAACGTAGCATCATCATCAAAAACTGGAACGTGTGCAAATTTGACCCAGAAGTGGCAAGTCCCCATGCTGCTACTACCCAGCATCTTTGCAAACTCGAAACGTGCCCTTTCTCCGAGACCTTTGCTTTGCTTTGCTTTGTTCTCGATTAGATATTTTTCCTCCCCATTGGTACTCCTACGGTAGAGAATCCGAGGAGAATTGCTGCTAGCAGTACGTGCGAGGCGAAAGGTAATCCGTGACGAGCCGAGCAGCAGTGTCTGTTTCGCCCCCACTCTCTCTCTGCTCGTCGAGGACGTGTACTCCACGGAAATTATTATCACTACTACTAGTAGCTCTTTTCCTTTACTGCAGCCAGTACCACCACCGCGAAGTTTTACCGCCACCACCAAATTCATCTCAAGCTTTTCGAGCTTTCCTGATTCCCTCTGATATTTTTTGTTGGGAAAAAAAGGCAATGCTCTGATCTCACGGCTGATGCGCGGCGCAAACCGAAAGCTACTACTAGTGGCAAACGAAACTGCGTACGTGTGTTCTCTTCTTAGCAGCCGCGTCTCCAATCAATGGCCTCTGTTTATTCTATTTTAAGGCCACGCTGTTTTTTTAAAGAAGGAGCCGAGGTCGCTCACTGTCGCCGGTAGTAAACCCTAGGAAAGCGAGACTTGATGATGATGATGATAAGCTCGGGGACGGAGCAGGTGGTGGCCTGACACGGGGTTTATCGCGTGTGGGCACGTACAGGTACAGCGCACCTGCCCCGCATTTGCGCCGCGCCAGTGCAGTGCAGTGCACCACTGCTGCTGCTCGCAGTCCAAGGTACACAAGGGGCGCTGCCGGTACGCCCGCTGAGCCTAAATTTATGAAATGAAATGGGTATGAAATCAGAGATTTTTTTATTTGTTTTAAATAAAGGGCTCTGCGAAAGGCGAAAGGATGAGGTGCCTTTATTATGAGGGCGCGCTTGCACCTCGCCCCCTGACATTCATGCCGTAGACGGTAGACCTCCATTATTGCAGCAGCTCCTCCGGCTACTGCCCGTGCTTTGCTCCTGCATCTGCTTCTGTTTGATCTTTCTTCGATTAAGTCGAGCCATGAATGAATGTGGCCATCAATTTTCCGGGAGGGTACGGACCTGTGGCGGTGGTACGATGTCTTTTTTTTTTGCGGGGAGGTGGTACGATGTTTGCGTTGGGCCCGCGTGGCGTGGGGTTAGATTTCGTGATGCGTCGCTCTCGGTGCGGAGCAGCGTCGCGCGGGAAGGCTCAGGGAGCCCCGTCAGCATCGATCGACGGCGACGCTGCACTGCCGCACTGTAGTACTGGTGGGGTGGCGCGGTGCGAAAACGCCGGGGAGCAAAGGAACAAGGCGCGCTCTTGGATCCAAGCAAGGTATCGCAGCAGGGCGCCGTGTCTCTGCAGCAGGTCACGTTGCAAGCGGGGCGGGACAGCCCGCTACGCCGTCCCGCCGCCCCGCAAAAAGGACCCGTGAAATGCCGCATGACTGACCGCGTCTTTCTAGCGGGCCGAAGCAGTCACGTCGCAGTGCCCGCCTGTTAATCTGCATGACCACGTGACCCGCATTCTCCTTCTCGGCTGAAGTTGTGATGCCTTCGGTAGAGCGTACGCAGGTGACCCGTGAGGTGAGTAACTGTGACGCCGGTCCGTGTCTCGGCGGCTGGCAATGGGTGCACCAACTCCATATGGAGGCGAGCCGCAACGTGTGAAGGCGCCGGCGCTGGTTGACCCGGGCACAACCAGAGCTTGTTGCTGCCATGACAGGCAGTGGCTGCGGTCCAAGGCCTCGCTCCCAGCCAGCTCTCGGGCACGACATCGTGCAAGTATGCCACCTTGCAGACGCCGGTGCTAGAGCTGGACTGCTGGCTGCCGCGCTGTGCGCTGCATCATGCGCAGCTACGACGTGCACGTCGACGAGCGTGACGTGACCCTGCACTCGGTCGAGCTTGCGCAGCTTCATCGACGGCCGGTACCTCCTCAACGCCACCGGCAAGCTCGTGCGAGCTAGAGCCTAGAGGTTTCGGACGCCGCGCCGGTGCACGGAGGCGTGTGTGTCCTGCAGCAATGTCCGGTTCATTGCCTGCAAGACATGGTACGGTAGCTGCAAGTTCTTTGTCGAGGACGAGGATGATCACACGAAGCCGGCCGTTCTACGGCAGCTGCAAGACGTGTGGTACGGCAGTTGCGAGAGGTTGAGGACGTGGTACGCCTGTTTTTCTCGCTGCCACAGCCGGCCGTCATGCCTCTGATTTCATTCCACAATTAAACACGCATGTTTTGCTGTGGATGATCACACGAAGCGGGCCTATTGCGGGATGATGCGGGTTGCCACAGTGTCCACGCTAATTCTAGCGGTCTGTGGCGGCAAGCCGTGGGCGTCCGCAGACTGGCCGCTGTCCCGCGTCGCTCTATAGCGAGCAGCCGCACCCCGCCCCGCCTGCAACCTTAGCAGCAGGGCAGTTTGATTCGTGTCCGGTTTTGCGAATTGACAAATATTTTCTGTTTTGCATTATCGACCCCAACACAAACCTTATTAGGTGCGGTGGCGCGGTGCGAAAACGCCAGGAAACAAAGCAACAACGCGGGCTCTTGGATTCAACCAAAGCAAGCGCAACGCAGCAGGGCGCTGTATCTAAGCAAGGGCAGTATGATTCGTGCCTGTGCTGCGATTTGGCAATTTCTTTTTCCTAAATTATTATGGGCACAGAACGACAGCCTTAGAGCATCTCTAGTCACGTCGTCCGGCGAAAGGCGCCGGGATCGGTCGTTTGGGTACCGCCGTCTTGACTTGCCTGTGTCTGGGGCACGCATATTCCTAGTCGTGTGTCATAAATCGAATTTTATTTAATTTTGCAACTCCTCGCACACAAGCCATTCTTTTGTTATACAGCTCGACAATTTGAATAAATCGATACAATCCATTCATAAAATACAAACAATTTGACTGTCCACTGATTCTCCACGGATGCTCTACGAAATCACTCTGCAATTGCTCATGAGCAACGGAGTCACGGATTTCTCCATGAATGGCGAGAAGGTCTGCAAACCCCGCAGGAACCTGGTGATCAACATGGGCAAGAGGACCCTGGCACTCGTAAGGAGCCATAAAAAATCACCGTGACTCTTGCGCTCGTTCTCGATAATAAATATTGTGCATGATCACATAAGTATTCACCATCTACCACATAAGTCGAGATTGGAGCACACTAAATACACGCTCGACATTCTTCCTGCAATTTTCCTAGCGCGAAGTAAAGTGACACTTCGCCAAAATCACTGCCTTAACAAATGTCGCTTATCTTGGAGAGATGTCGTCGGCTAGGAAGTACCCTATGGTATATGGGTGGCCATTGATCTCGTAATTGCGTGTTGGAGTATGGCCTCCCATTAGTTTGGCAAATAGTGGAGAGCGCTGGAACATGTTCATGTTATCGTGTGATCCATCCATGCCAAATCCACAAGTCCTGATCTGCAACAGCTTCAAGAACCACACTGCAGTAACCATGTTGCCCCTTGTAGAGACCTTGCTAAGAAAATGGGCAGTTCTTATATGATCGATGCATGCAATCGATGCTTCCAAGCATCCATGAAATCCTCTTGTTGTATTTTGTGACATGGTCCTAGGAGTCTCTGCTTCATTTGACTCTCCCAAATGGTCTTTGCTATACTTACCCACAACCACTCTACATAATATGTACATGCCTCAATGGCCGTGGACTCACTCATACACATGTACTCATCTTTTGAATCTCTAGGTGTCCCATATGCAAGCATCCTCATTGCAACTGTGCATTTCTAAATTTATGAGAAATCACACATGCCAATGACGTCATGCTTCAGATGAATACCTCCTCAGATGAATAAGATGCTTTGAACCTATGTTCTGGTGTAAACATCCGAACATAGCCTCGGGGTACTCCCATTGGAAGCGCTAGCCGTGCACCCGATAGAAAATAATTTTCTCCTATGAATTCAACATACAAGCGAAAACACACGACGAACAACTCTGAGCCTATGCTCGAATGCAGGCCTTCGAACGTAGCCTTCGGTGCTACTCCCATCGGGAGCGTTGGCCGCCCACCCGAAAGAAAAGTCAAGCATCCTCCAATGGAGTCGACCAAAAGAATAACTTCGAAAGCCACTCAAGTGTAGCTTCAATGATTAATCCCATCAGGAGTACCCGATGAAAACATCAACATCACTTCAACGAAATATCAATTTCAGCAATTTTTAACAGCCAAACAAGACAGTCGATTAAAACTTCGAGTTCTTAGACCGTGTGCGTCATGATAACATGTATGAATGTCGTGTCTACGACATCGAGATAAGACCCTAGGATCCGTCCTGTGGGACTAGTAATCGCACACGAATGCGCTCTACTAGTAATTTTCTGTATCTGCGATACGATGAAAAATTCTAACGGATGCGTTGGGTACCGAAACACAAAACTGTAATTCAGTATTTGATAAAACCTCTATGTCCTAAACTGAGTTACGTCGGCATATAAAGTTCAAGTCCAGGGACTTGAGCTTGAGAAGGTTCGTGATGTTTTTGTCCAAAAGCAATTAACTGGTTCCCGGTTCGTCGGATGCACCAGACTCGTTATACCAAAATGCCCATAATACTTATTAAACTTACAGTTTGCTTTCTCGAAAAAAAGTTTGGGTACGTTACATGCTTGAAATGTCTTGGAGACCCAACCCGAATCTATGATTCGAGTGGAGTCTCGGGGGCTACTTGCATGGGTATAACTTATGGAGTTTCCATTATTGGTATACCTAGTATGCACCTACGCTAAGGCCCTTAAGGTCCACAAAGAAAATGAAGAATTCTGGAAGCATCCAAAGCCCTGGAACCAAGCGTATTGATCAAGCCAAAAGCTCAAGCAGACATAGTTATAGAGTTGTATTTCCAACTTATAACTGACCCACTGAACTCTAAGACCCAGCCTCTCATATAAAGACTGGGAGGAGCCGACGGGAGGTCACCTTAACTTTTGATTCACCACAATCCGCTGTAATCTAGATTGCATCTAGTGACTCGGCGACTTTGTACTCTACATTAATAAAGATCGCGGAAGCAGGAGTAGGGTTTCCTCTACGAGGGCCTGAACTCGAGTAATTCTCGCCTATCTTGTTATCTGATAAATCACCACTGCTCTTCTTTTCCAAAAACCCAAGCTCGTAACAATGAGCATTACCGAGGTCACCCCTCGTCACAATGTGGAGGAGAATCGGTGGAGGGGTACCCTCTATCGTCCGCCGCGATCATCGCCGCGATCATTTGCTTTGTCGCCATCTCCGTCGTCGCGGTAGAGGAGAAGTGGAGTGGCGAGGTGGAAGCGGAGAGGTCGAGGCAGAGCGAGACTGGACCGAGGTTAAATGCCTCGGATAAATGGGCCGCGCTAACAGGCTCAGGCCTACTGGCCTAATTTAATAGGCCTTCAGCTACAAGCCCACTCGCTTGTGGCCCTTCCTAGCCTTAGGTTTGCCATGTCAGAATCCCATCGCTTGAGAGTGATCGAAAAATCACCACATACCGGGATTAGTGAGTTGAGGATGCCCATTTCGGGAATTGATAGTTGAGGGTTCGTTTGGGACAGGTCTACATCCTCAAGTTTTTTTTACATATTTTATTACTATCTCTGTTTTAAAGTTAAGTTTTTTTTAAAAAAAACTACGTAAAGTTTCACCAAGTTTTTTTAAAATATTACCATTTACAATATGAAATTCTTACCATTTGGTACTCATGAATATATTTTCACATGGTATCTATATAATATCATAGTTCTTGATAGTTTTTTCTAAAAATTTGATCAAATTTTTCGTAACTTGATTTTTCAGAAAAATAATATAAGAATTAACCTTTGGGATGGAGGTAGTATTACTCTTGGAGAAAAAACTGTGTTAGCATGTCTGACGACAGACCGCAACGTGTTTAACGACTTATAACGTACACTAGTAGTAGTCAACCTTCGGTTATGGAGTAGTATTACGACTCCGATGGAAAGATAGAACACGATGTCAAACTCCACTAATACTCAGACCACCCACATTGTCAAGGGCATATGTCTCGAACAAGAGTCTCCGTCTCGTCGAGGATTCGCTCGTATAAATGCATATCCGCATAGGCTTTGCCTCCTGCGTTACACGATAAGCAGACAAGACAAGAGAACACATGCGATCCGTGAAGGATGCAAGTACGAGCCGGCCAGTCCTACCTACGGTAATTTTAGCACTCCGTAGTAAAACGGGGACGGTGCGGACGGGACAAGTCGCAGCAAGTGGGCGCGGCGGCGAGCACGAGGCGCGGGAGCCGGGGACCTTTTGCTTTTGTTCGCTTCGGTACGCTCGAAAAACAGACCGGGGGCCCCGAATCATGCGTTTTCTACTGCTGCTGCCCGCTTCCCATCCCTCCCAGCGTTGGCGTCTGCGAGGGGAGGGGTCACTCTCCGTCCTCCGAGGCGGACCGACCTCGTTTTCCGTTCTTAAACCAACCGCGCGCGCCAGTGTTTAAGGTGCAAATGTCGCAGCCTGATGGCATTCGCTTTAATTAACTGGGATTCCGGAGTCCCATGCGCTGATGACCGATGCTGCGCCCCGGTGAGATGGACAGGTTGTGGCTGGCAGCTTGGATCTCGAGGCACGGGTGGCTGACACATGCTCAGCGACGTCACTGGGTCCTGATCTTCTACACCCTCCGTCCGTCCCAACTCAGTGTTTTCAAAGTTTAAGCATTAATAATATAAATTGAAATTTATAAATATGTAATACCAAATCAATTATCTGTTAACTCGTTATAAGATCAAATTTTAGAATATACTTATTTAATATTCCTAGTCATCAACCCGTGCATCTATAGTTCAGCTTTAGATTTTTTTATCTTTATTATGGAGCTATCCTGGTATATATTTTGACCATAAAACTATGTTTACTTTATCTAAAGTCTTAGTCCAATTGTTTTTCATGCTTCGCACGAACTTCTGCGATGGTTGATCTCGTCTCCGTCTTCATGCATACGAGGAACGAGAAACATGCGATAAAAGAGCATGCAAAGTACTACTACATAAACAATAACTAGTTGTGATAGAAAAGCTACTACCATCGATAGGAAGAAAGAAATAATTACTGGTTATGGTAAGAAAACTACCATATTTTCTTTGGAGATGATGTTTTTGTTCATAGTGTAAATATATGCGATGACCTAGTACACCACCGCATGTTGAGTGCACGAGTCGTTGATATGACACTTACGGAAGTTCCCATCCGCAAGTATCACATCCATTAGAGTGGTATAATAGAAACGTTGTGGGTCCAACATCTTTCTTTATTGATTCATACCAAGAGCCCAAAGTGTACAAAAGCTTCGAGATACTCCTCGGTTCATTGAGGATTCACAACACGATAAAAGTTCAAATGAAGTGATAGCTTCCTAATCAATGGTAATGCTAAGCTTAATACCATTACAGTTGGCAACTTATTGGAGAAGCTACTATTGCTAGCTCATCTACCATACATTTATTCTTGTGTTTTCCTATACCTACATATTTCTTATATCTATTAGCCTGACACTTCACTGATTCTATCGTTCATATCGGTCGTCGTGTCTTCTTATAACCTAAGCAATGGTAAGATGATAGACTGAGTACGAGCGTACTCAATAAATTCTAGAGTGGTTGTCTAATATTTGTTTGGAAGTCATCGATCAAAGATCTAAGACTTGTCCAGGTTCTCAAAAATGGTTTTTAGAAAAGGTAAGTTTTAGATTGATAAATTCCAAGGTTCTAGTCTTCACGGGTTGTTTGAACTTTCGTAGAGTTTCTTTCCACGCTACGATCGTAGTTCTTTTCCGGAACAGGGAGTAACATGCCACGTTTTTACACTCTTGAGAGGTGCGCTACTTTGCCCACAAACGTATTTAGCCTTATTACTCATTCCATATTTCCTTAGATATGAGGTCTTGATACCAAGTTTCGCCGAGTCATGTCAAGTCCCCCTCCACGAGCTCGCCGCCCACCCACTGTAACGAATTTCGGCTGAGAGACCTACATTCAATTACCATCCCTTCTAATATACCTAGTCATTATCCTGAAACACACTATAGGACGTCACGAGCTCCCACCCGCTGATCTCCTGTCTAGATCTTAGCCTCATTAGATATACGAGGACAAACAAAAGGAAGAAGTTACTTCTGATTCACTTCGCCCCGTAACAAGATCTATGGTTAGCGCGGTAATATACGGTGCAAGAATGGCTGACTGATATTGTTGTTAAACCTAACTTTTCTGATACAATGGAATCTCCGCCACATGATCTTTCAACAATGTATACATCCATGATTTCATCGTCCCTTCCCCATTTTATTAATTTAATTTTGAAAATGGTTCTTGTTTTGAATGCAGGTAATAATAATGTTTTGAAAACATCTTCGCCAATAAGCCAAAAGGACATGTAAGACTTCTCTTGCAACATGGATACAAGATTGATCTCACAAAGGTAATATAAGAATGAACTTGCCTGGTAACCGCGCGATAATGCGGTTCGAAGGTTTTACTTGACCCTGGATTTTTTTTAATGCTTGCAAAAACCCACAAAAATACTTTTTTGATTCTTTGCGTTTTCTACACACAAAACTATTTTTACTTTATTTTCTGAGTTATTGTTTTTTGTGTGTTATGATTTAATTGGGTTTATAATTATTTGTGAAATTACCAAAATACCCCTAAGTATTTGGGACCACTAGATAGACCCAAGTGGTGAAAACCACTTTCTGGACTCGGTCTAGCCCAACCCCGCCCACTCACTCTCTCTCGCGCGCGTGCGTGTTCACTCCTCTCTCTCGCGCGCACGCTGACGATGGCGACTTCTCCGACCCCTTCTATCGCTCCTCCTCCAATAAAACTACTAGGCTCCGCTCTACCATTATACCGAGCCGATTCGTCTCTCTCGCTCCCTAGCTCTCATTCACATCCCTCACCCACTCTAGGGTTTCAGTGGTGCTCTGCCTACTTAAACTCTGGCGTTCCCTGCCATCGAGATGGCGCTCCTAGGCATCCATTGGTTCTACTACTACTACTACAGGTGGTGCGGAGTGGCATGCCCCTCTAGGGTACTCCTCTATCCTACCAGCCGCTGTTGTGACTTCTTCCTCCTCCTCTACTCAGTTAGCATGAGCTCGGCTCATCCTTTCTGAAGGTAGGTGTTATTCTTCTCTTCTCTCTCTTCCTGGTTATAGGCTAATGGTGATTTCTAGGGTTTGTGATCTATAGGTTTAAGTGATGGTGCTTCTACTTGTTCTGGTAGGTTCTAGGGCTTTCTAGAATGTTCTAGATGTTAATTAGGTTCAAGGGTTCAACTTGGTGATTTAGGATTAGGATTTGGTTAATGTTCTACTGAATCTATGTATACTCCGATGTCTATCAGTTAACATACGTGTTTGAGTTACTGAATATTTAGTGGTTTCATGCTACACTTGTTAGTTAAGATTGATTGTGATTTAGTAAAGTGTAGTGTTGTCGGTAGTTTACTATTAGTATCCTAGTGTAGGCTTTCTTCAGGGTTTAGATACCGATCCTTCCATTTGAGGATTAATACCATGGTTTCTATTAGTATTTATCTCTATTAATTCTAGTTTAGCATTTCACTAGACTCATAGTGGAATGTTTCACTCAATTGATTTAAATGGTAATTATTTAGTTTGTTTATATTGTTGCTTGAGCTTTTAACTCATGCTTTGTTTTGTAAGTGTGTTTCTTAAGTATTGTCTTACTGCTTCTATGCAGGTATTAGAGTGCTAACTCATTGTCTCCCTTCTCATCCTTAGGCATGTCTGAGGATTTTGTCTTGGGATGGGGGTGAGATAAAGATTTGGTATTCTAAATTGGGTGGTTAAATGTGTGTTGTTCATCTTATTCTTGTTAATGGTTACGGTTTGTGCCAGTTGAAAGGTGTCACTTGTCAGTGTGTTCTTCCTTGATGAAGATTCACAAATTATAGTCCCCTTTCTTTTATATTGGGTACAATTCATACTATGATCTCCCTCTCTCTCATTGGATTCTATACTTTTCTACTCTAGGGTTAAATTAACAACCCTTGTAGCTTCCTAGTGGCTTGATGAAGATCTGCAGCTGCTGTTGTGGTTCTTCTCCTCCTGTTCTTGAGTTCTTCCTCTGCTTCTCCCTTCTCTCACTCTAAACACTAAGTGTGCATGTTTTGGTCCAAAGTCGAGTGGTGAGTTATGAGCTATGGGGCTCATGCAGTCCTCTATTTATAGTGTTCCTAAGTGGTTGTGCTACTGACAACAATGGCATGCAGTTAGGTGAATCACCTGCTTGTGTGTGTGTGAAACCGTCTTTATGGGTTAACCTATTCATTGGTGTCAAGGGTTTTTTGGTGGTTAAGCCCATAATGGGTTTAACTTCTCTGTGTATGTAAAAATTGGCATGTGACCCTTTTCTTTCTATATGTAGGGGTTATATTTAGATATGCCTAATCTGGCATGTCAGTTTGTCCTTTGTCTTCTGTCCTTGGAACTTGACAAGTGTTTATTAATTAGTTTTTGATGTATTCCATTAAGTTTTCATCCATGGCCCCTTACAATTCTGTTTGGATGATTGTTCATAGCTTTCCTTACTATGAAGTATGATTGGTTTACAATTTTGTTTTATCATGTTTCAAATTCTGGGAGTTCTAGGGTTCTTGGCAGAATTCAATGCCTTGTGAAACCCTCCGGTGATTGATTATGTTTAGTAGTTCCTAAGGTTTCTATTGGATTATATTTTTGATTGGTGATCTTTCACTTTTTTGGATTTCTACCTATTCTTGATAGAATCCTGAGCCCGAGGTTTTCCTTTGGTTCTTATATGTTGATCTATAGCATTTCTATTGGTTTGGTTTTCCTACTTGATCTAGTTAATGTTTCTGGTAGATGACTACCAGTTTGCTATTGGTTCATATTGGATATTGTGACAGTTCTTAGGAACTATTGGTGATCTATTCTATAGGCTTATTGGTGAATCTATACTATGAAGTTTATAATTCTGTTTCTGCCAGTTTATTCAAGTTTTTGCTATTTTATTACTCATGCTTTGCGATTGGGATTCATTCCCAGACTCTATCTTAAGGATTCTTATATTAAATAGTTTTGGCTTAGGACAAAACCAACATTTTAACAATGAAAATTGTTTTTCTTTGGTGTTTATGTTCTCAGGTTAAAGATCAAGCCTTGGGAAGATAGATAGATAGTGTAGGGATTTTAGTTCAGGTTTTTTATTTTATTTTTGATTCTGTTGTAATTTTGGATCATGTACTCATATTCAAATATGAATAAAGATCATTTTTCCTTCACAATCAAGAACTAAAAGCCCCGGTCGAGGACGTTGGATAGGTACACGCAGTCGTAGTCGAGGGCGACAGAGAGGTTTACGCAGCCGCGGTCGTGAGAGTTTGAGAGGTGTGCACCACCTCTGTGGTTATTGTGCGGAGAGATGGAAGTGAAACTGAGATCTAGAGGTAGAGAGTGAAAGTGTGATCTAGAGCTGCGCGATTTATTTCGGATAAGGTTGGGATCTAAACCTTGGTGGGCTTAGTCATTCTGGCCCATTAAACAAATTTGTAGATAGGTAAACACGTAGGGAAAGAATGAATTTTCAAAAAAAGCAGATATGGAGACAATAATTCTAAAAAAAATGAAAGGAATACAGTAAAGTACTTAGATAATAATTATACAATACAAATCCAAAAAACAATAATTATACAAAACATGTTCAAACTAAATAAAAAACACGTGAACTACTACTCATTATTATCTAATCCTCCTCATATGACTCAACAAAGGTAGTAGAGTCTACATGATCATCCACCAGTTCATCCACATCACAATGAACTAATTGACTTATTCTACCAATAATGGCATCCATATGGAAGGAGAGTTACTAGCATTCCGCCTTCTGCTCGCTAAGAAACTGGTCTGCCTCTTTTTGAACTTTGTTGTTAATTTCTTCATAGTAGAATGCCTTATGTTGCTTGTGCAACGCTTTCTTATGTTTAACTCGACTCTAGAGACATCACAACATGCAAAAGGAACATAGGCTTGTGCGCCAGATCAACCCATACAATGGAACCACAAATAGGATTCCCCGACTGCATCCAAGAAACCCGCGGCCGGTGTCATTGCTCTGCCTAGGGTCATGCATAACTCTGTGATGTGGTGAAAGGCTGCCGCATCACAGAAGTTGTGTGTCCATGTCAACACCATTCCATTGCGGGTTGTCATTAGTCGCATCTGGTAATCCAAGCGAAGAGGTGATGAAATGTGAAGAAAAAAGATCCCCACTAATGTGAAAATCCAGATGGATCTCGATCAAGAAACCCTCAATATCTGTCTAAATAAAAATTAAAAGCAGAAAAAGCTTACGTCCATCTCACAGTCAATCTCTATAGCGCACCGGCTAGCTCTCGCCGGATTCGTCCTGACGACTGCCGAAGGTTTCCTGCAGAGAGAGGGTGAAGATAAGTAGGCAATGGAGAGATGTTGAAGAGTACAAATGAGATACTTATAACTACCCGACCGACGTTTTCCTTCCGTGGTGGGGCTTAGTGGTCAGTGGGATGGTGTTAACCTGCCAGCCTGGATAGACCCACTTCAATCAACAGCGCCACACTTGCCTACCACCTACCACAACACAATTTTGTGCTGGTATCGGTAATACCACGACGTAAATTTGTATGTGGCCGTTAATAGCCACCACAAACCCTCATCCCCGGGTAACTAACTTTTGGAGATAATTTTAGCTTATGCCACAAAAACAAAGTACCATGTATGGGGGATATTTTTGTAGTGTGTCTTTTCCGCGAATGACTTCTAATGTGTTAGGGTTTGCAAGGGCTGTGATGCGAATTATATATAGGTACCTTCACAAAAGTTGCTCAGTTTTACTCCGCGGAAGCGGGGGAACCTGGTACGACCAGGATCTGCCCGTACCCATGATCGTTAAAGGTCTTGATTGCTTTTCTGTGGCCTCTTTGACTTGATAAAATCAGCAAAATGTGATTCTTCATTAAATACTCCAGATTTCGCTCTATTTCTGCATGGAGAAAAATAAAAAGAGGAATTTGCGCATCAATACAATAATTAGTGATTAGTAGAAGGGTAGAGAGTAATCCATCAATAAATTGACTTATATATGGTTTATACACGGATAAAACTGGTTATATTTTATATCCATTGGGAGCTGGCCATCGAGTGATTTATCGAGGTGTCAGGTGGAGGAGTTGGATTTCTATCGTCCGAGTGGAACCCTTGTGCTAGACATGGGCATGGGCTTGTATCATTTACTTGGTCGCCCTTGGGCTTGTTCTACCTACTCAGGATCTTGGGCGCACCTAGAGGTGATCCCACTTTAAGTGACCAATTGGCTAGTTTTTTGCGTGCATCACAACACATAGCTCTGCAAAAGAGGAGAAAGAACATAACCGGGGAGGGGGGGCACAAATTGGATTTCGAGTCCAGGACGCTAAACAAGGATTTGGGGGGGGGGGGGGGAGAGGGCACAAGATGGTATTTGGATTAAACTTCCTACTTTCCATTCGTCACCGATGTTGTTGAATACATATTTAGAAGAAAGACAATGTGAAGTTTGATAAAATTGAAAGAAAAATTGTGATCAATTATAATATTATGCAAACGTAATACGGAAAAATATTTTATGACATATGTAATGATATTGGTTTTGCATTATAGATGTTGATGATTCTTTTTGTAATTTTGGTCAAACTTTGCATTATTTGAGCGTGAACAATATTTATGCGTCTACTTTTAAAACATAAAATTTTGATTAGATATGCCAAAGTGGGCAAAGATGTTGCAAGTAAAGTGAGGGTTCATCCTTTTGCGCTATTGTTGTGTGTGCATAGCAACACAGACCTCCGCGGAAGAAGAGAAAGAACACAACAAAGTAGGGTCCACCAAACAAAAATTGGTTTAAATATCCTTTGCCACTTTGCGTTCGTCCCAGTATTGTTATGTAGACATAATACGAAATTATAATTTATGACATATCCAATAATATTGATTTAGCATTATGGATGTTGATAATTTTTTCTATAAATTCTATCATATTTAGCATTATTTGACCGTGAACAACATCTATGCGTCTTCTTTTTAGAAATGGACGAGGTATAGGATTTGAAAGCACAAGATTTACTTGCATTGAATAAATGAAAATAACTAGTACTTTGTCTGGAAATCCAATTTGGTTCGTGGGTGCAAATAAAGTCATTGTTAGAAAACACATTTTAAAATAATAAAAATTAGAAAAAAAATATGCATATACATCTAGACATTATATGTTTACACAAGTTTCCGGAAAAAAATAATATCTTTTGTGTACCACGTAAAAAAGACAAATTTGGATATTGAACATGGCTATTCACGGACATTTCTTTTGTCTTTTTTACACACAACACATAAAATGTTTATTTCTCTAAAAAACTTGTGTATCAACATAGAATGTTCAGATGTACATGCGAAATTTTTGTTCAATTTTTTTAGCATTTTAAATTTTAGGTTTTATACATTCTTCATAATAGGTTTATTTGCACCCGAATGCGTTGAATCCTACAGAAATTAAAACCACAAGAGTTCGTAACACATGTCAATTGGTTGCAAGCAGGATCTTGCTAAAGTCCCGCTTCTAGTTTATTTGAAGATTTTCAAGTACTCCCTCCGATCAACTTAGTGCAGAATGAGCGACACTTATTATAAATCGGAGGGAGTACAATTTTTTCGCAAAACTTAAACTAGAAAATCTCCAAGTAAACTAGATTGCAACCCTACCTTGCAGGAACCACACATAAAGTTATCAACCGAATAGAAATTTTTCTTGGAACCAAACAAGCCCCAAGACTCAAAACCATGCTCTCCACGGGAATTCGACAGTCCCATTCGTTTCTTTCACCGTGGGATGATAGGGACGTGATGGCTCGGACCCGCGACTGAAATTCCGATGCCTAGTCGACCGTCGTGGTCATTCTTGACTCGGACGGAGAAGGGTAATTGGCGATGAAAGTCAAGTGCGTGTCCTGCGAAGTACCACAGGTCGCTGTACTTCGTACTCGTACTACGCTCGTTCGCTCGCCTTGAAATGGTCAGCAGGAGGAAACGGTAAAGCCGGCGGCGTGTCTGCTTGTAACTTTGGAAAGGACCATGTTGAACAAGGCCAAAGGCACTTCAGTTTGACCCTGCGCTTCTGATGCAAAGCAAATCCTGAGTGATCAAGTGCGCTGAAAACGATTTTGGCAAATATAAATGTTGCGTCCAAAGAGGCAAGGACATGGTCTTTTCTGTATTATGTGCAGAAAGGACGTGAAACTCGGTATATCCAATGTCGGCAAAAGAATCCCAGTATCTTGCTAGAAAGAAAGGACACGTTCTATGTGCCCTGCTGATAAATATAAGACATTTTAGAGTTGCGAAATAAATGTACATAGACGCTTTTTAGTGTATAGGTTTACTCCGAATCTCTATGAACCTATATACTAAAAGACGTCTACATACATTCTATTCACAAAGCTAAAACGTCTTATATTTCTGAACTGACGGACTAGAATAAAAATGTAATGTTTTTATTTTCTTGAGATGCTGACATTGGAACATTGGGATTCAGTTCTTCAACGCTATATCCCGGTGTAACTGGTCATGCATAGAAACATATATACGCTAGTACAAAAATTTCTTGACATGTCTATCCACTGGAATGCCAACTCGACATTATAAGCTGGTACATGCCGAACGAGGCCAACGCAGTTCGGTTTGACACTGCGCTTGAGCCAAGCCAGGTTCACTGGTTCTCTCAACTCGGAAAGCAAAATGCCCGAGACCGCAGAGCAAAGCAAGCTTCAGAATTTTCCCAATATTTTCTACGAAATTAAAAGAGTGCATCCAAAGAGGCAAGGCCATGACATTCTTCCCATTTTTTGTGCAGAAAGGACATGAAATTAGGTATATCCAGTGTCAGCAGAATAATCTCAGTATCTTACTGAAAAGAAAGGACGAGTTCTATGTGCCGTGCTTACAGACAACGGAATCATAACTGGATGTGCAAAGCCAAGATGGACGGCACCGAAAGACATAATAATCTGTGAAACAAAAAGAGAGGCTATCTACAAAGCTCTTCAACAATCTTCAGGAAGCACGTCAAACTTAGAAACAGGAGGCAGTATACTCAAATTCCTGGAACATCAGACATATATATCCCATCAACAAATTCTTGGCTATGGCTGCATTAGCCGGTAGGGAAGCTGCAGCAGCAGCCCAAACTGGAGAACGTTCAACTTTCCTTGTCTTGAGAGGCTTTCAGACGAGCCTTGATCCACCCCTCAAGAGAGACTAGCTCTTCCCTCGCAATCGAGTGGCCGAGATCTGGATACGCCTGATAGATTTGCACGAGAGGATAAGAGCTCAGAGGTAACATCGAAATCAACATAAAATCAATGCTCGTCTGAAGAGTAAAAAGAGCATGCAGAAAAATTACCTTGAACTCACAGCTCATGCCTGCACTTTGCAGAAACGGAGGGCCAGCTTGACCAGCTTCAAATGATACCACTCTGTCAGCCACTCCGTGTGACCACATAATAGGTGTCTGAAAAGTTCCGCGAATAAGTTTCAGCCAAATAAAAGCAAATGCTCTTATCAATAGTTCTGCTCTTATCAAGAGTTCAAATTCACTTTCAGCCAGCTACCCTTTTGCGAGTATACTTCACTAAAATACTCAAAAGTTTACTAGATTGGGTATGTGCTTCCTTCGATCAATCAGACTAATTGTCTTGAGCATGTTTACCAAATTTCTACAAGGCTGCAATTTGCATGCTTTTCATCCATACGTTTTCGTATAGAAAAGTCGATGTTGTTATGTTAGCGCAAGGACTATTAGTACTGCTCAATTTAATGGGTTAAGTCAGACATCATATCACTCACATGCTTGTAAAATTGCTGATGGCACCTTCAATGGTTTAAGGTTATTTATTATTTTCTGTACAATAACATTCTAGTTTACTGGTTATTTATCATTTTAATTTTATTTATAACTGTACAGAGTTCTACGTAATTTAGTTGCTATCTTAAAATAGCCCATTTGACCAGCCATACGTCTTAGGTCCTAAGAGCATCTCCAGCAGTACCAAATTCGACTCCCAAAAAGTAGTTTTGGGGAGGGAGAGAGAAGATTTTAGTAGTGAAAAAATGTTGGTCTCTAGCAGAGTCCCTAAAATTGGCTCCCAATTTGGTCAACTTCTGCACATTTTATATTTTTGGCAACAGGAAAAAGCTTGTATACATATTAACATTTTGGTCAGATGCCGTGAATTAGTGGGCAAATAGTACTAGACTCCATCCAGAAAATACAATTAGCCTACAAAGCAGTCGCTAATAACCTGCTTAGCAGTACCTTGTTTGATTCAGAAATTCAGTAGCTGTGCCGCAATCAACCAGAGTATTACTATGAATGCAATCAACCGGAGTATTGCTACGCCGGAATCTCAGAAATTCAGTAGTCGTGCCGCTGCTGGTTGACTAGGGAGTGGCACATGCTAGGGAAATCGACGGCTGTCGGCCACGTGCGGCGCCAACCATGGCCTTGATGCAGCAAGCTCCTCCACCTCTGTCGACTCCTGCCGCGCCGCCTACAGGCGCTGGTACTCTGCTGTTGCTTGACACACTCGAAGATAGAACGAGGGACGGAATCGGTGCGCATCGAGGGACGGATCTGGCCAAACTCGTGCTGGGGCCGGCAGGAAGATTCAGAAGATTCCGGCAATGTAGAGCTCGAGTACCGCGGCAGCAGCAACCGCCTCACATCGCTTGCATTCCTGGCGCGCGTTGCCCCTCGCCGTCCTCGGCCTCTCCTTCTCCCAGGTGGACATCATCCACTTCCACATCTTCCACCCGTTGGCTGGCGAACAAGAACCACTAACCGAGAGTGGCCAGAGAGGTGGGGAATGGAGCCGGAACCCGGGAGTAGGCCCGACGTGGCCAGATGGCGGAAGCCAAGCACCATGGTGGTGGCGGTGGTGGGCGTGGAATTTTCAGACCAAGTTGTTACCGGTCCCTGCTTGTGGAGATGGCTTATTGGGAGTCCCTTCGTCGCTCAAAATTTGGAGGAGTTGGATAGGTCTTTTTAGGAGGTCCCAAAAAGTTTTAGAGATTGGAAGCCATTATGGGAGAGTGCTAGAGCACCATTTTCACTTGTTTTTTTGGTTCCGTGGCAGTTTTTAGGGATTGGGAGTCATTTTTCTCCTTCTGCTGGAGATGCTCTAAGGTAGGAGCGTCACTTCTTCTTCCTCCTAAATGCAATAATTTATAAGTAAGATTGGATCATGGTAGGAATACTGGATTACATATTGAAGAGGCAACAATGGCTATTATGTTTCAAGTACCTACTAGGAAACAACTGAAGTTTAGATAGAGTGAATTTCATTTGGCAATATTCAGGTCAGCACATTTTGTCATCCAATATATTAGGTTCCAAAACTATACCTCCGCAATTCAGTTGTTGAGTATGCTCATATAGATCAAACATTATTTCAATATAAGTATATGGTTTTGTTCCAGGCGTATCCACAATCCAACTAAATTGAAAAAATCCTTAGATGATGGATCCTGGGTATGAGCATACCACTATACCAGTGTAGGCCGAATTCCAGCGCTGTTCGGATGCATAAGAACTAGTATTTCTACACAAAGGGCGATGACAAGGCAGGACATAAACATCACCAACCACATCTCTTGTCGACTAATCGTTCAATTTGAAGCAACCTATAGTATAACTCTGAGCTTCCTCAAATCATGTGATTGTGCGCTAAACTAAGTAGAATGCAAGGGATGATGGTGGCACATACCTTCCTCGCTTCAGCAGAAACCCTCTCAATCACTGACGAACCGAAAGGTACCCAGCCACTTAACACGGCGCCACCACCTAGCGTCTTGGGATAAAGCAAAACAGTTGCTAATGTTAGAGCACCTGCCGTTTGACAAACAACCCAATACTTACATTAGTTTACAGCACTTTTTTTTCCCTCTCCAAAAACATCCAACGCAATGCATCGATCCTACCTCCTTGACTGAACCCACAGACAAATATGTTGTCAGGATGGATCCCAGCAGCTACCTCCCTGTCGATCATGGCGTGCACATTTTCCACAGCCTTAAGAACCCCACTCTCGTCTTGCGGCGAACCCTAGTCGTCAGAGATTAGAGCCAGATCAAAGTCTACTGTTACAGCTACTTTCCTGGTCTACTTATACAAGTGGGAGAGAGTGGATGACTGAACTCACTGGGCTCATGGGCAGCTCGTGGATGTCGAACCAAGACGGCATCACAGCGCCATCTGCAAAAGCATTAGAAATTGTTCTTCAGGACTGGGTGTGATGGTAATCTGGCGAAGCAAAGTACAGTTTCTTTCTAAATCTGATGAGGTCGTAATGGTGGGAGGGACGAGGATACTGTTGACGGAGCCGTACGGTTGCAGGAGACGGGGGCGTTGGGCGCGGAGGGGAACGCCCACTTGGTGAGGCGGAACTCCGGCGCGGAGAAGAAGGTGCGGATGGGCTCGTTGGCGGTGCCGGAGTCGCCGAGGCCGTGCAGCCACAGCACGAAGCTCCGGTTGCGTGCCGCCATGGGTCCGGGGTTCAGCTGGTCGGGGAGATGGGGCGGCTGCACGCGGCGACGGAGGGAGGCGGCGAGGAGGGAGGCCGCGGCGATGGCGGCGGCGAGGGAGAAGAGGAAGCGGACGAGGCTACTCATGGGTCATGGGCCGGGCCGAAGTAGCTCTGTTAACCCTACTGCAACCGTGGTTTGCTTCAATTCAGAACAGAGAAATGTACACCATTGCAGACACAGTATCAAGGACAAATTGCTCTGTACGATTACAAAAATTAGTAACGTGATTGACTCTGAAAATATGACAGATGAGCCACTACCATGTGATAGTTTATCGAAGCATCAATGATTGACAGAGAAACGTCATCGGTGCACACTAATTGAGAGCAGATAACTAAGTCAACCAGCGGTATCATAAACAATTTCAATGGATCACCTTCCAAAGCATTCGTGTGACAAGATAAACTAAGATTCAGATCACTGATGTGGTAATGTACCACCTAAAATTGGTACTTATAAATCTGAAAAGGGTCTAGTGTAGATCTTCAGGGTCAAGATGACGATGCCGGTCTTGCAGCTTCAGTTCCTTGAGAGATCTCTAGGCGCTGCAGTATCCATTGTCGAAAATACTGGAGCTCTTCATCCACCAGCGAATGTCCAAGAGTAGGATAAGCCTGATAACATGTTCAGGAAACAACATAGTCAGACAAGGTTCAGACTCGGAGCTCCAATCTTGAAATTCGTTTTCAAAATTGTTTGCCATGGATTCGAGTACATTTATGTACCACCTTAAATTCGCAGGCCATGCCAAGCTCTTGGAGAAATGTACACCCGGCCTGCCCGGCTTCAAACAGTACCAGCATGTCCGCCATCCCATGGAACCATAATACCGGTGTCTACAGGTTGTCAAGAATTCAGGGTTGAGACTAAAGACAACACATTTGCAAGAGGATCTACTAGGGACGGAATATTTATTGCAAGTATGGTTTCTGGGGTGTAGCTACCTTTCTAGCTTCAGCAGAAACCCTCTCGGCAAAAGATTTGCTTAGAGGAATTGAACCACTGAAAACAACACAGCCGCCTAAAGTCTTGGGGTAGAGCAGAACACTTGCTATTGCTAGAGCGCCTGCGATAATAAGGAAACGAATATCACGATCCTGTTAGTATATTGTCAAAACCAGAAACGATAGATGCAGATTTTCAGAGCTTCACCTCCTTGGCTTAATCCAGAAACAAATATGTTTGTAGGACATGTTCCAGCAGCCACTTCTTGGTCTATCATTTCGTGCACATGTTCAACGGCTTTAAGGACTCCTTTCTCATCCCTAACAGTGGTCTAACAAACAAAGTTGAAACGGTGAGCAGTAAATAGTAACGCTATAGTAGAAAAGAGGTGTTAGCCTGTAAATGGTTGGAGGGTTAGGTTAATGTTTTTAAAAAAAATGGGAGGCTTGGGTTAATTATATATTCTTCATCTGGCTTTGTGGTTGAATAATACAAGACAGACGTACTAGAAGATTAGAACAACAATTCACTCTATTCCGCAGATCCAGGCACCAGGTACTCTGCTTTGTAAATTGTACACCGATGTCCTTGAATGGTCATGACGATTCTAGAAGGGTTAATTTGGTCTAAGAGGTTTGTTTATTGCACTGCAAAGTGATCTAGAGTCAAAATTCTTGCGAAAATGATGTCATGTTGATGTTCTAAACTAACAATGCAGCAGGTACTAAAGCTTAAAAGACTTACTTAATCATGCTCAAAAATAATATACTCCAGTACTTTGTAATAGTTTTATAAATTAGCCTGTAAATTGCACTACCAGTTATAATTTTGATTATTTACTGGAGGGGAGCACTGCGAGAAAGAAAGGGTGAAGCAAGCTTGATTTCTGAAGCATGCATACTGTGCAGCCTCTAGGCGATTTTTAGCAGTAAACTGGAGCAACAGATGTACTACTGAAGAGAGAGAATGCAAGTGACGAGAGTATACGGAGGGAACAGCAACGGCAAGCAGTCGTTTCTTGGGATTGAGCAGAGGGAAATTACAGCGGTTATAGGGACCTCCGGGATGCCGAACCACGCGTTGATCACCTCGTCGCCTGCAAGCAACAACATCGCAATTGATCAGGACTGAATGAGATCGCAGGCGTATTTCCCCCGGTCGAATCATGAACAGCAACTGGGCGCGATTTGGGCACCGGGTGCACGTACCGTAGCAGGCGATGGGGACGGTCGGGGCGGTGGGGAAGGACAGACGAAGTTCGGGGACGGGCGAGAAGTAGGGGGCGACCTGGGCGCGGCTCTGCTCGCCCGTCTCGGCGGAGCCGTGCAGCCACAGCAGGAGCCCGCGCCCCGCCGCCACCGCCGCAGAGGGAGGCGCCATCCGGGTAGGTGGATCGGCGGCGCGGCCGGCAGTGGCGTGGTGGTTTATGCTGCTGAATCGTGGGGTGCGGGGAGGAAAAAGGATCACTCTCTTGGCGTGCGCCTAACTGACGAGGTGTCGTGCCGGCGTGGAGCCCGACTGACGAGTGAGTACTGACGACGATGGCGGGAGCGTGGGGGGCCAGGCGCTGCCGTGCCGGTGCTGTGCTACTGAACACATTTCTACCCTACAGTCCCGAACTCGCCTGCGCGAGTGAAGGTCTGCGAAACCATAAAGGTCTGCTAACAAGTAGTCATTCTGTGTATTCAGAAAATTATGCATTACAACTCACAAGGACAAGATTTCAATGCCTATGATTCGAGTGTCTCGCAGAAACACTCATGTCAACTATAACTACGAAGATTACAGAGTCCACCCATACTATTCTGATCATTGCAACCGCTAAACCTAGCACCGAGTGGTGGCATGCTGTTGAGGGGTTCGCGCTCCAACTACATTCTATGGAGCACCACCCTGTAAGAGCATGCACGGAATTGCAGGCAATCGACGCCAGCTCACCAGATTTGGAAGGTACTAGTAATATATCACTAGAAGAAACTTGTGTGCCACTACTACTGATAAACGAGCAGAACAAAATGTCTTCCATATTCTTTGTTTTCCTCCAGAATGGAAGGTTTGCTCACGGAAATATGGAACGGGGGAACGTATGAAATGTAAGCCTAGAATGGAAGGTTTGCGCATATACTCATATAGTATAGAGATGTCATTACGGCATGCGTTTACATGAGTTAAGTGTGCATTCATGCCGGTCATATATATGTCATGTACTGTACAAGAGTTCATGTCGAAACATCTTTCTTTCATGTATCTTCTCGTGTAGGTCATTTAAATTTTGTGAATACAAATTGTATTCAAAAGGTAGGAAATACCGCACATGGTGTTAGTTGTGGTTTAATGACAAACACATGTAACATAGAACGTGTGATGGAACACATGAAGAAACCGAGTATTACATTTTTCTGTAATAAGTTCGTACTCATAGAGTTCCCATGATGCCATTTCAAAGGTAGAAAGAAATTGACCGATTAATAGAAACCCGACAAAACCAGGTACAATGGCATAATCCGGTTGCCACATAAAACGGGGGTCACCAAGGCACACCCAACCGATGTTGCCCACAACATACACCGCCATTAGTACAGATCAGAGTCGGGCCTTATTAAGGACTACATTGCACACGGAAGCGAGGGAGAAGAGGAAGCAGGCGAGGCTACTCATGGATCATAGGCCTGGCCGGGGCTGTTAGCTCTGTTAGAGTATATTTGTATATTGTAGTTTCCCCATATGTTAGGGGGCTTTCTGTATATTTGCACATGTACATGTACTATATATTTTGGCCTTTGGCCCTCAAGTAATACAATCATCTATTACCCTAACATGGTATCAGAGCTGTTAGGCTTTTTCTCCCTCGCAGCCGCCGCCGCCGCCGCTCGCCCCGGCATCTCGTCGCCGCGCCCGGCCGCCGCCGCCGCCGTTCGCCCCGGCCGCCCGCCGCCGCGTCCGGTCGCCGCCATCGCCTCCTCCGGCCGCCCGTCCGCCTCCGTCTCCTCCGGCCGCCCGTCCACCTCCGCCGCCGCCGCCTCCTCCGGCCGCCCGTCCCCGGCCCATCCCCGGCCGTCGCTCGCCCCAGCTCTCCGCTGCCGCGCCCAGCCGCCCAGTTTTTGTCCGATCTAGATCGGATCTGAAAAAAAATCGACAGAGCTATGTCTTCCTCGTCGGGCTATGTTGCGATTCCTCGCTGCCCGGTGATTTTTGATGGCGCGAATTATCCTGATTTCGCCGCCTTCATGTGCGTCCATATGCGTGGTCTTCGCCTTTGGGGTGTGCTTTCCGGTGAGGTCTCCTGCCCACCGCGCCCCGTTGCGCCTACGGCGCCTATTGCACCGACGCCCGTTGCCCTTGCCCCCGATGCCACTCAGGCGGTCAAGGATGCAACCCAGAGTGCTGATGATACTACTTAGGATGATTATGATCGGAAGGTCCAGGAGCATTCTACTGCTGTTGCGACCTACCGGCTAGATCTGGCTGACTACACTCAGTGGATAGATGAGGATGCTCGTGCTGCTGTTGTTCTCACTTCCAGTGTTCTGCCTCAGTATGCTGCTGAGTTCATGGGTCTTCCCACTGCTGCTGCTCAGTGGGATTTTCTTCGTCAGCGCTATCAGCCGTCTGGAGATGCTCTTTATCTGTCTGTGGTTCGTCAGGAACATGATCTTAAGCAGGGTGATTCCACTATTGATGAGTTCTATACTCAGAGTGCTGCTATTTGGCGTCAGCTTGACTCTCTTCGTACAGCTATGTTTAACACCTGTCCCTGCTGTCTGATTGTGCGCGCGGATCTGGAGTTTCAGCGCGTCTTTGAGTTCTTGTCGCGGCTCCGCGAGGAGTTTGAGCCGCGTCATGCCCAGCTGCTTGCTCGTGGTCGTGTTCCGCTCTCTGAGGTACTGGCTAAGCTTCGTGCTGAGGAGACTCGTCTTCGTGGTGCTGGTCTTCTTGAGGTTCCATCTGTTCTTGTTGCTCGTGGCCCCCCCGTGCCGCCGGCTTCGTCGCGGTCTCTAGCACCGCTGCTACTCTCTGCTTCGCTGGCCCAGGGTCAGAGTCAGCCTCAGCACCCTCGTGGTTCTCGTCCTCCCTGCGCCCACTGTGGCAAGCCTGGCCACGATATCTCTGGCTGCTGGACGAGGGATCCCTACTTACATCAGCAGTACCTTGCTCGTCGGTAGGCTGGCTCTTCAGGATCTGCTGCCGTTGCTTCTGGACCTCCTGCTGGTGCACTGTCTGATCAGGATATTATCCGTGGTCTTCGTAGTCTGCTCGCTGCTACATGCTCTTCCTCGTCGGGTACTGCTGGTTCTGTGCCTACCTCTTCTGGCACCGCGCGACCATCACCTTCTACACAGTCAGGTACGTCATCCCCGTGGTATCTGGATTCTGGAGCTTCTTTTCATATGACTTCTGCGTCTTCTATTTTTTCTGCTCTTCGCTCTCTTATTTCTCCTGTTCATGTTATCACGGCTGATGGTACCTCTCTTCCTGTTTCCAGTCGAGGCACCCTCTCTACTTCCTCTTTCTCTGTTCCTGATGTTTCTCATGTTCCCAGTCTTAAGATGAACCTTTTCTCTGCTAGTCAGCTTACTGATTCTGGTTGTCGTGTCATTTTTGATGCTGATTCTTGTGTTGTTCAGGATCTTCGTACACAGGCTCTGGTTGGAGCTGGTCCTCGCAGTCTTGAGTCTCCGGGGCTATGGGAGTTAGACTAGCTTCACGTTCCTTCTGCTGACACTTCCTCTGCCAGTTCTCCTGCGGTTGCTGCTTCTATCACCGGCTCGTTTCAGCAGTGACATCATCGGCTGGGTCATCTTTGTGGCTCCCGTTTATCGTCATTAGTTCGTCGTGGTCTTTTGGGGTCTGTCTCAGGAGATGTGTCTTTACATTCGTGTCAGGGTTGTAGGTTAGGCAAAAATATTCAGCTTCCCTATCCTACTAGTGTGTCTGTATCTCCGCAACCTTTTAATTTAGTTCATTTTAATGTTTGGGGTCCAACTCCCTTTGCTTCAAAAGGGGGCCATCGATACTATATTTTGTTCATTGATGATTTTTCACGGTACACCTGGTTGTTTTTTATGCGCTCTTGCAGTGAGGTGCTTGCTATTTATCAGCGCTTTGTGGCCATGGTTCGTACTCAGTATTCCACTCCTATTCATGTGTTTCGTGCTGATTCTGCATGAGAGTATATCTCCCAGCACCTGCGTGGCATTCTTGCTGAGCAGGGCACCCTTGCTCAGTTCTCGTGTCCCGGCGCCCATGCTCAAAATGGTGTTGCCGAGCGTAAGCATCGTCATATTCTTGAGACTACCCGTGCTATGATGATTGCTTCCTCTCTTCCGCCGCATTTTTGGGCTGAGGCTATCGCTACGTCGACTTACCTCATTAACATCCAGCCTTCTGCTGCTCTTTAGGGTGGCATTCCTCTCGAGCGTCTCTCTGGTACCTGTCCAGACTACTCGACTCTTCATTTATTTGGTTGCGTTTGCTATGTCCTTCTCCCTCCTCGCGAACGCACCAAACTGATCGCTCAGTCTGTTGAGTGTGTCTTTCTCGGCTATAGTGATGAGCATAAGGGCTATCGCTGTTGAGACCCCGTTGGTTGTCGGATGCTCATCTCTCGTGATGTCACGTTCGATGAGACGCATCCTTTCTATCCTCGCCCCACCTCTGGTACTTACCCAACGGATGATCTCTCTTTTCTTCTTTTTCCTGATACACCTTCCGCTGTCCCTTCTCCATCTCCCCCTTCTGATGCGCCTCCTTTGGTTTCGGCGCCATCCTCTCCTCCGTCTAGTTCCCCTAGTTCTCCCTGTTCCCCGGCTTCGGACCCTTCCTCCGCTGTTCCTTCTTCCTCCTCTTCGGATGAGTCATCTTCCGTGGATGAGCTTCCTTCTTCACAGCCTATTCTTCAGCGTCGTGCTCCAGACCGTTACTCTCCTAGTCAGTATGGTCTCTCTATCGTCTCGGAGCCGGCTTCTTATCGGGATACCGCGTGTCATCCTGAATGGCAGCTTGCCATGGC
Source organism: Avena eriantha (assembly GCA_910589775.1). Lineage (NCBI taxonomy): Eukaryota > Viridiplantae > Streptophyta > Magnoliopsida > Poales > Poaceae > Avena > Avena eriantha. The sequence continues at coordinate 16,627,072 of OU342741.1, read as the reverse complement.
TGAGGAGATCGCTGCGCTTGTGCGCATTGGCACCTGGGATCTTGTTTCTCCCCCTTCTGGTGTTCGTCCTATCACGTGTAAGTGGGTCTATAAAATTAAGACCCGCTCTGATGGATCTCTTGAGCGCTATAAAGCGCGTCTTGTGGCTCGTGGTTTTCAGCAGGAACACGACCGGGATTATGATGAGACTTTTGCCCCTGTGGCCCATATGACCACTGTGCATACTCTTCTTGCTGTTGCTTCTGTTCGACGCTGGTCTGTGTCCCAGCTTGATGTTCAGAATGCTTTTCTTAATGGCGAGTTGAGTGAGGAGGTTTATATGCAGCCTCCTCCTGGGTATTCTGTTCCCGATGGGATGGTTTGTCGTCTTCGACGTTCTCTTTATGGCCTGAAACAGGCCTCTCGTGCCTGGTTTGAGCGCTTTGCCTCTGTGGTAACTGCTGCTGGTTTCTCTCCTAGTTCTCATGATCCAGCGCTTTTTGTTCACACTTCTCCTCGTGGGCACACTCTTCTCCTTCTCTATGTTGATGATATGATCATTACCGGTGATGATCCTGAGTATATTGCCTTTGTCAAGGCTCGTCTCCGTGATCAGTTTCTTATGACTGATCTTGGTCCTCTTCGCTACTTTCTTGGGATTGAGGTTTCCTCCACTTCTGATGGCTTTTCTATCTCTCAGGAAAAGTATATTCAGGATCTTCTTGCTCGGGATGCTCTTGCGGATGAGCGCACCATTGAGACTCCTATGGAGCTTAATGTTAAGCTTCGTCCTACTGATGGTGATCCTCTTTCCGATCCCACTCGTTATCGCCATCTTGTTGGGAGTCTTGTTTATCTTGCTGTCACTCGTCCTGATATCTCTTATCCTGTTCATATTTTGAGCCAGTTTGTCTCAACTCCTACCACTGTTCACTACAGTCATCTCCTCCGTGTCCTTTGTTATCTTCGTGGCACGATTACTCGTCGACTTTTCTTCCCTCGTTCTAGCTCTCTCCAGCTCCAGTGCTACTCGGATGCTACGTGGGCGAATGATCCTACGGATCGTCGTTCACTTTCTGCTTACTGTGTGTTTCTTGGTGGTTCGCTTGTTGCTTGGAATACGAAGAAACAGGTAGCGGTTTCCCGTTCGAGTGTTGAGGCTGAGCTGCGGGCTATGGCTTCGGTGACCGCTGAGGTCACCTGGTTACGGTGGTTGCTTGCAGATTTTGGGGTCTCTATTACGACACCCACTCCACTTTTGTCAGACAGTACAGGTGCTATCAGTATTGCACGTGATCCGGTCAAGCATGAGCTGACCAAGCATATTGGTGTTGATGCTTTTTATACACGTGCTCAGGTGCAGGATCAGGTTGTTGCGCTTCATTATGTGCCTTCAGACTTGCAGTTGGCAGATTTCTTTACAAAGGCACAAACCCGTGCACAACATGATTTCTTACTCTCCAAACTCAGTGTTGTGGATCCACCATGAGTTTGAGGGGGGGGGGGTGTTAGAGTATATTTGTATATTATAGTTTCCCCATATGTTAGGGGGCTTTCTGTATATTTGCACATGTACATGTACTATATATTCTGGCCTTTGGCCCTCTAGTAATACAAGCATCTATTACCCTAACAAGCTCTACTGTTAGGGTGGTTGTTTTTTACTCGACATTCACAAGAGAGAAATGCACACGCCTACAATAGTATCAAGGATATTTTTTTCTTCCCCTCCTCCTCCAAAAAAACCTAGACGCCGCCTCCTCCCGCCCGGCGATCGACGGGTCCTCGCCTCCTCCGCTTCCGCTCACGCGGGCGAGAGGGGGTGGGGACCCAGGACCTACGCTCGGCCTAATGACGCATGAACTCCCTATGGTCTGATGGGGCGCGGTCGCCGGTTAACCTTGGCGCCCGAGGGACTTGGGTCGCCGGCGGTGGGATCTGCCTCCACGGCGTCGATTGGGTAGGGGTCTAGATTCCATTGCTTGGGATCGGAGTCTGGTTCCGATGGGGAGGAATCCATGGCTGCATGGGTAGCTCTCGAGGATCTGGAAGATGAGTCGGGTGAGCTAGGGTGGACAACTGTCCGCCGCCGGCATAGGAAGACCGGGGAGGAGCTCCGGCAAGCGTTATGGGAGGAAATTGGGTTTCTGACGGCGGCCTCAAGGTTTTGGGAGCGAGGCTCATCGTCTTCACCGCCTCGGCCGCCTTCTTCGCCTCCGGTGGCTCGGCGGGGATCCATTGTGTCGCCTGTGGGATTCCTTCTAGGCCCGGGACCTCGGATGTGGCCATGGAGGGGACCGATGCCTCCTCATCGGACGTCCGCGCCTCCTGTACTCGGTGTGTTCTTTCTGGAGCGGATGGTGCGCGCTGATCGTGGGCCGGTGATCACGCAATCACCGCGGGTGGTTTTGGCATGTGCTGAGGTGGACCGTGAGCAGGCGATTGCCTGTGGGGCCGTGGATCAGGCTGGGTGCGGCTCAGACTCTTCCTGGCGTGCGGTGGCCTGGGCTATTGGGATCGGACATACGCGAGTGGGTCTCCAATCCCTGTCGCTACCCTCTGTCTCGCTACCGCCGCAATCATCTGCGTTGCCGCCTCTCGCCCTTCCTCCACCGTCCTCGTCATCTCCGTCGCCTGCGGCCTCCTCGCCGGCTTCTCGCACTTTTGCCCAGACTGTGCTTGGGTCTTGCTCGATGGCAGGCGTCCCGGGCCGCTCTAACGTGCCTGCGCTCGCGGCGGCAGCCGCGTTTGCTAGGGCGTCGTCTCCCTCCGTCTCTACTCCTGCGCATGGGGTGCAACCCCCTCGAGCTCCTATGCAAGCGCCGATGACACCTGCTGCGCCCGTGTCGGTGGGCGTGTCGCCGAGCTCCGCCACCGCTCTTGGGAAAAATTTTGGGGCTCGGCCTCCCTTTCCAATGCAGCCACCTCAGGGTCAGTTCAGCAATGGGCCTGCACCGTTCTCCGGACCACCAGGGATGCCGCCGCCGGGGGCCTTCCAGTAGAGGATGGGAGCACGGCCACCTTTCATGCCACCATTTGGCCAGCTGCTGTTGCAGCCACCGTTTCGAGGTCAGCCAACTACTGGAGCCCCCTTATCCCAACAAGGGATGTATCCGCATGCTTCGACGCCCCAGCCGTTTAATGTTGGAGTCGGAGCTGTGGGTGCAGCTGTGCCGAAGCGGAAGAACAAAAAGAAGAAGCCACAGGTGGATCAGCAGGTGGCTTTGCAGTCTGTTAAGTACCCGCCGCAGTTTCATCAGCAGTTAGTTGGATAGTATGGGTATCCCGTTGTGGCAGCGGGTGCTTCCTTCCAGCCTTCGGGGCAATAGGGGACCTACAAGTATGGTGTGCAGGGGATCGTTGATACCGTTGTGCCAGTGATTGCCGCTCCGGAGGTTGTTCTTACTGCACCGGGTTCTGCTACTGTGGGTAAGAAGAATCTGAAGGCTGTTCGCTGCTGGAAGTGCGCGGTTAATACTCACGCGACTAAGGATTGCAATGTTGTTCATTACTGTTATATTTGTGATAATTTCGCTCATCCCTACTTGAGATGCCCTGTTCTCAAGCAACCGCGTCCTACTCCTTACATGGCCGATATTGGCAATGAAAGGACTTTGTTTTCTTAGATTCCTGATAATGTGGTTCGTGATCATATAGGGACTTCTCAGTCTCCCATAGCTTTAGTGAGGGTGTCTGGACAGATGGTGATGGCAGATGTTGTCTAGCGTCAGATTGCCAGGAGATGCCCGGTGCATGATCAGTGGAAGTGGGAGGCTTTGCCGCATGGAGAGGCTGATTTCCTTGTGAGTTTCTCGTTGTTTGAGGATCTCGACAGGGTGGATGGGATTTAGGTGGCTGTGCCTCAGGGCAATTCTCAGCTGGCTTTCTCAGTTTTTCGTGCGATGGAGGTGCCCCATAAGTTTGAGCTCAAGCAGGTCTGGTTACATGTTGAGGGGGTTCCTCATTGTTTGCGATCCTTCTGGGGTCTGTGGGCTGTTGGTGGGCTCATGGGGATCACTCACGATGTTGACTTGTTCAGTTTGAGACGGCGTGGTCGTTCGGATCCTGGTTGCAATGACTGACACCTCGGTTTTCTCGCAGCTGAGTGATGCTTTGGGTCATTACCTTAAGTCGGATGTTGTGGTCAAACTTAATGCCTTCGAGCTTCCTTTCCGGTTGGAGCCCGCAGGTTATGCTCCGGAGCTAGAGTTTGTTCCTTTCCTGCGGCGTAGGAGGGATGAGGACCATGATGATGATACAAATGGGAAGGGCCTTGATGATGCTATGGACATGTTTGATTCGACCGGTGGTTTACATGATGCTGGGGATGGCTCTTCTTCGGCCCAGCCTGGCCAGGGGGATTCGGTGCCACCGTTTTCCATCTAGAGGGCTCAACTATTGACATAGGGTTCTACACCTTTGATCGCGGTCACTCCTTTTAATCCCAAGCCTTCTACGCCGCGTGGAAAGGAAATTCTTGAGTCGCTTCCGATGGGCTCTCCTCTTCGTGGTGTCGCACCTGCAGTTATTTCACCTCGGGTCTCTCCTTCTCAACTGCAGGCTGCTTTGTGGGCGGTAGCTGCTGGGGCTCAGACTCCTCCGCGGTCGATGTTCCCTGCTCGTTGTAGACCCAATGTGTTGGGTCGATCTATTCCTCACCGGGAGGGACCTGTGCTGGAGTCGGTGCTTCAGGTGTGTGACCACGAGTCTTCGGCGCGGGGACTGGCCCAGGAGGGGCTGGTCGACCGCGGTGCTACTCTGACCTCTCCGACTCTACCCCGGGTCACGCAGACCGGTTCCTCGTTGATCCAGGCATGCGGCCTTGGGTTGAGTGGGGAGCCGGGGTCTTCGTCGTGGAGACTAGTCCAGGAGGGGCTGGTCGACCGCGATGCTTCTTCGACCGCGCCGACTGTAGTCCTGGACACGCCGGCTGGCCCCTCTTCGATCCAGGCAGGCGGCCTCGGGCTGAGTGGGGAGCCAGGGTCTTCGACGACCCACGCTGTGCTACTACATGGCGATGCTTTTGGAGAGCCGGCGGACGTTGGGCATGGTCTGGCCGCCCAGGAGGGGCAGCCGGGCCATGTAGCATGGAGGATTTCTAGGCATGGTGTCAACACCTTGATGGCCCAAAATATATCGAGCTCGTTGGGGAATCCCAAGAGGAAGGTATGATGAGCACATCATCAAGTTTTCCCTCAGTACGAAACCAAGGTTATCAATCTAGTAGGAGCAAGGAAACACCCCAAAGGTGTAGCTAGCTGAACGTTGGCAGGGCGCACTACCATTGCCAACAGCAACATGGAGACCTGCACAACACAACCACAGAACTTCACCCCCAACTTACGATGAGGTTGTCAATCTCACCGATTTTGCTGAAAACAAAGGGTTAAACGTATCGAATGGAAGGAAGTAATAGTTTGCAGAAAGTAAACACAAAGCAGTAAACAATTGATTGTAGATTGAATGTAAAAGAAAGGACCGGGGTCCATAGTTCACTATAGGTGGCTCTCCTTAAGATAGATAACATGTTGAGTGAACAAATTACAGCGGGGCAATTGATAAACATCGAGAAAGCATACAAGCATATACTAATCATCTTGACTCCTTTGAGATTCTATTGGGCATTACAACATTATACATAGACCGCCATCCAACTGTATCTATGACTAATAATCCACCTTTAGGTTATCATCCGAACCCCCTCCAGTATTAAGCTGCAAGCAACAGATTATTGCATTACAAATTGCGTGTAAAGTAAACAATACGATTGTTCTATGAACAAAGGATTGTTTTTTTCTCCCTAGTAGCAACAACACATCTAGTACCTTAGAGATTTCTGTCACTTCTCCAGATTACCAGAGGCATGAACCCACTATCGAGCATAAATACTAACTCTTGGAGTTGCTAGCATCTACTTGGCTAAGATAGCTACTAACAGCGGAAAGCATGCAAGATCACAAATAACAAAGACATGATAGAATCAATAATCAATCCGAAATAGCATCTCAATATCCATCGGATCCCCGCAAACACAACATGCAGAATTACAAATAGATGATCTTGATCATGAACGGAGCTCACAAGATCTAAACATGATAGCACAAAGGAGGAGAACCAGCCATCTAGCTACTACATGGACCCATAGTCTAGAGATGAACTACTCACGCATCACACCGGAGGCTTGCATGATGATGAAGAGGCCTCTAGGGTGAATTCCCCTCTCCGGCAGGGTGCCAGGAAGAGCTTCAGATCCCTCCCGATCTAGGGATGGAGATGACGGCGGCTACAGACTCTTTCATGGAATTTTAATCGGGTACTTAGGGTTTCCGTATCAGAGGCAATATATAGGCGGAAGGAGAGGCCGAGGGGGTGCCTGGGGGCAGCCAGACCACCCCCTGGCGCGGGCCAGGCCTGGCCACGTGGCCAGGTGGTGTGGCCGGGCCCCAACCCCTCTCCGTCTCGTATTCTGGCTCCAAGTGTCCCCCGGTAAAATAATAACTTTGGCTTTTGTCCCGTCCAATTCCGAGCATTTTCTGACTTCTTGAAACCAAAACAGAAGAAAACAGGCAACTGGCACTGTGGCTCTTGTTAATAGGTTAGTCCAAGAAATCATATAAAAAGTACTCCAAAGTGTGGACAAAACACAAGAAAGTAGATAAAACCAAGCATGGAACATCAAAAATTATAGATACATTTGCAATGTATCACGCCTCTCGGGATTCGGCTACGGATGAGGAATCGTTGGTCAAGGCCATGCGGAGGAAGGCTGATAAGAACCTCAGCTCGCAAGGTATAATGAATTCGTCAAGGTCCTTCCTATCTTTCTCCAATTCGTCTATCGCTGAAAAACTGGCTAGTGTTGGAGTTAGTATGGGTAGATATGTTAAGGATGTTTCTTTATATACTTCTGTGTTGAGACGAATGGAGGTTGACCGTTTACCGGTTAGTCTTAAGACTCATTTTGTTTCTGATCCTTCACCGATCGAGGAGGAGGAGTTGCATGCGATCTTGATAACGGGACTAAACTGAATCCGACTTCTTGGTAGCCCAGTGGATTTTGGTCCCTATCGGAAAGTGCTGAATGGATTGTTTGAGCTCCTTGCCCAACGACAAAAAGAAAGAAATTTAGGAGCGGATTGATAGGTTTAAGCATTCAGGGCTGGTCGCTCTTATGGATACCTGTGAGCTAGAGTCGAGAATCGAAAAGGAGACAATGGAAGCCGTACAGATCTAGTTGGGAATGTTGTTCATGCAGTGGAGAGCGTAAATGACTGGCCCTTGAGGCACGAGTAGACGTATCATATAGAAAGGAAAGAGATAAGCGGAGGGAGGTAAACTCCTTTCTCACTTAGTTGGTGAAGTATCAGAGGTGGGCTTCGATGAGACTGAGTTGGGTTCATTATTTGAGCTTATAGCTTCTGGTCGAAAATCGAAGGGCCACAAATATCGTAAAAGGTCTCGAGTATCCAAATCCCCTATTGTTTCTCGATGAATGGCATGTTCTCAAATGACAGAGGTCTTCGTGACTTGGCTAAATATTTGTTCTGTGTCGATTGCGTGAGAGATCATAATTTGGATTTCTGGGGTATTTCTGAGACTAGTAGACGTGATTTCTCACAAGCTCAACTCAATCGCCTTTCTGGTGGAGTGGAGTTCACGTGGGTATCATGTCCGCCACGGGGTCGATCCGGGGGGATCCTGTTAGGCGTCCGAGATGAGACTATGGAAGTCTTAGCCAGTTCGGTTGGAGATTTTTTTATTAAACTCCATATCCGTAACAAGGCTGATGATTTTCTATGGTCTCTAGTCGCTATACAGTGATGCCCAGGAGGTTTTTAAGGCGGACTTTTTACGTGAGTTGGTCGATCTGACTAAGGACAATCCGTATCCTATTCTCATAGACGGAGATTTCAACTTGCTCAGATTCCCTCACGAAAAAAACCGGGGCCGTTTCGATGATCACTGGCCTTTCATATTCAATGCTGTCATAGAAAGCTTGGATTTACGAGAGGTTACAATGATCGGAAGACAGTTCACTTGGGCCAATAGTCTTCCTGAGCCTACATATGAAAAATTGGATAGGGTGCTTATAGATACCGAATGGGAAGATAAATTCCCTATGGTAACTATTCGGGCCCTAGAATGTATTGAGGCTTTATTGGATCATGCTCCTATTTTATTGTCTGTTGGAACACCACCACGAAAATCCAAACATAGTTTCAAATTTGAACTTGGATGGATGGAACGTGAGGGTTTTCATGACCTGGTAAAGGCTATTTGGAAGAAACCTGTTAGTGGTCAAACACCTATACAATGATGGAACAACAAAATGCGTGCGTTACACAAATTCCTTCGTGGTTGGGCCAGACATACTACTGGAATCCTTAAAAAAGAGAAAATACGCCTTTCATCTATTATTAACGATTTAGAGTCTTCTACGGAAGCCAGGCTTTTACCTGATGGCTTTCCGGCGGAATTTTACCAAAAGTTCTAGGAAGTTATCAAAGAGGACCTCGTGCAATTATTTGTGTTCCTGCATGCCGGGCAGTTAGACCTTTTTAGACTCAATTTTGGCAACATAATTTTACTTCCTAAGGTTAACAACGCAGAACGAATACAACAATATCGTCCAATCTGCCTTCTAACGTTAGTTTTAAAATATTCACCAAAGTTGCTACGATTAGACTGAATTCGGTCGCTGACCATGTTGTAAGCCCATCTCAAACTGCTTTCACGCAAGGAAGGAATATCCTAGATGGGGTAGTAACCTTGCATGAAAGAATTCATGAACTACACTCAAAGAAGTTGAATGGTGTATTATTCAAAATTGACTTTGAGAAGGCTTATGACAAAGTTAATTGGTCTTTCCTTCAGCAAACACTCTGTATGAAAGGTTTTTCTAAGGAGTGGTATGCTCTCGTACGGTCTTTTGTGGCTGGTGGTAGTGTTGCCATCGATGTCAATGATGACACTAGAAAATACTTCCAGACCAAAAAAGGTCTAAGACAAGGGGATCCATTATCGCCTATACTATTTAACATAGTGGCTGATATGTTGGCTATCCTCATCGAGAGAACTAAGGCTCATGGCCAAATTGAAGGATTGGTTCCTCATCTGGTTGATGGTGGTCTATCGACTGACCAGATGGAATATGGTTTGCTGACCAAAAGAATATGGTGGACTGGGCATACATGATTTGCAAGTCAAAAACACCAGGCTTCTTGGTAATGGCTTTTCAAACTACTATCAGAAGATGGTGTCTGGCAAACCATTCTATGGAGAAAATATATTGGCTCCAAAGCTGTGTCTCAAGTGGTTTGGAAACCCGGTGATTCACATTTTTGGGCTAGACTAATGGCGTCCAAAAAACATTTCTTCCGCTTTGGTGTTTTCAATATTAAGGATGGATCACAGGTTAGGTTTTGGAAAGATAAATGACTTGGCCAAACTTCTCTTCGCGAACAATACCCAGCTCTATACTCGATTGTTAGGCACAAAGGAGATACCCTCTCCACAGTATTGCGATCTGATCCTCCTAATGTGTTTTTCAGACGAAGTCTTTTAGGTCCTAGACTCGTATCATGGAACAATCTTCTATTACGATTATCCACAATACAGTTGTCTGAGGGGATGGATGAGTTCAAATGGAAACTACTAGAGAGTGGTAAATTTTCTATTGACTCATTATATAGAGCATTGATCCAACCTGATATTCCAGTGGTTGATAATTCTAAAATTTGGAACATGAAAATACCACTTAAAACGACGATTTTTGCTTGGTACCTTCGTAAAGGGGTCATTCTCACAAAGGATAATCTTGTTAAGAGGAATTGGCAAGGAAGTACACAATGTGTTTTTTGTCATCATAATGAGACAATTCGGCATTTATTCTTCCGATGCAAATTTGCTCGTACTATATGGTCAATCATCCATGTAGCCTCTGGTTTATCTCCTCCACGTTCGGTTACCAATATATTTGGTAATTGGTTGCACGAGATATACGATAAATATGGGACTTTATTTAGGGTGGGAGCGCTTGCCATTATTTGGTTGCTTTGGCTATGTAGAAATGACAAGATTTTTAATAACATTGTGTCTTCTTCTCTTCAGGTGATCTATCGAGCCATGGCTATCCTACGATTATGGACTACTCTCCAACGTATGGAGTCTCGTGACTTGTTTGTGGCGGGGTGTACGCGATTGGAGGCCACGGCGAGGGACATTTTCTCCCGACATGGATGGCAGCGTGACCTGCGGATAGACCTGCCTTAGATCGACGTGTGCCGTCATTTTTTATCATTCTTGTAATGTTGATACTTTTGTTCTGGTTACTTTCTCTTTGGTTGATTGGCTTTGTGCATCCTAGCTATGCAGAGGCCGGGTGTAAACATTATGAATAATAATAAATCGTCCATTTCTAAAAAAAATTCAAGGTCCCTAATATTAGCGTTTTTATGGTGTCGTGATGGCGCATCTCAGATGGCGGTGGATGCGCTATATTGAATAATATTACCCTAGCTTCAACTCCATCTCAGTGACGTTTATGGCATTGAGAAACTTGTGGGATTGTGTCTTCACCGGGAGTGTGCTCCGTCTTTGTGTCGTGTTGATCTCGTCGCCGATCTGGTCATGGCAGCCTTGGAGTGAGGCGGTGCAGACTACTGCTGGTTTGTGGTGGATGGTGGAGAATCCGACCGCTTGATAGGCGGGGTGGCGCTGGCCCCGGATCCGGCGTTGAAGATGCTCGATGGGATCCTCCGGCCGATGTTGCATAGCAGCAGGCTAGATCCGGTCTTATGAGGCTGGTGGTTATTGCGGCTCATTGACGCCTTATGGCTAGGGGTTTCTTCAGTGCTAAAGTGTAGACCGACTGCTGGTGATCTTCTTCTTCTCCGGCGACGACGAAGGATTTGGGTTCTTAGTAGTTGCGGCGAGGACGGTTTGCAGTTGTTCAACCGTTTGTTTTCTCCTTGTTTTCTGTTACTTGTATGTGTTTTATCTTTGTATTGCTACAGTTATAAATACAAGTAATGTATGCCTGCGGGCGTACATATTCAAAAAAAGATAAATTTCTCTTACGAAAAATAGTAACCTGATTGAATTGGAAAACATGTAGATGAGTCACTACCATGTTGGCCCAAGACCCACTTGTCAGCCACATTTGACTGTTCTCAAGTAACAATGCAACACATACCGAACCTAAAATTCTGATCTATCATGCTCAAAACGAGTAGCATTTAATTGTCTTTAGCACTAGCGATTCCACCGGTGTGGATACTGACTCACTAACGATGTCTCCGATCACAAATTTATCATGCTCAAAATTGATCGAGCAACGGAAGGGTCGAGACAGGATCGATCACAGATGTTTCTGACTAACGATGATTGCTGGAGTGTGCTCGCTTGTGGGTGGAACAATAGCCTGCTCGAGTGAGGGTGATGGGCGGCTGGCGGGGATCCGTCGGAGGTGCTGCCGCTGCAGGTGATTGCGTTGCTTTTTGTTAATTTTCACTGACCAGTGAGCGTGGAGACCAGCCCTAGCTTCAGTTATGAAATCTCGCTCATGCTAACCAAAACCTACCATATTTGCATCGCTAGAACAAAAATGTGTGAAGTTTGCCTGCGAAGCCATAGGAACCACTAACAAGTAGTCATTCTGTGTATTCAGAAAATTATGCATTACAACTTACAAGGACAAAGATTTCAATGCCTATAATTCGAGTGTCATGTGAAAATACTCACGTCAATTATAACTAGGAACCCCGCAAAAAAAATTATAACTAGGAAGGTCACTGAGTCTGCCCATACTATTTTGATCACTGTAGCTGCTAAAGCTAGCACCGAGAGGTGACATGCTGTTGAAGGGTTCACGCTCCAGCCACATTCAATACAACACCTCCCTGTAAGAGCATGTACCGAATTCCAGGTGGCCGGCGGAATCTCAACAAATCTGGAAGGCACCATTAATATATCACTTGAAGAAACTTGTATGCCTCAACTACTAATAAACGAGCAGAACAAAATGCCTTCCGGGTTCTTTGTTTTCCTCCAATGTCTCACAACTCACAAAAATACGGAATGGGGAACGTATGAAATGTAAGCCTAGCATGGCAGGTTTGGGAGGATTATCGCTCTCGATCTACTTGTAGTTTTAGTTCTTGAAAACATGTACATATATGTATAGAGATGTCATTATGGAAGCATGAGTTTGCATTAATTTATCGTTCATTCACACGGATAATATGTCATGTACCGATGTATCATACAAGAGCTCATGTGGAAACATCTTTGACATAGGTATAACATACATGCACCTGCATTGGCATACCTGGTGCCGCTCAATGGAAGGCCCACTCTATGACCTGCCAAGGTCCACGAAGTCCAAAACAGTTCGGCTAATATGAAGTCCATATAAGCACGGACTCCAAGCTCGCAAGACAAGGAAAGCTCAGGACTAGAGTTCGAATTCAACTTGTAACCGACTCGTATTGGTACCTGAGACCTAGTCTCCCCATATATAAACGCTAGGGGGCCATCGAGGAAGGAAGGGATACAACGCAATAGATCTAGACAACACCCGTAGCATACACACCCGCCAGATTCAATTTACGCATCCACCGCCATCAGTGATATTGTAACTTTCGGTTCTTCATCAATCAAGAGCAGACAAGTAGGAGTAGGGGGGCCTGAATCTGGGTAAACATCGTGTCCCACGTTACTTGTCTGTTAGCCGAACGAGATCTCCAGTGCATCCCTCTTCCTTTAAACCCAAATCCATAACAATGGACATTGATATGTTAACCCCTCGTCAATCTTGCTTTCATTTATGTTCTCGTGTTTTTCATTTAAGAAGTTTAAATACAAATTGTATTCACAAGATAGGAAATACCGTGTATGGTGTTAGTTGTGGTTTAATGACAAATACATGTAACATATCATGTGTGATGAAACACATAGAATTACGGAACCTTAACCAGATTCCAATCTCACCTATTACATTTTGGTAAGTTAGTACCCATAGATTTCCCATGATGCCGTTTGAAAGGTCTTTGAACAGAACATGAAATTTTCCTCATCTCATTAAAAAAAGGTAGAAAAGGAACGACCGATTAGTTTATGGAATACCAGAAAAAACCGGTACAACCGCATAAGCCAACTTTCATAGAAAGCGAAAGTTACCAAGGCACACCCAACTGACTTGGCTCACGACGTACACCGCCGAGAAGAACCACCACCAAGATACCACATGAACTCATTGTCATCACTTCTCCTCGAGCAAGAGACCCCAACTTCACTACGCACATCACTAGCAGAGTGCTCTCCGCAACAGTGAAATGAAGTCACATAAAATCGCCCAAAGAAAGTCTGCTACACATGCCAACATTTAGATAATTCTGATTACGAGAGCGAGGAGCAAAGGAGAAACATGCAAGGTTGGTGCTGCCAAAGAATCATCGAGTTGAGCAACTGTCGACAATCATTATCACAACGACCTCGTGGACATGCCGAAGAGTCGACTACTACAACATTGTCGCGAACTCCCACATCATTTATATGCATTGCCGTTGCTACACAAGTTGTTGGCAAAACCACCTCCAACTCTGGTCCCTCGTACCGGAAGAAACTCCAAGCACGATGCCCACAAGAGAGGAGCACCGTTGACTATACCATTTAAGAATTCGAACATATCAACAATTTCCTGATCTGGAAATGAAGGTCAGAGAGAGAAGCAACTTTCTCTAATGATCCATGAAAGATGGAGACACCCAAGTGTACACTATATGATGATAACAAGATTTTACACTACTCTAATATGTTAGATCCATCTCAACAATCTTGTGAAATGAAATTCAATTTTCTAATCAAGATATGTATATCATTTAAGACGTGTGTTACACTAGGTACCAGTTTTCATGAAATACCATCCATTTTCTTAGAAACATGGATTAGATATAGACACAAGTGTGCACGCACGCGCATACACAAATTGATTTTCATATATTGAATTCGTCAGGATAGCGTCGATCTTCATTTTAATTATCCTCCTCTTTCCTCCAGCTAGGGCTAACGCTGAGAAGTGCCATGCTATGACTTATTGGTTCTAATTCTTGGATAACTGAAATATGTTCTCCTTCAAGAAAAAAATACAGCTATACGCGAACAATCATTCACTTCTGTAGGAAATATAGCTATGCACGAACAATCGAATTGAAAGGCACCGGCGATAGGCCCACACCAGATATGCTGGCGCCTCAGCTAAGTATAATATCTTGCCTTCATTTATCCACCAACACCGGAAACAAAGCTTGTGGTTAGAGCAGAACAAAATGAACTAGCCACCCAATTAAAAAAATCCAATAGCTACCTTGCAATTTTTTAGTTGCTAGTTACAACAGCACATGAAGCGTCACTAGGGATGTAAGCGGCGCACTATTTATTAGTACTCTAGTTCAATAAAGTTTGCTTTTGCCCCAAAAAAAAACTAACAAGTTGAATAAACGGAACTTGCGGATGCCATTTATGTGCCATTTACATCCCTAAGCGTTACTAATCTTTACCTTTAGCGACGATGTTGTAGGTATTTCAACTAGGTATCATGGTGCATTCAGTGATCATCGACATCTCCCTCGGCGCGTCTCAAGATCCGGACGCCATCGAATCATGTATGTACAATGGGAAGAGCCCGACCGAACAGCCTGGCGACATTGGTGATGGAGGGCAGTCTCAACTTCGTGGCTGCAGGGATCCAGTGTACGTGGGCCTTGTTGACTTCCTGGATGAGGACTTTATGAACCCCAAGGTGCATATCAGGGTGAAGTTGCAGCTCGGCATCAACGTATCCATGCTGATCGGAGCAGGCATCATGTCCTCCATGCTCGCCAAATGAATATAGCCGGCCTGAAGCTGGAACATCAAACAGTTTAATTTTCTCAGGACATCGTTGGGTGGTACACCTGCCTACCGATAAACAGACTAAATGAAATGCTTTCTGTTTCTTTGTTTCCATCCAGTATCTCAAAGCCAATAAGTATATTGAACGGGAATGGGAAGAAAAGTAAGCCTAGCGCGACACATTCACAAGGATTATCACCCTCAATCTACATGAAGTTTTATTTCCGAGTAGTTCATGGGAGCATACATATATAGAGGATGGGGGTGTCTTTCAAGAAGTGTGAGTTTGCATGTTAGTTTGGTGATCATTCACATATATAATATGTTCTTTTTGGTGGTTATTTGAAACCCCAAATAAAAATTGCACTCACAAAGTAAGAACTGTTATCTATGGTTGGTGTCAATTGTGGCGTAGAAAGAAGTGCATGCAAAAAATGCAT
The DNA here is from genome assembly GCA_910589775.1 of Avena eriantha. Lineage (NCBI taxonomy): Eukaryota > Viridiplantae > Streptophyta > Magnoliopsida > Poales > Poaceae > Avena > Avena eriantha. The sequence goes on along the minus strand of OU342741.1, from coordinate 16,611,761 downwards.
AAAGAAACATATAAAGTCACCAAAATCTTATTTCGATCTCCAGCCATAGACCTCAAGAGGCTTCAATTGCGAGCCACCACGGGGCGGGCTGGCCAGGGAGGCCGCTGCAATAGCAGCAGCGAGGGAGAAGAGGAAGCATACGAAGCTACTCATGGATCATAGGCCTGGCCGGGACTGAAGTAGTTCTATTAGCCCTACTGCTAGGGTGGTTGTTTTGCTCGACATTCAGAAGAGAAAAGTGCACAGGATTACAGAGTAGTATCAAGGACAAATTGCTCTTTGCGATTGAAAAAATTGTAACCTGATTGACTTGGAAAACATGTTAGATGAGCCACTACCATGTTAGCCCAAGACCCACTTGTCAGCCACATGTAACAGTTAATCGAATTGTCAATGATTGACAGAGCAAGTCATCCGGGCACACTAATTGAGAGCAGATAACTAAGTCAACTAGCAGTATCATAAACCGTATCATGTTCCAGAGCATACATGTTACAAGATAAACTGAGCTTCAGGTCACTGATGTGGTAATGTACCATCTAGAAATGGTACACATAAATTTGAAAATAAGCTAGTGCGAGATCACGACGGTGGTCTGGCAGCTTGAGCTCCTTGAGAGATCCCTAGATTCCCCAGTATCCATTGCCGAAAATACTGGAGCTCTTCATCTACTAGTGAGTGTCCAAGATTTGGATAAATCTGATAACTAGTTCAGAAACAATATAGTCAGAGAAGCTCCAATTTGAGTGGAAATTTATTTGTCATAGCTTTGAGTATGTCCCATGACTACCTTGAATTCGCGGGCCATGCCAAGCTCTTGGCGAGAAATGCACACCTGGCGTTCCCAGCTTCAAACAGTACCAGCCCGTCCACCATCCAATGGAACCATAATACCGGTGTCTGCAGGTTTTCAAGAATTATGGGGCGCTTTTAAGGACAACACATTTACAAGTAGAATTTTTTTTATCAAATTTACAAGTAGATTTAGGTATGAAATATTCAGTTTAACTGTGGTTGATGCGCCGTTATTACTTTTCTGGCTTAATAAGGTGGCACCCTCTTGGCGAAATGATTTGTTTAAAGGAACTGAACCACTGCAAACAACACATGTCACATCCACCTAAAGTTTTGCGGTAGAGCACACCACTTGCTATCACTAGAGCGCCCGCAATAAGGAATCAAAATTGGCAATCGATCGGTACTATCTTACTGCAATAAAGAAACGAAAACCACAATTCGACCAATACTATCTTAAAACTAGAAATATTGATGCATATTTCAGTGCTTCACCTCCTTGGCTTAGTCCACAAACCAAAATGTTCGTAGACTCTATTCAGTATAACAACCCAGTCTATTCAGCGTATCCAGGCTGGAGGTACTCTGCTGTTTGTAACCACTGACTTGTACAATGTATGATGTCCTTGAATTGTCAAGAGGATTCTAGAAGTGTTAATCTGCTGCACGCGATTTGTTCTACTGCAAAGTGCTCAAAACTTTACTCTCTAGCTATTTTAAGTCTTCCGACTGAGGAGGAAATGCTGTCATATTGTTCTGAAGTAACAGTGCCACATATGCTGAACCTAAAATTCTTATTTATCATGCTCAAAACGTACGAATATAGACATCTCAGTAACACAAGTTAACAGGGAACATGGAGCGGTTATTGCTGGATTGGTTGAGCAATGCAATTGCAGCAGTTATAGGAACCTCCGGGATGCCGAACCACACATTGATCGCATCATCACCTGCAACAACAGCTGTAACACCCTCGCTTGATAAAGCTGAGTTCCTGTGTATAGTGCCAATCCCTGGATCGGTTCACTGGCACACACAGTACAGATGAATACCAAAGAATATAACAGTGCATCATTATTACATCGAATGATCCAGAATCTGTAATTATTACATAATGCGTAGCTCAAAGGCTAGCTCAAATAACAAAGTAGCATACGGAAGCATAAACAGATAGTATGCTCCATCTTCAATTGTGTCACAGGCGAACAACTGTTGAGTGGAGTATCGCGACCTATTCGATCACTCATAATCGGTATAACCTGCAATATAAAACGTAGCAGCCCCGAAGGGTCAGCACTTGGAATGCACTGGCAAGTGGAACAATGAGAGAATCAACAAGGCTAATAACTATATGCATATCTGGCTTGTGGGGTTCAAGCTTAGTTGTAGCAGCAAAATACTTTATCCTATCTTTTGTAAATCATTTGTAAAACATTTGATCTTCTTCACACAACCCAATTATGTTTCAACCACAAGTTTTAGCAATTACAAGTTAGAATGAATGAGAACATGTCATAGCATCCACAATTTAGCAACTCAAACGTCCATTACCAGGGACACGGCTAAGCACTTAGTTTTACACCCTGCAGGGGTTGCACACTTTACCCATATGACTTGGTCGACCCGCTCGTACTATGACACGCATATTGAGTCATGATAGGGAGAAGCCCAAGAAGAGACAATTCGGGAAGTAGCTCCCCAACCTCATCCACGCACCGTACGAACCTATCACATTCACTACATCTCTGGATACGAAGAGCTCGGGTCGCCACAACCTACTAAGTCCATCCAGCCACCCATAACTCACTGGCATATGGTTGCACACGGAAGCTACCAAATCAAGACACTAATCATTTCTCAGAAACCTGGGTGGCCATCCACAAGTGAGCTACTTGGGTAAACCATAGACATGGGCCCGACATTCACGAACCAAGCAATTACCAATCCACCCAGAGAGTTCATTAATTAAGTTGTTTTCAAACTTTCCAAACACGTTCTTTCAAAACAATCTTTGCCATGGTGTATCCCACCCTCGTCTACATAAGCACAACTACTTACGACGGCTCACCTAACGAGAAAGGCTACGACATAATAGGATATATCATAGCAATAGATAAACTTGTAAAAACAAAACAAGCTACAATGCATATAGAAAGTAAATAGGACATTTATGAAGCTCCACTTGCCTTTAGTTGATGTAGTCGTTCAAACAATCCTCACAATTGCAATCATTGCACTCGTCGCACTCAAAAGACTTGCAATCACAATGCTCGTAATCATAGCTGTAGCGATCATAGTAGTTACACTCCTCGCGATCTATCGTTCAAAAGCAAAAGCACAACAACATATTATTCAAACATTGTAATCATGCAACAATACAACAATACAATAAAACAGTGATGATCCAATGCATGCATGATGATTTAATATGTCATAATGGTTGTAATTAGTTATCTAAACAATACTAGATCACATGATGCATGTAGAAGTGTTTTAATGCAATATAGTATTTGTTATCCAATTTCAATTGCCAATAAAAGGGTTTTAACATAACTGTTGTAGCTTTTGTACTAGTTGCCTAATTAAATTTATATCTGAACTATAATGGATAGAGGGCTTTAATAAGAACCAGTAGCAATTGGATTCACCCTAATCGGAGTTATAGATCTTTTTCTAGGATTTATTTACTGTTTAATGGAGTTTAATAAATCTGAACAGATCATACTGACAACAAACAAAACTAAGTACAGATCTGAAAACTACGCAAGATTATGAACTCAGGGACATATTACTCATATTTTTCGGATTTGTATATTATTTACTATGAATTTAATGATTTAAAAGGCCAATAATACTAATTAATTATTCGCCAGTAATCTATACAGTAAACTTGTAATTTTATTGCAGAATCATGTTCTATACAATTTTGTGAATCCAGGGGTATATCATTTGTATTTTTCTGAGTTGTATTTATTTTCTGTGAATTAATTGCTCCAAAAAGTGTATTAAACTATGTAAATAATCACGAAAAATACTTACAGTAAATGTCTGATACAATTATATATTAATACTCTACACAATTTTTTGATTCCAACGGTATATTATTTGCAATGTTTGGACATAGTATGAATTTTCTATGGATTTTACAAGTTAGATCTATAATCTGCAATTTTAAATTCGAACTGACTGGACAGGTTGACCTTGCAGGCTGACTGGGACTAGACGCTGACCTGACGAAGACGTGGCGGTGACGAGGCAACTGATCGAGACGATTGAATCTCGACCGTCGGGATGAGATCCGGTGGCTAGAAGAGAAGTTGGCTCAAAATAGACCTGATTTTGCCTCACAAAGGACTAGAAGTAGATTTGTGTTAGAGAGACAAATCCGTAGGTCAAATCGAAAAACTTTGAACATAAAAGTTGCGGAAGATGATTAGATCTACCTTTTCACCAAAGGAATTTGGATTTCAAGAAACGAGCGCGAGGAGATCTTAGAATTACACCATCAGATCTGAAATATTGCGTTGCGAAATTCTCCAGCTGTGGTGGATGAAAAGAGGTGAGGTTTGTCGGAATTGAAATATTTCGACGATATCTACAACTTTCGTGTTAAAGCCGAAGACATCCGACGAAGTTTAGATGGGTTTAGAAGCAAAATACGATTCGGTAGGGTGTAGATTCAGAATTTCGGGAAGGAAAAGTGTTATAGCTGTGGCTCCGAGGGATTATTTAGGCTTTTAGGATAGTGGGAATATAGATCTTAAATTAGAGAACAAGTAGAAACAAATGGAAATCAATTCGGAGTTATAGATAAAAAGTTATAAGAGTTTTAATAGAGATAGGTTCAAGAAACAGATTTCGCACGGTTTTTAAAGCAATCCGTGGGATCGATCCTTTCTCCGGTGCGCAGCTGGCTGCTTTGGTCGGCTGAGTGGGCCGGCCGGTGGCCCATTTCGTTTTTTCCTTTTTCTTTTCTTTTTCTTTTTCTTTTTTTCTTTTGGTATTTTCTTTATATCTTTTGCATACGAACTCCAAATGACATGATTCTTATTTCTAAATTTTTTTAAAATTCAGTAGATCATTATAGGATTATATTTATAACATTTTCACTAGTTTTAAGATGGTGGCTTCACAAATTTCTATATATTCCTTTTCTTATTTCTTTAATAACTTTTGAAATATAGCTCCAAATGAGTTCAAACCAGTTTGTAAAATTTTCAAAAATTCAAAATATCTTTATAGGACTACTAGGGCACATAATCCTATCCATTCAAAATTCAAACATGTATTTTTCAAATAAAACCTTAATAGGTTAAAATAGAGATTTTGAAATAGGGTTTTGACACAAAGGATTTTGAAGATGAAATTTTTGCATGATGCTTTACGCAATGCATAACATATGTCAATCACCAAAACACAAATCATTTTATGCCCTTTTGCCAAATAGGGCTACTTAGGCGTTATCAAAAGGATATGTGGTTTTATGCAATTGGCCTTATATGGCTACTATGCAATATTTCTAAATAGTTTATTATGGTTTATTTTAGTCACTCAATCAAGACACACAATGCCACAAATCCCAAAACAACAAGTTCATTCATATAACATAAAGGAACATAGTTTTTAACATCCAATGAAAATGAAGATGTCATGTTATCTTCTCTCTTTTCAAGCAAGTGGTGAAAAGCATCTAGAATGGTTTCAGAAATCGAAGTAGAGACTTAAAGGGGCAAATAGGGAAATTAGAATATCACTCCACCATAATTGGGAAAGTCATTTTATTCCCCCTCTTTATTCATCTAAGCATGGTTGGATATTTAAAGAATCAAATGGTTGAAAAGAAAATGAAAACAAGTTGGATAGTCATGTTAATCCAATCTCATACAAGTTTCTGAATTCAAGGAAGGAAAATCATAACAGAAAGTTTCTTTTCTTTGAGAAATTTCAACAAAGTCAAACAATTCAACCAAGTTATTTTATTAACTTTACATTCCAAAATAAGGAGAATTTTGGGATGTGACAACGCAACTAATTGGTTGAGCAATCGGATGAGAGAGCATCGATCGCGCGATGTTTTCCCCCTCAAATCGAGATTCGTGAAGAACAATTGGGCACCGCGCGTACCGTAGCAGGCGATGGGGGTGGTGGGGGCGGTCGGGAAGGATAGGCGGAACTCGGGGACGGTGGAGAAGTAGGGGGGCGATCTGGGCGCGACTCTGCTCGCCCGTCTTGGCGGAGCCGTGCAGCCACAACACAGCCCGCCCGCCGCCACTGCCACCGCAGCGGGAGGCGCCATCCGGGTGCCGGGGTTACCTGTCGATTGGCGGCGCGGCCAGCAATGGCGTGGTGGTTTATGCTGGTGAAGCGTGGGGATCACGACTCATGAGGCGTAGTGTCGCTGTGGCTCCGCTACTGAACATATTTGTATCCTAGATAGTCCCGGCCTCGCGTGCCCGCTGGAATGACGGCGATGAGCGACCGGCAGGGATCCGTTGGAGGTGGTGCCGCCACCGCCAGTGATTGCGTTGCTTTTTTTTGTTACTTTTCAGCTGACGAGTGGGAGACGACTTTGGTGTAGTAGTTATGAAATGATGAAATCTCTCTTCAGGTAAGCCGGTAAGCTACCATATTTGCATCAGTACGACAAACATGTGTCCAAGTTTGCCTGCGAAATCAAAGGATTTTCTAAAATATGCAGATTATAATTACTAACAAGTAGTCATTCGTTAATTATTCATATAATTAGTACTATCCATCATTAGGGCAAGTAATTATAGGCTAGGCGAAGTAGGGCAACCGCGTTTGGAGTTGGACAAATATTTCACTGCCTACAAGTTTGATCGTCCCACAGAAACATTCATGTCAATGATAACTACGATGGTCATCGCGCCCTTTGAGAGCATTGTGGAAGTCCCAACCACTGTAGCTAACACCGAGAGGTGACATGCTGATAAAAGGTTCACGGTCTTGCATTGCTTCAGACGGTACCGCCTCTTATGAAGGGATATCATTGTCTCACTAACCGACACAGTCAGTACATATTTGGAAGACACTCACGATATATAACCCGAAGAAGCTTACACGGAACAACTACCGACGAACAAATTTAACGCAATGCCTTCTAGTTTCTTTGTTTTTCTCCGGTGTCTCAGGGCTCATAAATATTGAAAAGTCAAAGAAAGATATGTAAGCCTAGCGCAAGGCACATTTGAGAGGATTGCCGCTCTCCATATACATGTGATTTTGTTCTCAAGCATGTTCTTGATAACATACATATATATATATACTATAGGGTTGTCGAAGTTTAAGTTTGCATGAGTCTTATATCCATTCACGCAGATCATATATATACCATGCACCGTACTAATACCTCATGTGGAAACACCTTGCTTTCATGTGTTTCCTTTTGTTGGTCATCTAATAATCGTGAACTCAAACTGCACTCGGAAGGTAAGAAATGGCATCCTTGTTTGGAGTTAGTTATGGCGTGACGAGAAATGCATGTAAGATAAAATGCATGATGAAACAGATGAAGTTGCAGACCCATAATTTGATTTTGATCTCACCCATTAGCTTAGTACCAACGGAGTGCACATGATACTATTTAAAAGTTTCACCAAATATATTTTTCTTTCACCAAACAGATCAATTGTTTTTATAAGAAAAATGAAGTGCTACTAAAATTTGGACCCTAAACTCTACACACTTTCCCCCAATCAATGACCAGACACGGATTCCTTACGAAGATGATCCACCGGCAATATTTCGACACAGCGGCGCCCAACCTCTAGTCCTACTAAAGATCTCCCGGATCATCATCTTAAAGAGTTCCAGCACAGTCCATGATGCTTTGTCAATTCAGTTTATGCCGTCGAAAATTGTTGGCAAATCCGTGATGGAGGATACTTGGTGCAAAGATTGTCAGATTAGTTCAAGGATGAAATTATATTAACATCTATTCAGTCCAAGTAATATTATTAATTCGCAGTTAAAAAGCTGGTTGTTCAAAATTCGCTCTAGGAGACCAACAAGTTCACATCAGTGTATCAACTACCAACAATTACTTTATCGGCTGTTCTTAATTTTAATGCATTATAATCAGATGTGCACTAGAACTCTTAATAGTTGTATTACAGTTACCAAGTAGATATAAGCGATATCCTGATGGATTCTTAGTTCTTTAGTTCTAATGTACGGGCATCTGCAAGCTCAAGTTTCAGTGGAGTAGATGAAAATAAGCAGAGTGTTGTATAATCAGAACTGCAACTATCTACGGATGAAATTGACGCAGAGACAAAATACAGTAGTATTTGATATGCATAAGAAATCAAATCAAAACACACCCGCAGATTACTGTGGCTAGTTGACATAATATCTGGTGCTTAATCTACCAAACAAATTCAGACTACATCTCACTTCACAAGGAAAAAACAAATTCAACTACTGTATGGGGATAAAACATGAACTCTGGACTCTTATTTCTCAGGTGACTATGTTCAGTGCATCAAGCAGCTGTTTTCATCATTCAAATATCTGTCCCGACATCTCCTCCAAAACTTTAGGAGTGTTGTTTCCATGGCTAACGCGTGCTCCGCTAGCTCTGGATGCTGCTTCAGATAGTCGATGTAAGTTGAGACGACTCTCTCGGTGATACATCTGCACAATAAACCTCTGAGGCGAGGATCTGGAACCTACCAGAACTTCTGAGCTTGGTATATTTTATTAAATGCAGACTCAAATTTGACCATTGAAGACGTGTTTATCCAACAATGGAGTGGTCCAGGAAAATGTGATTTCGGGATGCAGGACAGCACATGTCCCTAAGAAACATATACTCCCTCCATCCAGAAATAAGTGACTTGGATTTGTTTAAATCCGCATGTATCTAAAACATGATTAGATATATGTGAATCTAGACAAATAGAAGTTAGTTCTTTCTGGATGGAGGGACTAGATAACTATACATGTACTTTTCACATTCAGGTGTAAAGTTTCCAATCATGCCCAGGTACACGTGGCTCATACATCTGTTCTGCCAAATATGAATTATTGAGCAGGAAGAGGTACTTCAGGCTTGGGTCAGAGCATAGCTCAGATTTTCTCAAGAGCAGATCCGTCAGATAACCGATCGTGTCAGCTCTCACGCCAGAAAGCCTTACATTGTGGTTATTGGGTACAAAGATCAAACCAGCCTCTGCTTCACCCAAAGACACGATGCAGTCCACAATCCATCGAGTGTTCCTGTGAACCTCTCCTCCTCCTCGCGGGGTTTCAATAGCCCATGAGTCATCACACTCGATCAGGGTCCTCACCTTCTCCATCGTGCTGGATATGGCCTCTTTTAGCTTGAACACTGATCTGGAGCACCGGCGGAAAAATAGCCTCTAGTCCCGGTTCATAAGGACCATTGGTCCCGGTTTCCGAACCGGGACCAATCACTCAAGACTAATGCTGGTCCCGGTTCGGGCACGAACCGGGATCAATGGGTCTTCACGTGGACGCGCGCGCGGCGAGGGGGGGGGGGGGGGGGGGGGGGGGGGGGGGGGGTGGATCATTGGTCCCGGTTCGTGGCACGTACCGGGATCGTTGGTCTCTGTATTTCGGGCTATTTTTGTACCACGACAGGTTTTTTTTTTCATTTATTTATTTGGTGTTTTGTATTCAATTTAATGGTACTACATATATACAGCAACAATGAAACCACGTATATATATATTACACATCATGATCACGAATATATTATACACCGTCTCATCCGTCGTGCTTGGTCAAAACATATTAATTACAAACGGTACTCACACGAATTTGATCTAATTTACATCTTTTTTTTATACTTCACCCTTCCAAATGAACCGGGTAATAGTACTCTTCTTTCGGATCTATGACTTGTTCTAATAAGAATCCGGCAATTTCCTCTTGAATTGCTTGCACGATAGAAGGCTGTCCCGCATCCGTTCGATCTAATTTAAAGAAGGAGATCAATATATATGAATGGAACTAAACACAACTGGTTGTAATAAAACAAAGTTGTGATTATTGTTTATTGTACTTCAATTTTTTTGATGTTCCGATCTGTGGCCTTCTCTTTGGTCGTCTAGCGAATGAACTCGCAGACATAGTATCCACATAAGTTATTCCCGGCTTCCTGCCTCAAGCACTTTACGAGAACGGAGTTCAATCAAAATAATAATCAAGCATGATAATGGTGGTATTGAAACTAGAATCAAAGAGATGCGTGGATCTAGCAAGTAGTACTTATAGTCAATGGTTGAAATGTAAGCTCTGGCTTCCAAACACCCCTAGTGTTGGCGGTGAACTGTTTCCAAGCCTTCTGGAGGCATTCCTACATATTCGCCCATTTTTCTAAAGGTTTGCGTTTCGAGTCCATGACTTTTACTACTCCGGTGTCAACAGCAATGATTAACGGAATATAGTGAAAACTGGACACACTAACAAAATATAACATGAGTCAATTATACGCTTAACATCGAGTAAGCGAAAATAGAATATATACAAGACAGTAACACTCACCCAGCGTTGTAAGGAAATAGTATTTCCCTTCTGTTGCTGAAATACGTCAACGTTTGTACCAAGTTATCCTCTGTCTCTTTGGGTTTTGTTTTTAGACTAACCTTATGAATGAAATTGCAGTCAACAAACCCAAGGTCATCGATTTATCCTTTGTTGCATTCGAGAATCTTCATTCTGCATATATAATTAGTATAGTGATGAGTAAGATTATACAAGCAACGAATGAGCTGAGCTAGAAAGACTTAATTATACAAATTAATAATACTTACAAACAATAGGCACCGATGATAGTTTTATCGAGGGTGTCTCGTTGGTAAAACTGAAATAATTCTGAAAATTCAATCAGTAGGAAGCCATCTCCATAACTGTAATGGTGGTGTTTATATCAAGCATAGATCCAGGTTTTGGATTCAGCACAGGCTTGCATGTACCACTTATGCAATCTTCGTATTTTGTTGGTAGATCTTTGACTAACTCGGGTTTGAAGAGAGGAGCCCCGTACCGGTATACGTATGCTATTTCTTGGTACCCCTGGAACTCATCCATATGGCTCATGTACTCAGTAATAGACAGTCCATATAATTTGGCATTTTCTCCGTACAGTTGAACAAACTTCGGATCATGCCGCTCCTGGGTTCTCCACTCATTGGTATCGTACACTTTGAGCGGTTCGATCGATTGATTTTTCTGTTGTCCGAGCTATGCAACTTCTTTCCCGACTCTCCGCTCTTTTGGCTCAGCCAACTTGGTAATAGAACGATTATAGTCTGATGTGAGCGCTATGGGTTGGTGAAGCTGAATCTCAAGCGCGGCTGCTTTGGTTTTATCTTCTGCGGTGACCGGGAAGAATGACTCTATCGGCTTTTTCTTGTTAGCCATGTCAATCTTCCACTTTTCATAATGGGCAGCTGCGGCCGCAGCAATTTGCTCATCTGTCTTCTCGCAAGGTAGCTTCTTCATATTCTTATGAGTTACTTTTGGGAGGGGTGATAGCTTATGTTTCGGTGATCAGAACGTGCTCTTGCTGCTGCTGCTGATGCTGCCCCTCTTAGTGTACTTTCTCTTTTGTCTCTGAGGCTCAGGGGACGGAGACGGCTGACGCGGTGGCGGAGGCGGTTGAGGCGGCGATGGAGACGGTTGCGCTGAGTGGTGAGGCAGTGAAGGCGATGGTTGCGCTGGAGAATGATGAGGTGGCGTCGAAGGTGGATTGCTGCTCTGAGGAGTGGGTGGCCTTGGCGGCACATAATTTGAAAGCACGATGTGCTCCTTTGGCCATACAATAGTCCCCTCTTTGGCTTCTCCTAGTTCAGTCAGCTCCATATCTTCCCCTGCCGGTGGCTCCGCTCCACGTCCCCGGTGGAGCCGAGATGGAGAGTGAAATCACGGCGCGTCACCGCTAGATGCTCGCGTGGAAGAGGGCGCTACCCCGGTAAATTTTCTGTTGACTCATTATATAGAGCATTGATCCAACCTGATATTCTAGTGGTTGATAATTCTAAAATTTGGAACATGAAAATACCACTTAAAACGATGATTTTTGCTTGGTACCTTCGTAAAGGGGTCATTCTCACAAAGGATAATCTTGTTAAGAGGAATTGGCAAGGAAGTACACAATGTATTTTTTGTCATCATAATGAGACAATTCGGCATTTATTCTTCCGATGCAAATTTTCTCGTACTATATGGTCAATCATCCATGTAGCCTCTGGTTTATCTCCTCCACGTTCGGTTACCAATATATTTGGTAATTGGTTGCACGAGATATACGATAAATATGGGACTTTATTTAGGGTGGGAGCGCTTGCCATTATTTGGTTGCTTTGGCTATGTAGAAATGACAAGATTTTTAATAACATTGTGTCTTCTTCTCTTCAGGTGATCTATCGAGCCATGGCTATCCTACGATTATGGACTACTCTCCAATGTATGGAGTCTCGTGACTTGTTTGTGGCGGGGTGTACGCGATTGGAGGCCACGGCGAGGGACATTTTCTCCCGACATGGATGGCAGCGTGACCTGCGGATAGACCTGCCTTAGATCGACGTGTGCCGTCATTTTTTATCATTCTTGTAATGTTGATACTTTTGTTCTGGTTACTTTCTCTTTGGTTGATTGGCTTTGTGCATCCTAGCTATGCAGAGGCCGGGTGTAAACATTATGAATAATAATAAATCGTCCATTTCTAAAAAAAATTCAAGGTCCCTAATATTAGCGTTTTTATGGTGTCGTGATGGCGCATCTCAGATGGCGGTGGATGCGCTATATTGAATAATATTACCCTAGCTTCAACTCCATCTCAGTGACGTTTATGGCATTGAGAAACTTGTGGGATTGTGTCTTCACCGGGAGTGTGCTCCGTCTTTGTGTCGTGTTGATCTCGTCGCCGATCTGGTCATGGCAGCCTTGGAGTGAGGCAGTGCAGACTACTGCTGGTTTGTGGTGGATGGTGGAGAATCCGACCGCTTGATAGGCGGGGTGGCGCTGGCCCCGGATCCGGCGTTGAAGATGCTCGATGGGATCCTCCGGCCGATGTTGCATAGGAGCAGGCTAGATCCGGTCTTATGAGGCTGGTGGTTATTGCGGCTCATTGACGCCTTATGGCTAGGGGTTTCTTCAGTGCTAAAGTGTAGACCGACTGCTGGTGATCTTCTTCTTCTCCGGCGACGACGAAGGATTTGGGTTCTTAGTAGTTGCGGCGAGGACGGTTTGCAGTTGTTCAACCGTTTGTTTTCTCCTTGTTTTCTGTTACTTGTATGTGTTTTATCTTTGTATTGCTACAGTTATAAATACAAGTAATGTATGCCTGCGGGCGTACATATTCAAAAAAAGATAAATTTCTCTTACGAAAAATAGTAACCTGATTGAATTGGAAAACATGTAGATGAGTCACTACCATGTTGGCCCAAGACCCACTTGTCAGCCACATTTGACTGTTCTCAAGTAACAATGCAACACATACCGAACCTAAAATTCTGATCTATCATGCTCAAAACGAGTAGCATTTAATTGTCTTTAGCACTAGCGATTCCACCGGTGTGGATACTGACTCACTAACAATGTCTCCGATCACAAATTTATCATGCTCAAAATTGATCGAGCAACGGAAGGGTCGAGACAGGATCGATCACAGATGTTTCTGACTAATGATGATTGCTGGAGTGTGCTCGCTTGTGGGTGGAACAATAGCCTGCTCGAGTGAGGGTGATGGGCGGCTGCGGGGATCCGTCGGAGGTGCTGCCGCTGCAGGTGATTGCGTTGCTTTTTGTTAATTTTCACTGACCAGTGAGCGTGGAGACCCGCCCTAGCTTCAGTTATGAAATCTCGCTCATGCTAACCAAAACCTACCATATTTGCATCGCTAGAACAAAAATGTGTGAAGTTTGCCTGCGAAGCCATAGGAACCACTAACAAGTAGTCATTCTGTGTATTCAGAAAATTATGCATTACAACTTACAAGGACAAAGATTTCAATGCCTATAATTCGAGTGTCATGTGAAAATACTCACGTCAATTATAACTAGGAACCCCGTAAAAAAAATTATAACTAGGAAGGTCACTGAGTCTGCCCATACTATTTTGATCACTGTAGCTGCTAAAGCTAGCACCGAGAGGTGACATGGTGTTGAAGGGTTCACGCTCCAGCCACATTCAATACAGCACCTCCCTGTAAGAGCATGTACCGAATTCCAGGTGGCCGGCGCAATCTCAACAAATTTGGAAGGCACCATTAATATATCACTTGAAGAAACTTGTATGCCTCAACTACTAATAAACGAGCAGAACAAAATGCCTTCCGGGTTCTTTGTTTTCCTCCAATGTCTCACAACTCACAAAAATACGGAATGGGGAACGTATGAAATGTAAGCCTAGCATGGCAGGTTTGGGAGGATTATCGCTCTCGATCTACTTGTAGTTTTAGTTCTTGAAAACATGTACATATATGTATAGAGATGTCATTATGGAAGCATGAGTTTGCATTAATTTATCGTTCATTCACACGGATAATATGTCATGTACGGATGTATCATACAAGAGCTCATGTGGAAACATCTTTGACATAGGTATAACCTACATGCACCTGCATTGGCATACCTGGTGTGGCTCAATGGAAGGCCCACTCTATGACCTGCCAAGGTCCACGAAGTCCAAAACAGTTCGGCTAATATGAAGTCCATATAAACACGGACTCTAAGCTTGCAAGACAAGGAAAGCTCAAGACTAGAGTTCGAATCCAACTTGTAACCGAGTCGTATTGGTACCCGAGACCTAATCTCCTCATATATAAACGCTGGGAGGGGCCATCGAGGAAGGAAGAGATACAACACAATAGATCTAGACAACACTCGTAGCATACACACCTGCCAGATTCAATTTGCGCATCCACCGCCATCAGCGATATTGTAACTTTCGGTTCTTCATCAATCAAGAGCAGACAAGTAGGAGTAGGGGGGGGGGGGGGGGCTGAATCTAGGTAAATATCGTGTCCCACGTTACTTGTCTGTTAGCCGAACGAGATCTCCAGTTCATCCCTCTTCCTTTAAACCCAAGTCCATAACAATGGACATTGATATGTTAACCCCTCGTCAATCTTGCTTTCATTTATGTTCTCGTGTTTTTCATTTAAGAAGTTTAAATACAAATTGTATTCACAAGATAGGAAATACCGTGTATGGTGTTAGTTGTGGTTTAATGACAAATACATGTAACATAGCATGTGTGATGAAACACATAGAATTACGGACCCTTAACCAGATTCCAATCTCACCTATTACATTTTGGTAAGTTAGTACCCATAGATTTCCCATGATGCCGTTTGAAAGGTCTTTGAACGGAACATGAAATTTTCCTCATCTCATTAAAAAAAGGTAGAAAAGGAACGACCGATTAATTTATGGAATACCAGAAAAAACCGGTACAACCGCATAAGCCAACTTTCATAGAAAGCGAAAGTTACCAAGGCACACCCAACTGACTTTGCTCACGACGTACACCACAGAGAAGAAACACCACCGAGATACCACATGAACTCATTGTCATCACTTCTCCTCGAGCAAGAGACCCCGACTTCACTACACACCTACACACATCACTAGCAGAGTGCTCTCCGCAACAGTGAAATGAAGTCACATAAAATCGCCCAAAGAAAGTCTTCTACACATGCCAACATTTAGATAATTCTGATTACGAGAGCGAGGAGCAAAGGAGAAACATGCAAGGTTGGTGCTGCCAAAGAATCGTCGAGTTGAGCAACTGTCGACAATCATTATCACAACGACCTCGTGGACATGCCGAAGAGTCGACTACTACAACATTGTCGCGAACTCCCATATCATTTATATGCATTGCCGTTGCTACACAAGTTGTTGGCAAAACCACCTCCAACTCTGGTCCCTCGTATCGGAAGGAACTCCAAGCACGATGCCCACAAGAGAGGAGCACCGTTGACTATACCATTTAAGAATTCGAACATATCAACAATTTCCTGATCTGGAAATGAAGGTCAGAGAGAGAAGCAACTTTCTCTAATGATCCATGAAAGATGGAGACACCCAAGTGTACACTATATGATGATAACAAGATTTTACACTACTCTAATATGTTAGATCCATCTCAACAATCTTGTGAAATGAAATTCAATTTTCTAATCAAGATATGTATATCATTTAAGACGTGTGTTGCACTAGGTATCAGTTTTCATGAAATACCATCCATCTTCTTAGAAACATGGATTAGATATAGACACACAAGTGTGCACGCACGCGCATGCACAAATTGATTTTCATATATTGAATTCGTCAGGATAGCGTCGATCTTCATTTTAATTATCCTCCTCTTTCCTCCAGCTAGGGCTAACGCTGAGAAGTGCCATAGTATGACTTATTGGTTCTAATTCTTGGATAACTGAAATATGTTCTCCTTCAAGAAAAAATACAGCTATATGCGAACAATCATTCACTTCTGTAGGAAATATAGCCATGCACAAACAATCAAATTGAAAGGCACCGGCGACAGGCCCACACCAGATATGCTGGCGCCTCAGCTAAGTATAATATCTTGCCTTCATTTATCCACCCACACCGGAAACAAAGCTTGTGGTTAGAGCAGAACAAAATGAACTAGACACCCAATTAAAAAATCCAATAGCTACCTTGCAATTTTTTAGTTGCTAGTTACTACAGCACATGAAGCGTCACTAGGGATGTAAGCGGCGCACCATTTATTAGTACTCTAGTTCAATAAAGTTTGCTTTTGCCCCCCAAAAAAAGAACTAACAAGTTAAATAAACGGAACTTGCGGATACCATTTATGTGTCATTTACATCCCTAAGCGTCACTAATCTTTACCTTTAGCGACGATGTTGTAGGTATTTGAACTAGGTATCATGGTGCATTCAGTGATCATCAACATCTCCCTCGGCGCGTCTCAAGATCCGGACGCCATCGAATCACGTGTGTACAATGGGAAGAGCCCGACCGAACAGCCTGACGACATTGGTGATGGAGGGAAGTCTCAACTTCGTGGCTGCAGGGATCCAGTGTACGTGGGCCTTGTTGACTTCCTGGATGAGGACTTTATGAACCCCAAGGTGCATATCAGGGTGAAGTTGCAGCTCGGCATCAACGTATCCATGCTGATCGGAGCAGGCATCATGTCCTCCATGCTCGCCAAATGAATGTAGCCGGCCTGAAGCTGGAACATCAAACAATTTAATTTTCTCAGGACATCGTTGGGTGGTACACCTGCCTACCGATAAACAGACTAAATGAAATGCTTTCTGTTTCTTTGTTTCCATCCAGTATCTCAAAGCCAATAAGTATATTGAACGGGAATGGGAAGAAAAGTAAGCCTAGCGCGACACATTCACAAGGATTATCACCCTCAATCTACATGAAGTTTTATTTCCGAGTAGTTCATGGGAGCATACATATATAGAGGATGGGGGTGTCTTTCAAGAAGTGTGAGTTTGCATGTTAGTTTGGTGATCATTCACATATATAGTATGTTCTTTTTGGTGGTTATTTAAAACCCCAAATAAAAATTGCACTCACAAAGTAAGAACTGTTATCTATGGTTGGTGTCAATTGTGGCGTAGAAAGAAGTGCATGCAAAAAATGCATAAAGAAACATATAAAGTCACCAAAATCTTATTTTGATCTCCAGCCATAGACCTCAAGAGGCTTCAATTGCGAGCCACCATGGGGCGGGCTGGGGACGAGCTGGCCAGGGAGGTCACTGCAATAGCAGCAGCGAGGGAGAAGAGGAAGCATACGAGGCTACTCATGGATCATAGGCCTGGCCGGGACTGAAGTAGTTCTATTAGCCCTACCGCTAGGGTGGTTGTTTTGCTCGACATTCAGAAGAGAAAAGTGCACAGGATTACAGAGTAGTATCAAGGACAAATTTCTCTGTGCGATTGAAAAAATTGTAACCTGATTGACTTGGAAAACATGTTAGATGAGCCACTACAATGTTGGCCCAAGACCCACTTGTCAGCCACATGTAACAGTTAATCGAATTGTCAATGATTGACAGAGCAAGTCATCCGGGCACACTAATTGAGAGCAGATAACTAAGTCAACTAGCAGTATCATAAACCGTATCATGTTCCAGAGCATACATGTTACAAGATAAACTGAGCTTCAGGTCACTGATGTGGTAATGTACCACCTAGAAATGGTACACATAAATTTGAAAATAAGCTAGTGCGAGATCACGACGGTGGTCTGGCAGCTTGAGCTCCTTGAGAGATCCCTAGATTCCCCAGTATCCATTGCCGAAAATACTGGAGCTCTTCATCTACTAGTGAGTGTCCAAGATTTGGATAAATCTGATAACTAGTTCAGAAACATTATAGTCAGAGAAGGTTAAATGTCGAAGCTCCAATTTGTTTTGAAATTTATTTGTCATAGCTTTGAGTATGTCTCATCGCTACCTTGAATTCGCAGGCCATGCCAAGCTCTTGGCGAGAAATGCACACCTGGCGTTCCCAGCTTCAAATAGTACCAGCCCGTCCACCATCCAATGGAACCATAATACCGGTGTATGCATTTTTTCAAGAATTATGGGGCGCTTTTAAAGACAACACATTTACAAGTAGAATTTTTTTTATCAAATTTACAAGTAGATTTAGGTATGAAATATTCAGTTTAACTGTGGTTGATGCGCTGTTATTACTTTTCTGGCTTAATAAGGTGGCACCCTCTTGGCGAAATGATTTGTTTAAAGGAACTGAACCACTGCAAACAACACATGTCACATCCACCTAAACTAGAAATATTGATGCATATTTCAGTGCTTCACCTCCTTGGCTTAGTCCACAAACCAAAATGTTCGTAGACTCTATTCAGTATAACAACCCAGTCTATTCAGTGTATCCAGACTGCAGGTACTCTGCTGTTTGTAACCACTGACTTGTACAATGTATGATGTCCTTGAATTGTCAAGAGGATTCTAGAAGTGTTAATCTGCTGAGGAGGAAATGCTGTCATATTGTTCTGAAGTAACAGTGCCACATATGCTGAACCTAAAATTCTTATTTATCATGCTCAAAACGTACGAATCTAGACATCTCAGTAACACAAGTTAACAGGGAACATGGAGCGGTTATTGCTGGATTGGTTGAGCAATGCAATTGCAACAGTTATAGGAACCTCCGGGATGCCGAACCACACATTGATCGCATCATCACCTGCAACAACAGCGCAACTAATTGGTTGAGCAATCGGATGAGAGAGCATCCATCGCGCGATGTTTTCCCCCTCAAATCGAGATTCGTGAAGAACAATTGAGCACCACGCGTACCGTAGCAGGCGATGGGGGTGGTGGGGGCGGTCGGGAAGGATAGGCGGAACTCGGGGACGGTGGAGAAGTAGGGGGGCGATCTGGGCGCAACTCTGCTCGCCCGTCTTGGCGGAGCCGTGCAGCCACAACATAGCCCGCCCGCCGCCACTGCCACCGCAGAGGGAGGCGCCATCTGGGTGCCGGGGTTACCGGTCGATTGGCAGCGCGGCCAGCAATGGCGTGGTGGTTTATGCTGGTGAAGCGTGGGGATCACGACTCACGAGGCGTAGTGTTGCTGTGGCTCCGCTACTGAACATATTTGTATCCTAGATAGTCCCGGCCTCGCGTGCCCGCTGGAATGACGGCGATGAGCGACCGGCAGGGATCCGTTGGAGGTGGTGCCGCCACCGCCAGTGATTGCGTTGCTTTTTTTTGTTACTTTTCAGCTGACGAGTGGGAGACGACTTTGGTGTAGTAGTTATGAAATGATGAAATCTCTCTTCGGGTAAGCCGGTAAGCTACCATATTTGCATCAGTACGACAAACATGTGTCCAAGTTTGCCTGCGAAATCAAAGGATTTTCTAAAATATGCAGATTATAATTACTAACAAGTAGTCATTCGTTAATTATTCATACAATTAGTACTATCCATCATTAGGGCAAGTAATTATAGGCTAGGCGAAGTAGGGCAACCACGTTTGGAGTTGGACAAATATTTCACTACCTACAAGTTTGATTGTCCCACAGAAACATTCATGTCAATGATAACTACGATGGTCATCGCGCCCTTCGAGAGCATTGTGGAAGTCCCAACCACTGTAGCTAACACCGAGAGGTGACATGCTGATAAAAGGTTCACGGTCCTGCATTGCTTCAGACGGTACCGCCTCTTATGAAGGGATATCATTGTCTCACTAACCGACACAGTCAGTACATACTTGGAAGACACTCACGATATATAACCCGAAGAAGCTTACACGGAACAACTACCGACGAACAAATTTAACGCAATGCCTTCTAGTTTCTTTGTTTTTCTCCGATGTCTCAGGGCTCATAAATATTGAAAAGTCAAAGAAAGATATGTAAGCCTAGCGCAAGGCACATTTGAGAGGATTGCCGCTCTCCATATACATGTGATTTTGTTCTCAAGCATGTTCTTGATAACATACATATATATATATACTATAGGGTTGTCGAAGTTTGAGTTTGCATGAGTCTTATATCCATTCACGCAGATCATATATATACCATGCACCGTACTAAGACCTCATGTGGAAACACCTTGCTTTCATGTGTTTCTTTTTGTTGGTCATCTAATAATCGTGAACTCAAACTGCACTCGGAAGGTAAGAAATGGCATCCTTGTTTGGAGTTAGTTATGGTGTGACGAGAAATGCATGTAAGATAAAATGCATGATGAAACAGATGAAGTTGCAGACCCATAATTTGATTTTGATCTCACCCATTAGCTTAGGACCAACGGAGTGCACATGATACTATTTAAAAGTTTCACCAAATATATTTTTCTTTCACCAAACAGATCAATTGTTTTTATAAGAAAAATGAAGTGCTACTAAAATTTGGACCCTAAACTCTACACACTTTCCCCCAATCAATGACCAGACACAGATTCCTTACGAAGATGATCGACCGGCAATATTTCGACACAGCGGCGCCCAACCTCTAGTCCTACTAAAGATCTCCCGGATCATCATCTTAAAGAGTTCTAGCACAGTCCATGATGCTTTGTCAATTCAGTTTATGCCGTCGAAAAATGTTGGCAAATCCGTGATGGAGGATACCTGGTGCATAGATTGTCAGATTAGTTCAAGAATGAAATTATATTAACATCTATTAAGTCCAAGTAATATTATTAATTCGCAGTTAAAAAGCTGGTGGTTCAAAATTCGCTCTGGGAGACCAACAAGTTCACATCAGTGTATCAACTATCAACAATTACTTTATCGCCTGTTCTTAATTTTAATGCATTATAATCAGATGTGCACTAGAACTCTTAATAGTTGTATTACAGTTACCAAGTAGATATAAGCGATATCCTGATGGATTCCTAGTTCTTTAGTTCTAATGTACGGGCATCTGCAAGCTCAAGTTTCAGTGGAGTAGATGAAAATAAGTAGAGTGTTGTATAATCAGAACTGCAACTATCTACGGATGAAATTGACGCAGAGACAAAATACAGTAGTATTTGATATGCATAAGAAATCAAATCAAAACACACCCGCAGATTACTGTGGCTAGTTGACATAATATCTGGTGCTTAATCTACCAAACAAATTCAGACTACATCTCACTTCACAAGGAAAAAACAAATTCAACTACTGTATGGGGATAAAACATGAACTCTGGACTCTTATTTCTCAGGTGACTATGTTCAGTGCATCAAGCAGCTGTTTTCATCATTCAAATATCTGTCCCGACATCTCCTCCAAAACTTTAGGAGTGTTGTTTCCACGGCTAACGCGTGCTCCGCTAGCTCTGGATGCTCCTTCAGATAGTCGATGTAAGTTGAGACGACTCTCTCGGTGATAGCTCTGCACAATAAACCTCTGAGGCGAGGATCTGGAACCTTCCAGAACTTCTGAGCTTGGTATATTTTATTAAATGCAGACTCAAATTTGACCACTGAAGATGTGTTTATCCAACAATGGAGTGGTCCATGAAAATGTGATTTCGGTATGCAGGACAACACATGTCCCCAAGAAACAGTGACTTGGATTTGTTTAGATCCGCATGTATCTATACCTAAAACATGGTTAGATACATGCGAATCTAGACAAATAGAAGTCAGTTATTTCTGGACAGAGGGAGTAGATAACTATACATGTACTTTTCACATTCAGGTGTAAAGTTTCCAATCATGCCGAGTACACATGGTTCATACATCTGTGTTGCAAAATATGAGTTATTGAGCAGGAAAAGGTACTTCAGGCTTGGGTCAAAGCATAGCTGGGATTTTCTCAGGAGCAGATCCGTCAGATAACCGATCGTGTCATCTCTCACGCTAGAAAGCCTTACATTGTGGTTATTCGGTACAAAGATCAAACCAGCCTCTGCTTCACCCAAGGACACGATGCAGTCCACAATCCATCAAGTGTTCCTGTGAACCTCGCCTCCTCCTCACGGGATCTCAATAGCCCACGAGTCATCACACTCGATCAGGGTCTTCACCTTCTCCATCATACTGGATATGGCCTCTTTTAGCTTGAACACTGATCTGGAGAAGCAAAGATGCATTACCTTCAGGTCGACCAACTCCGCTGATTTTATCATGTTGTCAAATTCCCAACGGACGCTTATATACATGTCTAACACGGCTCGTAGATTCTCCGCCTTGAAATCAGAGACGATGTTGTAGATGAAGATGAGCATCTTGGAAATGCTCGCTTCCCCAAACCGTTTGACAGCCGTCATCTCGTGGTGAGTTGAGAGTAGCTCTACTATATTGTGGACGATCATAGTGAGACCCCCCGGATCCACCTCTCGACCAATCCTCGTAGCGACGACAATGAATCGTCTTGGATCCGGAGGTGCCACTGCGAGCCACGCTAGCCCCACGGTGGGCGCCAACTGTCGTGGTGGTGTCACGACAGATGCCATGGATAGGCTAAAGGTGGGGCCAATATGCACTAGAGGAATCCAGGGAGGGATAGTGTGGTGATTCCACACACAGATGCTTTGTATTCTCCAAGTTCACTAAGTTTACAGATGCTCCTTGAGCTGTGTTGGGGAGAGGAGTGATGGCTCAATGCACGGTGCCTAGAAAAGTGTTGGTGCAGTGTTGATGTAGAGCTCGTTGGGAACCCCAAGAGGAAGGTATGATGAGCACAGCAGCACGTTTCCCTCAGTTATGAAACCAAGGTTTAATCGAACCAGTAGGAGCAAGGAAACACCTCAGAGGTGTTACTAGCTGAGCTTGGTAGGGCGCACTACCGGTGCTAGTAGCAACGTGGAGACCTGCACAACACAACCATAGAACTTTGTCCCCAACTTGCGATGAGGTTGTCAATCTCACCGTGTTCTGCAGAAAACAAAGGATTAAACATATCGAATGGAAAGAAGTAAAAGTTTGCAGAAAATAAACACAAAGCAGTAAACAGTTTATAGATTGTATGTAAAAAAAAGGACCGGGATCCATAGTTCACTAGAGGTGGCTCTCCTTAAGATAGATAACATGCTGGGTGAACAAATTATAGCGGGGCAATTGACAAACACCGAGAAAGCAATACATGCATATACTAATCATCTTGACTCCTTTGAGACTTGATTGGGCATTACAACATTATACATAGACCGCCATCCAACTGCATCTATGACTAATCATCCACCTTCAGGTTATCATCCGAACCCCCTCTAGTATTAAGTTGCAAGCAACAGATTATTGCTTTATGAATTGCGTGTAAAGTAAACAATATGATTGTTCTATGAACAAAGGATTGTTGTTTTCTCCCTAGTAGCAACAACACATCTAGTACCTTAGAGATTTCTGTCACTTCCCCTGATTACCAGAGGCATGAACCCACTATCGAGTATAAATACTAACTCTTGGAGTTGCTAGCATCTACTTGGCCAAGATAGCTACTAACAACAGAAACCATGCAAGATCACAAATAACAAAGACATGATAGAATCAATAATCAATCTGAAATAGCATCTCAATATCCATCGGATCCCCGCAAACACAACATGTAGAATTACAAATAGATGATCTTGATCATGAACGGAGCTCACAAGATCTAAACATGAAAGCACAAAGGAGGAGAACCAACCATCTAGCTATTACATGGATCCGTAGTCCAAGGATGAACTACTCACGCATCACACTAGAGGCTTGCATGGTGATGAAGAAGGCCTCCAGGGTGAATTCCCCTCTCCGGCAGGGTGCCGGGAAGAGCTTCAGATCCCTCCTGATCTAGGGATGGAGATGACGGCGGCTACAGACTCTTTTGTGGATTTTTGATCGGACACTTACGGTTTTCGTCTCGAGGGCATCTAATAGGCGGAAGGAGAGGCCGAGGGGGTGCCGAAGGAGGCCAGACCACCCCCTGGCGCGGGCCAGGCTGGGCCGCACGGCCAGGTGGTGTGGTGGCCCCCTGGCCCCTCTCCGTCTCGTACTCTAGCGTCTGATGACTTTCAGAAAAATAGGCACTTTGGCTTTTGTCCTGTCCAATTCCGAGAATATTCATTTTCTGACTTTTCTGGAACCAAAAACAGCAGAAAACAGGCAGCTGGCACTGTGGCTCTTGTTAATAGGTTAGTCCAAGAAATCATAAGAAAAGTACTCCAAAGTTGGAATAAAACACAAGAAAGTGGATAAAACCAAGCATGGAACATCAAAAATTATAGATACATTTGCAATGTATCAACATCCCCAATCTTAACTCCTGTTCGTCCTCGAGTAGGTAAGTGATAAAAAGAAAGAATAATTTTTGAGGTGACATGCACCATCAAAGACTTGATCAAAGTATTTGCAAAACATTCAAAGCTGGGATCATAGTACTTCAATCATAACATGAAAGACAAGGTTCTAGCAATAAGCAAAGAAACTATGATGCAACATGAAAAGGCACAAACAAAAGATTCATGAATAACAACGCTTTGCAAGACGTTTGTTTGTTTCACATAAAGAAAACATAGGATAATAGTATTCAGCTTGTCCCTCAATAGAGTAGCAAATATAAATGCATAGGACACCTTCAAAGTTCATAAGAGTGACTAGATACAATAGTTTAAAACAAGCAATATCAAAGTATGCATCAATCAACTAGGCTTGGGACAATGCACATAGAACTAAGAATGACCACTATGCTCTCAAAGTAAGTGCATAAAGATAGAAGGTGGAGACTCAATGTAATGGTGGAAGAAAAGCCTTTGTAAAAGGAAGTTGGGATTCAAGTCTCATAAAGAGCTTCCAAAAATTATGGTACTTATAGCTTTCAGTTCTCATTGCCCCTATCATAAGCATCTTGAAGTGATTAAGGTTAAAGTGAACAAACTATGGTGTACATGCTTGACGAAGTATAAGTCAAAAATCTCATGTCCCTTGTATACGAGGGCCGCTCCTCATGCTACTCAAGTTTAGTCACCGGTAAGTTCTTGTCATCGTAAGTACATGTGTATCATAGAGAACCGCCAACGGGGTACCCCTTGCCCGATGATATGGAAGAATCCCCATATCAAAATGACAAGGCAAGCAGACAACAAGCATCTCAGCATTCTTCTTATTTACCATGGGAATATGGTGCTTTTTTCTCTCTTTCCTCTTTTCATAGTATCTCTTTTTTTCTCTTTTTCTCAATATAGGACTCTTTTTTTATTAGAAGAATGCTTCATAGACAACTCATTATGGTTACGCTGCAGGTTTCCACCATGTCAGCATGGATTAGACCAGCGGCCTAGGCGTTTCTCTAACACATATACATAACTTCATGGACTTACAAGCTCCCCTTTCATTTCACATCGACGACATCCATATACAAAAGAGCATGATATCAACTAGGTACAAGTACCAAGTGCAATGTTGAAAGCGTTCCCCATGAAAGCATGGTTCTGCTAATTCCCGACAAATAAGTGCAAGCATATACAACATAGAAGACACAATGGTTCAAGTTTATTAAGGGCAAGAAAAGTAAAGTGTGCCATCAAGTTCGTGAGAGCTTTAATCACTAGTTTTCTCATAACAAGTTTAATTTGGAAGGTAAACAAAAGCATGAATATACTTGGAATAGCATAAGCTAATAGGTAGGTATGGTGGACTCTTTGGAATAACCAAGGAGTTGGATGCATGCGTGGAACTCATACTTTGTTGTGGAGGCTAGCAAAAGACTAGGAGCGACAAACTAAGAGAGCAATAATGGCCATAATCATGCAGAGCAACAAAACATCATTGATCAAAGCATAAAGTGATACTACAAGTTGAAAACTAAAGGATCATAAAGGCTATGGTGACTTTGGATAGTCATAACATGGTGTGAGCATGTGCCAAGTCAACCCAAATAAAGCATCAAAGGAGAATACCCCTATACTATGCTTTAATATGCTAAAACAACGCATGATTCATCCAAGGCACATGAAGCAATCTCAATTGTTTATAACAAGTCATGCTACAGCAAAGAATACTAAGCATAAAGCCAAAACAATATCAAGAATGGCATGACAAAACATAGGCCACAGTAAAAAATGAGCTCTTTTTACCACATAAGCATAAACTTTACTACTCTTTTCCAAACCAAACCAAACTATTTGCAAACCAATGTATGAAAGAGGGGGTCCAACCAATTTATTCAGAAAACTAAGCAAACAAAAGAAAACTAAAACCAAAACGAAAACGAAAAAGAAGACGCTCCAAGAAAAACACAACTATGCATGAAATAATAAAAATGAAGTGTTTGGAAGAAACCTGGGATTTTTATTGATGAAGAAGGGGATGCCCAAGGCATCCCCAAGCTTTGACGCTTGTACTTCTTGGATATTTCTTGGGGTGACACGCGTGGCATCCCCAAGCTTTAGCTTTAGTCCATCCTTTATCTCATTACTCATTCCTTCCATACACCTGAAATTTTTCCTTCATACAAAACTTCACACAATCTTTATTAGCAACATTAGTGCACTCAAGATAAATAAGTCTTAAGGTTCAGTTCTAACACCAAATAAACTTTCATTAGAACACTAGCTACTGTAGCACTTCTCTCAAAAAGCTCAATTCCCCAAAAGAACTCAAGAAGAAACTAACAAGAAGCAAATGCAAAAAATGGCAGAAATCTGTCAAAACAGACCAGCAGGTAAAGACGAATTTTTTAGAAGACCTTCTGTTGCTCAAATCAAAAAGTGTTGAACTAACGAAAGTTAGGTAACAACCTGGTACAGAAGCACAAAAAATTAAAGCTCAATCCAACATACAGAGCTCTGTCACGAATGTTTACGGTGAAGCACAGAAATCTGTTTCGGGACAGCAACTTTCCCAATCATTACTTCTCTCTCATTAGAGATTGATCTTGGCACAAAAGGCAAATAAAAAGGATAAGAAGAGGTTATTACAGAGCTAATAACTTCCAAGACTCATCTAAAACTTTTGGGTTATCTCCCAATAAGTACTTTTCTTTAACGCCTTTAAGTTAGGCATAAGAAGCAATGAAAGAATCAAGTGCTCTCAAATGAAAAAGCGTTAAGAACAATACCAAAAATATTTTCAACAAGGCAAGGTATATCATCCAAATAAGTTCTAGAGGATCCTCTCTCAATGCTCTTAGGTTTACTACTCTCATCAAAAGGGTTTGCAGGAACAATCCAATCAAGATTCTTTTCTATGGCATCATGTATTGCTACTAGTTTGAAGGATATTGGTATCTTAGGTTCCTCCCCATTAGGTTCGGTTTTGTTAATCTTTTCTCATGTACCAAAAACATCTACACATGAGCCTAGCATATTGAAATGTTCAAAGACTTTTCTAGCTTCCTTGGCAACATCATAGAATTCCTTAAACAATGTTTCTAGAATAAAATCTCTCTTTTCAAGGTTTTCAATTTCTTTAAGCTTGAGAAACATTACTTGCATTAAGGGGTTGAGGTTAACAAACCTAGCTTCTAATATGTGAATTAAAGAAGCTGCAGCAATCTCATAGTTTGGAGCAAGTTCTACAAGGGATCTATCCTCAGTATCCTCATGCTTACTAACATGATTAAAGAATTCTTCAATGTTATCTTTCCCAATTATAGAACCACTACCAATTGGAAGGTCTTTCAGGGTGAATTTGGGGATCAACATGGTGAGTTAGGGAAGGGGTGACAACTAAAGGAGACTTAATTTTTTTGTGTTTTTGAATAAGAAAGCAAACAAGTAAAACTAATTTTTTTGTGTTTTTTGAATAACAGAACAAGCAAACAAAGCAAAAAGAAAACTAAGCAAAACAAAAACAACAAAGTAAAGATATTGGTTATGAGGGACTCCCCTTGTGAAGATGTCCTTGACTCCCAGGCAATGGCGCTAGAAAATCGCTTGATGGCTCAATGCACGGCGCCCAGAAAAGTGCTGGCGCAGTGTTGATGTAGAGCTCGTTGGGAACCCCAAGAGGAAGGTATGATGAGCACAACAGCAAGTTTCCCTCAGATATGAAACCAAGGTTTAATCGAACCAGTAGGAGCAAGGAAACACCTCAAAGGTGTTACAAGCTGAGCTTGGCAGGGCGCACTACCGGTGCTAGTAGCAACGTGGAGACCTGCACAACACAACCACAGAACTTTGTCCCCAACTTACGATGAGGTTGGCAATCTCACCGTGTTCTACGGAAAACAAAGGATTAAACGTATCAAATGGAAAGAAGTAAAAGTTTGCAGAAAGTAAACACAAAGCAGTAAAAAGTTTATAGATTGTATGTAAAAGAAAAGGACCGGGATCCATAGTTCACTAGAGGTGGCTCTCCTTAAGATAGATAACATGCTAGGTGAACAAATTACAGCGGGGCAATTGACAAACACCGAGAAAGCAATACATGCATATACTAATCATCTTGACTCCTTTGAGACTTGATTGGGCATTATAACATTATACATAGACCGCCATCCAACTGCATCTATGACTAATAATCCACCTTCAGGTTATCATCCGACCCCCTCTAGTATTAAGTTGCAAGCAACAGATTATTGCTTTACGAACTGCGTGTAAAGTAAACAATACGATTATTCTATGAACAATGGATTGTTTTTTTCTCCCTAGTAGAAACAGCACATCTAGTACCTTAGAGATTTCTGTCACTTCCCTAGATTACCAGAGGCATGAACCCACTATCGAGCATAAATACTAACTCTTGGAGTTGCTAGCATCTACTTGGCCAAGATAGCTACTAACAACGGAAAGCATGCAAGATCTCAAATAACAAAGACATGATAGAATCAATAATCAATCTAAAATAGCATCTCAATATCCATCGGATCCCCACAAACACAACATGTAGAATTACAAATAGATAATCTTGATCATGAACGGAGCTCACAAGATCTAGACATGAAAGCACAAAGGAGGAGAACCAGCCATCTAGCTACTACATGGATCCGTAGTCCAAGGATGAACTACTCACGCATCACACCGGAGGCTTGCATGGTGATGAAGAAGGCCTCCAGGGTGAATTCCCCTCTCCGGCAGGGTGCCGGAAGAGCTTCAGATCCTTCCCAATCTAGGGATGGAGATGACGGCGGCTACAGACTCTTTCGTGGATTTTTGATCGGGTACTTAGGGTTTTCGTCCCGAGGGCATCTTATAGGCGGAAGGGGAGGCCGAGGGGGTGCCTAGGCTGGCCACACCACCCCTAGCGCGGGCCAGGCCTGGCCGCGCGGCCAGGTGGTGTGGCCGCCCTCTGGCCCCTCTCCGTCTCGTATTCTGGCACTTTGATGACATCCGGAAAAATAGGCACTTTGGCTTTTGTCCCGTTCAATTCCGAGAATATTTATTTTCTAACTTTCCTGGAACCAAAACAACAGAAAACAGGCAGCTGACACTGTGGCTCTTGTTAATAGGTTAGTCCAAGAAATCATAAGAAAAATACTCCAAAGTTGGAACAAAACACAAGAAATTGGATAAAACCAAACATGGAACATCAAAAATTATAGATACATTTGCAATGTATCAAGGAGGAAGAAGGAGCTCTCTTACTCTCACCACGACTTGCCCCTAAGAACAATCTACTCGCCCGCCAGCCCCTTCTACAGAGGCCCTAGCGCTCTTTATACAGGGGAGGCTAGGTTGCCAGTTAGGGCATACGTAGAGGAATATGCCTCTCTCAAAATAGCAAATCGACCGGGTCTCCTTTTCCTCTCGTAAGCCATGCAGAGGCTACGTAACCCTCTGCGGCGCCAGCGTCAGCCAACATAGGCTACGTCACCTTTGTCGGCCACGCCTCGCTGGTCCCTCCCACTGTCTGCTCCGCTCACGCTCCAGCGCACTGAGACCACCTTTTGACCAACGGGATACCTTTCTTCTCTTGCAAGCCTGGTATAACCCGGCTCAGACCTGGTTAATCCGGACCCGTGGGTACCTGCAGACAAGTTACAAAGAGCCTCCCGACGTATGATATACGTCGGCCGGGACGCGGTTAGGCGGACATCCTCCGGGCCGAGTTACTCCGTAAGTCGGCCTGCCTTGAGGTGACTTGGCCAGCTCTCGCTTTGACCTTGCCATACCTCGGCTAACTCGGCCTCTATACCCCGGCGTGACCCTACCCGGAGGTATCTCCCAACAGTGTGGCAGAGCACTTATATCCCGCTGCAGAAACCACAGGCATACATCCATGTTAGTTAAATATGCATTCTTCTATGGTGGAGGCAGCAACTAGCCGTTTTTACCGTTCGGTATTATTGTGACCGTTGCATGTACTAGCCATTGTAGGAATGTTTTGCATGCATGTCCATTCTTTGACTCTCAGGGCTTCTTCTACGAAAATGCTACAAGCACACCAAGGAGGACAGAAGACATAGTTATAGCTGACAAAGTAGAGAAATGGTGTATGAGACAGGTTGTAGATTCTTGCTTTTCAGCTTCCGCCATGTCGTTGATTCTTGCTTTTGAAACCTGCAGGGTCTAAACAAGGACGTTGATTAGATGAGTTCGTGCGTGAAATGGTGTATGAGACAAGTCTTCCCGCGCGAGCAGTTTTTAATGGTAGCAGCTATGAATGATTGCATGCACCGTATCCGTATGAGAACAATTGTTTAGCACGGGCGGTGGTTTGAAAAATCACATCGTAGCAGGAATTCACTTGAGCGGCAAAACACATATGTTTACCAACGGCTGAAGTTTGGGAGTGACAAACACACACGTGATTCACGGGTGCGAAAGCAAACACATACTGATTCTTGTGATAGTGATATTTTCAAACGGGTGTGGTGGAGGTGACCTCCGTGTCCATGAGAAAACATTGCAATATATATATATATATATATATATATATATATATATATGTGTGTGTGTGTGTGTGTGTGTGTATGCCAACAGTACACACGGCCGCGGTGACCGTCTATGTTGTGTATTAGTTCACCGCAAACCGGATAGTCGTATAGATCGTACAGGTGTCTATTAAAATCTGTGCCCACATCCGTACGGAGACAACGAAAAACTTACTTTTGCACATAGTTTGTTGGCCGCAGGGTGCTGCATGAACGGTATCCGCTATCCATACACGTTTGTAATTGTCGTCGGCTCTACTGAACTCTCACGGTGACGGGTGTTGAATGCACCTTGACCCATGCGTAGTCTCCAAGTGAGAACAGTGTCAGTTTGCTCACGGTACACGGCAGACGGTGTAGGGACTAAACACGGCTGGGTGTCTGCATGATGAATTCTGCCAATAACTCAAGGTACTGGCGGTGTAGGATTAGAAACGAGGGAGTTAACACCGTTAGCCTCTCATCAACATGCATATGCATTAAGGGAGCATATACAACCACAATCCGACGATGTAGAGGGTGTGCACCGTGGTAGGAAATCATATATATATATATATACAATCTCAATGCAATTATGTGTATGAGATGTATTGGTCACTAAATTATCTAGTTTCACGTGCTATGATACGGTATCATATTATGATACTACTAACACCTCTCTATTTATTAATTATAGTGTCACATCAGATTTTTGCCAAGGTGACATGCATGATACTTCTTATAAAACTCCCACTAGGGCTAGCCTTAGAAAGTAGTATCATACACTAGTATCATATGCATGATACAGTAGTAAAAAATTGAAATGATATTTCCAAGCGGCATCAAGTCTACTCTCTGTTCGGGGGAAATAATAGCTCAGCCATCAAGCACTGTATGCTTCTGTCACGTCCGTACCTTGAACTCGCAACTCATGCCAATTCCCCCTAGGAACTTGGTCCCGCCCTGCCCCGCCTCGACCGACACGAGATCACACTTCCCCGCAAAAAAAAAGCGGATGCCTTCAGCTCTCGCAGAAAATCGTAATTGCGGCCTGGCAGAAATTGTAGTAGGTACCTTCTTGGCCTCGGCGAACGAGGAACCGAAGGGGAGGAAGCCGCCCAGCGTCTTAGGGTACAGCAGCACGCTCGCGATGCTCAGCACCCCTCCCTGGCTCAGCCCGAACACGAACACGTCTCCGGGTTCGTCTTCGTTTCGGGATCGATCATCGCGTGCACGCCCTGGACTGTCCTCAGCAGGTCCTCCTCGCCCCTCACAGATTTCTGCTCATAATCACACAATTAGCTTTTGCATATGCGGTTGTTGATCTAAGTAGATTGGAGAACTGATTTGCCATGGGTAGCTTACGTACGGATGTAATGGGCGTGTCGTGGATGTTAAACCACCAAGGCATGCGTGCGCCACCTGACCAAACAAGAAAGAAGAACCGTGACCGTGACCGTGAGCAAGAAAAGGAGAGCAGACTTGCTGCGATGGCTATGGGCAATATCCGACGTCCGTTGCCCTTGCCTCCGATGCCACTCAGGCGGTCAAGGATGCAACCCAGAGTGCTGATGATACTGCTCGGGATGATTATGATCGGAAGGTCCAGGAGTATTCTACTGCTGTTGCGACCTACCGGCTAGATCTGGCTGACTACACTCAGTGGATAGATGAAGATGCTCGTGCTGCTGCTGTTCTCACCTCCAGTGTTCTGCCTCAGTATGCTGCTGAGTTCATGGGTCTTCCCACTCTGCTGCTCAGTGGGATTTTCTTCGTCAGCGCTATCAGCCGTCTGGAGATGCTCTTTATATGTCTGTGGTTCATCAGGAGCATGATCTTAAGCAGGGTGATTCCACGATTGATGAGTTCTATACTCAGAGTGATGCTATTTGGCGTCAGTTTGACTCTCTTCGTACAGCTGTGTGTAACACATGTCCCTGCTGTCTGATTGTGCGCGCGGATCTGGAGTTTCAGCGCGTCTTTGACTTCTTGTCACGGCTCCGCAAGGAGTTTGAGCCGCGTCGTGCCCAGCTGCTTGCCCGTGGTCGTGTTCCGCTCTCTGAGGTACTGGCTGAGCTTCGTGCTGAGGAGACTCGTCTTCGTGGTGCTGGTCTTCTTGAGGTTCCATCTATTCTTGCTGCTCGTGGCCCCCCTGTGTCGCCGGCTTCGTCACGGTCTCTAGCACCGCCGCTACTCTCTGCTCCGCCGACCCAGGGTCAAAGTCAGCCTCAGCAGCCTCGTGGTTATCGTCCTCCCTGCGCCCACTGTGGCAAGCCTGGCCACGATATCTCTGGCTGCTGGACGAGGGATCCCCGCTTACGTCAGCAGTACCTTGCTCGTCGGCAGACTGGCTATTCAGGATCTTCTTGGTCGGGCTGCTCTTGCGGATGAGCATACCATTGAGACTCCTATGGAGCTTAATGTTAAGCTTCGTCCTACTGATGGTGATCCTCTTCCCGATCCCACTCGTTATCGCCATCTTGTTGGGAGTCTTGTTTATCTTGCTGTCACTCGTCCTGATATCTCTTATCCTGTTCATATTCTGAGTCAGTTTATCTCAGCTCCTACCACTGTTCACTACAGTCATCTCCTCTGTGTCCTTTGTTATCTTCGTGGCACGATTACACGTCGCCTTTTCTTCCCTCGTTCTAGCTCTCTCCAGCTCCAGTGCTACTCGGATGCTACGTGGGCGAATGATCCTACGGATCGTCGTTCACTTTCTGCTTACTGTTTGTTTCTTGGTGGTTCGCTTGTTGCTTGGAAGACGAAGAAACAGGTAGCGGTTTCCCGTTAGAGTGTTGAGGCTGAGCTGCGGGCTATGGCTTCGGTGACCGCTGAGGTGACCTGGTTACGGTGGTTGCTTGTAGATTTTGGGGTCTTTGTTACGACACCCACTCCACTTTTATCAGACAGTACAGGTGCTATCAGTATTGCACGTGATCCGGTCAAGCATGAGCTGACCAAACATATTGGTGTTGATGCTTTTTATACACGTGCTCAAGTGCAGGATCAGGTTGTTGCGCTTCATTATGTGCCTTCAGACTTGCAGTTGGCAGATTTCTTTACAAAGGCACAAACCCGCGCACAGCATGATTTCTTACTCTCCAAACTCAGTGTTGTGGATCCACCATGAGTTTGAGGGGGAGGGGGGGGGGGTTAGAGTATATATTTGTATATTATAGTTTCCCCATATGTTAGGGGGCTTTCTGTATATTTGCACCTGTACATGTACTATATATTCTGGCCTTTGGCCCTCTGGTAATACAATGATCTATTACCCTAACATGTGCGACTCACGGTTGCATGTGACGGGTGCTGTGGGCGCGGTGGGGAAGGCCCAGCGGGCGCCGGCAAAGGCGTAGCCGTCGCCACGGGCTCGTTGGTGCGCCCGCTGTCACCCAAACCACGAACCGCCTCCTCTCCGCTGCCGCAGGCTCGTCCATCTCCGGTCAAGCAGAATCGCCGAGAGGACGGGAATGGTGGGAGAGGGAGGGATGTGTACTCCGTAGCTAGATCTGGCTTTGCTGGTAGCCCAGCTTTTCTACTCCGGCTTAGTTTGCCGCGGGTTGACCTAGGATTGCCACGGTCAAGATCCAACCAGGCCTGTACTGTGCGGAAATTTCATGAACCTCATTGGAATTTTGTCGATAACTATTCCCTCCCGTTGGAACAGAAAACATTTCCACTGGGATTCTGCCAACTCAGTTTGTTTATTAAGAATCTCGCGTGTATCTAAAGAAAGCACCATCCTCACATCCGACTTGGAACTAGAAAATCTCCGCATGGGAAAAGAGAACTCTGAAGGAAAGCATGGGGAATCTTTACTATTAAAAATAAAGTTAATGAAAACTACCACCACCAATAATCTGACTAACAACAACGCACGGCTAGGAACCAAGAAAAAAATGACGCCCATGCCATGCGGAGGGACTACCAGAAACGGTAAGGAGCAGGAAAAAAAGCCCATGCTATGCGGACGGCTCTAACAACAATTCAAATCTCCCATGCCATGTGGAAGGACTAACCAATTGACTATAGCAACAACCCACGTTGAGGAGCATGAAAAGAATGCCCATGCTATGCAGACAGCTCATACTATAACAACAATGCACGGTGACTAACAACAATTCAAATCTCCTGGGAAAACGCGCCTGTCCACGGCTCATGGACCTGCTCCTCACCAAATTTCCCTCCCATCTTCTAGCAGAGGAATTGCTGCCGGAATAGCACCACATACATACAGTTAATTCACCCAGCTATCCCCTCCGGCAGCCTTACACAGCGACAACTTCCTCAAACACGGTTTTCTCTAGCCACAGCTCCATAGCTCCATGTCTA
Source organism: Avena eriantha (assembly GCA_910589775.1). Lineage (NCBI taxonomy): Eukaryota > Viridiplantae > Streptophyta > Magnoliopsida > Poales > Poaceae > Avena > Avena eriantha. Next base: position 16,576,385 of record OU342741.1, on the reverse strand, counting down.
GAAAATACATCTGACGGCGAGTAGGTTGTCGGCGACCACAACTCCATGTTTGGTTTCAATACATCTGCCGCCTCCATCGCAAACTGTATAGGCATCCAGGTTAATACATCTGAACATAAAAAATAGTCTAACATATGCTATGTTTCAATAGAATGACCAAGCAAGCACATGATTTCATGTTTTCCACAAAAAATTACCAGTTCAGACTTAATCTAGAAAATAGTAAGTGATGTGAAGCCTAATGCCCCAAATGCCAACACATTAGCATACCTCTATGATGTGATTTTTACCGTGTTTTCCTTTCTTGTATCAACAACAACCAGCTAGCAAGCAAAATTATGGTCCATCTCCCTTCGGTAGTATCATACTTGAATGGAATAAGCCTCTTTAGGACTCATATTTTTGGAGTTCCTTTTGAATCACTGGAGACTGCTCTATCCATTGTTTGTATATAATATAACTTGGTACCGATCGCTCAAAGAAAAGGTAGACAACACTTTTTATAGCAACGATAGTACCAGTAGCTGCCTAGCCCAAACTGTTCACCATAAAACACCATACATATCTTACCCATCAATGTATTTTTTAAAGTATTGTATTCATAGAATACTTAATATGTAAAGTAACTTGGAAGTGTCTAAGATGAATTTAGTAAAGTAAGGTACGTTTTGTTGTTTTACCAGTGATGACAGTTCATTACAACCTGGCATATTTCAGAGGAACTGCTACCGCTATGTTGGTAATTATCCCGCTTCAACAACTTAGACACATTATGAAGAAACTATGATTGTGCTGCTTTAAAAAAATATTTTTGATATTTCCGTAGGATTGATTCATCTATATATATTTTGCTTAGCTTGTGCTAAATAGAGACCTATCAGATTTTTCTTAAATTAAGTATGGATATGTGAGTGATATCGTTATCTTTACTTTGTCTAATTTCATGAGCAGTTTTGTTATTTCTCAAGGTTCCTGGACAAACTCCATGGCAGATCCCCGATTCACATTGCAATCTTACATTGTCATGTATTGCCTTGCCTAATTAACTAGCATCTGAACATTACCAACCTTATTTTAAATTCACAATATTTTAAAATGTGGCAGATTCTAATGCGGCAGCGTTGGCTAGAATCTGATGCTGCAGCGGTGAAAAATCAGCCATGGACTCGAGGAAACTGGAAAAGTGGCTAGCTGCTTTGATTGATGGTAGCTCGTGGTGAAATTTGGGATTGGGTTGCCAATAATCTGAATGGGAGGCGGATGGGTTCAGAAAAGGGATCCATATTGGAGAGACGTGCGTGCTTGGAATTTTCATGTTGTTGTAGTGAGTATATATCTTGCTTAAAACTAAGAGATAATTAGTTGGTATACATTGCTTTCTATACATGTTGTGGAATTGAGCAAAATAAAAATATTAATATTTTAATATACTACATTGCTATGTTTTGTATATACTTCAACATTGAGTTATGTAGTTGGCTCATGCCCCATTTGCCTCCCTGAGCGAGGCGGGCGGGGTGCCCCCCACCTTCATCCCCTCCCTAGAGCTCCTCCCCCAGCACCTCCCCTGCTGCCGCTGCCATCGGGTGTTGCCCGTGCGGTGCCATGCACGGACGACGCTGACCGCTCTTCAATTACTTGCGAGCGGCGGTGGCTCAGCTCTGGTGGAGCAAACCAGGCGGCGGTGGCGTGACCAGTTGGGGCAGGAGCGATGCGTAGTTGGTGGCAGGAGCGACGTGTAGCTAGAGCTCTGTCGGCGACACACTCCTAACCCAAATCTAGGCCCTTTGGGCCCTATCTTGGTTTGGGCAGGCCTGCTAGGGCTCGGTAGCGGCGTTTCCCGACATACTAAGAGTTGATGTTTGTGTTGGGAGTTATGGAGATGGAGGCTCGCTTGCTGCAATACAGTGGCGGGGCTTTATGGGCCTAATCTAGGCCTGACCAGCCTGGTGAGGGTCTATTTGTCCCTTCTGCTGCATCCGGTCGGCTACTGTGATAGTGGTGGAGGTCCAGTCCCTCCCGCTTGGGTACTATACTGTCGCCCCTCGCTAGCTGTCGTTATTCTCAGCCTAGCCAACCTCATTACTTTGGCCTCGATGATACCTCGTTGGTGACTAGAAGGCCGTGGTAGTGTGTGCTGGTGGGCCGAAATATTGGTGGAGAACTACGGATCGTCCGGGGTGGTGGTTTTGGGGGGTTGGGAGAAATCCCTGTCATCTCGGCACCGACAAGGTGACGCTTGTGGGTGTCGCTAATCCTTCCTGGAGAGCGTCGGGTGTACCTCTTCCTACCCCCGCAGCATACCAAGGAAACCAAGGTGACAAGCCATTTTCATGACATTGCACAAAAATAATGGTTGAGACATTGAAAAAAAGGAATGAACACATTTAGACAAGTACTCCCTTGGATCCTAGATCCTAGGAATTTCTGGAGCTCGCTTTCTTTTTTCGAATAGCTGCAATCCGTAACAGGGGAGAGAGCGGTAGTAGTACAAGAGGAAATTATCTCGGTCAATTTTATTATACTTCCTCCATCCAGAAATAAGTGACTTGGATTTGTCTAAATTCGCATGTATCTAGACATGTTTTAGTGTATAGATACATACGCATCTAGATAAACTCCAATCACTTATTTGTGAACAGAGGAGTAGCATGTATCTTTCTATGTTAGATCAGAGACAAACTTATGGATATAGTAGACCCAGATACGATGATCTTGGACGGGGACAGGAGTTTGGCACAGTCAAAAGAGGTGAATTTAGAAAGTTGTTTTTACTTTCTATGCATATTCTATGTTACTATATTTGAGTAACAGTAAATATTTATTCCACATTTCTAGATCATGGGTGGGACGGAGACAGAGATTGCAGATGCTATGAAAGGACCCGTTGACATAGGCTCCGATGCGATGTTGGTGGAAGAGATAAAGGAGGCGATTGTATTTTTTTAAAGTGTGTTTCCGTACGACAATCTTTATAATTTATCCTATAAATGTTGGGCTTTTGTAGGTCATGGATGATACGGAAGTAGATAAAGGGATGGTCAATTCACAACATAATAAACCAAAGAAAGCGAACGCGAAGGTTATCCCGAAAGGTACTTAGTTGTGCTTCGATTGTCGCCCTCTCATTTTTGTCGGATTGTTTTTATCTAATTAGTGTACACTTATATATCGTGGCAGACTATGTTTGTACCACTGAAGATTTTTTTGCCATTGAAGCAATCATGTCCGCACCTATAAATACCAAGTTTGTGGACGTTGGTGATGCACTACTAACTCCTTTATGGTAACTGCCAACTGATTCAATATGGTAACTGCCAACTGATTCAACTATGCATGTTTTTAAAAAAAAAACCAAGCATACGTTCTTTGGGTATGTTAAAATCAGGTATGTAGATAACCTAGAAATACTAACTCCTATACCAAGTTAGTACTACTATATGGTAACTGCCAACTGATTCAACTATGCATGTTTTTTTTGAAAACCAAGTATGCATGGTGTCACACTAGAAATTTAATGTCTTGATTCGTGTGGAAGACTTGCAAGTAAGGTATGATGTGTACGTCAGCTGACTTGTCTCTTTCTAAAATAATGCATATTTTTCGGTATCATACCTATAACTTTCTTTGCTACATGATATACCTTCAAATTCTTGGGTATGTATATACCTAGAAATTTAATTTCTAGGTATGTGCATACCTACAATTTTATGGGTATGCGATACCAAATTTCTTTGCTATATGATTTTATCTACATACCCATGACTACCTACATACCTGATTTTATAAAGATATGTGCATACGTTTACTAGGCTTGTGATATTTGTTGGTGGTACCATTACTTTTAGTTTCTTTGTTAATCACATACCTTGAATTGGGTATGAACATACCTAGAAATATAATTTCACCGGTTCGAAAAATTCTTTTGTGTACATACCTAAATATCATAGGTATACAAATACGTGAAAATTTAATTTAACATACCCATGAATATCTCAGGTATATGCACCCTTTGTTAGCTATATGTGCAGATATTTTCTAGGTATGTGATATTTCTTGCGGGTATCATTCCTTAAAATTCTTGAGAATGTACATACCAATAAATTTAATTTCAGACCTAGAAATTTAATTTTCTAGGTATGTGATAGTTCTTCAGAATATTATAGGTACAATTTCTCCTTTATGACATACCTTGAATATGTGTACCTACAATTTTGTGGGTATGCTATACCAAAATCAAACGACAAAATGACATGCATATTGTCACTAGGTATTAGATACCTAGGGTATGTATCGGGCAGGTATCACGTACTCAGAAAAAGGATATGCGTTCAAAAGAAATCGAAGGAGGCGACAAAAAGGATATGCGTTGCAGCCAGTGGCGGACCTAGCAAGTTTTTAAAGACCGGGCACACGAAAAACTAAAAGACTGCACTTTGATCTACCGGAAACCATAAATGTCACATATTTGGAAAAACATCACATAAATATAATCAATATTGTACCATAGATCACACATGTTAAAAACGTAAAATAAGGTACCAAATATCCTGCTGAGTACACTAACCATAGAATGGTAAAATAAACTTTTGATGAATCGATAATAAAATTCCAATATGCAAATTCCCTTTTTTGACCGTTGAACAACACATAATATATAGAGAGAATCTACAAGATATAAAAATATATTAGTAAATTATACTACTTTGCATGGGAATCGTAAACAAATTGGAGAGAATAGAGCGTACCAATAATATGCTAATCACGCTTAGGCAATTGTCCTTTCCGATCTTTGATGGCTTGAAAACATCTCACAATGGCATCATCATCAAGCTTCTTAAAAATCTCCCGCTCAGTGTAGCAAATCATCAAGTTATTAAACCACACATTGTTCATTTTATTGCGCAATTTAGACTTGATAATCTTCATTGCCGAGAATGCTCGCTCAACTGATGTTGTTGAGACTGGCAATAACAGAGCCAACGCAATGAGTTTGTAGACCAATGGAAAAACCAAATATTTCTCAGTTTTGACCATCTTTGAAGCCAAATCTTCAAGATCTTTACAAGAACTAAATGCATCATGCCTTTGGACGGGAAGAATGTAAGTCTGAAGTTGGTCTCTTATGATTGTACGATCATCACTAGTGAAATCCCCACGATAAGTTTCAGCTAGACTAACAAGCTTTTCAACATCAAACCTGGAGAAAGAATTTTTTGGATGAAGACATGAGAAGGCCACTATTATCTCTGAAGATGCATCATTAAAGCGATGATTCATCTCAGTGCATATCTTGTCTATAGCAACATAAAAGACCTCAACTCGATAGAAATGGAGATAAGTGTAAGTCATACCATCAAGCCTCGAACGACCCCGAACAGGAATTCGTTCATCCATATTAGGCACCGGAATACCCTTGGGAGCACAAAACTGGAGGACTTCATCAAAAAAATCTACCCATCCACTATCTCTCACAGTGGCCAACCGAGCTTTAACATCAGCAACTAATTCCATGGCATTAACAATGTTTATATCTTTTCTTTGCAATATGTGTGATAGATCATTTGTAATACCAAGCAACTTTATCATTAGATTCAAGGTGAAAGCAAATTTGAAGCTCTCCATTATTTCTATCAAACCTGCTGCTTGAGATGGTCCATGCCCCTCATCATTGACCTCACGAAGCACAAATAATACTGACTTCCACATTTCACTCAAACGAAGCAAAGTTGTATGGTGCGAACCCCATCTAGTATCCCCCGCTCGAGATAAACTTGTTTCTTGGTTCAAACCTCTTCCAGTTAATTTCTCACCTCTGTCAAGTTGATCTAAAATATTTTGATGATGTTCTTCTATCAATATATCCCTTCTCTTGCAAGATGCACTTGTTGTGTTGACAATCAAATTGACATGCTCAAACAAATCATAAATGGAAGAGCAACAACTAGCAACTGAGACAACCACCAATTGCAGACGGTGGGCGAAACAGTGAACATAGAAAGCATAGGGGTTCTCATCAAGAATTTTCTTTTGCAAACCATTAAATTCACCTCTCATATTCGAAGCCCCATCATATCCTTGCCCCCACAGCCTATGAATGGATAACTTGTAATGATCAAGAATATCAACAAGAGCTACCTTTAGTGCAGCGGATGTAGTCTCGCGGACATGATATAGGGAGAGAAATCGTTCCACAACCTTCCCTTCATTATTCACATACCTACAACAAACACAATTAATTTGTAAAAAGTGTTAAATATAATTATGGGATAACTATGAGATAATATGTAAACATAATAATTAACCAGTACATACCTCAACATTACTGCCATTTGTTCTTTCATAGATATATCACGTGATTCATCAATAAGAATAGAGAATTTCTTGTTACCAATTTCTCTCATATTCACAGAAGTGACCTCTTCTGCACAACACCTCAAAAGGTCCTTTTGAATTTTGGGAGCAAGCATCTTGCATCTCCCACCATGGTCAAAAGCATGTCTCACTTTCTCATCATTAGATTTATGCCAATCTATCATCCGAAAGTTACCCTTGTTCAATGAAGTGGAAGTCTCATCATGCCCACGAAAAGCCAAGCCTTGAGAAATGAGATACCTTGCACACCCAAGAGAAGAGGTCAAACGGATTTTGTATAGTACTTTGGGCTTTTCCGATGCCCTAGCAAATTTATTGGACACGCTTTGTCTTTGATTCTCAAAATCAACACAATGCAGTCTTGCCTTGTTGTGTGCACTGTCTACACCACCAACATGCTGGGGCAATGCCTGGTACGCATGCTTCCAATCACTATACCCCGTTTTGTTAAAGACATCAGAACCAAAGTGTGTACTGCTCCCGGGTTGTTTAAAGAGAAAGCAATAGAAACAATATGCGGCATCCTGAGACTCACTATATTCTATCCAATCGTACATTTTATACCAATTTTCAGAAAACTTACGGCTCTTCCTTCCATATTTTTTGGTAGGGAATTTCACAGTTGGTTGTGTTGGACCCTTCAAAAGATATGCTCTTCTCACTTGGGCTTGAACATCCGGATGATAATCTTCAATTTGTTGCCTAAGAGCTGGATCACACATAATTTCATCCGGATTAAATAAATCATCATCCTCTTCCTCAAAATAGTCCTGCTCTTCTTCATCGAGCATTTCCTGCTCAATCCAGTCCTCAACCTCATCGACCTCGTTGTCATCGCTAATCACATTTTGTTCATCTTCATTAATAGGTGGTGGGTCTTGCAACGGCTCCACTTGCGGTGAATTCCTTGTAGGAATCAGAAATCTTCCCAATTCTGAAAATTAAACGATTCAATCTATAAACCGAACATGGGGATGTTTAATCGAAAATCTGCTGCAAATTATAGAGAAAATTTTACCTAGTTGTCGTGTACGACCGGTGCCGATCGTCATCCCCGTCGCCGGTCTGCTTCTGCTTGCAGTACCCATGTGCACAGGTTGAAAAATCATCGGTACAGGATGCTCACGCTCGACAGGCACCGATGATCCACCGTCCGTGGCCGCCAGATTAGAACTCTGACCGCTGCTATGGCTGCCTTGCCGCTTGCGCTTCCGTGCGTCGCTGTCTCGCGGCGGAGTGGCAGCTTGATGAGAGCCGGGAGCCATCTGTCTTTTCGTGTCCGCGTCTAGGTCCGGCAGCGTCTCGCTGAGCTAGGGCTGGCACGCCGGCAGCCGGGTAGCGTACTCGCAGCTTTTTGTTGCGTTAATTTCGGCTGGAGACTCGTGTACACGAATAGATAACCGATCATCCGATCGATTGATCTCCATGACTCCGTCCGTGCTAGCTAGCTTCCGTGAGGCCGTGGTCTGCTGGGAATAGCTAAATAGGCCCCAAACTGGCCCAGCTAGCTTTGTACACGTCTTTTTTCAGCAGAATTTTAAAGATTCAGCTAACTATGTTTACATGGGACCTTGCCGGAGTACCTGCAAGCGTTCGGCGTTGCCGTTGAGCCCGGGCACGTGCCCAGGGTGTCCGGATGGTAAATCCGCCCCTGGTTGCAGCCAGCTAGCTCGGTTGTGCTTTCGTACCTAATGGTGCGTGATTTAAGGATCAATTAAATAGGTAGCCAGGTATGGGTTCAAAAGAAATCGAAGCAGGCATCCCTATATTGGGGAAAATCACGGTCAATTTATTTTCACAAATATGGGCAGGTTAATTATTATGCATGCATGCAAATCAAAGATGGTAGGAGATCAAGGATTTAGCGTGGAGCTATAACTGGGTCGTGGTTGACTACAAAACACCCGGTTGATCCATCCACCTGTTGACTATCTGGGTGTCCGGCCACCATGGTGCCCCTCTTATTTTACACACACACATATATATATATATATATATATATATATATATATAGGTATACCCAAGAATTTGAAGGTATATCATGTAGGAAAGAAAGTTACAGGTATGATACCCAAAAATATGCATTATTTTAGAAAGAGGCAAGTCAGCTGACGTACACCTCATACCTTACATGCAAGTGTTCCACACGCTAGCAATCAAGACATTAAATTTCTAGTGTGACACCATGCATGCTTGGTTTTAAGAAAAAACATGCATAGTTGAATCAGTTGGCAGTTACCATACTATAGTAGTACTATCCATTTATTAGCAAGTAATTAATTCTTTCCTAATTAGAGGTGCTAATGGGGTACTTATTAGCTCAGGAACCGATTGGTACAACACGTATCTAAATGCAATCTAAAGGTGTGGAAGTGTGGTGCATGGCCACCATGGTGCCCCATTCGAGCTTCCTATATATATATATATATATATATATATATATATATATATACATATATATATATCGTCCATTATATTTTTAGCATGTCTATTTGTGAGACTTAGGCAATAAATTATTTTAGGTCTTTCTTCCAGTAAACATCAATAAGACCCATTGGTATTTAGCAGTCATCAATGCAAAGAAACGTTTGATACAAGTATTAGACTCAATCGGTGTTGGAATGAATAGAAGTGACCTCACTAACATGGTAAGTAAGTTGAATGTGATCTCCTATTGACATTGTGTTTTCCTCAAGGCCTATTATCATTTTCTCGTATAACAGCTGCAAGGACTTGAAAAGCACCTAAAGATTGCGTCCAAAAGGAAGGGGTTTCACAAGGGTGAAAAGTGGCAGGATCTGGATGTCACAACATGGGCAATAGAAGAGCAGATCCAAAAACGGCTGCAGAATGATGGGTATATTGAACACTCATCAAATTTAATGTGAAAAGTATATTGATCCACAAAGTTGTATGTTTAATATCCAACAAATCTTTGATCATTTATACTAGCATATATATATATATATATATATAAATACTAAAATAATACACGGAGAATACAAAAAATTTAAATGCTATAAAATATACTATTACAAATTTTTAGTTTTATTAATTTATTTGCGTTAATATTGATACTTATATATTAATATTAGACCGTACGTATATACTGCAGGATCTTTTACAGGCTGGCGAGGCCAACAGACAAGCGAGGGTGTGCGCAGTGGTGTAAAAGTCCTACTCGGTACTCACCGTATTTCTTACTATATTGCTTCAGGAGTAGCTAAGTTTATTTCCCTAGATGTTTTTAATCAAATTTATATGGGTCGTTCTCTTATCGTCTTCCCAGGCAGTTCCACCCAGAGGGAACACTTCTCTACGGTTACAAGGTTCTCATTCAGACGCCACACATAAGGCTTTAACAGAGAACTACACGCAGAGGTTTCTCCTATAGGATCCCTAGCATAAGAAACCCATCCCATATAAACATGCTTAAAAAGAACAAGGGAAACACGAAACTACTTCATTTCCACAATATAGCTTACATACGGTTTTCCCTTTCGGGAAACCCCCGAAGGGCTTACACGAAGATAAAGAAAATTACCTTACAACCTCTCCAAACTTAGGGTACAGGTGCCTTCAATATAGTGGCTTTTATTATAGGGAGAGGGTTACAACTACTACTAGTGAGCTGAGAGTCTGCTAGCACTGGCTTTCTGCTCTGCTGGTTGCTGGATTGCTGGTGTCTCTGTTCGTGTCCTTCATTGCTGCGAACAGAGACACCAGCAATCCAGCAACCAGCAGAGCAGAGAGCCAGTGCTAGCAGACTCTCAGCTCACTAGTAGTAGTTGTAACCCTCTCCCTATAATAAAAGCCACTATATTGAAGGCACCTGTACCCTAAGTTTGGAGAGGTTGTAAGATAATTTTCTTTATCTTCGTGTAAGCCCTTCGGGGGTTTCCCGAAAGGGAAAACCGTATGTAAGCTATATTGTGGAAATGAAGTAGTTTCGTGTTTCCCTTGTTCTTTTTAAGCATGTTTATATGGGATGGGTTTCTTATGCTAGGGATCCTATAGGAGAAACCTCTGCGTGTAGTTCTCTGTTAAAGCCTTATGTGTGGCGTCTGAATGAGAACCTTGTAGCCGTAGAGAAGTGTTCCCTCTGGGTGGAACTGCCTGGGAAGACGATAAGAGAACGACCCATATAAATTTGATTAAAAACATCTAGGGAAATAAACTTAGCTACTCCTGAAGCAATATAGTAAGAAATACGGTGAGTACCGAGTAGAACTTTTACACCACTGCGCACACCCTCGCTTGTCTGTTGGCCTCGCCAGCCTGTAAAAGATCCTGCAGTATATACGTACGGTCTAATATTAATATATAAGTATCAATATTAACGCAAATAAATTAATAAAACTAAAAATTTGTAATCGTATATTTTATAGCATTTAAATTTTTTGTATTCTCCGTGTATTATTTTAGTATTTTTATACCCCGTATATTATTGGTATCAGAGCCAGTGTTTAATCATTGAAAGGTTAAAGTATCTAAATTTAGAAGTTAGCGCAGGTAAGGTAATAAAAACTAAAGAAAATATTGATATAAAGTGCAGAATAAATCCTTCTGAAGAGCATACTTGGCATAGTACGCATAGCCAACTAAATATAGTTGTTGACCTGATATATAATTTCTTCATATCTTGGGGAAAAAGACAAGACAACTTAGATCAAAAATTTGAAAGTCTATTTAAAGAATATCAAAAACTCGTAGAGAAGTACTCCGGGTTGAATAATAAAATTGATATAGCTTTACATAAGCTTGAAGAAGCAAAAGCAAGACAGAACATAGTTAGTAAGAATAACGATTATATTAAAGAAGAAGTGCAGTCCATTGGGAAAAGTATAGGACTTTGTCTAAATAAACATAAAGACTTGTTATCTGGCACAGACACAAGACAAGACATATCTGAAATTAAAAAGTTAGTGCAAGAGGTAAAAACTTTGATCCTCGCATAGTTGCATGATCGAATATAACCAAGCATTAAGCGAAGTAGAAAAATATCTAACACCTCCTATCGGGTTCTCTGATCACGATTCGCCAAAAGAAGACTCGAAAATAATAATAAGGCAAAATAACACAATCATCCAATTATTAATTCAGATTTTAGGAAAACTAAATAGTGAACAAGGTAACAAAGATATTGTGTTAGCCTCGTCTGGAATTTTAGCATCACCAAAAAATATCAACTCAGAAAAATGGACATATCTAAAAGCCTCACTAGAAGAGACAAAAATATCCAATTAGTAAGACAAGATTCGAAACCCTTAGCATTAAGGCATAGAATGTCATGCAGCAATGCTGATGACATTAATTTAGAAGAAGTTATAGACTTGCAAAGAGACCTAGAAAGGTATCAGAAGGATACGCTAAGAAAAATAAAACCACAGCAGGTTTACCATATGGGTATGTTCGAAAGTAGGAGTGGTTTATATAGAATATCCAGAGAAATAGAACTAAGTGTATTAACACATCCAGTAGATCTAAAAATTGTAAGTAGGAATATTGAAAATGAACTTAAATATTGTGGTTATAAATATATCCATCAAGGTATGTATATCATAGGAGTCAAAGGAATGACAAGAAAGAAGTTAGGAGCAAAGGTTTTAATAACCTTATTAGACAAAAGATGGGGATCCGTGGATAAAGCAGCATTAGGATTTATGGAAGGAGATATGAATGAAAATAGATTAATAACCTATATAGCTCCAGACCTAATGATGCCCGTGAAAGGATTTATTGACAAAATGAGTTTTGGATTTCAGACTAAAGGATATGAAGATTTTAAAGGAACAAATTTGTTAGTAAGTATAGAATTTATAGGAAGGCTTACTAATAAAAGTAGTTCTAGATATAGAGTAAATGTTGACGATGTAATTGAAAGCATGCAGTCTAAAGGCATTAAATTCATGAGTCCTCTTAAAGTAAGTTCCGAAGAAAGAGCAGGAGAAGAATGGAATATAGGTGATTTAATAGAAAAGAAGGAATTAAAGCAACCTGAAACTTATATCAGTTATCAAAATTGCGAAGGGACTAGTAGCATTAGGTTCACCAATTATAAAGCAGCATCCTTAGATGACACGGAATCGCTCATGTCAGACTCAGAATTTAGTGATAATAGGAATAACACCTCAATGGAATGTATGGAAAAGACAGGAGTAGATGATGAAATAAAACATTGTGAAGACAAGTTAAAACATATAGATTGGGAGTATAATAACTCAATGACGAAGGACTGGCCTAAGATTAGAGAAAGGGAATTGTTTTTCATTAGAGAAATTGCAAGATTAAAGAAATTAAAAAATGAGAAGAAATTATTCGCTAGTAGTTCAATCATGTTAAATAATAAGGTAACACAAGAAGAAAAAGACAAGAAGAATAAAAACAATAATACTGACCAAAGCCAGAAAGATAAAAGCATAAGTGAAGAGGAGCAATGGGATATAAATAACCAATTATTAACTGAAAGTTATGAAGAGGAAGAAGAATTGATGAAGGAAATGTGGATAGAAAATGAAAGATATGATGAGGCGGAAGAATACAATGACTTTATAAACTCCTTAGATGAGGTAGGTTTACATTATTTAGAAAATTCAATGGAAGCCATGGAAGTAGAAAATAGTAAAAGAAAAAGAAGTACATATGGTGAAACTTCAGTAAAGAGAGAAGGTGAAAGAGAAAGATCAACTAGGTCAGCTGGAAAATGGCCACCTGAAAAAGATGATTTCCAACCATCTTACATTCCTGAACAATATAGATATATGGGTGCCAAAAGAAGAAATTTTGAAAAACCGGTACAATTTCAAAATACTAGAAATGATGGTGCGATATTAAATTTAGCAGCCCATGACCCAATAGATTGGCCGAATATCCTTAGCATATGGAAAGGGTTAATAGTTCAAAAATATATACAAAACCAGCATAATATAGGCACCAAGGTAGAAGACATGTTAACTTATCTTGAAACATTTTTAGGAGAATCTCCAAAGGTTCTATGGGAACAATGGGTAGAAACATATCCAGTCAATTATGAAGAACTAAAAAGAGCTGGAAGTAATCCAAATAACTTTGCTAATGTTATATCAAGTATAATCATAGCAGAAGACCCAGAATTAGGATTCACTGCATTACAAAATGAACGACTGAGAGAGATAGAAAAATTAACTCTAACAAGTTGGAAAGGTATAAAAGAATTCTCTCAGCATTATTTATATAATGCTACCACTACCAAGCAAGGATATAATAGAGGTGTGGTTGAGAGGTATTTTAATAAATTACCTGACCCTTTAGGATCTATAATATTTGAGGAATATAAGAAAGAAACAGAAGGATCCATTATAAATATATCCCAAGCCATAACATTTGTTTTCAAACAACTAAGGAAGGTATGTACGAGCATTCAAGCCCAAAGATCTATGAAGAAATCAGATTACAATTTCTGCAATAATATAGTCCAAATACCATTATCGTATGGAGAAGAATGGCATAGGAGTAAGAAACATTATAAACCTGAACGAAGAGATAATAGAAATTATAGAACAAAGAGAAGATATTTCCTAAGAAGGTCAGACAATAGAGCTCCGTTTTTACATAAGAGAAATGTAAGAAGGTATAATCCTAGAAAGACTTATGATAGTACATGTAGGTGCTTTATATGCAACTCACCTGACCACCTAAGTAAAACATGTCCTAATAAAGACCGGAAAAGGTATTCTAGTAAAATAGAAGAGCAAGAAAGGGTACTAATTGTAGATAGTGTTAATGAGAATATATTAGTATGTGATGATGAAATAAAAGATGATGAGTCAATATATTCAATCATAGAAACCGATGAAGTAGAGAATCAGATTTTAGAAGATGATTCAAGTGAAGATGATATAGATTTAATAGACGAATTTGCAGGATTAAAAGTAGAAATGATGAACCAGGTAGAATGTCAACATGATTGGATTAGAGGTAAAGGTGATTATAATATAAAATGTGCTTTTTGTATATACTATCCAAGTCAAGAGAATAGGTCTACTTGTAGCATATGTTCAAGGCAAGCTTGTGCTTCTTGTTTAAAATCAAAAAATCAAGGTTGGAGACAAGAAGTAGAAATTGAGCCAGAAGACCAAATATTATCTAGTAGAGTTAGAAACTTAGAAAATCGGATTAATAAGTTAGAGGAAGAACTAGAGGAACTAAAATATAAGCTAGAAAACAATAGTGGTAATATAGATCGAGAAGATAATAATATCAAAAATACAGAATTAAAAGATCAAATGGTCACAGTAAGAGAGCAAAAGGGGGATAGGCTAATTCAGCTCAAAGATGCAATAACTAGTTTTGGAAGCAAATATATAGTACGTTTACCATTCAAGGAAGTATTAGGAATAAGAATACCAGTTAAAATAGTATTAAAGCCAAATATTTCATATAAAATTTTAGCACTATTAGATACGGGTTGCACAAAAAATATCATCCATGACAAGTATTTTGTGAGATGCCCTGAAATAGTTAAAACTATAGATGATAATAAAGCTGAAGTATCCACAGACATGTCTGGCATAAAGAAAATCCATAATCAATTGGCATATAATATTGAAAGCTACATAAATGGCACAAAATACATAATAGATGAAATTACAATAAGAGATCTATCGGTAATAAGTGATGACATGATACTAGGATTAAGATTTTTACAACAATCTTTACAAACCACTATTATACATGAAGAAGGAGTTACATTCATTCCATATCAAGATAGTGTTCCATACATATCTGAGGTACGAAAACAAAGAAAATCTTTACAAAATGTAGAAATATCTAATCTAGAGGATGAATATAGTGTAGAGCCACCTGAAGACAGCAAAAAAGAGGAACCAAGTAATACCATAGAAGAATATCATATAGAGAATACATGCACCGAGTGTATAGGATTACAATCATTCTCGCCGAATTGGTATAGAGATATAAAATCTAAGAGTGATATAGACAAGATTGTGCAAAGATTAGAAGATATTCAAATCATTGGAGAAATACCAATGAAACATTGGGATAAGAATTCCATAGTATGCAAAATAAATATTATAAACCCTGATTATATAATCAAGTCAGGACCAATAGAAGCTACTCCCAAAGATATAGAAGAATTTAAAATGCATATCGAAGAATTATTAAAATTAAAGGCAATTAGAGAAAGTAGAAGTCCTCATCGCTCAGCTGCCTTTATAGTTAGAAATCACGCTGAAGAAGTTAGAGGCAAGTCTAGAATGGTTATAAACTACAAAAGACTTAATGATAATACCATAGATGATGCATACAATATACCAAATAAGCAAGAATGGATAAATAGGATACAAGGAAGCAAATATTTTTCTAAGTTTGATCTAAAGGCCGGATTTTGGCAAGTAAAAATGGCCGAGGAATCTATTCCTTGGACAGCATTTACATGTCCTCAAGGTCATTATGAATGGCTAGTTATGCCATTAGGATTAAAGAATGCACCTGCACTATTTCAAAGAAAGATGCAAAATATATTTAATGAGAATCAAGCTTTTATATTAGTATATGTAGATGACTTACTAGTCTTCTCTAAGTCATATAAAGAGCATATTGCTCACCTTGAAGTTTTCTTTCGAAGGTAGAACAAAATGGTTTAATCTTATCTAAAAAGAAAATGGAAATTTGCAAAGAGAAAATAAATTTTCTTGGACATGAAATAGGAGAAGGAAAAATATACTTGCAGGAACATATTGCTAAGAAAATATTACAATTCCCTGATACCATGAATGATAAAAAAGTTTTACAACAATTTTTAGGGATTGTAAATTATGCAAGGAATTACATAGACAACCTAGCAAAGCTTGCTGGACCTTTGTATGCTAAACTAAGAAAGAATGGACAAAAATATTTCAATTCAGAAGACATAAAATTAGTTAAGGCTATAAAAGAAAAAGTGAAGAATTTGAAACCCTTAGAATTACCATTAGAAGATAACTATTTTATTATCGAAACAGATGCATCTAAAGTAGGATGGGGTGCTATATTAAAGCAAAAACCTAATAAATATTCCCCAAAAGCAGAAGAGAAAATATGCAGATATGCCTCGGGAAGTTATAAATTAAAAACAGTGAATAATATTGATAGGGAAATCCTTGCAGTAGTCCATGCAATAAATGCATTTAGGTTATATTTAGGATTTAAAGAATTTACAGTACGAACAGATTGTGAAGCAATATGTAGATACTATAACCAAATAAATAGTAAGAAAAGTTCCACTAGAAGATGGGTTCTATTTGAAGATATCATAACAGGGAATGGATATAAAGTTGTTTTCGAGCATATTAAAGGAAAAGACAATTGTTTACCTGATATATTCTCTCGTGCATCAATATTGCAGGAATGAAGCGTGGGTTACTCCCTAATGGGACCGAGGTTTTCACTTTCGGCTCAAATAATTCATTAAAAATATTTCCCCCGAATACATTCAAATTCAAGCCTAAAGGTCATATTTATATGGATGAAGTTCAGCAATGCATATTAGACAATTTCTGGTTTCAGTATAATGCTAAAAAAGAAGAAACAGGTTATATGCTATCAATCCTAAATAGTCTCGCAGAGTATTTCAATATGATGAACAAGAAGCTACCAAAGTCAGCAAATATTAAGACAGAAGAATTAATAGGATTATATGTCCTATATGATGGAAATAAGCCAAGAATATATTTTACTTTTGAAGAAATACTAAAACAAAAACTGGAAGCAAGGAAAATAAAAATGGATTTATCATGGAGAAAATACTATGATATCAATGAAGCTTTAAGATATGCAAGAGAAATGATAGGAGAGAATTATTATATAGAACCAAAAGCAAAAGAATACATCCAGAAGTATAGAGGAGGAGGTACCTCTGCTCCAACAAGTCCAAATTATACGAAGGGTGAAGCATCAACTTCATCAAAGGTAAAAGAAGAATTGTTATTTTTAATGAAGGAAGAAGAATCCCCAAAATACCAAACATACAAATCATGCCTTTTAAAAGGTTTGGATCCTCTGGATTCTGAATATATAGATATGAAAATAGATGAAAAATTCCAAGAGGTCAAGAAATTAATAAAAGAAGAATTAAAAGAAGATATTTTAAAAGAACTACGAGAAGAGTTTAATGCAAAGTTTGAAGAAATAAAGAAAGAATATGAGATAAAGTATGACTTCAATCTATCAGATGAAGATCATATGGATATTGCAGGACATGGGCAAAAGCCTGAATAAATAAGCAATGATATATCCAGCAGATAATATTGAATAAGAATATGAACTACGAATTGATATTACTATCAATTATTCGGGCGCGGAGGACCAGCCCACAGCATAAAATTAAATTGAATTGATATTACTATCAATAATTCGGGCATGGAGGACCTATACCCGAAAAAAAATAAAAATAAATCAAAGTAATAAAAGTAAATTAGTTAATAGCAATGAAATATAATCTCCAACAGCATGCACGCAGCCCAAATGATTCAAGTCGTGGAACTCTTGGCAGCCATATAAGAGAGAAGACAAAAGATCCAAAGAGAAGGCAAAATTCTCAAGACACAATCATGAAGTTCAAGAAGATTGTCAAAGTGAAGATAAGAAGATGAAGCCACATTCATATGCAGCCAAGGCAACGTGGAGGCAGCACCAAAAATACCTCCATCAACTTTCAAAAATGTGCTCATGAACCTATAAAGAAGGGCTACAAAGGCTATAAGGCCTATAAAGCCTAGGAAGCCTACAAAATAGGTCCATGATACCAAAGAAGAAAGAAGAGGCAAATAATGGAGGAGAAGGCTCTTGAAGGCTGATCTCTCGCCTATAAATTGAGGCGCTCGCAGCAATGAAGGACACGAACAGAGACACCAGCAATCCAGCAACCAGCAGAGCAGAGAGCCAGTGCTAGCAGACTCTCACCTCACTAGTAGTAGTTGTAACCCTCTCCCTATAATAAAAGCCACTATATTGAAGGCACCTGTACCCTAAGTTTGGAGAGGTTGTAAGGTAATTTTCTTTATCTTCGTGTAAGCCCTTCGGGGGTTTCCCGAAAGGGAAAACCGTATGTAAGCTATATTGTGGAAATGAAGTAGTTTCGTGTTTCCCTTGTTCTTTTTAAGCATGTTTATATGGGATGGGTTTCTTATGCTAGGGATCCTATAGGAGAAACCTCTGCGTGTAGTTCTCTGTTAAAGCCTTATGTGTGGCGTCTGAATGAGAACCTTGTAGCCGTAGAGAAGTGTTCCCTCTGGGTGGAACTGCCTGGGAAGACGATAAGAGAACGACCCATATAAATTTGATTAAAAACATCTAGGGAAATAAACTTAGCTACTCCTGAAGCAATATAGTAAGAAATACGGTGAGTACCGAGTAGGACTTTTACACCACTGCGCACACCCTCGCTTGTCTGTTGGCCTCGCCAGCCTGTAAAAGATCCTGCAGTATATACGTACGGTCTAATATTAATATATAAGTATCAATATTAACGCAAATAAATTAATAAAACTAAAAATTTGTAATCGTATATTTTATAGCATTTAATTTTTTTGTATTCTCCGTGTATTATTTTAGTATTTTTATACCCCGTATATTATTGGTATCAGAGCAACCAGCAGAGCACAGCATAAAATTCAGGCAATGCTATAAAATTTGTAATCCTTGAGCTGCCAATAATATACGGGGTATATTAACTAATTTACTTTTATTACTTATATATATATATAGGGAAATAGCCAGCTAAACACGGGCATAGCTGCGCATAGGGTATCTGATGGGTTCGTAGCATGGAAAACAAAAATTTTCTACCGCAAGAACGAACAAAACCTAGATCTAATCTAGATAAAAGCCAAGATCTAATCTATGAGACATGAGCAACGAGATAGATAGGAACTAACCCTCGTAGATCCGAAAGCGTTAACGAGATTAGATCTCGTGGTTGATGTAGTCGATCACTTGCCGATCTCAAGATCGTGTGGACGATCCTTCCGGCGTCGCGATCCAGCAGCGCTTCCGCCCTCGGTCAAGTAGACGATCCTTCCGGCGTCGCGTTCCAGCAGCGCTTCCGCCCTTGGTCAAGTAGACGATCCTTCCGGCGCCACGATTCGGCAGCGCTTCCGCAGTCGGTCACACGTACGGAGTCGAAGCAGACCTTCCTCTCCCCGTTCCAGCGAGCAGCGGAGGTAGTAGATCTTCTCCACGTAATCCCAGCAGCACGACGGCGTGGTGGTGGTGGTGGAGTAGAGAATTCTGCAGGGCTTCGCCTATGCCTGTGCAGAATATGGTGGAGGAGAGAGGCGGCAGAGATTAGACGTTATGAGAGCGTGTTTGGAGGGGGCGCCCCTGCCCTTCTATTTAAGGGGAGGAGGCGCGCCTGGGGAGGGGGAGTCCTTGTAGGACTCCCCTCCTCTATGGCCAACGAATTTGGGGAGGGGGGAGGAGTCCTCCTCCCCCACGAATCCGTGTCTTGACCCACCAGGACTCCTTGATCCCTATCTTGATTTTCAAGCAAACTCCAAGATATCTTCTAGAACCTTCCGGAACATTCCGAAACCTTCTAGAATCCTCATACAAACACTCCGGAACATTTCCTAACTCATAAAATGATCTCCTATATATGAATCTTATTCTCCGGACCATTCCGGATCTCCTCGTGATGTCCCGAATCAAATCTGAGACTCCGAACAACATTCGGTCTCCAACGCACATTCCATATCTACTTAAAA
Organism: Avena eriantha; assembly: GCA_910589775.1. Taxonomy (NCBI): domain Eukaryota; kingdom Viridiplantae; phylum Streptophyta; class Magnoliopsida; order Poales; family Poaceae; genus Avena; species Avena eriantha. The sequence goes on along the minus strand of OU342741.1, from coordinate 16,556,268 downwards.
CAACTTCGAACCTTAAGTGTGTCACCCTACGGTTCGTGAATATGTAGACATGATAGAGACACATCTCCTATCAATAACCATCAGCGGGACCTGGAGATCCATAATGGCTCCCACATACTCAACGATGACTTCGCGATCGATTGAACCATTTACATATGAAACTAATTCCCTTTGTCTCGCGATACTATACTTATCCGAGGTTTGATCGTCGGCATCTCCATACCTAGTTCTACCTCGTTACTGATAAGTACTCTTTACTCGTTCTGTGATATGTCATCCCTTGTGACCCAGTCACATGCTTGCAAGCTAATTAGATGACATTCCACCGAGAGGGCCCAGAGCATATCTATCCGTCATATGGATGGACAAATCCCAATCTTGGTCCATGCGCTTCAACACATACTTTCAGAATACCCAATGACATCTTTATGACCACCCAGTTACGAAGCGGTGTTTGATGTCATCAAAGTACCCATCCGGTGATGGTGATTAACACAACCTCATGGTCGAAGGATTAGGTTACTATGTATTTGAAAGCTTACAGCAATACGAACTTAATGACTTGATCTTATGCTACGCTTACTATGGGTGTGTGTCCATCATATCATTCTCCTAATGACATAACCTTGTTATTAATCACATCCTAATGTCCATGATCAGGAAACCATGATCATCAATTAATCAACAAGCTAGTTCAACAAGAGGCTTACTAGGGACTCTCTTATGTTTACAAAACACACATGTATTAGTGTTTCCTAATAATACAATTATAGCATGGGATGTAAACATTTATCATAAACATAAAGATATAATAATAACCACTTTATTATTGCCTCTTGGGCATATCTCCAACAGTCTCCCACTTGCACTAGAGTCAATAATCTAGTTAAAAACTTGTGCATTCAACACCTATGGCTTTCTGGTGTTGTATAGACACTTTTGCTAGTGGTAAACATAATCTTCAGATCTGACACTTCCAGGTCCGTGTGTATTTGCATGTCCTTGCATCTCTACGCATTACTCATTCTCCAATGAGATGGCATTGTATACATTTGGTCCTTTGGTGAGACCTTTAGTTCCTTCGGCTCAAAATATGTTGATATAATTGTCACACAATATATCTTCATAGTATTAGCCTACTTTGAACCACACCTAGTTTGATAACAAACTACTTAACACAAATGCCCTCCTTTGCTGCTACTACAGCAGTTTATATACTTAGCCTTTTGTTGTAGTATCAGTCACAATGTCTTTAAATTTGGAACTCATCCAAATCCATCATGGAACATCCTTTCCATTACATTGTGCTACCCGTAGTCTAAATTGAGATAAACTTAACTTGTGACAAAACTAGTATTAATGTAACAATTTACAATGAACCATTTGTCACTACTATATAAATAATATATTCTTAGTTCTTCCAAAGCTCATAAGAATATCTTTACTATTGTCCAATGATCATCTTATGAATCATTCTGGTATATGCTCATAACATTTAGAGCATAGGACATATCTGGATGTGTACATCTCAAAGAATGATTGATCAAAATATTCTTGTAATTTCACCAAGTGTCAAAACACTTGAATCTCGTGTCAACACACTCGAATCTTGATTCAGTCCTTTCCGTGCATCAAGAACCTTTCTTGTTGTTTCTATATTGAACTCATTCAACATCTTATCTATGTACATTTGGCAAAACCATATTAGCGCCTCAATCTATCCATATAGACATTGATGCCTAATTCTTGGGTTATGCCTAAGTCTTTCATCAAAATGAAATTCTTAACCTGTGTCAATACAAGATACATCATTTCCAATCAACAATATGTCCTCTACATAATGTATTAGAAATATGTCTCAGCGCTCCCACTTAATTTCTTGCAAATGCAAGCACCTTCATCATCTCCGATGAATTTAAACTATTTTAACAGTTTCATCATGGTGAAGATTCCAACTCCGCTATGCTTACTTCAACTATTGAAGTTTTGCATACTTTTTTAGCATCCTTTGAATTAACAAAACCCTTTGGATCGCGTCATGTACACGTCCTAGGTAACCATTCTATTAGAAGAACTTGTTTTGTTTGTTCAACTACCATATACCAAAATATATGTAGTGGTTGCTACATTAATCCGTCCAGACTAAATATCGCTATGAAAGATCAAATCTTATCATAGTCAATTCCTTGAACATTGTCGTAAACTCTTTCCGACATGTCGACTATTTCATAGATTTGAAACATCCATGTCTATTTCTTTATAGATCCAAACACGACCGATAGGCTTCACACCTTTCCGGAGGGTCTTCAAAGTTCAGAAACTTGATTTCTCGTGTATGGATGCTATCACGGATTCCATGACTTCTAGTCATTTTATGGAGTCAGGGCCCATCATCGCTTCTTTGCATGTAGTCGGTTCATCATTGTCAAAACAATAACTACTTGCTTATCAAATCTTACTATTTTATTCTTACCGACCCACATGGTTCTATAGGAACTCTAATCTCCGAGATCACACCTTTTGTAATCACGAGAGCCATGATCATTGTGGCCGTCACCGGGACACTTTCCGGCGCTGTGCTACTTAGCACATATAGCTAAGGTTCAACAACCTTATTAAAGTTCTATTGTCCTCCCACTTAACTTTTCACGAAAAATTCTTTCACAAGAGACTTGACGTTCCAAGTAACAAACTCTTTTGTCCTCAGTGTTATGGAGAAATTCCCAACAAATTCTTTGGGATAACCTACAAAGACGTGCTTATCCGACTTTGGTTGTAAACATTTTACTTATGCATAATACCAAAATTTAAGAAAAGACAATTCGGGTTTTATCCCAAACCATGACTTATATGGTGTCATTTCAATGGATCACGATGGTGCTCTTTTCAGTGTAAAAGCGGTATTCACTAAAGCTTTAATCTTTAAAAAACATAATGGCAGTTTTATAAATGACACCTTTGATCTTACCATGTCAAACAAGGTTTCATTATATATCTTGAACACTCCATACTCCTATGGTGTTTTGGGAAATGCAAATCCATGGAACGATTCCTCAAATCTTAGGTGTTTTGCTAAACTTGTAACTCAAACATCTTTCTTTATGATCCAATCATAAACTCTTTTATTTTCTTGTTACAATGATTTTCCACTTCATCTTGAAAGTCTTTGAACATTTTTCAAATGTTTCATACTTCTTCCTTATTGAGTAAGTATATACATATACTCACTCAAATCTTCGGAGAAAGCATATGAAGTTGAAATCCATCGCCCACGACTACACATAATGGACTATATACATCAATATGTACAAATTCCAATCAGTTAGTCGTCCGTTCCTCTTTTGGCCTACGAACGGAGTTTTAATTATCTCCAGGAAGTTATCACAAGCGTCATTTGATCCAAATCAAAAGACTCCAAAAATCCATCAGCATGGAGTTTCTTCATGTATCCCTTTCAATATAATTTAAACGGCGGTGTCACTTCGCAAGTGATCTTTCAATCATTTGTCTTGCGACATTTTAGCAATAGTGTTTATGGATGTGATTTCTCCTACCAGACTTGTAAAAGTTCATCCATCCTTTATGGAATATGGTAATTATTTGAACAACCATTGTTCTCGTAATACCAGAACAAAATAACAAATCTTGAAGGCTAGGTTTGATGTCAACGAAAAACACAATAACACCTTATTTGTTTTCGATGAACATCATCACTCATTCTCTTGCTAGTTACTTAGGCCATTGTAGTTCATGAATTGTGTTGTCATGTATGACACTTCATACCAACCAATTCGGTATCCAATACCTAAGAGCCACATTGTTTAACAAGCAATGAATACAACCATAACATGTATGTCTTCTATATACCCAAGTTGGACATCTCCAACCTTACAATTTCTGCCAAATATTTTATAGATTCTCTTTCAGCAATTCCTTTTTCTTTTAAAAGAATCTATCAACATCAATAGTGGTGTCATTCACATGACACATAGTACAAAGCGTATATAGTCAAATACTAATACCTTTGGACTTGCACTTTGAAGTGGATCACCATCATCAAATGTTTGGCATTCTTTCAAAATTCCATTCTTTAGTAATCTTTTAGTGTAGCAAACATTTTACTTACATCTTCTATTCATCCTTATCATGACAACTTTCATGATCAAGCTGCTATAGCTTATAAAGGTGAATTGTGAGTATAATGTTTCTTTTTCAAAACCTTTTGGAGGATTAGGACGACTAGCGTCTCCAACCTTCACAAATTCTCATCAAATATGAGGACGTATACTCTATCATGTTGTAACCAACACATTGTTTTAGATATCGTAATACCTTTCACATATGATGGTTTCTGAAACATTGCTTTCAGCTCTTAGATAAACTTGATATTAAAAACAATCTTTTGAGTATCAAGAATCATGGAGGCTAACATGATACATTAGATACTAACACTGGAATTGTTACTCTTGATTTAATACTATTTATTAAACTTCATGGAGTAAATTGAGTTTGCTGAAAGTTTGCAATAGGACTTATAAATTTTAATTGACACTCAAAACAATACGATACCAGTTCGTAAAGCAAATATCCAGAATTTCTATAGTTCCACTATCTCAACTATAACTAAGCGTAAGGTGGTGAACGGATGCCAATGACTACAACAAACTATGCAAATTCACTTTGATTGTGTTTATGATAAATTGAGTTCGACTAATCCAAATTACAAATGAACTCCCACTCAAAACAACATCCCTCAAGTTGTTTTAGTGATTACATGAACCAAATCCACTACACCAAGTCCGATCATCACGTGAGATGATGTAGCTTTAAAGGCGAACAATCAACATGTTCATCATATCATCCATATGACTCATGCTTTACCTTTCGGTATTCTGTGTTCCGAGACCATGTCTGTACATGCTAGGCTCGTCAAGGTTAACCTTAGTTTCTGCATGTGCAAATCTGGCTTGCACCCGTTGTATGCACACGTAGAGTCTATCACACTCGATCATCACGAGATGCTTCGAAACGACGAGTCTTAGCAACGGTGCCAACTAAGGACGAACACTTTATTACTTGATATTTAGTGAGAGGGATCATCTTATAATGCTACCGTCGCGATCTAAGCAATACAAGATGCATAAAGGATTAACATCACAGGCAATTCATAATATGTGATATGATATGGCCTTTCTTCTTGTGCCTTTGATCTCCATCTCCAAAGCATGGACAAGATCTCCATCATCACCAGCGTGGCGTCAAGGTCCGTGGCGCCGCTTCATGGTTGTCCATCACCACCAACAACTATTACAACTACTTGGAATAAAGCTATTACATGATGAAATAGACACGCAGGTCTTAAACAAAATTTAAAGACAACCATTAGGCTCCTGCCGGTTGCCATATTACAATAAGGATCATTGCATACATCAAATATAATCACAATCCAATGTTGGCCATATCACATCACAAAACCCCTGCAAAAACGAGTTAGACGCCTCTAATTTTCTTTGCATGTTTTACGTGGCTTGGGGCTTTCGCATAAGACCGATCTTACCTACGAACATGAACCACAACGTTGATACAAGTGTTGTCAAGATGCTCATTGTAAATTGAATCTTAACTATGGTGGGAGAGACAGACACCCGCAAAGCCACTTGTGCAAAGCAAGTTGCACGTCAAGCGTGGAGCAAGTCTCATGTGCGATGACATGTAATGTTAGCCCGAGCCGCTTCATCCCACCATGCCGCAAGATGCAAAGTACACGCTAAGACACCGACAACAAAAGCATCAACGCCCACAACATCATTGTGTTCTACTCGTGCAACAGATCTACGCATAGATACGGCTCTGATACCACTGATGGGTTCGTAGCATGGAAAACAAAAAATTTCTACCGCAAGAATGAACAAAACCTAGATCTAATCTAGATAAAAGCCAAGATCTAATCTATGAGACATGAGCAACGAGATAGATAGGAACTAACCCTCGTAGATCCGAAAGCGTTAACGAGATTAGATCTCGTGGTTGATGTAGTCGATCACTTGCCGATCTCAAGATCGTGTGGACGATCCTTCCGGCGTCGCGATCCAGCAGCGCTTCCGCCCTCGGTCAAGTAGACGATCCTTCCGGCGTCGCGTTCCAGCAGCGCTTCCGCCCTTGGTCAAGTAGACGATCCTTCCGGCGCCACGATTCGGCAGCGCTTCCGCAGTCGGTCACACGTGCGGAGTCGAAGCAGACCTTCCTCTCCCCGTTCCAGCGAGCAGCGGAGGTAGTAGATCTTCTCCACGTAATCCCAGCAGCACGACGGCGTGGTGGTGGTGGTGGAGTAGAGAATTCTGCAGGGCTTCGCCTATGCCTGTGCAGAATATGGTGGAGGAGAGAGGCGGCAGAGATTAGACGTTATGAGAGCGTGTTTGGAGGGGGCGCCCCTGCCCTTCTATTTAAGGGGAGGAGGCGCGCCTGGGGAGGGGGAGTCCTTGTAGGACTCCCCTCCTCTATGGCCAACGAATTTGGGGAGGGGGGAGGAGTCCTCCTCCCCCACGAATCCGTGTCTTGACCCACCAGGACTCCTTGATCCCTATCTTGATTTTCAAGCAAACTCCAAGATATCTTCTAGAACCTTCCGGAACATTCCGAAACCTTCTAGAATCCTCATACAAACACTCCGGAACATTTCCTAACTCATAAAATGATCTCCTATATATGAATCTTATTCTCCGGACCATTCCGGATCTCCTCGTGATGTCCCGAATCAAATCTGAGACTCCGAACAACATTCGGTCTCCAACGCACATTCCATATCTACTTAAAACAACTTCGAACCTTAAGTGTGTCACCCTACGGTTCGTGAATATGTAGACATGATAGAGACACATCTCCTATCAATAACCATCAGCGGGACCTGGAGATCCATAATGGCTCCCACATACTCAACGATGACTTCGCGATCGATTGAACCATTTACATATGAAACTAATTCCCTTTGTCTCGCGATACTATACTTATCCGAGGTTTGATCGTCGGCATCTCCATACCTAGTTCTACCTCGTTACTGATAAGTACTCTTTACTCGTTCTGTGATATGTCATCCCTTGTGACCCAGTCACATGCTTGCAAGCTAATTAGATGACATTCCACCGAGAGGGCCCAGAGCATATCTATCCGTCATATGGATGGACAAATCCCAATCTTGGTCCATGCGCTTCAACACATACTTTCAGAATACCCAATGACATCTTTATGACCACCCAGTTACGAAGCGGTGTTTGATGTCATCAAAGTACCCATCCGGTGATGGTGATTAACACAACCTCATGGTCGAAGGATTAGGTTACTATGTATTTGAAAGCTTACAGCAATACGAACTTAATGACTTGATCTTATGCTACGCTTACTATGGGTGTGTGTCCATCATATCATTCTCCTAATGACATAACCTTGTTATTAATCACATCCTAATGTCCATGATCAGGAAACCATGATCATCAATTAATCAACAAGCTAGTTCAACAAGAGGCTTACTAGGGACTCTCTTATGTTTACAAAACACACATGTATTAGTGTTTCCTAATAATACAATTATAGCATGGGATGTAAACATTTATCATAAACATAAAGATATAATAATAACCACTTTATTATTGCCTCTTGGGCATATCTCCAACAGTATCCACCGTTGATTCTCTCCACTTTTGATATAGGGAGCACATGTTACAATACCCAAAAAGACTTGATCCCCATATGACATTTCTAACGCTGTTACTACCATGCAAACCCTATGTTGTTCCATGCACAAACCCTAACCCAAATAAGCCTTATTTATTCTTTCAACAAATTAGTCAGCTACAATCAAGCAACATGCGCACTACCACAAACCGAAATAATCCTTATTCAATGTTTCATCAAATTAGCCAGCTACACAAAAGTCTACATGCACAAAACCCTAAGCCAAATAAGCTTTATAGAGTGGGAGATTAGCATGTAGTGCGCGCCAAAACAAAAAAAGATACAAACAGTCCCGCACGAGAATTAAATCTCTCCCGCCAAAAAAAAGACACTGCACTCTCCAGTCTATCTCTTTCAAGCCTTGTTCTCAATACATCCCCATATTAGGTGCTAAATTTTTCTCAGCCAAACAACACTATAAATTTTAGGGTTTTCCAAATAAGGCGGTACACTCTATAGCCGGTCCATACTAGCACAACCACTTTGCCATGAAGCATTTGCATGCAAACCGATTATAAGCCTTGTTCTCACTACATTCCCCTTTTAGCTTCTAAAATTTTCTAGGCCAAACAACTCTCTAAAAGTTTTAGGGTTTGTCCAAAACTCTAGCATTGCATGCATGCACATCCAAATAGACACCGTTACACGCCGTTTATGCAATGAAATAGCCAGCCACTAGCATCTACAAGAGCATATGCATGTGATCTCTATATCCAACGGTCCTAAGCCTATGCACAGCTATACCTGTGTAGCAAATCCGCGTCGTATATATATATATATATATATATATATATATATATATATATATATATATATATGCATCTGCTAGTATAAATATATATACGATAAACCTAGCTTCATGATTGTTCAGAAAGTTTCTTTAAATTGATCTGGCTTGATGGAATAGCAGTATACCATTTTGTAATCTTATATAGTGTATCGTGCGGATTGTTCATGTTAAACTTTATGGAATATTGGACAGGAGACATGCTTTCAAACAATGACACTCATGTACTATTTTTATTGGGAAACAATTAGTACTATCTCTGCATCTTAAAATATTATTTTATAAGTGTAATTTTTTACTACTTTGTAGGAGGACATGAGAGCATTCCAGAAAAAATTAATTGTCATATTGCATGATTCGGAACTGAATAAGTTAAGATATACGATCAGTCTAAGATGCCGAGTCCTAAGGGGAAACATCCACAAGATATAGCCAAAGAAAACAATCCCATTCCAGCATGCATCATGCTCACAAAACCACATGAGTTTGTTGACGAGATCTGCAAATACATCATGTCCATCGATGATGCAAAGTGTTTGGAGTGAGCCTCATATTAACATAAGCCGGTACATATTTTTATGATATCATTATTCCGATCATTTGTTTCGCAGGAAAGAATGGGTGCGAAGCTCCAACCTTTTCCACTTGGATTAACTCTAAAGCAAATTCAGGGCATACTTAGGATGGAACAACCTATGGATAAGGATTGTTTCAACATGGTTGTTCGTATAGTGGCATGTGATGAGATACAATTGTTCATAGAGCCTCATGTGCACAACATGGACTTAAGATTTTGTGTAAGTTCTTACAATCATGCATATTTATTATCATTGTAATGGTTTTAATCCTTTTCTTATCTCAGTCGGTGATGATCGATGGTACACGACATCCAAAATGGCGTAAAAAACGAAATGTTAAGGAGTTGACAACATTGTTTCGTAGTTGGCCTGGGATAGACCATGATATCTCGTCGTGCAACATGGTAAGTTAGGTCTCTTGTCCATTCTTGACATGATTTATGTGTTTTAATGGTCATCTTTTCCAGATTTTGTTGCCAATGCATCCCTTGGTGACTTCATCTTGTTCACAATCGACAAGCATGGGCACTGTGTATCTATCTTAGACCCCTTTTCTGAACCTCTACCGGAAGAGAGGTATCAATTAAAATTACAGAGGTGCTCATTCTATCTAAATGAAGCTCTTGAAATAGCGCAACCTAGCTGGAATTATGATATATATTTTTGGCCACGTAAATACCCTCGCAGTATTCCAATACCAACAAGCTCCGATAGGTAATTTTATTGGTTCTCATCACAGGTAGTTATTTTATAATTACAATCCTAACGACCAAGATAATGAAATCCATTCATTTACAGGAATTTGTCGGATTACTTAGTTTTTTCTTTTATACTCTCGTGGGATGGTAAAAGATTTGTTCATCCAATTTGCACAGTGAGTATTCTATGTTCACAGTTATTAGATTTTTATGTGAAAACTCCATGCTAACAAAATAGATTGCTTATGCAGGATGGCTTTGCGTTGAGGAAAAAGTTTTTGATACACTTGCTCAAGTACCACGCAAATGAAGTCGAGGACAGCATTCCTGACGTTATACGAGGATATCTTAGTTGTGTCAATGGAGGATGGCTCAGTCAATAAGAGATAATTTTGTTGGTCCTTGCATTTTATACACATTAGATTAAACTATGTGAAGTAAATCTTTAAATGTTTTTAAATATTATGTGGTTATTTTTTCAATGTATTTATATGTACGTGCATTGTTTATACATGTAACATGTGCTACACTAGATATGTGTAAGGAGCCGTGGCAACACACGGACATTCCACTAGTACCAATAATACTCTGGTAGATACGTGCAAACTCCCAAGGATATGAACACGAAAATTCACGGGTGTTACAGAGATCCTGCTAGGCAAAACATATCCTAACAAATTGTTTATTAGTGGAAACACAGTCCTCAGAGCTATGGGAGAAGAGGTTTGAGAACTATCGTCAAAGGAGGTTTCCTGACCAAACGAATAAAGAAAACGTAAATATCCGCCCGCATATGATGCCAATGGGAATATGCAGCATTAGCCAGCACTGCCTTCCCTGGTACAAGCTTTTGTACCTCCAGAACAATGGAGATTAAGCAGGCGGCATTGTGAGGGACCATATCCTCGCCGCACCTGAAGAGCTAACTGAAGAAGACAAAAAAAAACTTCACTAAACGGACGGTTCAGGCGGAAGCGGGCAATACAAGTGATGATGAACGGCTCAGATGCGACTCTAGTTTTTACCATTGTTACGTACTGTTCACTTTCAACCGTTGTCGGCAAAGCATCTTTTACATGTTGCTCATAGTTGCCAGAGTACTTATAATGTGCCACGTAGTTAGTGAACTAAGAAGGAAATCCGCAAGTTATATCTTAGTTAGCTCTAGAGTATCTCCCCTTCACCATATGAACAAGGTGAAACCGAGATCCCCAATCCGTCTAGACACGTGTGGTGCTCCATCATGATATCTCGCCCAACCCGATGCTCTAGTCCGACTCCGCCAAGCTCAAAAAAGAAATTAGTTGAGTGAGTGTCTAGGGTCCATCCCTGGCACGAACCGAGCATATCCTAAAATCTTTGGAACAATACAACCCACGAGAGAGAGAAAGACTATCATAGAGCCAGGTATTAATTTTCCCGTCAGTATAGAGCTAAAATAAATAACATATGTTCGAGACTTTATCATGATATTCTTTAGACATGCACACTCTAGATCCATCAAAACTGTGATATTTAAAGATAGTAAAATAGTTGTGAACACGTACAAATATAGTACATTATGATACATTTATGCTATTCTTAACCCAAAAAGAAACATTATTTCTCTTAACATTAATAATTTTCTTAAATTTAAGGAGATCACGTCCAAAATAGATTTTCTTGGAAATGACTAAAACAAAATATTTAATTACAAAGCAATATATATTTTGCTGAAATTTTCTAGTTGCCACGGCGTACTTACAAAGCTAGATGATCAAATTTAGAATAAAACATTGTATCTTAGAATTTAGTGTCACCTCTATGTGGCTAACTGTGATAACCATACCAAAAAAATATAGCAATTATGATCATATTTGATAATTTAAGTAAAAATGGTTGGTATAAATATCTGAAAAGCAGTGATTTAAAACTTAAATCATACTAATTAATTAGACAACGGGCTGCCCAAATGTTAATATGCTTATCAACATAATAGTTTTTTCCAGGTCGTTATGTTGTGCCCAGACTCTAATATAACACAACATCATTTTTTAGGGAGGTCTTTTATGTTACCCTCAAAAAAATAATAGCCATCTATTTTCATAAATCTAAAGGCCCACATTAAATCATACTAGTGCTAAAAACATGACCAGTAGGATTATACTAGTCCAATGTTAAGAGCGACATCGATAGACCATAGGAAATATCCCGTACGTGAAAAGAAAAGCGGCCCAACCGAGCCCAGGCTCGTCATACGCCTACGCATTCGCATTTCATGATGCTTGTTGTCTAATTAAGGGCCCAGACAATATGATGCTTTGTTCTACCTAGATATGATCTTGTTCGCTAGCAGACCGGCGACCCCCGAGTGACACGGGGATATCAATGGGAAACTAGTTTCACTCGAGGATCACGAGAAACCACTGTGCTTATTGCATTAGTCCGATCCAAGGAGAATAATTGCTAAGCAACCTGAAGGATCTTAATCGTCTAGTGACTGACCATGGTTTTGGTAACAGGCTAGTAGGATTATTGAAGTTGGGATGAAATCTATCAAGAGGAGTTCCGACTAATTATGGGTTGCTCACATACACATATATTTATAAGATTATAGTTGTTACACTTTTCTTTCGTCCACCTGGCACAATCACTATCACCATGAACTTTATCTCCCCCCGCCTTCTTTGTCATCTGCAGAAAACCACAAACAATCGAATCGTTCTTTACTTTTATACTTTTTATTCCTGAAGTTTACATTTTAGTTTTATTTAAATATATCCAGCTTAATCCAAATTTCATTCTTATTTCCACACTTGCAGTCAATTCACTCGAAGACCTGTGACAACTTTGAGTGTGACAGAGACTTCATTCATAATCACTTACCTTTGGGCTCCATGTGGGATCGATATCTATACTTCAAAACTAGCTACAAATAATATGTGCACTTGCAGACATCAAGCTATTTTCTAGGGCCATTGTTGGGAGCCAAGCGCTAAGTGTTTGTCTCTTGACATTTTAGGTGTTACTACTACAAAATGGTCTCCCTAGGAGACAAAGGGTCTACACGCTCTGGTAGGACCTATTTACCAGATTATATTGAGCGCGTGCCTATTCAAAGGCGCGAGGAAATTATTGAAAAACTTTTAAGATCAAATAATATTGAAGTTGAAAACCTAAGTGATTTTATGGAAATCATGTCCATTTACAGGACAACTCCTAAGAAACCTGAGAAAACTCTCAGAGAATACAGTGCTCCAAGTTCTGATTTTCTTAAATAACCAATAGAATGTCCTAATCCTGAAGTCAGAGAATATCGATTTGATGGTGGAATTATTAAAATTTTGCAGGAAAAAGCTTTCAGTGGAAGGGAAGATGAAGACTCAGGAAGACATCTTAGAGAGTACGATGATGTGATAACATCACTTGGACCAAAAGGTTTGCCAAGAGACTTCTCTCGTCTAAAATTATTTCGTTGGTCTCTTAAAGGTAAGGCTCTAGACTGGTTATATTCTCTCCCTCATCATTACATTTAATGGAAAAATGTATTGTTAAATTCATAAACATGTTTAATCATTTTAAAAAGGTAACTGAAATTAGAAATAATATAGGCAACTTTAGTCAGAATGTGGGAGAAAACTACCCACAAGCCCGGGATAGATTCTTTGGAATGATCAATATTATTCCTAATCATGGCTATTCTGAATCAACTATTTGCCATTTATTTTACCATGATCTTAATACTCTATACAGAGAGTTGCTTGGCTTACCAGCAGGAGGATCGATAAATACTTTAACTAATAAAGCATGTTTAGAATTGATGTCTACTAGGGCTAAGAGTGATTCTTTATATAATCCTAATTTCGGCACTAAGATAGAAAAAGGGATACTTCGTATAACTCATGATCTTATGCCTTAAGTAAACAAAACAATGTAAGAAAAAGGTATACCTTCTGAACTTGTTAATGAAAACAAAGTAGATTTATTACAAGTTTTTACTAAAAAAGATGAAACTAGAAAAGTTATTCAAGAATTAAAACATCGACAAGCAAAATCTCATAATAACCTGCATAAGCATTTTCAAAGTCATAAAACGATTCTGGCGGAACTCATGGAAAATTATGATGAGATTGGCTAAGAAATAAAATTATTTCATAAGTATCTTAGTATGATTGAAACCCAATGTGAACAAATAGCATCTGGTTATCAAATTTTTCTTCAAGATGATATAGATATTCTTGTTACTACTAATGTTGTTACAAGGAGAAGTGCAGTTGTTCCAGGACCATTAGGACCACCAGAATATGAAGCTGAAAAAGATCAAAAGGAAAAGGCCCTACTCAAAGCAAGCCAATAAGATGATACACTGGTGGATCCTCAAGATGAAACTGCTCAAGAAACACAAGATCAAACCATGGAGGACCAAAATGATGCACAAGATGACCGTTATGAGTCTAATGTAGAGATAGTTGATCCAAGAGAAGAAAAAGAGACACGCAATGGAGATGAAGTTGTTGTGGTAGAAAAGAAGAAGAGCGATAAGCAGCAACAAAACAAAGCAACAAAATAGCCTGATCCCCCACAAAAGGTAAAATACAAGAATAAGAAAGGTAAGAAAAATCTTCCTTATCTAGATCGAAAAAAGAAAGCATCGGATCAGGTAATCTATGATTCTTTAAAAAAGGCACTTGGTGATCTTTGTCTAGAAATTCCATTTGCGGATGCAATAAAAGTTTCTACATATTCTAAATTCCTCCGTGATATTCTTAGTAGAAAGAAAGAAATAACTGAAACCGTTGCCATGGTGACTAGTTATCCCGCTAATGGGAAGCTATTGTCTAAATCGGGAGATCCCGAAAAAACCAACTATTTTATGCTCAATTGGCAAAACAGATATTCATAATGCCTTGTGTGATTTAGATGCAGGAGTTAGTGTAATACCATATTCCCTCTATAAAAGGTTAGGATTAGGGGAGTATTCCCCTACTACTATCACTTTACAAATAGCTGACAAGTCCACTAAACAACCCATTGGTATGATTGAGGATGTTCTACTTAGAATAGATGAGCATGTTATTTCCACTGATTTTATTATTCTTGAAATGCCAGAGGATGAAAAGTTATCCATAATACTTAGAAGACCTTTCCTTAGTATTGCAGGAGCGGCAGTTGATTGTGCTGAGGGAAAAATAATCTTCAATGTTTATGATGCTGAAATTATCCGGTATTTTCCAAAGAAGCTGGAAGCAGGAGAAAGATATATTCTACCGGCAAAACGAGTTCATGTGGCAAGTGCCTTCGATAAGGGGTAACCAAAGGTAAGAACTCGAGAATAGAGAAGGGGTTGAATTATTCAATCATTCTTAATAAAATGCTTAATGGGAGTCAACCCATCACATTAATAAAATAAATTATAGAATAAAATGTTCATCGTATTCCTACAACTTTTTCATAGACATTCTTACGGAAGCACACATGTGAAGATGCATCTGTCAAAAAGTAGTAAAAATATCGATTGAACAAACGTAGAATAAATATAAAAATAAAAGTTTGAGTTTTATCTACAAAAACTAGCTTAATCATTTTGTCCAGATTAAAAAGTGAATCTCTAGTTGAGGAGAAGAAGCTCGGTAGTACTAAAAATCCTGCTCTATACATGTTGTTGTTGGTCGACAATTTTTCCTGTCATTTTTTTGTCAAAAACAAGGTGTTTCACTAAGTTTCAGGATAAGAAAGAATTCTCGAATAATTTTTTTTTTGATGACTACTGATGGTTTAACGACCAACTATACGGCGGGAATAAAAATTCCAGCCGTATAGTTCCGACCGTATAGATATCGATGCCTTCTTCAAATTTCTTCTCTAGGATACTGAAGGTTTGACGACCAACTATACGGCGGGACCATTTTGATCCGGCTGTATAGTTGCGCCCGTATAGCTGTGTTCTGGCATAAAGAAATCCTAATTGTCGACACCGCCGTAACTATACGGCGGGAACTACTTATCATGCTCGTATAGTTGTGGCCGTATTGTTCGGCGTGACCACTTAATCACACCGAGGCGGCTAGGGTTCTTCCTCCTCCTCACTTTTTCTCTCATTCTCTCTTCAAACCCCTCAAAACCCACCTAGAACTCTTGAATCTTGCGGATTTTGTTCGTTTGACTTGGGGAATCAACAAATCGGTATATTTCTCTCCTTATCCGTGCTTTATTTTCAAGATTCCATGGTTGAAACTCTCACATTGATCTAGTGGATGAACTCAATCTTATTTTGTTTTTCCTTTTGATTTCTCATGTTAGGATTAAATATTTCCACGTAGAATCGTTCGTATATCATGTATAAACTATATGCCTAAGGTTCCATGGTGAAAATTTTCAGTGCATCAAGCTGAACAAAATTGGTAGCATTTTTCGCAAGAGCCAGCTCCGATGTGGCTAGAGCTCAGGGCCCCGGGCCGAGATCAACAGCAAGTTGGCCATGGTTTCATCAAGTATGGTGATGCCCACACGTTGGGCCGATGATAGCTTTCTCACCACGACAGGGTTGAGGGCAGACTTTGACCTCATGTGTGAAAAGGCAGGGCTATCACTACTCGCCTACGCAAGCCACAATACCTACACCGATCTCACCTATGAGTTCCTCGTCTCTTTTTACGATGACCACAAGGAGAAAGGTAATGCCTGCACGGTAAGCTTTAGCATCAACCAACAGCCCTATGAAATAACTTTCCCACAATTTTGTGATGCTTTCGGTCTTCCCCACGGAGGGGAGTCAACAGTTACAAATTTATATAGAGTCTCAAGTGGAGAAACTTGGGAGGTTATTTCTGTTAACGGTGGCAGGGACTTCTACAAGAAGAACATGTCCACCATTTAGAACCCAAAAATTCGCTACTTCGCCTTGTTCCTCGCCAATACACTGTTGGGAATAGGAGATACTGGTTCCATGGCCAATGTGGATATGGCCATGATCACCAAGGCACTCTTCCCCAATGCACCGTAAAGCCCTAGTCCTACGGCTCTACTCCTCCAGCACTTTCGCCACCAGAGCAACAAGAAGAAAGGTGACATTTGCATTGGTGGATTGGTAACCCACCTTGCCCTAGCATTGAACATTACATTACCTGTTATGCAACTTGTTGATGGCTCCAAACTTATGCATGTCAAATATTTAACTGCTTGTGGTTTCCTTGGTGTTTACCGAGCTGACAAGAGGCTCCGAGCATATCAGTTTGATTATCTTAGTGATGCATAGGTTGAGCAGGTTTCGTTTCCCTATCCACAAGCCTTCATGATTGTGGAGAAGGACAATTAGATCCTCACCAAGGATCAAGTGGTGGAGATCATGGCTGAATTCCAGCCCGATCAAGAAGAAGATGAAGAAGGAGAACAATAGGATGAGGGTGAGCAGGAGTAGGAGCAGGAATACAACCCTATTTGGGAGGGACAGTAGCAGCAACAGGGGGGATCCTGGGACCCATGGCCCAATCAGCAGCAGCAAGGGTTCAACAATGTCCCATATCAAGAGTTTCTGCGGCTCAACCAACGCGTTGGGGAGATTGACCACACTCTACAAGGAGTGAATGAGGATGTGAGTGCCTTAACTCACAACTTTAGTCACTTCATGACCCACTTCCCCGACTACTACAAGCAGTATCCGCACCAGGCGCCGAACGACGGCAACAACTAAGCATGGCAACAACCTAAGCTTGGGGGAGGTTTGAAAACCTCCTAACCTTGCATTCATATTTTTATTTCTTCTTTTGATTTATGTTACTTCTTCAAAATTGCATGTTTACTTTCAGTTTGCATTCCTAAACCAAAAACACAAAAAAATTAGTTGTTACTTTTATTGCAAATTTGTTTCTCTCGGAGATTGCTCAATTTCAGATGACTTGGCAATAGGGAAATATAGAGGGGGTTCGACTCAAGTACGAGAACAAAGCAAGCAAGAGGAGGTATCATATTCCTTTCATCACATTTTCTGCAACTTTAAATTGATCCTACAATTATTTACTCGCTTGCAGTTGAGCCACTCCCCACTTAGCTTACTATCCTATAAATTCTATTCCTTTGCTAGTGTCTCCTTTTTAGCTTTGAAATAATAAGCAAATGAACTTGGTTAAAAATATTTCTGAAAATTTTAGAACAAGAAAAAGCATCCAAAAGATGACTTGAGTCCATGTTTAGCCCAAAGGATTTGATTTTAGAACTACTCAATCCCATTTGAGCTTAATATAAATAGACTCGATAACACTCTTGAATGAAATTGTTTGATAAAATAGATGCTTCGAAGTAGTAGAGATTATGCCACTTCTTTTTCTAATAATTATCATAAGATATTGCTTTACGCGTGTCATTACAACATTTTCATACTCCATGGGGAACTATTAACTCTGCTGGCAACAAACGATCTAAATGTGGGAAACCACTTGATTTCGGCTATTGAGTTATGTAAGCGTCTGTAGCTGCAATGCTATGACAGGTAAAATTTTAGTCTCCTTGTGGTTTCACGTTTCAAATGAAGTTGTAGTACTCCTCTGACCCACTAGTTCTCAACAGTTATCTATTGGCATGGTCACGAGTGTGCAACACAGTCCCAATTAACATGTTAAAAACAGTGGCATGATTTCTCTATGAAAGGGCTGCAGTTTTCGAAAAACAAGGAAAGAAAAAAGGTGCTTTGAGAGTCTTGAAATTTTGACGTGGGAATAGATGAGTTGTTCTTGAATTTAATGTTTTTGGTGCCAACTTGAGTACTCTTAATTGATTAAAGAAACAAGAGCAAATAGTTTTCATCTCTCAACAAAGAGAGACACCAAAAGAATTTGTTTCACTTCCTTAGCTAAACTTTTGAAACTTGCTCGGGCATATGATTTATTAGCTAGCAAAATATACGTAGTTAGGAAGTGGACTCAGTGCAATCTTGTGAAAACTTGTATGATCATGTTTAAGATTGCAGGAATTGTGAAGAAAAGAATTTGACACCAATTCGAGCTTGTAAGTTCTTTTATTTCAGTCTCGAATCTCTGATGTTCTTCCTTATTTTCTAGTCACTCAAGGGCGAGAAACATCTAAGCTTGGAGGAGTTGATAGCTGTGAGATTCGATATATTTTTGATGGTTTTTATTGATGGTTTTCTTTGGGATTTGATCGTTTTCTAGCTTTACCTAACGCTAATACTTCGATAGCAAAGAAAACTTGGTTTTTAATGTGTGTTTCAAGTTCTAAACATCAACAAAAGGTTTTAACAAGAGAAACACAATATTCAGGCAAAAACAAGCAAGTCTCTTTTTGGAAGCAATCAAGGGAGGCATACAAAAGCTTTGACGAGCAACTATATGGCGGGAATATTTTTCTGGCCATATAGTTGCTACCGTATAGTTATCGCCGCCTCCGTCTTGTTAAAAGGGACAACTTTCATGAAGAGGCTAGACGCGAAATCATAACAGAGCAGTCGCCATCATCGAGAAAGGAGAAAGAAGAGATCCGGAGAAGGAGGGGAAGACATTCTTCATCTCACTCCACGATCTTCGACCTCCTAGCCATCACACCCTCATAGCTATTACTTGTACTTGAGAGAGAGAGAGATCTTCACTTTGCAATATTAGGGTTTGAGATTGTTTCTTCCTATCTTCAATTGTGTTGGATTACTTTTCTATTCTCATTGTGGATCTCCACGATAATATCGAGAAGAATTTCCTTTATTTAATTATATCGATAATGCTTTCTTCTCTCATGTGTGAGTAAGTTCCTTGGGCATGGGAGATGTAAGAGATTAGTGCGATGTGATGTGCTTCCACATATTTTCCATTAGTTTGTGATTGATTTTAATTATTATATTATGTGTGCTTGACTATCTATGGGATGTCTAATGCTTGTTCTCCAATTAAGGGCCATACAACATGATGTTATGTGGTACATAGAAAGGATCTTGTTCGCTAGCAGACCGGTGACCCTCGAATGACACGAGGATATCAATGGGAAACTAGTTTGACTCGAGGATCACGAGGAACCATGTGCTTATTGCATTAGTCCGATCCAAGGAGCTTAATTTCTAAGCAACCTAAAGGACCTTAATGTCTAGTGACTGACCATGATTTTGGTAACGGGCTAGTAGGATTATTGAAGTTGGGATGAAATCTACCAAGAGGAGTTTCGGCTAATTATGGGTTGCTCGCCTCCACATATATTTATAAGATTATAATTGTTATACTTATCATCCGTCCACCTGGCACAGGCACAATCACCATGAACTGTATCTCCCCGCGCCTTCTTTGTCATCTGCAGAAAACCACAAACAATCGAAGTTTACATTTTAGTTTACATTTTTATTCCCGAAGTTTACATTTTAGTTTTATTTAAATACATCTAGTTTAATCCAAATTTCATTCTTTTTTCCACACTTGCAGTAAATTCACTCGAAGACATGTGACAACTTTGAGTGTGACAGAGACTTCATTCATAAACACTTACCTTTGGGCTTCCTATGGGATCGATATCTATACTTCGAAACTAGCTACAAACGATCTGTACACTTGCAGACATCAATGCATCACTTGTTTAGTGATGTTTCACAGAATATTATATTACAATCTCTCAACAAACATAATCACAGAAATTAGTATAGTACATCTTCCCAAGAAACATAAGCATGTCAACTACAATGTACTTATGTCTTATTACAAAAAAGAGGGTTTCCGTGAGTGATATGTCCGAAAATCTCAACAGCCCGCACAACATTATATTGCAATCTCTCAATAAACATAATCGTAGAAACATAGTTTAAATGCAACAGCTATCTATGTTACTAATACAGGCAGGGGAACCCCGCGGTCCATATGACAAGCCTAGGATAGAAGCTCTCATCAGATCTCATCAACGTCGATCACCTCGTTCTGTTCAGCCACTATAGGGGCCTCTACATCCACTATAACCAACATCAGAAATGGTAGTTAGGAAGAACACCTTCCTAGGTTGCTTCTTTCGACACATAATCTGCAACAGATCTTCAGTATCCAAAACTTCTATTAATTTCTGCTTCTTATGATGCGACCACCAGAGTCGTGCCATCTGCTTATGGTCAATACTTATTTCCTTACCGATCATCTCTATCATTTCATCAAGAGTTATGTTTTTGGAATCGATGGTAATCTCCATAGTATATGATGAAACTGGCTTATTAACTCCGTCATCAAGTTTTTCCATGTATGAATCCACCTCTAAGTGTATGTTAAACTTAACTATATCATCATCTTTTGGTCCATAGTATCGAGGAGTCGAAGCTCTGGCAGCAAGATCTCTAGTACTGCATACATATCATCAATCATCGCTTCAATTTTCACATTACGATCAGCTGCACAACACTCCCACACCATCTGAAGCTCATGGGAGTGCTCAATTTGCATATATGTATCACTCATGTTGCGCCACACCAATTTTGTCCCTGTCTAGATCCCCATGGAATCCTAGCATGAAGCATATCTACCAGCTGCAAAACACACAACCTCTTTTCAATTCCCACGCAGATGCACATCCTGTACGAACACAACCCTTTAGTAACCAAAATCTAGTTTTGCAGTGTACTGGCGGACATGAACTGTGAACTCATATAGGTCTATTGTATCGAAGATGTGCCTAATTTGATTAAAAAGGGGCTTTTCAGTTCATTCGATTCTATATTGCAGTAACTAATCTACTTGTAAGATAAGGCACAGATAAGAAAAATTCACCTCTCGCTCTTCACCCGGGTTGTTTT
Source organism: Avena eriantha (assembly GCA_910589775.1). Taxonomy (NCBI): domain Eukaryota; kingdom Viridiplantae; phylum Streptophyta; class Magnoliopsida; order Poales; family Poaceae; genus Avena; species Avena eriantha. Next base: position 16,534,740 of record OU342741.1, on the reverse strand, counting down.
CTTCGAGATCTGGGTGCCGCATCCCCGCACCGCCACCGGCCTTGCTTTTTTCTTCAACCCACTGCCCGTAGGTACCTTGGTAGCAGACTTCTAGCTGACCTCCTCTCTACCGAGGCTGAAGAAGAACTTGCTGCTATCTCGCGTTGAGCTTGAGACTCTGGCTCCGACGGACCCGAATCAGTCACCGATGTAGCTACCACCTTCGCCTTGCAAGACATGATGGGCCGTCACCGCCTCCATCAGAGTGAGTGTCAGGGGAGGGAGAAAAAGGGACCTCCGCCATTGCCGGATTTAGTGTCGGGGAAGGGATAACAAGGACCGCCACCGCCGCACACAGATTCAGTGTCGGGAGCTAGGAAAATACAATAATGGATTTGCCCCTATGACACGTGCAGGGTGGCTAAGAAGGGGCATGGCAGGAACTAGTGTAACAGAATATCTTGACTTAACGGGGAAGATTCGAAAATATTTGGTTTGGTCACCGTTCACTCGAAATGCCCCTCTCGACAATTCCCCCCTCCCCCGAACTTTTTGAATCGCGGTGATTACAAGAACCTCGGGTACTGCTATGCCTTGGCGTCTTAACTTTCGGGCCACAAAATGATATCCTCTCCTATAATGGCGCTAGGTATTGCGTCCCTGCGTCCTTGAAAATTCGGAGCAGAAGATGTAGAGGTTTACCCTGCTCCTCATTTGGCTCGGACGGCTGCCCCTCCTCGACCCCCTAGTTATACCTGGATGGGGGGCTCGAGCTTTTGGGATCGGCCGAGCTTCACGGACCAGAGCGAGCTAGGCTCGGCTCACTGGAGGTGCTAGACCGAGCCAAGTCAGGAAAGCTGGACTGCCGTGAGCTCGGGCTTGGCCCGGTCCAGCTCTTTGGCTCGCCAATATTTTCTGAATTGGACGGGGCCAAATTGAGGGAGATGGGCTGGAAATTAGGACCCATTCGGCAGTCTCGGACCTTCTTCTTGCTAAGAACAGACCAACACCCACGAACTACCAGCGCCACCGTTGGATGTTGCCGCCACCTCTGCAGGACGCCGCCGCTGGCTAGCACGCCGAGAATCTATGACTCGCCATCCCTCCTCCGTGCCATGCTAGCCGAGCCGCGCCACTACCTAGACGTCGCCGCCGCTGCATCCGTCGCGCCGCCCGCACTGCCGTTGTTGCCTTTGACGCTGCAGTGGAAGATGGCCGCACCCGTCAGTGACACAACACCGCCTGACTCGTGAGCCGCACTGAGCCGGGCCGAGTTGGAGGGAAGCTCGAGCCGAGCTCTGTTTCATGCCTCCTCGGTGTCATCGAGTGAACTCAGGCTCACCATGTCCATCCCGAGTTTTTTGCTAGCTCGCACCGAGCTGGACACGAGCCAGAGCTACAACAGTGTCGTCTCATTGCTTTCCTTTTTAGATATGTTGCTTGCTACGGGGCACTTCGAAGTGTTAGGAGTGTGGCGAAAATACTTCGGAAGGCGCAAAGAGGTTGCAAGTCATCTTCGTTTTCGTCGAGCCACCGTTGTCGGCATTGTTTCTCTCGTTGTTTCAGGCGTGATTTCTGCTGTTTACCCCGGGAGTGATCTAGAAGTTATATCAGGTAATTACTAGTATATTAATATAGCGGGACGAAAGGTCGAGAAGAATTACGGACAGCCAAGACAGGAAGAGAGCGTCAATTAAGGGGTTGAGTTTAGTTGGATAGGTTTCTGATCAGCAGCTCTATTTATAGAAAACAATAATCGCGCTATGTTGTATGCATGTCGGAGTAGTATCCGGGTAGATTACTTTGAGTAGTAGGACTAGGATTCTCTCCAGCATGTGCGTGTATAAAGGTACACCCTGGCTGCTGGCTTGTTGTATTGCACCAATTCAGATCAGAAGAAGTAAAGCAAGATGACGAGGCAACTCGATTGTCGATCCTTGCGTTGTGTCGGTGAACTTTGATCGTCAATTTTTGCGTTGTGTCGGTGAGCTTCTAGCCACCCAAACCAGGAGGAACCTGCCTCGATCGAGATCCCATATCTAGTTTCCACCGGATCCCACGGTAATAACCTGCTAATATAATGGCAAAAAAACTGTGCATGATGGCAGGCTCGCAGCTGTCGCCAGCGTGCGTGTCCAATGTGGTCGACGATGACGACCTTCTCACAGAGATCATCGTCCGCGTTGGCTTCCCCAGCAGCCTCGTCCGGGCCGCCGGAGTATGCAGGCGATGGCTCCAGCTCGTCTCGGACCGCGCCTTCCCACGCCGGTTCCGCAAGCTCCACCCGCCCAAACTCCTCGGCTTTTACCTCGCACGGCGGGAGTATCGCAAACCTCCTGCACGATTCTTCTCGATGTTGTCTCAGACCCCGCCCTTGGCTATTGTCTCTCGCGCCAGCTTCATGTTGGGCACCTACGAGGGTGGACAGATCGACAACGTGTGCTGCTGGAACGGCCGCGTCGTCATCAGCAGCATCGTCACCAGTTCGCACGGAGAAAGGAAAACTGCATTTGCCGTGCACAACCCGCTGTGCTCTGACTCTGAGAGAGGTACGTCCGTCATCCCGTCGTTACACTTCCCGTTCCAGGTGGGCAATTTCTGCTGGTACAGACAAGTCTTCTGCAAAGAAGAAGGCCATGCCCTCTCCTATTTTTATGTGATGGTGGAGCGCACTCTGGATCCAACCAAGTCTTGGGTACACGTGTATATGCTGCAAGAGGGCGATGATGATGCTTGGCGCGCACATCTTACTTTGGCTGCAGACTACTTCGTTTATGCACAATCCGAGCCAAGCTCCGTGCTCATAGACAACAAAATCTATATGGCGAGCGCCCTCAATGAAATTGTTGTCTTGGATTTGACATCCTCAAGCTTCTCCGCAATTCAGCTCCCACAGGGGGTGGATTTCAAAACAAAAGGCGCCACCATGTTATCACGGGATGATGATGCTACCGCTGTGTATCTCATCCATGCAAACAAGTTTCAGCTTCACATATGGCTCCACAAGGGGGGGAACTGGTTGCTGGAGGACAACATTTGCTTGCGCGAAATGTGTGCTAATTTGCCTGACCATGGGCCCACTGCCCTTGTCGAGATAAACCATGTGGGGGTCTATACCGAGTTTGTGTTCTTGAAGATGGGCCGCTGCGCATTCTACTTGGATATCAAGCACAGGACCCTGAGCAAAGTGTATGAGATGTCAAAAGAGGACCGATACTTTGGTCGTATCTATCCCTATATGATGATCTGGCCTCCCATTTTCCCTGCCCTCAAATATGGTCCTGAAAGGTCTGGCTCTTGACCTTTTGGTGATGTCTGCAGTGCCTTTGATGTTGAGGTTACATAGTTTTTCTGATCGTAAGTGCATCTTACTATTCTGTATAGCTGCGGAATGGTGCTAGGTAAGATGGATTCCTTGGGCCATTTAAACATATTATAAGCAATAGTAGTAGATTCGTGCCATAAGATGATCTGAAATCAGTTGCATACTAGGGAATATTAGAAAGTTCTTAATTGTGGTCACACAATATTTTGTGACCGAGCTCAACAAGTTTGGTCCATATTCAGGGACGAAGCTGCACTCAACCACTCCGGTTTCGATGCTCTTTGGGAGGATCACTGTCATCAACACACAGATACTACGATATGCGTCGTCATCCTTTGGATTATCTGGAAAAAAAGGGAACTCCTTAGTCTTCAACAATGTAGATGAACATCTACCCCTTCTTCTCCGTAGATGAAATATAAGATGGCTCTAACTTGGATATTCTCCGGTACATATGCATAAATAAAAACATAGATATATCCTAATAATGATTAAGTCAATTGCTAGTGGTGGATCCAACACTCCCTGGAAACGTTTTATCCCTATTGTTGTTCTAATTACTTTACACCGTGAACCTTTCTTTGTTCACTTGCATTAGTTTAATATTGCTTTGGTCACACACACAAAAACACTTTCAGACACCTCTCTTTGAAATAAAAAAACAACTCCTAAGCACTCTCTGGTGAATAGGGCGAGGGGCATTAATAACTTTACAAATGGATCTCTGTGGTTTGATACTCTTATTTTAAAAATAGCTATAAACGATATGTGAACTTGTCGTTATTAGTGATGCACAACAACTCGCGTCAGAGGAGGCCTGCTAGAAGCGCGATACACAAGTCAGTTTAGTCGACGCTTTTGAAACCCGAAGTCCCAGTTCCTTAGGACAAACCCTATTGGAGGTTCTGACAACTATGGGCTGAACTAAGACGGGCTTGCGACCCTTAGATAGGTTGTCAATTCAACAGACGATCTACGTGCCAAGTCGCCAAAGAAATGGAGAGCAGGGACAAGGGTTTTGGAGAAAAAAGTAAAGGTATTCATTTGTCGTTTTTTGCATCTAAGACCCAATCGGTTGGTCTTCTTATGCAACCTAGGGTATCTCATATATGTTTACAAGTAGGATTCAACCTCTAACTCTAACCCTGAACTAGATAACTTTTCCTCCAGCTTCATATTGGACCCAGACCCAAGTGTTCATCTGTCACCTACCGCGTTGATCCACAAATGATCCTTCGTCGCACCATCATAGATGAAGATCCATGGATTTATTAGCATAAACCAGTACCAACTAGGCCTTCTCGAGAATCAATCCGAGTTACATATAGTTGTTTCCATGTTAAAACTGGCAAGAAAGCCGATCTAGCCTTCATATTGAAGGTAAGTGTTAACTCATGGTGGATCCCTTGAAACAACTTATATAGCCTTCCGGTTCCTTCTTCCCTTCTGAATGGCTTACTTTTTGACTCCATGCTGATCCGGCTTCAAGGCCGACACACGTCCGCTGAGCCCATCTTCGAAAATAGGCCTTCACTGTCTTGATCCAAAGCTGGCCTAAAATGGGTGACAACATGTTCCATTCTATGTTGTTGAACTATGTTAATTATTAACTATGTTTATGCTTTAAACTATGCATAGACATTAAGTTTGTGTTTGTGTTGAACTATTGTATGCTTTGAACTAAGCTATGCAACATGGATTCAAAGTTTTATTTTATATGTGTGTGATGATCTTCCAAACTTTGAAATTTATTTCGGTTTGATGTGTTTGTGGTGATCTTGCATAGGTAAAATTGAGGGTGGTTGCGCCATAGCCATGCCCTATTTTGTGTCATCTTGTATGACGACAGTTCCCTATTTCACATCATCTAAAAAACAGAAACTGCATAGTTGATGTAAAAACCACTTTTATCAATGTATAATTTATAGGGTATCTCTTTTGGACGTCTTACTTTATATCATCAGTTAGAGATGCTCTAACATGTTGATCCTAGGCATAGTTTTTTTGCCAGTTTTGGTAGTTGAATATTGGTATGTTGAAAAGATAGATTTTTGGCTAGCCGAGCCTTCTCTCTATCTCTCTCTCACACACACACACACATATATTGCCAAACCCTATTTGAGTAAGCCAAAATGTAAAAATCAGATATGTTGGAGATGCTCTTAACCTAACTCTACATAGTTTTGGTAAACACTAAAATGTGAAAGGATATCATCACATCAAATCGATAAATATTGCGACTTTCTTTATTTCCTTTACTTTCTAGAATTGCATAAACAAGACTAAAATAAGAAGAAAAAAACTAGCAGGCCTACTACTAGTTGGACTAGGATTCACTATACTAATCGCACGATCCTAGAAGGTTCGGAAGAACAAATTGGTTTCTTTGCACGGGAACGAGATCCATTACAGAATACGTCCTGTGTTTTAGTACTCTCTCCATGCCAAATTGAATGATGTAGATTTGGGAGAAATATTGTATATATCTTTTTAGTTTAACAAAGTTTGCATGAATTAATTTGGAACAGAGAGAGTATTTAGTTTGCAAAAATACACTACATTGTTGTATGTTGGTACTATTTTCACAGCCTCGGATTAGATAGAAGCAAACTGCACGCCAAATAAAAAAAAACAAGATCAAACTTGACAATGGAGAAGGGAAGAACATAAAAGGGAACAAGTTACACATATCACCGGTTGTCGGAGCCAACAGGAGGGTTACAACGTTTGAGATGTGCATTAGTTTGTGTTGTTGTTTGTTGTTGGTTGCTGGCGTGGGTGTGTGTTATATGGTGTCCCAGTTGTTGGGCCACGCAGAGATAAACAAAACTTTTTCCCTACACGGTGATCCCAATATTCAGCTCAGGTAGAAGGCCACGAGGATTAATACTAGACGCGCAGTTGTGGAATCGATGAAGCACGTCGCTTGATGCAGTGCATTCCTCGCGATCCGTTCTGGTTCCACGATCATCAAAGTGTTGAACGTACATCACCTCCGCCAGTATCCACATGTATGAGGAGGAGCGCCGGTGGTGGACTGCTAGGTCCGGTACGGCGGCGACAGGACGGACTGGGTTAGGGTTTCCAACACATGGAGTGACCTAACCTTGTGCTCTAAGCACCTGCGCCCCAGCTTATATAGTGAGTGAAAGTGGGTTCCACTCACTTGTGGCACATTCACTAAAAGGCCCATATTAGTCACTGCAAGTCCAACTTGCTGACTAAGTTCATGTCTCTATTTGGGTCCAACCTAAATGGATTTCCTGTTTGGGTCTAACCCAAACTTGCTCCCGCTCTTAAGTGTGTGACCCGACAGGCTCATGGTAACCCGGACACGATCCGAGTGTCACTCGTGATCGATCAGTCGGTAGGGGCTTCTAGCAGAACGTGCCGACTCCCAAGTACCAATAAGTCATGACGACATACCTTCTAATGCGACTTTCGTCTGAGTCCCTTTTGCCTCACGATATACATTGTCGAACTAAAGGCGAATAATCATCATCCCTTAATTAGTCCGACTCTCTTTATCGATCCGAGATAAGTGATTCATCCGACTAACTCTTAGTCGGTCACCTCGGTTAACACTTAACCGAGTCGTGCATGGCCATGCTATCCCAATCATATCTTCCGAGAGGGCGCAAAGAATATCTCTCCAGACGGAGGGGCAAAATCCCATCTTGGTTATTCACATCACGCAGCTTGATTCTCGGTCGACCCGAACTCCGCCTTTATAACTGCCCAATGACGGAACAACGTTTTACAGAACCTAAGTCGGTGATCCTCAACTCGGATTGTGCAATAACCTCAGGTCTAAGGATTACATTGATTGAGACATGCAAATGACGACTTGTTCGTTGCATCTTAATATGGGTCAGTTCGACTCGCTAAACTCTTTAGCCGAATCCATGTAAGTCAAAATAACATCTCCATGCCCATGATAAGTGGAACCGAGTCATCTGCCGACTTTCACATTGGTCTAAGTTGTGTGTCCAGCACAACCTCGATGACCAAGGACAATTAGTATGAACAACATGAATATATAGTTCCACAATCGAATCACATATTCGATGATACATATCAGAAGTTCATACATGGACAATAGCTTTATGAATATATTGGGAAATATCATCAACCATGATTGCCTATAGGGCATATTCCCAACAGTCTCCCACTTGCACTAGAGTCAATTATCGGCCATCATATGTCTAGGCATCTAATGCCCATAGCTCTCAGGTGCGCCTCATATTTCGGCTGTGGAAGTGGCTTTGTCAACGTATCCGCAATATTTGCATCCGTGTGTACCTTGCATAACTTGATATCACCTTGATCCACGAACTGGCGAATAAGGTGGTACCGCATGAGTATATGTTTGTTCTTCTCGTGTTGTCTAGGTTCATTGGCTTGTGCAATAGCACCATTGTTGTCACAATACACGTCTAACGGATTAGACGAGCCCTGAACCACACCAAGATCCATGAAGAAATTTCTCATCCAAACAGTTTCTTTTGCCACCTCCGAGGCAGCAATATACTCAGCCTCTGTTGTAGACGCAGACACCATCTCTTGCTTGGAACTCTTCCAGCTCACAGCCCCTCCGTTTATCACAAACACATATCCGGATTGCGAACGAGAATCATCCAAGTCAGTGAGATAACTCACATCAGTGTAACCCCTTACACTGAGTTCATCCTCACCTCCATAAACCAGGAACATATCCTTAGTCCTTCTCAAGTACTTAAGGATACTTTTAGCCGCTGCCCAGTGGGTCTCTCCAGGGTCAGCCTGGTACCTGCTCACAACACTTAGAGCATAGGAAACATCTGGCCTAGTACAAATCATAGCGTACATGATGGATCCGACTGCAGAAGCATACAGAATTAGACTCATCCGAATTTTCTCATGAGTTGTCGTAGGACACTGAGTCTTGCTAAGTTTTATGCCATGGGACATCGGTAAGAACCCCTTCTTAGACGATTCCATGTTGAACTTCTTCAACACTTTGTCTAAATATGTACTCTGACTCAATCCAATGAGCCGCCTTGATCTATCTCTATAGATCCAGATTCCTAGTATGTAAGTTGCCTCACCCAAGTCCTTCATCGAAAAACTCTTTTCCAATGATTCCTTGGTCTCTTGCAACATTTGTACATCATTTCCAATCAGTAATATGCCATCTTTATATAAGATCAGAAAGTTTACTTTGCTCCCACTAAACTTCTTGTATAAACAAGAATCATGATCACTCTTGATGAAGCCAAACGATTTGACTACCTCATCAAAGCGAATATTCCAACTCCGAGATGCTTGCTTCAACCCATAAATGGATTTCCGAAGCTTGCATACCTTGTCAGCATTAGCCGGATCAACAAAACCCTCAGGCTGTATCATATACACGTCCTCGGTTAAATTTCCATTAAGGAAAGCCGTCTTGACATCCATCTGCCATATATCATAGTCGAAATAGGCTGCTATAGCTAACATGATCCGAAATGACTTAAGCATCGCCATGGGAGAGAAAGTCTCATCGTAGTCAACTCCTTGAACTTGTCGGAACCCTTTCGCAATAAGCTGTGCTTTATAGATAGAAACATTTCAATCCATATCAGTTTTCTTCTTAAAGACCCATTTGCACTCGACGGGTCTTGCACCATCTAGCAGATCAACCAAGTTCCAAACTTGATTTTCATCCATGGACTTTAACTCGGATCTCATGGCTCCAAGCCATGACTCAGAATCAGAACCACCATCGCTTTCGAATAAGTTGCCGGCTCATCACTGTCCAACAGCAACACATCACGAACACTTCGCAATCTGGCCGATCTTCGCATTGTCGGTGCAGTTACCGGCTCAGGTACCACGACCGGCTCAACCTCCAAGGCTTTTGCCGACTCGCTGCTGGCCGGTATCTCTCGAATTTCTTCGAGCTCCACCGTGCTCCCACTGACTCCCCGACTAAGAAGCTCTTTCTCAAGGAAGACACCGTTTCGAGCGACAAACACTTTGCCCTCTTCTCGGTTGTAGAAGTAGTAGCCCAAGGTTTCCCTCGGATACCCCACGAAAATACACTTATCCGACTTAGCTGTAAGCTTGTCCGGCTGAAGTCGCTTGACAAAAGCTTCACAACCCCAAATCTTAAGAAAAGACAAACTCGGATTCTTGCCAGTCCCCATCTCATGCGGTGTCTTCTCTACCGACTTTGATGGTACTCTGTTTAGTGTGAACGCTGCAGTTTCTAGACAATTGATGTCTACACACTTCTATTCTTGTATATAGTTGTTGGGCCTCCAAGTGCAGAGGTTTGTAGAACAACAGCAAGTTTTCCCTTAAGTGGATCACCCAAGGTTTATCGAACTCAGGGAGGAAGTGGTGAAAGATATCCCCTCTCAAGCAATCCTGCAATCAAGATACAAGAAGTCTCTTGTGTCCCCAACACACCCAATACACTTGTCAGGTGTATAGGTGCACTAGTTCGGCGAAGAGATAGTGAAATACAAGTGGTATGGATAATTATAAGTGGTAACGGTGATAGAAAATAGCTTGATGGCGTGAAAGAGACTAAAGGCAAACTGAAATAAAGATGGAAGCAAGCAAACATGTAACATATCTAATTGCAAACGGTGTATCAATGCTTAGAAACAAGGCCTAGGGATCATACTTTCACTAGTGAACACTCTCATATAAATATCTTCTCTTTATGATACTACTCTTAACTACTCTCCGGTTGGACACTCTAATCGATGGTAGGGCTATAACAACACACCTCAAAGTAAGCCTTTCCCATCTAGAAAACCCCACACTGTCACCTTGAGTACTAGATGAGTCCAACAAACACCACAGTTTCATAAAGACATCCAACTCCAAATATAACTCATAACAAGTATTTGTAATCTCTAGCCTAAGTGCCACCATGGTGAGCACGCTGTCACTTTCACACACATGGGGAGAGCAGAGATTCATTAAAGCACTTGAGTAGCAGAATAGATCTATAGATTACAAGCTCATGATCTCAATAAGATCATGCGTAGAGAGAGAGATGAACACATAGCTACCGGTAGAACCCTTAGCCTCGAGAGAGAACTACTCCCTCCTCATCATGGGAATCAGCAATGGTGATGGAGATGGTGGTGGAGATCGATGGAGATGGCTCTGAGGGCACTTCCCCGTCCCGACAAGGTGCCGGAACAGAGACTTTCTGTCCCCCGAATCTCCCCTTCGGTGGCGGCGGCGCTGCGGAACTTTTCGTGGCTGGAGGTTTTTTTCTTTAGGGTTTTCGTATCAGGAGGCTTCTTATAGGCCAAAGGGCAAGGTCGGTGGGCGGCCAGGGGGCCCACACCATGCCCTGGCGTGGCCTGGGGGACCCGTGCCATGGGGTGGTGTGGACACCCTGTGGCCCCTCTCCGACTCTCCTTCTGGCTCCGTCAGTCTTCCGGGAAAATATCAACTTTGGCTTTTGTCCGGTCCAATTCTGAGAATATTGATTTTCTGACTTTCCTGGAACCAAAAACAGAAGAAAACAGACAACTGGTACTGTGGCACTTGTTAATAGGTTAGTCCAAGAAATCATATGAAAAGTACTCCAAAGTGTGGACAAAACATAAGAAAGTAGATAAAACCAAGCATGGAACATCAAAAATTATGGATACGTTAGCAACGTATCAACAATAACCCCCAAAATGATAAAGGCAGATTTGTCCAACTCATCATTGATCGTACCATGTCTAACAAGGTCCGATTCCTCCATTCTGGCACACCATTTCTCTACGGTGTTCCTAGAGGAGTGAGCTAGGGAACTATTCCACAACTCTTCAGATGGTCATCAAACTCATGGCTCATGTACTCGCCTCGTCGGTCTGACCGAAGAAACTTTATTTTCTTGCCGAGTTGATTATGTACCTCATTCTGAAATTCCTTGAACTTTTCAAAGGCTTCCGACTTATGTGAGATATATCCATACCTACTCAAATCATCAGTGAAGGTAATGAAGTACTCATAACCACCTCTGGCTGTCGTGCTCATCGGGCCACATACATCACTATGTACTAGTCCCAATAAGTCGGATGCCCTTTCACAACTCTTTGCAAAAGGTGTCTTGATCATCTTGTTGAGTAGGCAGGATTCACGTGTCTCGAACGACTCCAAGTCGAACGAAGTTAGGAGTCCATCACCATGGAGCTTCTTCATGCGTTTCCAACTTATATGAGCAAGCCAAGAATGCCAAAAGTAAGTCATATTCAGATCATTTGGTTTCAACCTTTTCACATTTATGTTATAGACAGATTCACCCTCAAGATTCAAAATAAATAACCTGTCCCGGACGGGTGCAAAGCCGTGAAACATATCATTCAAATATAAAGAACAACCATTATTCTTAATATTTGACTCATAGCCTTGTCTCATCAAACATGAGGCAGAAATGATGTTTCGACTAAGCACTGGAACATAATAACAATTATTTAGCTCCATTAAGAATCCAGAAGGTAAATGAAGTTGCATCGTGCCGACTTTCAACGCAGCGACTCTCACTTTGTTGCCGACTCTAATGTCAACCTCGCCTCTTTCAATGCTCCTAGTTCTTACCAGTCCATACAACAAGTTGCAGATGTGAATGACTAATATGATATCATATACCCAAGAACTACCAGGTGCATCAGCAAGATAAATGTCTATAACATTGCAAACAAGCGTACCTGAGTCGGAAGTCACACCTCCGCTCTTGGCTTTGTCAGCCAGATACTTGCTACAATTCCTCTTCCAGTGGCCATCCAACTTGCAGTAGAAGCAAGTGGATCCGGCTGCAGGAGATGGCTTAGTCCCTGAGGACGCGCTTTGGACTGGGTCCTCAGCCTTACCTCCCGACTTTGCCTTCTTCTCCTTAGTCCAAGAACTCTTCTTGAATTTAGCCTTATTTTGCACCATCAACACTTGACTGGCACTTTTCTTGAGATCCGCCTCAGCCTTCTTGAGCATCCCATGTAATTCAGTGAGCTTCTTATCCATAACATGCATGTGGTAGTTCGATATGAATTGTCCATACACACTAGGAAGAGAGTTCAGAATTATGTCTGTAGCGAACTCTTCGCTAATGGGGTAGCCAAGTATTTCTAGAGACTGCACGTAAACACCATCTTGATCACATGCGGACTCAGTGGATTGCCATCCTTAAGCTTGCAGCTCAACAAAGCCTGAGAGACTTGATACCTCTCAGTCTTTGCCTGAGCCTGTAACATACTTTTGAGACTTTTGGTCTTATCGTAGGCCTCAACATTCTCGAACTGCTGTTGCAAGTCCGGTTCCATGTGAGCAAGCATAAGACGGCTAATCTCGGTGGATTCATGACATATTCGACGGTAGGCATTGGTGGCTGCGACAGTTGCATTGTCATCCGGCTCATCTAGAAGTGGGTTGTCTAGGACACAATCACTCTTTTCTTGTTTGAGAACAATTATCAGATTATGATACTAGTTGGTGAAATTAGTTCCATTTAGCTTATCTATATCTAAGATGGTTCTCAAAGAAAAACTGGAAATTTGAGGGAGACTGCTAGGTGCAATTGATCTACAACAGAAAATATGCAAAACACTTAATGCTCCCACTAGAACTAACACCCCTCCGATGGTTACTTAGTGATTCAGGATCCTAAATAAGCAAGTCGACTAGTGAGCTTTAGCATCACCGCTAGTCATCAAGTGATCTAGGTAGACAACTCCTTGTCAATCGTATCTCATACGACTCCTGTTGGATGGGTGGCATCACATTCCCTGACTCCCATCCAACTTTTCCCCGAGTCCCACAATCGTTGTGATAGACCTATCTAGATTACCAAGTGCTTCCGCTGTAAGAGTCCGACTCAAACCCACCTAGTCGGAAAGAATTGATAGCACCACAATTTTATGAGCCCACTACCAAAAATGTCCGACTTGTGATGGTGCAACACTGGCGGGAAACCGACTAGACCTTCTTTGAGGGATTTCTTTCTACCAGCTATCTGATAGAGGTATAAACAGAGATATAACAATAACACAAAATAAAGCAATTATAATGTGAAATGGTATGGCTCTCTTCATGGCGATCTCCATCTCCACAAAGACTGTAATTCGACTCGTGTCAACTCTTGTCACGTGTCGTCTTACACCATGTAGTCGACTTGTATATCGACTTGCATGCCTTCCGGATTCTCCAAACAGCTACACTAGCTAGTAAAGCAAATTACATAGATAATCCGACACGCAAGCCGTTATATAATAAGATGACAACACTTAGGATCCAGCCGGCTGATAAAAACCGTGATACACAGATCACTATGGATTACACACATCACATGCATATAAGTCATACCATTCAAAACATCATCCTACAAAAACAAGTTATGTATAGATACGATATCTACCGGCGTTGTGAAACTCACAACAACATCTAAGACGCTACGACAGGGTGAAGCCGGCGGTCCCGCTAGCCGAATAGCGGGCGGGGATCGAAGGGGCATTGCCCCTCGCGGGGGCGGGCAGCGCCCGACGATTTTTCCGAAAACACAGATCTCATCTGCATTCCGGACATGGATTTTGTCATCAGATAAAACAATTTTACTCAAATTCGATCCAGACTCCGATTCGACCAAACTCTTTGATCTTCGATCACCGCATCCAGATTTACGTGTCACAGTCTACCCCGATGGCGGAAACCGACCGGTAGGGGTATGTCGTTCCACGACCTCAGCAGTATGATCATGGAAACCAGATCATCCAATTCCCCAAGTACAGTTGATCCAATTAACCTCGTACAAAACCAATCTATCTCATAGATCGACCACCAAACCTATAATTAGATCCAATCTAATGCCAACCGCATATCACATATGCACGATCTCGAGCCTAAAACCAGAAGCTAATGCTCTGATACCACTGTTGGGCCACACAAAGATAAACAAAACCTTTTTCCTACACGGTGATCCCAAGATCTAGCTCAGGTAGAAGGCCACGAGGATTACCACTAGACGCACATTTGCAGAATTGATGAAGCACGTCACTTGATGTAGTGCAGTCCTCAAGATCCGTTCTGGTTCCACGATCGTCGAAGTGCTGAACGTACAACACCTCAGCCAGTATCCACACGTACGAGGAGGAGCGCCGGAGGTGGACTGCTAGGTCCGGTACGACGGCGACAGGACGAACTGGGGCCAGGGTTTCCAACACATGGAGTGACCTAACCTTGTGCTCTAAGCACCTGCGCCCCAGCTTATATAGGGAGTGAAAGTGGGCTCCACTCACTTGTGGTCCATTCACTAAAAGACCCATATTAGTCACTACAAGTCCAACTTGTTGACTAAGTCCATGTCTCTATTTGGGTGCAAACCAAATGGATTTCTTGTTTGGGTCTAACCCAAACTTTCTCCCGCTCTTAAGTGTGTGACCCGACAGGCTTATGGTAACCCGGACACGATCCGAGTCTCACTCGTGATCGATCAGTCGGTAGCGACTCCTATCAGAACGTGCCGACTCCCAAGTACCAATAAATCATGATGATATACCTTCCAATACGACTTTCGTCTGAGTCCCTTTTGCCTCACGATATACCTTGTCAAACTAAAGGCGAATAATCGTCATCCCTTAATTAGTCTGACTCTCTTTCTCGATCCGAGATAAGTGATTCATCTGACTAACTCTTAGTCGGTCGCCTCGGTTAACACTTAACCGAGTCGTGCATGGCCATGCTATCCCAATCATATCTTCCGAGAGGGTTCAGAGAATATCTCTCCAAACCGGGGGGGGGGGGGGGGGAGGGAAAAATCCCATCTTGGTTATTCACATCACGCAGCTTGATTCTTAGTTGACTCGAACTCCGCCTTTATAACTTCCCAACGACGGAACAATGTTTGACAGAACCTAAGTCGGTGATCTTCAACTCGGATTGTGCAATAACCTCAGGTCTAAGGATTACATTGATTGAGACATGCAAATGATGACTTGTTCGTTGCATCTTAATATGGGTCAGTCTGACTCGCTAAACTCTTTAGCCGAATCCGTATAAGTCGGAATAGCATCTCCATGCCCATGACAAGTGGAACTGAGTCATCTGCCGACTTTCACATTGGTCTAAGTTGTGTGTCCAGCACAATCTCAATGACCAAGGACAATTAGTATGAATAACATGAATATATAGTTTCACAATCGAATCACATATTCGATGATACATATCAGAAGTTCATACATGGACAATAACTTTATAAATATATTGGAAAATATCATCAATCATCATTGCCTCTAGGACATATTTCCAACACCAGTCCGGACAGTGGCAGAGCCAGGATTTGTGACGAGCTGTGGTGAACATATAATATCTATCTAAATTATTTTAAGGCACAAAAGCAAGCTCTAAATTTCTTTTAACGGACAACGAGTATATTTAACAAAATAAATTGTCTACAATTATTTTTACGACATGACTAATTCTAGGTCAAACTAGACTTGAGCTAATTCTTAGTCAAATCATAAAATTTCATTTGCAGTTTAAATATAGACACTAAAATTAATTTTTAATTCTAGTAGATAAAATAAATTCCAAAAGAAATGGGAGAATTGAGAGTTTGTGACGAGAGTAGTGACCACTGTGGAATTTTTTTTTGTGTGACCGCGTGCGGGTGTCGTGCACTTGTGCACTTGCTATAGGAAGCAGCTACGAATGGGTTGTCCAATTCCACTAACCAAACCTAGCCCATGGTCCATGTTTCTTTCTTTTTCACGAACCCCAGGTAATCGCTTCGGAGAGTTCCTACCCAAAAAAAACTCCACCCGACTCCTGTAATGGCGCTAGGCGTTGCGTCACAACGTCCTTGGAAGTTCGGAGCAGAAGATGTAGGGGTTTACCTTGCTCCGCATTTGGCGAGCTAGGGCGGCCGCCCCTCCTCAACCCCTCGGTGGCGTCGTCACTGAGTTCGGGCAGCAACGTCGTCATCATTTCTTTCCAGTTCAAGAACAAAGTGGAACGGAATGTCATGATTTCATTCCACTAGAATGGGTTGGTTCCGTTCTTGTGTTTGGTTAGGATAAAAAATGGGTAATGGAATGGTTCCATCCTATGTTCGGTTGGACTAAAAAAGTGGAGTGGAACGGTTCCGTTCTATGTTTGGGTGCATTTAGCAAAATGAATGGCAAGAGAAGAGAGAGTGAGAACGTTTGTGTGGCTTTAGCATAAAGGAATGGGGAGATTCCACCAATTTAGTGGAATTGGTGTATTCTGGATCTAGAGAGAATATTCTCTTTTGAGTAACCACCTCGTTCTATTCCATTTCTCAACTGAACACTAGAACGACTCTCAGGTGTGAAACCGTTCCGTTCCATTCCACTTGGTGACACCAACCGAACACACCTTAGAGGGCGAAAGGTTGTTTCAAGGAGAACTACCGGATAGCCAAGCTTTTGTATTTTTCTCGAGAAAAAAGAAAGAAAGAGGGCGTCAAATAAGGGGTTTAGTTTAGTTAGATAGGTTTCTGATCACCTATTTATAGAAAATAATAAGGAAAATGCTTGCCTACAGGCGGAGGTTGGAACGTCCGCCCATCCTCCTTCTCCGTCTCCCCTGTGAGACGCGTGCCCAAGGGCCCACCACGACCTTCTCCTCTGCCTTATCTTTTCACTCCTCACCACACACACGCGAGGAACTATTGCTTGTTCTGCCCCGCTGTTGCCTGCACCTATTTTCAGGCCGTCAGTTCTAACTGGGTCAGAGCCACCAATCTCCAATTATATCCTCTTTAAAGCTGCAATCAATCTCGCACAAAAATCAATTTCCCAGGCATCTTCGGCAGCCTGATGCTACCATTACTAGAGTATAGATCCGAGTTCCTGATTAGCGGGGGGACATCAGGGAAGCATACACTACGTGATCCTTCAAATCTGGATTAGTTTAGCTTCTTATTATCAGATCAGATGAGATAATCAGGCCAGTTATGTTACCAGAGAGCAACATATCATGAGGCATCCCTTTCCGGCCTCCCTGAACCTTCTCTGTACCATGAACCCCCTTCCTGTATCCCTCATCCATAATTTTGTTTCTTTATCTAATTTTGTTAATTATGTTGTACCTTTGCATTACCTGAAAAGTAGATCTGCCATATGGGTTTAAGTATCCTTTTCTGTTCATTTTTGGCGATGCATTGCTAAATCTTTAAGTTGTACTTATTAAGTATTCCATTTTTTTCTCTGTAGGATACGGTGTATATTTAAATAACATATATATATACCGAGAATCTATACAAGGTTAGTGCATGAAGATGGGATTCATCGTATGTAAGATGCAATGCATATTTCCTTCTTTTACTTTTTACTTATTATATAGTATTTGAAGAAGAATTATAAATACGAACTATATCTGCACATACTGATGTCATGTGGATGTGGACGCTGTAGCTCCGCGTCGTAGCATTTTTCCATAAAATAATACTACAGATAGTAGATTGTTTGATCTGACAGTTGACCTTACACTTTCGTTTGTGCATTTCATTATGTAGGATCTTCCTCGGAAATAGAAAACTGTAAGTTGCAATTTCCATATTCTCTATTTCCGATCCTTGCCTTCCATACTAATGATAACAATAAGGTTAGTGAGCTCCTGCACATTGAAAGAATACACCAAGTACAAGGGGGAGGCGGACCAGAAACCCTCGCGTCTCTCGCCCCCTTGAGGGCGACGAGGCGCCGTCTCCCCTCCCCCGGCGAACCTTCCCTCTCCTTCCCCCTCCCTCGTCGCCGCCGCCGGCAGGGGTCGCCGAGCGAAGCCCGGGCAGCGGCGGCGGCATGCCTCTTCCCGCGTCTGTGAGGGTGGGTCGGGGCCCTCCCCCTCGCCGGCGGCGGTGTTCCTCTGAAGATGGCGGCCCAGCGCCCTGCTGGGTGGATGGAGGTGAGGCGGCGCCGGCTCTTCTGCGGCGAGGTGGCGCAGCTTGGTGGCTACCGCCGGCGATGCGCTCCCGGCCCAGATCTGGGCCCCGTGGGCTCCATCTAGGCATGGGCGGGCCGGTGCGCTGGTGGGTGCCCTTCCCCCTGGAGATGGTGGCGACAGAGGCTAGTACAGGGGACAGAGACATGGTAGGCATGCTTGTTGCAGCAGGGCAGTAGGGGCTTTACGGGCCCGAGCAGGGCCCGGCCGGCCTGCCCAGGCCTGGTGTGCCCTTGTCTGCCTTGTCCGGTCGACTACTGCCACTGGGTGGTGGAGGTCGTTGTTCCCTCCCGCATGCTTGCGCTGTTGATGTCCCTCGTCTAGCGAAGCCAGGCCTCTATCTTGCAGGCTGCACACCAAGGTTCACGAAGGGACGATAATGGTGTATCCAAGATCGTGGTGGCGCATGCTTGTGGGTGGTGCGGTTGGTAGTGGTGCCTAGTTGCGCCCGGGGTTTGAGAGGGGATCGGGAGAAATCCTTGCCGGTATGTCCGACACCGCCACGGTGCCGCTTTCGAGTGGCGCCTTTCCTTCTTGGAGGGTGTCACGGTGATTCCCCTTCCTCTTTACCCTATGTGCCGGGGGAAACCTTAGGCCCAGCGCGCTGGTCCGGGCAGCAGCGCTGTGTTGATGGTGCCTCTCTCTTTGAGGGTGCTGCTTGGTACAGGGCGCTTCGGGGTGCTCAGAGGGTGGCGGGACATAGTTGGAGGGCGCATCGGTCATGGATCGTCATTGTTTAGTCACTTCACCACTATTTTCATTTCTTTTCTTTTGGGCATGTTGTTTGCTGTTGCCCCAGCACTTCTTCGGTTCCGATCTCTTGTACTGCATGTGTGTTTGCTATATTAATATGGCAGGGTGAAAGCCTGATTCAACAGAGAAAGCTCCTGCTTCAGTCAGTAACACGTAATCTAATTTACTCTTTATGATCGACATCATTCAAGAAGAGTGTATTATCCATCATCATATGTACCTTGCTCCTCATCAATGCTTGGTATTTCTCTTGCATACAGTTATAACTCCAGGAGGTTTGCTCATAGTTCTTTGCCACTGATTGTACGTTTAGTTGGTTTGAGAGGAACTTCTTGAAAAGTTTATATTTGAGTTCCTCTTATAGTCATTTAGTTTTGATATTTTTAGTGATTGATATGAATCAAATTCATGTAAATTCCTCATCGATGCATGTTTTGATCCATTCGTAAAGTGCACATACTGAGTGTATTACGCAACAATGTTTTGTTGTGTGAGTGAAACTGTGGATGCATACTCAAATCTAGATAATAAATTATACTCATTAGTAGCTAGCTGACTTGGTTTTCGTTTTCTCCCCGTTGATCATGTAGTCAATTTTCATCTAGTTATACTAGAAGAGATAGGAGAAAAGAAATAGAGAAAAAATATGAACTGTCCAAACCGGACCAAGTTTGGCTCTGCTCTCTGTGTCACCTAAAATTCTCTCTCCCTCTAACAAAAAAAAGCCCACGTCCTTTCTCTCTGAAAAAAGGAGGGACCCAACTTTTCAAGTTTTCTTAAACCCGTGTAATAGAAACAACAGCCTCGTCGAGTCCTCGCGTGCATGCGCCCTCCCTCCACCCTGCGCATCCTGGTACACTATACCTTCATGATAAGGCCGCATCCACCTTATCCTCGCCTCCCCACGCCCCAATCCCCTCGTTCCCATGCCCCCAGCCCCTTTTTCGCCGCTCTATTCTGCCGGACGCCCCGCCGAATTCGCGATGACCGCTGCTCCCTTTGCCCTTCCGACCCCCTTTTCCGCTCCCTCTATCTCTCCCATGTCTCCCTGACTTTCGTCTCCATTCTAGGAGCTAGGAAGCATCGCCAATGCCAGACGCTGAGCACGTTGTCGCCACCATCGCCGTGCACGTCTCCGTCCACCTCGTCATAGACGCCAGCGTCCTCGTTAGCACCCGTCAGCTCCAGATCAGCATCCATGTCACAACATACAGTCATATCTGGTCCGCCATTGACCTGGTCAACCATCCCTGCTGCCGCTCTGCCGCGGCAGAAGAACACCCTAAAATCCTGCCACGGCAGGACAATACCCAGATTTTTGTTCGTTATTACTCAAATGGCCATATCTTCCTCGATATTGATCCAAATCTTGAAATTATTTTTGAAGTACTTTTAAAAATTGAAATGCCTCCTGTTAAAACTTAGCAATGAATAATTTTGGTCAAATAAAATGGATTTAATTCAAACCCTAATATAGGTTATAGTAGCCATAATTATACACCTTTTGGTCCCCTCCCATCCAACCCTTGTCCTACACCATTGATAAAACACAATGAACACATCAATATATCTGAGAGTAACCTATCTATATCTTCTATGGTGTTCTTAACCTTACATGTTTATTTGGTTTCACTTCGATGTAATTGTTTTCATTTCGGATTTGTACTTCATGTTAGATTGCTCGGAGCACGATATGAGTGTCAAGAGGAAGTAGATTACCATGCATTGTTGCTAATCAAGCAAGTTGCACCATCATGTCTTTGTCCTATTTATTTTTTCTATGCTATTTTTTTATTAAATTTTAGGGATGCATGCGATAGATATGTTTTGGTACCTCAAGTATTTTAGAAATTGGCGATGTTTTGATTAGCTATGTCCCATGGTAGTATAAGCCATAGGATTTGACACCTCTCTTTGACACCCTAGGTAAAATAGTGCTAGGCTAAGTTCTAGCAAATTTTGGATATTGTAGTTATGCTTAGCCATGTTATATGAAAATCTATTGGGGGCTCAAATCATGAAATTGTTTATGAAATTATGAGGTTTATGAAAGTTTTTACTAAATAAAAGTTAAAATGTTTTCAACTGGGTGGAATGGTATGTTGGGTCAACGCGTGTGGAGTTTATTACTCATATTAGTGGAAGGATTGCCGCCTAGGGACCCCCAAAAATAACAAATGCAGGTTTAGCTCACTTAGTTATAGTTATTTCAGTGCAGCCCCATGTCATATGGGCTTTGGCTTGGTTCACTAGCTTGTAGAGACCTACTTAAGGACCACCATCGGTATCGAACTTTATGTCTATTTCGAACGGGTGTTCCTATAAATAAGTAGTTAGCTATTTGGGAAAGACCTCGGCATGACTTTCAGGTTGTGCCATGTGTCTAAAGTGTGCACCCTCCGCGGAGTGGGAAAACTAATCGATTAGTCGCACCCACGGTAATATGAGTAAACTTAACTTGAATATGTCTCTTCTCAAATTTGTTTTCAAACCCAAACTATTTTGACAAAACCTACGTCTATGTGTGATTCGTAGGAACCGTATGTCTATGTGTGATTCATAGGGTGGTTTTTGGGGATGAATCTATGTCCGTGTGTCGTTCATAGATGTATTTAGCTAGGCAAGTCTATACTGTGTGACCTGCTAGCTCTATATCGTTTATAAAAATGTTTATGAAACATAGGATGAGTTAGAGTTTTGGAAACTCAAATGATTTTTATAAACTATTAAATATTTCTTTGTGCAAAATGTAAAACCCGTAAAGCCTCTTAGTACCCTTAAGCATGTACAAATAGGCCTACTATTGCATTTATGGTTAACTTGCTAATATATTCAATGTATTGACCATTCGTGGCTGCAACATATCATGTTGTAGGTTTTTCTTGTCATCTATAGAGGATAATTGTTAAGTTGATTGATGACTAGGACACAATACTCTAGTCGATTGCCTATGGTAAATTAACTGGAGCTGCCACTTCATTTTATTTGTTCTTAATTTGGCCTACGGGCATTCATGTAATGACTATGTATTCTGATTTGATATGTTGTAATAATAATATGACGGTGGTATTCATCTCTCGAATGCGCGTGTCGTCGGATTGATGACAAGTACGCCATGAGGGGGTCCTCGAGACGTGCGGAAGAGAGGGGTGTGAGACGTACGGTCTTCCAGGACGGTGAGCACACATTTTTACCTAGGTTCGAATCCACCGGATTTGGACGGATCCTACTCCTGCTAGCAATCCAGTAATATGGCAGAGCCAGAATATGGGTTACAAGGGTTCTCCTGTGCGAGTTGAGATTGTAGACTATTGAGGGTGCCCTAAAGGCTCTCTCTAGGACGGCTTATATAGATATCCAGCCTAGGGTTTACAGGAGAGATCTATCCGGCTACGACTGAGAGTCGGTTATAAAGTACGTTTTGAACTACAAGTAACACTATGGGCCTATGTCGGTAAGTCTTCTGGGCCTTCCCGTAGCCGGATTGGACTCCGTCTTTTCTCCCTGACTGGCCCGCCCGTGAAGCAAAGCTCTAACCCGAAGTAGGCCACCCTGGTCAGTGAGGAACTGTGAGGATACCCGGAAAGTATATCCCCAACAACATCCCCCGGAAGTCTCCAAGATCCAAAGTCGGATTCATCATCATCTAGCTTGATCTTCGACTTGTAGAATCTTGAACGGTTCCTGAAACTTCACAACAAAAATACGATCCGGGTCTTAAAAATAAGTCGGACCTATCAACATGTTACTCGGATTTTCCAGCTTGATATTCAAACTAAGCCAGAACTTGGTCTCTGACGTCATCTGACACTGGTCATGGTCAAGTCACGTCATCTGACAAACATCCTGTCAGCACGACCGTTGGTGGGTCCGTCGTTCGCGGAACCGAGGCACCGTTTCAATGTGTACGCGGCGATCGAGGCGACGTAATCATCACGTGGGTCCTTCCTAGTTCCTTCCATGACGCGTGGCGTTTACACAGTGCGGTTTGCACGAATCTTGGCGCGGTTAGGTGGTTATAAGGGGTGAGGATTCTCTTTCTCCCATCTTCACCTGTTCCCCTTGCCATTTCTTCTCCTCCACTTCTACCTCGCGCACAGAGCTCTCTCGCCTCCCAGATTCCTAGCGCCGCCCCTCTAAGGTCACCGGCACTCCGGAGAAATGGTTTCCTCTTCATCATTCGGCTTGGCAGCGGCAGAGAAGGAGAGCAACCGGGGGGTTTGGATCCCGTGCCTCCTCGACGACGAGAAACTCCACGGCATGGAGAATGAAGGTCTCCTCCGCGCTGGCGACTGGCGGAGCGGTTTCGGTGAAACCATCCCCAACCCGCACGCTGACGAGCGGGTACACTTCGGCACCCACCTCGATAGTGGTTTGTCTTTCCCTCCCTCGGAATTTTTTTTCGAGGTGATTGATCACTATGGCGTTCAGCTCCATCATCTTCCCCCAAACTCCATCTTAGAGATGAGTTCTTACGCAGCTTTGTGCGAGGGGTTTCTCGGCATTAGGCCGAGTCTCACCTTGTTCTGGTATTATTTTCATGTTTGGAGAAATTCCATCACTGTCGGTAATCCTTATATTACCGGCACTATTAGCCTTTCAGTTAGACGCGAGCGTAATTATCCTCGCATTTTAGCTAGTGAGTTGGTCAAACAATGGCCGTCCACTTTCTTTTACCATAAGGATATTCCTGCTCCCGGCAAAGCTACTGCTTTGCCGGATTTTATCGACGGAGCTGCCACGGCCCAACCGTCTTGGGACGAGGCCCCTCCGGCTCTCAGTGACGATCTGATCCTCACCAAGAGGCAGATCGAATACCTGATAAGACACAAGGACCTGCGAGGGTCCGACTTAGTCCAGTGCTGGGTGGCACGCCGAATCCAGCCTCTCCAGTACCACGGCGACCGTCTGATGCATTCCATCATTGCGTCAAAGAATGACTCCCTCCGCATCAGTCCCAGGGCTTTGAAGCCACATGATTACATAAGCCAAATCAAATGGCTGATCAAGGAGTGTATCGAGAGAAATATTCCGGACTTGTCTCTGGACATGCACACAGCGGAAGACCATGTAGTGCCGATAAACTTTTAACTATAAACCCTTTTTATGTGTTTCTTCTTTTAGTTATTTCACAATACTGAGATATTTATCTTCTTTTCAGCTTGCCGACCTCCCCGAATCGGAACTGGCTCCTATCGAGGGATATCCTCAGGAGTTTTCTCAGGAGGAGGAACTGGTTCCATTGCCGAACATTGTGCCCAGGAAGCGCAAGGCTCCGACAGTGGCTGTCGGCACAAAGAAAGTGACAGTCGTGAAGAGGTAACTTTCAACACAACTTTCGTCTTTGTACTTTACTCGTTTTTTTCTTCCGAGATGTAATGTTTTCTACTCTATCACATTCTCATAGCTAAGCAGCTCATCAAGGGTAAGGGGAAGGGAACTTCTTCGAAACCCCTACGACAGGCGAAGCTGACTATGGCTTCTCCCGTCGCGGCTCCTCTGACTCCTGCCCCACAACCTTCTGCAACGCCGGTGATCACTCCATCGCCGGTCGTCGCAGAAGATCCGACTCCTTCAACGGGGCCAGCAACCCTTGAGTTGCAAACTGACACCACCATGGGTGGCTCAGGATTAGATTAGGGTGAACCCTCTTCGTGTAATGATCCCTCGGTAGAGACCTTCGCCGAAAACCTCCTGAATAATCCAAGACTTGCCAAATTTGGCTTGTCTCGGAAATCTGCGGAGGAGATCCAGCGGCTGGCCCGGCAATGCCTAGAGAGCCATAATCTCTCTGCTGAAGAAGAAGCACAAGAGGTGGAAGACATCAAGTACTCCGACCTTGTTGAGCAAGTTCGCCTTCGCGACGAGGGACTAAGAGCTGGTGTGCTTCCACCACCTCCAGTTATTCCACTCACCCTCGCCGAGAAGGTTACCACCGAGGTGAACATGTGCCTGAGCAAGCTCACACATGAACATCATGTAATTCGGAATCCCAACTCACGTTTTTCTTTATTGTATTTTATATTATATCCTCTAGCCCCCAAGCATGAAGTAGGATATACAATCCGGGTTTATGCTTCCTTAGGATGCCAAAGAACGAACTAGTGTAGCCCCCAAGGCTCGTGTTGATATTAGTAACAATATTAGCCCGAGTCTTCAGTAGACTTCTGACTCTAGGTATTCTGACTTACAGAAAGTTAATTCATATAACCAGGATTTGTTGAAGAATATCTGCAACAAGCGGAGAGAGATTAGAGCTCTCTGACTTGAAAATGCTGAGCTGAAGGTTTCCAAGATGAGGCCGAAGGTAAACATTCTGAGACTCAAACCTTGTCTTGATAGTCATAGTCGAATATTTTTTTACTGAACTATTGTTCTTTTGTCTTACAGCACAGGCAAAACAGTCCCGTGCCATGATTGAAGAGGCCAAGAACCTCAAAACCCTGGTGGTGGAGAATAAAGAACTTCGCCAAGAGCTTGATAAGCTCAAGGCAGATCATGAGAAGAGCATCGCTCAAATTCTCGAATCCACCTCCATGGCCACTAATGAACGTGATCGCAAGATTGCGATTCAAGATCAGAGAATCTCGGATCTCAACGACGAGCTTTGTAGAGAGAAGGATATATCCACGGCACTCCGGGCTGAACTCCAAAGTCTTCACGAAGAGAAAGCCAAAGTTGACGACGCCATCTTTGGTACTTTTCCATCTCTCTGGCTTGTCTACATTCTCTGACTCTTTCGATGTCGGATTTTACTTAACCGTTTTGTGCTATGTGTATAGGTCCGCTGAACTTGATGGACTCCACCTCTGCCGAGCCTCGCACCCACCAGCTTACCCAAGTCGGTGATCTGCTTCATGACCTCCGCCAATCCGTTGAGGATATTGGCGAAGCTCTCAAGGTTCCGGACATGCATCACATGTCCGACTTTCAGGTGCGAGACCAGGCGAAAGAGATGCCGCAGCTCGTCCTGGACTAGAACATGTCCTACGCGCGATCCGTGGCGCAGAACGCTCTCACCATGGTCATGAGCCACCATGGAAGCATGGAGATATGGCAAGTGACTAGAGGGTATTCTATTGTGGATGAAGACGGACATGAGCAAGACATCAAGGCCATTATGGACTCCTGCGCTGGATATGGATGTCACATAGCTGACTTAACCAGCTACGACACTCCCTTCTTCACTCACGTGGACACACCGCCTCCGCCTCCGGAAGAAGCAGCTGAAGTTTCCGACGATGAACAAACCGTATCGGATCTGAACAACTCAGAACGTTATCAAACCGAGGCCGATGCATCTAGTGAGCCGGCAATGCCTACCTCTTCTCCTGCATCATAGATCATCAGAAAACAAATGTGTTATTCTGAAAAACATTATGGATATGTAAATATGTAGTACGATACTTTTGCTAGTGCTAAGCTTTTATCTATTCAGCACTTTTGGCTTTAAATTTTTGTGTGCCTGAAATGTTTACACAAGCACTTGTACTTTTTTGCCTATACTTATTGTTTATCTGGCTTTCCGCCTCGTCCCTTTTGTGAGCCGGCTAAACCTTCTGCACGGAAACTTTGCCGAGCAACGAAGCTCAATTGCTAAACCAGTTTAAACTTGGAAACAAAGCCGACTTCCAGTACCAACAATTCACTATTTGGAAAATACCCGCATCTGGCAATCAGACAAATAACCAAAGTATAGACTATGAAATTTAGAGTTATACCCGACGGTAGCATTTTTAGAATCGAAAATCTAAACCAAAACAAACATGAGCATAAAGTACTTTCAAGTATTCTAGGATTTTCGAATGTGACATGATCATTCGGAAATAAGATGGCAAAAACTTCTCAGAAAAACTTGAGGCAACCAAAACTTTTATTTCTCACAGAACATGTACACATATATGATTACAAAGAAGGATAAACTAAGAATAAAAGGGACGTAGCTGAGCAATATTCCACGGTTTGTCTAACTCGTCCGGATTTGTACTGCCTCCAGCTCTCTTTCTCTTCTTAGTAGCAGGTCTTTCTTTGACTGGCCTCATATCAGTTAAGTAGTACGAATCATTGTGCAATACTCGGCTAACTAAAAAGGGCCCTTCCCATACTAGGGAAAGTTTGTGCTTTCTTTGTTGCACAAGCCGGAGAACCAAATCGCCCTTATTGAAAGACCGGTTTCTGACTCTCTGGCTATGATACTTGCGTAAATTCTGCTGATAGGCTGTTGATCTCATTTCAGCAACGACGCAAACTTATTCGACTAAGTCGAGATCATTTTGTCGAGAAATCTCGGCATCTTCTTCGATATACGCGGCCACTCTAGGAGAAGTGTGAATCAAATCACTAGTAAGAACTGATTTTGCGCCATAGACCAAGAAGAAAGGTGTGTATCACGTTGACCTGTTCGGAGTTGTTCGTAAACTCCATATTACAGAGGGTAATTCCTCTGCCCAAGCCTCCGCAGCACGTCATAGTGGTGCTTGGAGTCTCGGTTTTAGGCCCTGTAGGATTAAACCATTTGCTCTTTAACCTTGTCCATTAGCATGTGGATGTGCGACTGACGCAATGTCAAGCCGGATATTTTGCTCATTGCAGAATTCGACAAGTTCTCCCATAGAAAAATTACTCCCGTTGTTTGTGATAATACTGTGCGGATAACCATACCGGATTATAACATCCTCGAAAAATCTTTTGGCTGTTGCTCCATCACAACTGGTGATAGGTTTAGCCTCAATCCATTTGGTGAAATTATCCACCATCACTAAGAGGTGAGTAAATCCACTTGGAGCTCGTTTAAACGGTCCTACCATGTCAAGCCCCCGACCGCGAAAGGCCATGTTATAGGTATTGTTCGCAGTTGATCAGCCGGAACATGAGCTTGTTTGGCGTACTTTTGGCAGCCTTTGCATGTCTTGACCAGCCGTTCGGCATCTGCCTTGGCTGTAAGCCATAAAAAACCGTGTCTGAAAGCTTTTGCCACTAAAGATTTGGCTGCAGCGTGGTGACCACACTCGCCTTCATGGATTTATCTTAAAATTTCCACTCCTTTTTCCGGAGATACGCAACGCTGAAAGACCACAGACACACTCCGCTTATAGAGCTCATCTTTAACTATAGTGTAGGTTTTTGCTCGTCGGACGATCTGCCGGCTCAGCACCTCGTCTTCAGGTAATTTGCCATCTACTAGATAATCGAGGTAGGGTTGAGTCCAGCTTGGAATTACAGCCAGAACTGCTATCAAAGGTGAGTCGGATTTGGTCGGATATTCCTCGTCTACTCCCTTTATTGGGGAACTTTGAGGTGCTTAAAAAAGCACCATCCGGTACCTCTTTCCGTGCATAGCCTATCCGAGAGAAGGCATCTGCTTCCTCATTTTCTGCTAGAGGGATGTGTTGAACCTCAAACCCTTCGAACGATTTAGATAAATCATCCACGATAGCTTTATATGCTGCCATGTGTTTATTTGCATTACAAATATCCGACACTTGCTGAGAAACAAGATCCGAATCTCCGTAACACATCAATCGTCGGATGCCAATATCCTTAGCAATCCGGATTCCATGTAGCAGTGCTTCATACCCGGTAATATTATTTGTCGCTGTGAAGTGGATCTGCAACACGTATAGAAGTTTATCTCCTTGGGGTGATTTGAGCACCACGCCAGCCTCCGAGCCCCCTCGAGCCTTGGACCCATCAAAGTATAGGGTCCAATATTCCGACTCAGGGAGGGTCATATTCTCCTTCGTCTCTGTCTAATCAGCAACAAAGTCAGCAAGGATTTGGGATTTGATTGTTGTCCGGGGTTTATACTCAATACCGAAAGCTGAGAGCTCTATGCCCCATTTGGCGACGCGTCCTGTGGCGTCACTTTTGTTGATTATATCCATCATGGGAGTTGTGCTTACCACGGTAATTGGATGCTCCTGAAAATAGTGTCGCAACTTACGAGATGCTAATAAAACACCGTAAGCCAGCTTTTGATAGTGCGGATACTGCTGTTTTGACTCTGTTATAACCTCGCTGACAAAATAAGTCGGACGCTGCACCAAGTGTTCCTGATTTTCCTCCAGTCTCTCCACTACCATGACAATACTAACGACTTTGTTTGTCGCAGCAAGATAAAGCAACATCAGTTCCTGTGGTTCTGGTGCGGCAAGGATAGGAGCAGATGAGAGTACTTTCTTCAGGTCTAGTAATGCAGCTTTAGCTTCATCGGTCCATACAAAATCCTTGGTCTTTTTCAGGAGTTTGTATAATGGTGTGGCTCCTTCACCAAGCCGGCTTATAAACCGACCGACTGCAGTGATGAAACCAGTTAGTCTTTGTACGTCCTTCAGGCGAGTTGGCCTGGAAATATTGAGTATAGCCTTGATTTTGTCTCGGTTCACCTCTATGCCTCTTTGTGACACGATGAAACATAACAATTTTTCGGCAGGAATTCCAAAGGAACATTTCTTTGGGTTAAGCATAATGTTGTATTTTCGTAGATTGGCGAACGTTTCCTCCAAGTCAGAAATCAATGTTTCCTTCTTTTTAGACATCACCGCAATATCATCCACATATGCATGTATATTGCGTCCGATTTGATCGTAGAGGTAATGTTGTATTGTGCGTTGGTACGTAGCTCCTGCGTTCTTTAGCCCAAAAGGCATCGTAACAAAACAGAAGGTTCCGAAGGGGGTTATGGATGAAGTTTTGACTTTGTCAGATTCCTTCATCCGAATTCGGTGATAACCGGAATATGCGTCGAGAAAACAGAGGAGTTTCGAGCCTGCCGTAGAATCGATAACTTGATCAATCCTAGGCAGAGCGAACGGATATTTGGGGCAAGCCTTGTTCAAGGCAGTATAATCAACACACATCCTTAAATCAGTGGTGTCCTTTTTAGGAACCATTACAGGATTAGCCGACCACTTAGTGTGGATGACCTCTTCTATGAATCCGGCTAACTCGAGCCGTGCTAGTTCCTTAGCTATTTCCTTACGATTTTCATCGCCGAAACATCGTAAGGACTATTTGACGAGTTTAGCATTCGGGTTTACATTTAGAGAATGCTCGGCAAGTTCCCTAGGTACTCCGGTTATGTCAGATGGCTGCCATGTGAAGATATCTCGATTTGCTTTGAGGAACTTGACGAGCGCGCTTTCCTATGCGCTACCTAGGCCAACGCCTATCTGGGTCACCTTGGAGGGGTCATCATCCTTCAACGGCGTCGTCTTCGTCTCTTCTGATGCCTTGAACTCCGGATTCGGCTTTGTCATCTCCTTCTTCATTGCGGGCATGTCGGACGGATCTATGCTCTTTTTTATCTCCTGGTAGTCCTAGGCGTGCAACACGGCTTCAGCAAAGGCGGCATTTCCATCCTCACACTCTCGCGCTTTCTTCAGGTCTCCCCTGATGGCGATTACACCGTTGGGACCTGGAATTTTCATCATATTATAAATGTAACACGGACGAGCCATAAAAGCCTAGTAAGCCAAACGTCCGAATATAGCGTGGTATGCGCTCTTGAACGGGACCACTTCGAAGGAAAGTACCTCCGTCCGATAGTTCTTTGGAGTTCCAAAGGTAATATCCAAAGTGATTTCTCCCAGGGAATTAGCTTGTCTTCCTCGGACCACTCCGTGAAAGATCACAGAGCTATGGTTCAGCTGGGTCTCCGAGATCTTCATCCGGCGTAGCGTTTCGACATACAGAATGTTAATACTGCTGCCACCGTCCATGAGAGTCTTGGAGAAACCATAACCATCAATAAGCGGATTGATGATTAAAGCGTATTTTCCTCGCCTGTGTAGCTTAGGCGGATGATCAGCACGGTCAAACGTGATTGCCACCTCCGACTAGCCCAAGAATTGGGGGACAGCCGGAACTGTTGCATTGAGCTCATGTAGAACTGCTTTCTTGACCTTTGCTGGTTGAGATCCGAGGAAGGTGACGTAAGTGTCTTTCTTGGCCAGAAATTTTTTCTTCCCTTCCGTCTTGGGATTTGAAGCATCAGCTTCCTCCATGTCGGAATCTTCCTTGGTCTCCTTATCTTTTTCGGGATTCTTATTTCCCTTCTTCCTCTTAACTTTATAGCCAGCGGTGTCATCTCTTTTAATGTCGTCATTGAAACGACACTCGGCATTGGTGTGGGACGAGCCCCCATTGGCGTCTAAGTGATGCACACGTGGGTTATTGGCAATGTCGGCCCAAGAGTAGGTTTTGCCTGGTTGCTGGTCTCCTCTACCTTGAACTCTTGAAGTCCCACGACCGCGTCCGTAGCTTCCGTCACGTCCTCCTTGTCCTCCAGACCTGAAAGTAGCAGTAATCATTGCCGTTTCCGCGTTGGGTTTTTCTTCCGAGGTATTTTTGCGCTTCTGAGCTTGTTGATTTGGTTGTTTTGCCGACTATGGCACAACCAGGGCGTTGAGTAGTCCCTCTGCATCGTCGTCGGCATCTGCATACTTGCTCGTTGTTTATATCATCTCTACCAAATCAGTGACATTGTCACACTTCAAACGATGACGCAGTAGACCAATTGGAGACCTGCAATGAAAGCTTCAATCGCAGTTTGGTCATTTACTCCTTCGCGGGAGCTCTTGGTGTCGATCCATCATCTGAGGTAATCCTGGCAAGTTTCTCTGGCTTTCTGGGTGCAATGCTGTAGGTCTCCCACCGTACAGGGCCTCCGGTATGTGCCTTCGAAATTCCGAAAGAACGCACTTTGCATGTCATACGAGTTGTGGATGGTGTTCTCCGGAAGTTCATTGAGCCATCATCGTGCCGTCTTCCGCAACATGAGTGGGAGATATCGGGTTGCGGCCAGGCTATTTCCGCCTTTAGCGATGCATCAAGCTTGGAAGAAATCTTATAGCCAAGTATCTGGCCGAGCGATGCCATCGTAGGCTTCGATATATCGTGAGATAGCAAATCCTTCCAAGAATCTTGTAGCTCTTATGCGTGGTCCGAAACACTTTGGTCCCATGTATATATCATCATTTTTGTAACACCGCGCCTCTATATTGGAGTTGATCCTATGCCTTGTGTCGTTTGGGGATAGAGATCATCCTGAGTGTCGGCTGTGGCTGCGGTGCCTTGGAGCCAGACTTCGGCTTCTGCCACCACCTCCTCCACCACGACGCCCTCCTTGGGAGCCGTTGTGATGGCTACTTGGCGGAGAAGGTGGCGCAGCTGGGTTATTTCCGGTTGAACGCCGGCCTCCATCCGGAGCGTCATTATTCCGGTTCCGGGGAGGGTCGTCATTGTGATGAGCCCCCTACCGGCTTGTCTCGGCACAGTGTCCGTCGTTCCTTCGCCCGTCATCCGAACGGCTTGCGTGTCTCGGAGGTGGCATTCTTTGTCGGTCCTCCTCCCGACGTTTCTCTTTATCATCGTCCCTGCGGTCTTTCGACTCTCGCCAGGGCGGGTTTCTCGGATTCAGTGCAGCGATTGCCTCTTGCTCTGCAACTGGGTTAACGTTACGCCAGTCACGGGCATCTTTGTGGTGTTGTCCCGAAGATCCGGTTCTTGAGTAATTGTCTTCCCGGCGGTCGGAACGGTGGTGCTGCTCCGGAACACGCTGGGGTCTTACGTCAGACCATGCCGGATTTGTGCGACATTGGTCGGAATCGGAGACCAGCTTTTGACTTCCGGACATGGCGACCTTTTGCTGCTCCAGTCCCTTGTTGAGTAATTTGATGCCCAACCGGATCTGCTCCGGGCCTGGATTAGCCGATAGGATTTCTCGGGCCGCAACGGTGTTCTGAACTGGTCTTGGATACACCCAATCCCCTTTGTTGTCCTTCCGAGGCATCCCCATCTCTCCTCCGAAGAGAACTTTGTGGATCTGCGAGAATTGGCTGTGATTAGCATGACGCTTCCTGGTCTTCTGATGTTGCCTGGAGTTGTACTTCTCCGCAGATGCCATGCGTTTCTTTTCCTCCTCAATGTTTTTTGCTTCATCGAGGAGTACTTGACGACGCGCTTCTAGGGCCTAGGCCCTTTCGTCCAGCTCTTCAGAAGTAAGTTCTGCAGCTGTAGGAATAGGTGTGGTTAATGCAGCATCAATGCGTTTATGCGCACCTTCAGTGATCACGTGTCCATCCACCGACTCTTCTTTTTTGGGCTCGTCTAGGATAAGTGCTCCATCCAAGTCTTCCTCATATTCCTCGGCAATCACCTCCTCCGTCGGAGGATCTTTTGCCGGGGTCTTGTTCTTCTTCTTTGCCTTCTTGGCAGCGCTGGTAGCAAAGACGGCTTTGGACCCGTTTCCCGGAGTCAAGCTCTGATCGGTACTTTCGGCCATTTGGTTCTCGGGATCGTCTCCGAGATCCATGTTGTCCTGCGCTTTGGGAGAGTTTTCTCCAGATCCTTCGTCCATGTCTTCTCCTTCTGCTGCAGCTGTGGAGTTAAGCTCCTCGTCATATTCAGCGGAGAACTTCCGGAAATCTGCCGATGTCATGCAATTATCCGAGGACGCCGGTAGATTGACGCTTGTTCCGATAGCCTCCAATATAGAGTCGATGTTGTCTCTAGCATCGGCGGAGCCGGATCCGGACCCCACATATCCGATGAAGTGTGATGCATGCCTCTTGAGATAGTTGCGGCTTTCACGATCGGCCTCCTCGAAACACCTGATGGTCTCGAGAATATCGTCTATGCTTGCATCTTGCATCATCATGCATCCCAGTGTGTACCTCAGGAGAGGCCTGTCTGTCCTGGCATCGTCAGAGCCGGAACCGTCGTTGTTGTTGTGCTCCTCCTAGATTTCGACTTCGGCGGGTGGGTCTATCTGGGATTCGATCTCTCCAGGGAGATCCTCTCCAGATTTGACTTGGACCGCTAGGTCTGCTTCAGGCTCGGATTTCTCCACTATCTCCACAACTGGTGCAGGCTGGGTGGGATTAGGGTTTTCTTAGATCCGGAACTCTACCGCCTCCACGGACAAAGGGGATCCAGAGATTTCTTCTGCCTCTATCATCACCGTTGGGGTGGGTGGGATAGGTTCAGCAAAACCGATGTAAACATCGATCTCGCCAAAAGACATGATGGTGTAGGCAGTCACATCCTCCCTAGCCGGAATCCAGGTCTCATCGAGAACGATGAGAGGGACGTCGCTGGCGTAGAGGATGCGACCGACGGTGATAGTCTCGCCGATTCTGATTCTTGCAGATTCCGCTCGGAATGCAGATCCGAAGCTCACCTGCCCCACGGTGGGCGCCAACTATCGTCGTATTGATGACAAGTAAGCCATGAGGGGGTCCTCGAGGCGTGCGGAAGAGAGGGGTGTGAGGCGTACGGTGTTCCGAGACGGTGAGCACACAAGTTTACCCAGGTTCGAATCTGCCGGCTTTGGACGGATCCTACTCCTACTAGCAATCCAGTAATATGGCAGTGCCGGAATATGGGTTACAAGGGTTCGCCTGTGCGAGTTGAGATTGTAGACTATTGAGGGTGCCCTAAAGGCTCTCCCTAGGATGGCTTATATAGATATCCGACCTAGGGTTTACATGAGAGATCTATCCGGCTACGACTGAGAGTCGGTTACAGAGTACATCTTGAACTACAAGTAACACTATGGGCCTATGTCAGTAAGTCTTCTGGGCCTTCCCGTGGCCGGATTGGACTCCGTCTTTTCTCCCTGACTGGCCCGCCCGTGAAGCAAAGCTCTAACCCGAAGTGGGCCACCCTGGTTAGTGAGGAACTGTGAGGATACCCAGAAAGTATATCCCCAACAGCGCGTACTAGCAAATCCTTGGGACTAGTACGGTGGTTACACATAGACTCCCGATCCTACTAGGTCCGGGTCATCACAGTATCAAGACGGAGGTAATTAAGCACTATAATATATTTGTATTTCCACTCTAAGCATTGACAATAGTTTTTAATTGCTATTAGGGATATTAAAACTGAGACAAGAGGGAGCCCTCTCATGCCTCAGCAATTTTGGCCATCGGATTGGGTTTTCTGGCTATTCTTGTCCGTTGGATGCACTTCAATCCTGCACTAGGCTGAATTGTCTCTAGGGGCCGCCTCTCTGGACATCAAATATACTTATTGTGATGATTTGGGCCCAAAAACCAATTAGAGCCCATGAATCCGGTAATTGGATAGAGTTGAGAGTGAAATGGGTGTCCGCTGCCACCAATGTTGGTTCCCTAGAAAACAAAAAATGCTAGCGACCCCGGGACAGCTCGATGCAATTATCCTCTACTAGCGATGGTGATTGAAGTTTAAAAAATACACAAGGAAAAGCCACGGGATGAGGCCGGTGTTGGAGATATGCCCAAGAGACAATAATAAAAGTGGTTATTATTATATCTTTGTGTCTATGATGAATGTTTACATCCCATGCTATAATTGTATTATTAGGAAACACTAATACTTGTGTGTTTTGTAAACATAAGAGAGTCCCTAGTAAGCCTCTTGTTGAACTAGCTTGTTGATTAATTGATGATCATGGTTTCCTGATCATGGACATTAGGATGTGATTAATAACAAGGTTATATCATTAGGAGAATGATGTGATGGATACACACCCATAGTAAGCGTAGCATAAGATCAAGTCATTAAGTTCGTATTGCTGTAAGCTTTCAAATACATAGTAACCTAATCCTTCGACCATGAGGTTATGTTAATCACCATCACCGAATGGATACTTTGATGACATCAAACGCCGCTTCGTAACTAGGTGGTTATAAAAGTGTCATTGGGTATTCAGAAAGTATGTGTTGAAGCGCATGAACCAAGATTGGGATTTGTCCATCCATATGACGGATAGATATGCTCTGGGCCCTCTCGGTGGAATGTCATCTAGTTAGCTTGCAAGCATGTGACTGGGTCATAAGGGATGACATATCACGGAACGAGTAAAGAGTACTTATCAGTAACGAGGTAGAACTAGGTATGGAGATGCCAACGATCAAACCTCGGATAAGTATAGTATCGCGAGACAAAGGGAATTGGTTTCGTATGTAAGTGGTTCAATCGATCGCGAAGTCATCATTGAGTATGTGGGAGCCATTATGGATCTCTAGGTCCCGCTGATGGTTATTGATAGGAGATGTGTCTCTATCATGTCTACATATTCACGAACCGTAGGGTGACACACTTAAGGTTCGAAGTTGTTTTAAGTAGATATGGAATATGCGTTGGAGACTGAATGTTGTTCGGAGTCTCGGATTGGATTCGGGACATCACGAGGAGATCCGGAATGGTCCGGAGAATAAGATTCATATATAGGGGATCATTTTCTGAGTTAGGAAATGTTCCGGAGTGTTTGTATGAGGATTCTAGAAGGTTTCGGAATGTTCCGGAAGGTTCTAGAAGATATCTTGGAGTTTGCTTGAAAATCAAGATAGGGATCAAGGAGTCCTGGTGGGTCAAGACTAGGAGTCGTGGGGGAGGAGGACTCCTCCCCCACACTCCCCAATCCGCCGGCCTAGAGGGAGGGGAGTCCTACAAGGACTCCTCCTCCCTAGGCGCCCTCCCTTCTTTAAATAGAGGGGCAGGGGTGCCCCCTCCTCCCCTGCTCTCACAACTCCCAATCTCTGCCGCCTCTCTCCTCCACCTTTCTTCTGCACAGGCATAGGCGAAGCCTTGCAGAATTCTCTACTCCACCACTAGCACCACGCCGTCGTGCTGCTGGGATTCCGTGGAGAAGATCTACTACCTCCGCTGCTCGCTGGAACGGGGAGAGGAAGGTCTGCTTCGACTCTGCACGTGTGACCGACTACGGAAGCGCTGCCGAATCGCGGCGCCGGAAGGATCGTCCACTTGACCGACTGCGGAAGCGCTGCTGGAACGCGACGCCGGAAGGATCATCCACATGATCTTGAGATTGGCAAGTTATCGACTACATCAACCACAAGATCTAATCTCGTTAACGCTTTCGGATCTACGAGGGTTAGTTCCT
The DNA here is from genome assembly GCA_910589775.1 of Avena eriantha. Classification (NCBI taxonomy): domain Eukaryota; kingdom Viridiplantae; phylum Streptophyta; class Magnoliopsida; order Poales; family Poaceae; genus Avena; species Avena eriantha. Next base: position 16,497,862 of record OU342741.1, on the reverse strand, counting down.
ATCTATCTCGTTGCACATGTCTAATAGATTAGATCTTGGCTTTTATCTAGATTAGATCTGGGTTTTGTTCGTCCTTGTGGTAGAAATTTTTTATTTTCCATGCTACGAACCCATCAGTGGTATCAGAGCCGTATCTATGCGTAGATCTGTTGCACGAGTAGAACACAATGTTTTTGTGGGCGTTGATGCTTTTGTTGTCGGTGTCTTAGCGTGTACTTTGCATCTTGCGGCATGATGGGATGAAGTGGCTCGGGCTAACATTACATGTCATCGCACATGAGACTTGCTCCACGCTTGACGTGCAGCTTTCTTTGCACAAGTGGCTTTGCGGGTGTCTGTCTCTCCCACCATAGTTAAGATTCAATTTACAATGAACATCTTGACAACACTTGTATCAACGTTGTGGTCCTTGTTTGTAGGTAAGATCGGTCTTATGCGAAAGCCCCAAACCACGTAAAACTTGCAAAGAAAATTAGAGGCGTCTAACTTGTTTTTGCAGGGGTTTTGTGATGTGATATGGCCATCATGTGATTGTAATTGTATTTGATGTATGCAATGATCCTTGTTGTAATATGGCAACCGGCAGGAGCCTAATGGTTGTCTTTAATTCTGTTAAGACCTGCGTGTCTATTCATCTTGTAATAGCTTTATTCCAAGTAGTTGTAATAGTTGCTGGTGATGATGGACAACCATGAAGCGGCGCCACTGACCTTGACGCAATGCTGGTGATGATGGAGATCATGTTCGTGCTTTGGAGATGGAGATCAAAGGCGCAAGAAGAAAGGGCCATATCATATCACACTAATTATGAATTGCCTGTGATGTTAATCCTTTATGCATCTTGTATTGCTTAGATCGCGACGGTAGCATTATAAGATGATCCCTCTCACTAAATATCAAGTAATTAAATGTTCACCCTTAGTTGGCACCGTTGCTAAGACTCGTCGTTTCGAAGCATCTCGTGATGATCGGATGTGATAGATTCTACGTGTGCATACAACGGGTGCAAGCCAGATTTGCACATGCGGAAACTAAGGTTATCTTGACGAGCCTAGCATGTACAGACATGGTCTCGGAACACGGAATACCGAAAGGTAGAGCATGAGTCATATAAATGATATGATGAACATGAAGATTGTTCGCCGATGAAACTACATCTTCTCTCGTGAAGATCGGACTTGGTGTAGTGGACTTGGTTCGTGTAATCACTAAGACAATGTGAGGGATGTTTTTTTGAGTGGGAGTTCACCTAGTTAGTTTAAGAATTAAATTTGAACTCAATTTATCATAAACTTAGTCTAAACTACTTGCAAATTGTTGTAGATTATGGCGACCCCCTCCATCAATTTCAATGCGTTCCTAGAGAAAGAAAAGCTTAAAAACAATGGAAGCAATTTCACGGACTGGTTCCGTGGACTGAAGATCGTCCTCAGGGCTGGTCAGTTGACCTATGTGCTCGATGCACCGCTAGGTGACCCACCTGCAGATAATGCCACCGATGACGAAAAGAATGTTTTCGCCACTCGGAAAAATCATTACTCCACAGTTCAGTGTGCCATCATGTACGGTTTAGAATCGGAGCTCCAAAAGCGTTTTGAGCACCACGACCCGTTCGAGATCATTAAGGAGCTCAGGCTAATTTTTGAGACTCGCGCGGCCATGGAGAGCTACGAGGCCTCCGAAAAGTTCTTTAACTGTAATATGGAAGAAGGAAGCTCCGTTAGCGAGCACGTGCTCACCATGTCCGGGTACGCAAAGAAGCTCCAAGAGTTGGGAATATCGATTCCTAATGAATTGGGGATTCACCGTCTCCTTCAATCACTGCCACCAAGTTACAAGAACTTTGTGATGAACTACAACATGCACTGCATGAACAAGACGTTGCCTGAACTGTCGTCCATCCTGAAAACTGCTGAAGTGGAGATCAAGAAGGAGCACCAAGTGTTGATGGTCAATAAGACCACCAATTTCAAGAGACGGGGCAAGCCTAAGAACAAGGGAAACTTCAAGAAGGACGGCAAGAAAGCTGCCGCACCTGCTAAGAAGCCCAAGGCTGGTCCTAAGCCTGAAACTGAGTGCTTCTACTGCAAGGGTGCTGGTCACTCGAAGCGTAACTGCCCCAAGTACCTGGCAGATCTGAAGAACGGCAACATCAAGAAGAAAGGTATATTTGATATATGTGTTATAGATGTGTATCTTACTAGTAATCGTAGTAGTGCCTAGGTATTTGATACTGGTTCGGTTGCTCATATTTGTAACTCGAAACAGGAGCTGCGGAATAAACGAAGACTGGCAAGAGACGAGGTGACGATGCGCGTTGGAAATGGCTCCAAGGTTGATGTGATCGCCGTCGGCACGCTCCCTCTACATCTACCTTCGGGATTAGTTTTAAATTTAAATAATTGTTATTTGGTGCCTGCGTTAAGCATGAACATTATATCTGGATCCTGTTTATTGCGAGACGGTTACTCTTTTAAGTCCGAGAATAAAGGTTGTTCGATTTATATGAGTAATATCTTTTATGGTAATGCACCTGAGATGAATGGTTTATTCTTACTGAATCTCGATAGTAATGATACACATGTTCACAACATAGATGCTAAACGAATAAAATTGAATGATAATTCTACATACATGTGGCACTGTCGTCTTGGTCACATCGGAGTGAAGCGTATGAAGAAACTCCATTCAGATGGACTTCTTGAATCACTTGATTTTGAATCACTTGAAAGATGCGAAGCATGTCTAATGGGAAAAATGACTAAGACTCCATTCTCTGGTACAATGGAGCAAGCTACAGACTTATTGGAAATAATACATACCGATGTGTGCGGTCCAATGAGTGTAGCATCGCGTGGTGGATATCGTTGTGTTCTCACTTTCACGGATGACTTGAGTAGATATGGATATGTCTACTTTATGAAACATAAGTCCAAAACTTTCGAGAAGTTTAAGGAATTTCAAAGTGAAGTGGAAAATCATCGTAACAAGAAGATCAAATTTCTACGTTCTGATCGCGGAGGTGAATATCTGAGTTATGAGTTTAGCATGCATTTAAAGAAATGTGGGATACTTTCGCAGTTGAAACCGCCGGGAACACCACAGCGTAATGGTGTGTCCGAATGTCATAATCGAACTCTCTTAGATATGGTTCGGTCTATGATGTCTCTTACAGATTTACCATTATCATTTTGGGGCTATGCATTAGAGACAACCGCATTCACTTTAAATAGGGCACCATCTAAATCCGTTGAAACTACACCATACGAATTGTGGTTTGGTAAGAAACCTAAGTTGTCGTTCCTTAAAGTTTGGGTTGCGAAGCATATGTAAAGAAGTTACAACCTGATAAGCTAGAACCCAAAGCGGAGAATGCCTCTACATAGGATACCCTAAAGAAACGATTGGGTATACCTTCTATCATAGATCTGAAGGCAAAGTTTTCGTTGCCAAGAATGGATCCTTTCTTGAGAAGGAGTTTCTCTCGAAGGAGGTGACTGGAAGGAAAGTAGAACTCGATGAGGTTATTGAACCTTCTCTCGGATTTGAGAGTAGCGCAGCACCGGAAGATGTTTTTGTGCCGCCTACACCAATTGAAGAGGAAGCTAATAATAAAGATCATGAAACTTCAAACGAAGTTACTGCTGAACCTCCCAGGTCAACGAGGGTTCGTACCACTCCTGATTGGTATGACTGTGCCTTGAACGTCATGTTGATGGAAAACGCTGATGACCCTGCGACGTATGAAGAAGCTATGGTGAGCCCAGATTCCGACAAATGGCTAGAAGCCATGCAATCCGAAATGGGATCCATGTACGAAAACCAAGTATGGACTTTGGTGGACTTACCGGATGGCCATAAGGCTGTCGAGAACAAATGGATTTTCAAGAGAAAAACAGATGCTGATGGTAATGTTACCGTCTATAAAGCTCGACTTGTCGCAAAAGGGTTCCGACAAATTCAAGGAGTTGACTATGATGAGACATTCTCACCAGTAGCGAAGCTAAAATCTGTGAGGATTTTGTTAGCAATTGCTGCACATTTCGATTATGAGATTTGGCAGATGGATGTCAAAACGGCGTTCCTTAATGGTGACATTGAGGAAGAGTTGTATATGGTACAACCCAAGGGTTTTGTCGATCCTAAAGATGCTGACAAGGTATGCAAGCTTCAGCGCTCCATTTATGGACTGAAGCAAGCATCCCGGAGTTGGAATCAACGTTTTGATAAAGTAATCAAAACCTTTGGATTTATACAAACTTATGGAGAAGCTTGTATTTACAAGAAAAGTGAGTGGGAGCTCTGTAGCATTCCTAGTGCTATATGTAGATGACATATTGTTGATTGGGAATGATATAGAACTTCTTAATAGCGTCAAAACCTATTTGAATAATAGTTTTTCAATGAAGGATCTTGGCGAAGCGGCATATATTCTAGGCATCAAGATTTATAGAGATAGATCAAGACGCCTAATAGCGCTTTCACAAAGTACATACTTGCACAAAGTTCTAAAGAAGTTTAGAATGGAAGATAGCAAGAAAGGGTTCGTGCCCATGTTGTCAGGTAAGACCTTGAGTAAAACTCAAAGTCCAGCTACGGCAGAAGATAGAGAGAAAATGAATAATATTCCCTATGTGTCGGCCATAGGTTCTATCATGTATGCCATACTGTGTACAAAACCGGATATAGCACATGTTGTTAGTTTGACTAGCAGATATCAAAGTGATCCTGGAATGGAGCACTGGACAGCGGTCAAGAATATCCTAAAGTACCTGAACAGGACTAAGGATATGGTTCTTTCTTATGGAGGTGATGAACAGCTTGTTGTAAACGGTTACACCGATGCTAGTTGGAACACCGATCCGGATGACTCAAAGTCACAGTTAGGATACGTATTTATTTTGAATGGTGCTGCAGTGAGCTGGAGGAGTGCGAAGTAAAGCGTTGTGGCGAAATCTTCAACTGAATCGGAATACATAGCTGCTTCGGAGGCTGCACAAGAAGCCGTTTAGATGAAGGAATTCATTACTGAACTTGGCGTGGTTCCCAGTGCGTTGGACCCGATGGCCATCTACTGTGACAACACAGGTGCCATAGCTAATGCACAGGAGCCAAGGTCACATAGCAAGCTGAAGCACATCAGGCTACGTTTTCACGCTATTCGCGAGTATGTCCGAGATGGTGACATAAAGATTTGCAAAGTACACACTGATCTGAATGTGTCGGATCCGTTGACTAAACCTCTCCCTAGGGCAAAGCATGACCAACACCAGAACACCATGGGTGTTCGGTATATTACAATGTAATCTAGATTATTGACTCTAGTGCAAGTGGGAGACTGTTGGAGATATGCCCAAGAGGCAATAATAAAAGTGGTTATTATTATATCTTTGTGTTTATGATGAATGTTTACATCCCATGCTATAATTGTATTATTAGGAAACACTAATACTTGTGTGTTTTGTAAACATAAGAGAGTCCCTAGTAAGCCTCTTGTTGAACTAGCTTGTTGATTAATTGATGATCATGGTTTCCTGATCATGGACATTAGGATGTGATTAATAACAAGGTTATATCATTAGGAGAATGATGTGATGGATACACACCCATAGTAAGCGTAGCATAAGATCAAGTCATTAAGTTCGTATTGCTGTAAGCTTTGAAATACATAGTAACCTAATCCTTCGACCATGAGGTTATGTTAATCACCATCACCGGATGGATACTTTGATGACATCAAACGCCGCTTCGTAACTGAGTGGTTATAAAAGTGTCATTGGGTATTCAGAAAGTATGTGTTGAAGCGCATGAACCAAGATTGGGATTTGTCCATCCATATGACGGATAGATATGCTCTGGGCCCTCTCGGTGGAATGTCATCTAGTTAGCTTGCAAGCATGTGACTGGGTCACAAGGGATGACATATCACGGAACGAGTAAAGAGTACTTATCACTAACGAGGTAGAACTAGGTATGGAGATGCCAACGATCAAACCTCGGATAAGTATAGTATCGCGAGACAAAGGGAATTGGTTTCGTATGTAAGTGGTTCAATCGATCGCGAAGTCATCGTTGAGTATGTGGGAGCCATTATGGATCTCTAGGTCCCGCTGATGGTTATTGATAGGAGATGTGTCTCTATCATGTCTACATATTCACGAACCGTAGGGTGACACACTTAAGGTTCGAAGTTGTTTTAAGTAGATATGGAATATGCGTTGGAGACTGAATGTTGTTCAGAGTCTCGGATTGGATTCGGGACATCACGAGGAGATCCGGAATGGTCCGAAGAATAAGATTCATATATAGGGGATCATTTTCTGAGTTAGGAAATGTTCCGGAGTGTTTGTATGAGGATTCTAGAAGGTTTCGGAATGTTCCGGAAGGTTCTAGAAGATATCTTGGAATTTGCTTGAAAATCAAGATAGGGATCAAGGAGTCCTGGTGGGTCAAGACTAGGAGTCGTGGGGGAGGAGGACTCCTCCCCTCCACTCCCCAATCCGCCGGCCTAGAGGGAGGGGAGTCCTACAAGGACTCCTCCTCCCCAGGCGCCCTCCCTTCTTTAAATAGAGGGGCAGGGGCGCCCCCTCCTCCCCTGCTCTCATAACTCCCAATCTCTGCCGCCTCTCTCCTCCACCTTTCTTCTGCACAGGCATAGGCGAAGCCCTACAGAATTCTCTACTCCACCACCACCACCACGCCGTCGTGCTGCTGGGATTCCGTGGAGAAGATCTACTACCTCCGCTGCTCGCTGGAACGGAGAGAGGAAGGTCTGCTTCGACTCCGCACGTGTGACCGACTGCGGAAGCGCTGCCGAATCGCGGCGCCGGAAGGATCGTCCACTTGACCGAATGTGGAAGTGCTGCAGGAACGCGACGCCGGAAGGATCGTCCACACGAACTTGAGATCGGCAAGTGATCGACTACATCAACCACGAGATCTAATCTCGTTAATAATTTTGGATCTACGAGGGTTAGTTCCTATCTATCTCGTTGCACATGTCTAATAGATTAGATCTTGGCTTTTATCTAGATTAGATCTGGGTTTTGTTCGTTCTTGCGGTAGAAATTTTTTGTTTTCCATGCTACGAACCCATCAGCCGGGTGGTTAACCCCATGCAACACTATTCTGCTATAGAGTTTTAGAAGAGGTCACGAGTATTACATTCACTTGCAATACGATACAAAATGGACTTAAATTAGTGTCAGTCACCTTTATGAACTAGGGCAGGCCCTATCTAACTGATTTGATCCTTGTTAATAGGGTACAGTCTGAACCCATCACGTTCTACATACTAACGACAGTTTTTAAATTAACACTAAAATACAATATAAATTTTGTATTACTAACTTAAAGTGGCTCTAAATTACATTATAAACTTACTGAAGTTATAGTATATCAAGCTTCTCAATTTGAATTAAAAATAGATTTACTATTTTCTAACTTTCAGATTTCTAATAGACGGGCGCGGCAACACGCGCCAACATGATCTAGTATATCACAAAAACTACAACAATATGTAATGCCTTCATATCCCAGACGGGCATGTTCCCATTTTTAGTTTATGTTCCACGAAATCAAAATCTCATTGTAGAATGAGAAAAAAGCACAGAAACATAAATTTGCAATATGTAACTACAACTACCACTTGTATTTTTGAGAAATAGAATATATCAGCCACTAAGAAAAACTGAAAAAAAAAGTATGTACTAGCAGTTCCATACAAGTTCGAGGTTCAGAACTAAATGGTAGGCTATAACTAATTACAGCATGATTAGATTTAAGAAACATGAAGCTAAGATCTAGGCTAGATGGGTTTATGAAAATATAGCAAGGGTCACAACAAGCCCTTTATTTGCGTATTGCGTGTGGGAATATTAGAAGTTAAGATACATGCTAGATACGAGCTTACTTGTGTATAGCTCTCTAAGTTATATTAGCTTACTACATGGCCCTCCTCTGCTAGCCCACAGACAAAGGGTTTGTTGTGACCATAACTCCCTCCATTCGGAAATATAAGACGTTTTAATTTTATGAATCGAATGTATCTAGACATTTTTTAGTATATAGGTTCGTAGAGGTCTAGAGTAAACCTATATACTAAAAAATGTCTAGATACACTCATTGCACAAAACTAGCTAAAACGTCTTATATTTCCGACCGGAGGGAGTAGTATGCAACTGATTCTAGATCATCTTATGACAAGTAAGCACCTAATACAGTTGCTTATAGTATCTTTAAATGGCCAAATGAATCAGTATTACATTCACTCGCAATACGATACAAAATGGACTTAAATTAGTGTCGGTCACCTTTATGAACTAGGGCAGGCCCTATCTGACCGATTTGATCCCAGTTAATAGGGTATAGTCTGAACCCATCACGTTCTACATACTAACGACAGTTTTTAAATAAAAACTAAAATACAATATAAATTTTGTATTACTAAGTTAAAGTGGCTCTAAATTACATTATAAACTTACTTAAGTTATAGTATATCAAGCTTCTCAATTTGAATTAAAAATAGATTTACTATTTTCTAACTTTCAGATTTCTAATAGACGGGCACGGCAACGCGCGCCAACATGATCTAGTATATCACAAAAACTACAACAATATGTAATGCCTTCATATTCCAGACGGGCATGTTCCCATTTTTAGTTTATGTTCCACGAAATCAAAATCTCATTGTAGAATGAGAAAAAAGCACACAAACATAAATTTGCAATATGTAACTACAACTATCACTTGTATTTTTGAGAAATAGAATATATCAGCCACTAAGAAAAACTGAAAAAAAAAGTATGTACTAGCAGTTCCATGCAAGTTCGAGGTTCAGAACAAAATGGCAGTCTATAACTAATTACAGCGTGATTAGATTTAAGAAACATGAAGCTAAGATCTAGGCTAGATGGGTTTATGAAAATATAGCAAGGGTCACAACAAGCCCTTTATTTGCGTCTTGCGTGTGGGAATATTAGATGTTAAGATACATGCTAGATACGAGCTTACTGTGTATAGCTCTCTAAGTTATATTAGCTTACTACATGGCCCTCCTCTGCTAGCCCACTGACAAAGGGTTTGTTATGACCATAACTCCCTCCATTCGGAAATATAAACGTTTTAACTTTGTCAATCGAATGTATCTAGACATCTTTTAGTATATAGGTTCGTAGAGGTCTAGAGTGAACCTATATACTAAAAACTGTCTAGATACACTCATTGCACAAAGCTAGCTAAAACGTCTTTTATTTCCGAACGAAGGGAGTAGTATGCAACTGATTCCAGATCATCTTATGACAAGTAAGCACCTACTACAGTTGCTTATAGTATCTTTAAATGGCCAAATGAATCAGTATTACATTCACTTGCAATACGATACAAAATGGACTTAAATTAGTGTCGGTCACCTTTATGAACTAGGGCAGGTCCTATCTGACCGATTTGATCCCTGTTAATAGGGTACAGTCTGAACCCATCACGTTTAACATACTAACGACATTTTTTAAATTAACACTAAAATACAATATAAATTTTTTATTACTAAGTTAAAGTGGCTCTAAATTACATGATAAACTTACTTAAGTTATAGTATATCAAGCTTCTCAATTTGAATTAAAAATAGATTTACTATTTTCTAACTTTCAGATTTCTAATAGACGGGCGCGACAACACGCGCCAACATGATCTAGTATATCACAAAAAACTACAACAATATGTAATGCCTTCATATCCCAGACGGGCATGTTCCCATTTTTAGTTTATGTTCCACGAAATCAAAATCTCATTGTAGAATGAGAAAAAATCACACAAACATAAATTTGCAATATATAACTACAACTACCACTTGTATTTTTGAGAAATAGAATATATCATCCACTAAGAAAAACTGAAAAAAAAAGTAAGTACTAGCAGTTCCATACAAGTTCGAGGTTCAGAACTAAATGGTAGGCTATAACTAATTACAGCATGATTAGATTTAAGAAACATGAAGCTAAGATCTAGGCTAGATGGGTTTATGAAAATATAGCAAGGGTCACAACAAGCCCTTTATTTGCGTCTTGCATGTGGGAATATTAGAAGTTAGGATACATGCTAGATACGAGCTTACTTGTGTATAGCTCTCTAAGTTATATTAGCTTACTATATGGCCCTCCTCTGCTAGCCCACAGACAAAGGGTTTGTTGTGACCATAACTCCATCCATTCGGAAATATAAGACGTTTTAACTTTGTGAATCGAATGTATTTAGACATCTTTTAGTATATAGGTTCGTAGAGGTCTAGAGTAAACCTATATACTAAAAAGTGTCTAGATACACTCATTGTACAAAGCTAGCTAAAACGTCTTATATTTCCGAATGAAGGGAGTAGTATGCAACTGATTCCAGATCATCTTATGACAAGTAAGCACCTAATACAGTTCCTTATAGTATTTTTAAATGGCCAAATGAATCAGTATTACATTCACTTGCAATATGATACACAATGGACTTAAATTAGTGTCGCTCACCTTTATGAACTAGGGCAAGTCCTATCTGACCAATTTGATCCTTGATAATAGGGTACAGTCTGAACCCATCACGTTCTACATACTAACGACAGTTTTTAAATTAACACTAAAATAAAATATAAATTTTGTATTACTAAGTTAAAGTGGCTCTAAATTACATTATAAACTTATTAAGTTATAGTATATCAAGCTTCTCAATTTGAATTAAAAATAGATTTACTATTTTCTAACTTTCAGATTTCTAATAGACGGCCGCGACAACGCGCGCTAACATGATCTAGTATATCACAAAAACTACAACAATATGTAATGCCTTCATATCCCAGACGGGCATGTTCCCATTTTTAGTTTATGTTCCACGAAATCAAAATCTCATTGTAGAATGAGTAAAAAGCACACAAACATAAATTTGCAATATGTAACTACAACTACCACTTGTATTTTTGAGAAATAGAATATATCATGCACTAAGAAAAACTGAAAAAAAATGTAAGTACTAGCAGTTCCATACAAGTTCGAGGTTCAGAACTAAATGGTAGGCTATAACTAATTACATCATGATTAGATTTAAGAAACATGAAGCTAAGATCTAGGCTAGATGGGTTTATGAAAATATAGCAAAGGTCACAACAAGCCCTTTATTTGCTTCTTGCGTGTGGGAATATTGGAAGTTAAGATACATGGTAGATACGAGCTTACTTGTGTATAGCTCTCTAAGTAATATTAGCTTACTACATGGCCCTCCTCTGCTAGCCCACAGACAAAGGGTTTGTGGTGACCATCACTCCCTCTATTCGGAAATATAAGACGTTTTAACTTCGTGAATCGAATATATCTAGACATCTTTTAGTATATAGGTTCGTAGAGGTCTAGAGTGAACCTATATACTAAAAAGTGTCTAGATACACTCATTGCACAAAGCTAGCTAAAACGTCTTTTATTTCCGAACGAAGGGAGGAGTATGCAACTGATTCCAGATCATCTTATGACAAGTAAGCACCTACTACAGTTGCTTATAGTATCTTTAAATGGCCAAATGAATCAGTATTACATTCACTTGCAATACGATACAAAATGGACTTAAATTAGTGTCGGTCACCTTTATGAACTAGGGCAGGCCCTATCTTACCGATTTGATCCATGTTAATAGGGTACAGTCTGAACCTATCACGTTCTACATACTAACGACAGTTTTTAAATTAACACTAAAATACAATATAAATTTTGTATTACTAAGTTAAAGTGGCTCTAAATTACATTATAAACTTACTTAAGTTATAGTATATCAAGCTTCTCAATTTGAATTAAAAATAGATTTACTATTTTCTAACTTTTAGATTTCTAATAGGCGGCCGCTGTAACGAGCGCCAACATGATCTAGTATATCACAAAAACTACAACAATATGTAATGCCTTCATATCCCAGACGGGCATGTTCCCATTTTTAGTTTATGTTCCACGAAATCAAAATCTCATTGTAGAATGAGAAATAAGCACACAAACATAAATTTGCAATATGTAACTACAACTATCACTTGTATTTTTGAGAAATAGAATATATCAGCCACTAAGAAAAACTGAAAAAAAAAGTATGTACTAGGAGTTCCATACAAGTTCGAGGTTCAGAACTAAATGGTAGGCTATAACTAATTACAACATGATTAGATTTAAGAAACATGAAGCTAAGATCTAGGCTAGATGGGTTTATGAAAGTATAGCAAGGGTCACAACCAGCCCTTTATTTGCGTCTTGCGTGTGGGAATATTAGAAGTAAAGATACATGCTAGATACGAGCTTACTTATGTATAGCTCTCTAAGTTATATTAGCTTACTACGTGGCCCTCCTCTGCTAGCCCACGGACAAAGGGTTTGTTGTGACCATAACTCCCTCCATTCGGAAATATATGCGTTTTAACTTTGTGAATCGAATGTATTTAGACATCTTTTAATATATAGGTTTGTAGAGGTCTAGAGTGAACCTATATACAAAAACTGTCTAGATACACTCATTGCACAAAACTAGCTAAAACGTCTTATATTTCCGAACGAAGGGAGTAGTATGCAACTGATTCCAGATCATCTTATGACAAGTAAGCACCTACTACAGTTGCTTATAGTATCTTTAAATGGCCAAATGAATCAGTATTACATTCACTTGCAATACGATACAAAATGGACTTAAATTAGTGTCGGTCACCTTTATGAACTAGGGCAGGTCCTATCTGACCGATTTGATCCCTGTTAATAGGGTACAGTCTAAACCCATCACGTTCTACATACTAACGACAGTTTTTAAATTAACACTAAAATACAATATAAATTTTCTATTACTAAGTTAAAGTGGCTCTAAATTACATTATAAACTTACTTAAGTTATAATATATCAAGCTTCTCAATTTGAATTAAAAATAGATTTACTATTTTCTAACTTTCAGATTTCTAATAGACGGGCGCGGCAACGCACGCCAACATGATCTAGTATATCACAAAAACTACAACAATATGTAATGCCTTCATATCCCAGACGGGCATGTTCCCATTTTTAGTTTATGTTCCACGAAATCAAAATCTCATTGTAGAATGAGAAAAAAGCACACAAACATAAATTTGCAATATGTAACTACAACTACCACTTGTATTTTTGAGAAATAGAATATATCATCCACTAAGAAAAACTTAAAAAAAAGTAAGTACTAGCAGTTCCATACAAGTTCGAGGTTCAGAACTAAATGGTAGGCTATAACTAATTACAGCATGATTAGATTTAAGAAACATGAAGCTAAGATCTAGGCTAGATGGGTTTATGAAAATATAGCAAGGGTCACAACAAGCCCTTTATTTGCGTCTTGCGTGTGGGAATATTAGAAGTTAAGATACATGCTAGATACGAGCTTACTTGTGTATAGCTCTCTAAGTTATATTAGCTTACTACATGGCCCTCCTCTGCTAGCCCACCGACAAAGGGTTTGTTGTGACCACAATTAAGAACTTTCTAATATCCCCTAGTATGCAACTGATTTCAGATCATCCTATGGCAAGCATCCATTACTATTTGCTTATAATATCTTTAAAATGGCCAAATGAATCCATCTTACCTAGCACCATTCCACAGCTATACAGAAAACAGCAAGATGCACTTCGATCAGCAAAACTATGTAACCTCAACAAAGTTACTGCACACATGACCAAGAGGGTCAAGAGCCAGACCTTGCAGGACCATATTTGAGGGCAGGGAAAATGGGAGGCCAGATCATCATATAGGGATAGATACGGCCAAAGAACTGATCCTCTTTTGACATCTCATACACTTTGCTCAGGGTCCTGTGCTTGATATCCAAGTAGAATGCGCAGCGGCCCATCTTCAAGAACACAAACTCGGTATAGACCCCCACATGGTTTATCTCGACAATGGCAGTGGGCTCACGCTCAGGCAAATTATCACACATTTCGCGCAAGCAAATGTTGTCCTCCAGCAACCAGTCCCCCCCCCCCCCCCCCCCCCCCCCCCATGTGGAGCCAGATGCGAAGCTGAAACTTGTTTGCATGGATGAGATAGACACCGGTAGCATCATCATCCCGTGCTAACATGGCGGTGCCTTTTGTTTTGAAGTCGACCCCCTGTGGGAGCTGAATTGTGGAGAAGCTTGAGGATGTCAAATCCAAGACAACAATTTCATCGAGGGCGCTGGCCATATAGATTTTGTTGTCTACCAGCACAGAGCTTGGCTCAGACAGTGCGTATAGGAAGTAGTCTGCAGCCAAAGTAAGATGTGCGCGCCAAGCATCATCGCCCTCTTGCAACATATATACGTGCACCCAAGACTTGGTTGGAACCGTAGTGCGCTCCACCATCACATAAAGGTAGGACAGGACATGGCCTTCTTGTTTGCAGAAGAGTTGTGTGTAACAGCAGAAATTGCCCTCCTGGAACGGGGAGTGTAACGACGGGATGACGGGCATACCTCTCTCAGAGTCGGAGCACAACGGGTTGTGCACGACAAATGCAGTTTTACTTTTTCCCTGCGAACTGCTGATGACGACGCGGCCGTTCCAGCAGCCCACCATGTCGATCCGTGCACCCTCGTAGGTGCCCAGCATGAAGCTCGGGCGAGAGACAATAGCCGCGAGCTCTGAGGGCAGGGTCTGAGGCGGCAACGAGAAGAATCGTGCAGGCGGTTTGGGATACTCCCGCTGTGCGAGGTAAAAGCCGAGGAGTTTGGGTGGGTGGAGCTTGCGGAACCGGCATAGGAAGGCGCGGTCCGAGATGAGCCGGAGCCATCGCCTGCATACTCCGGCGGCCCGGACGAGGCTGCTGGGGAAGCCAACGCGGACAATGATCTCTGTGAGAAGGTCGTCGTCGTCGAGCACATTGGACACACACGCTGGCGGCAGCTGCGAGGCTGCCATCATGTGTAGCTTTTTTGCCATTATATTAGCAGGTTACCGGGGGATCGGGTAGAAACTAGATATGGATCGAGCGAGGTAGGTCGATGAAGTGACGATCGATCGAGGTTCCTGGTTTGGGTTTGGTCCCGACGCCACGTCGCCGATCGGGTAGAAAGCTTCCCCGGTTCAACTTTGGCTAGAATCGACGATCGAGTTGCCTCGTAACCTTGCTTTACTTCTTCTGATCTGACTTGGTACAGTACAGTATTACAAGCCAGCAGCCAGGGTGTACCTTTATACACGCACAAGCTGGAAAGAATCCTAGTCCTACTACTCAAAGTAATCTACCCGGATACTACTCCGACATGCATACAACATAGGGCGATTATTATTTTCTATAAATAGGGCTGATCAGAAACCTATCCAACTAAACTAAACACCTTATTTGACGCTCTCTTCCTGTCTTTTTTTCTCGGGAAAAATTCAATAGCTTGGTCGTCCCGTAATTCTTCTCGAAACAGGCTTTTGCCCCGGGTAACCATCCGGTATAACTTCCAGATCGTTGCCGGGACAAACAGCAGAAATCACACCCAAACAAAACGAGAAAGAAAAAAAAAGGAAGAGAAAACGATGCCGACAAGTGTGTTCACGAAAACAAAGATGACTAGCAACCGCTCTACACCCTCCGAAGTATTTTCACCACACTCCTAACACTCTGAAGTGCCGCGAGTTTGAAAGGGTATTTTGCCGTAGACAACCTCTGTGTGGGTTTTCCTTTATATATAACAACAAGTACAATATGTACAACAAGCATATGGTAGAAACCGGATCGGTCCTATCTAAAATATAGACACCGGTTTCTATACAAACTCTAATACTCCCCCTCAATCTAAACCATTGTGAACACGATTAAGATTGAAATAAAAACGATGAAGTACTTGTTCAGACACCGGTTTGGTGAAAACATCTGCCAGCCGATCTCTAGATGATATGAACCGTACATCTAGGGCTCCCAGTGCAACCTTTTAATGCACCAAGTGAAAATCAATCTCAATATGCATCGTGCGGGCATGAAATATTGGATTAACTGACAAATATGTAGCGCCGAGATCGTCACACCACATAATAGGTGGTTTGGATTGGTGATTTGCAAGTTCCTTGAGTACAGACTGAATCCAAATCACTTCAGTTGTACCATTCGCTGGAGCCTTGTATTCTGCTTTAGTGCTAGAGCGAGAAGGTTTCTTGCATGAACTCCATGATACAAGATTCGGACCAAGAAAGATTGCAAAACCGCCTGTGGTTCTTCGGTTGTAACAACCGGCCAAGTCTGCATTCGTGTAAACATTCAGAATGTCTAACGGTACCTTTTGAATTAACAGCCTTGTCGACACGGTACCCTTCACATATCGAAGAATCCATTTAACTGTCTCATAATGAATAGTGGTTGGTTGCGTCAAATACTAACACACCTTATTAACGGCGAAATATAAATATGGTCGGGTTAAGGTTAAGTACCGAAGACCACCAACCAAACTGCGATACCTGAAAGCGTCATCTGTATCAAGTCGATCACCAAGATCTTTGGACAACTTGTCCGTCGTAGACATGGGCGTGTGAGCTGATTTGCAATTTTCCATATTTGCTCTAGAGCAGATCAAACACATAATTATGTTGTGTAAACACCACCCCGCCGAATTGTAAGAAGCTTCAATGCCAAAGAAATACTCAAGGGGGCTGAGGTCCTTAATGGGAAAAGTGGCAGACAATGTCTCAACAAGTCGATTTTACAGATGCGGCCGAAGAGCCAACACGCACTATATCATCCACATAAACTAGCATGTAAATGGTGACATGATGCTGATTGAAGATGACCATGGACGTGTCGACTTTGTTGGAAATAAAACCAAGCTGATGCAATCTGTCACAAAACTAGGCATAGCATGCACGAGGTGACTTCTTGAGACCATAGGGAGCGCTGAAATTTACCAACATGTTGCGGATACCGAGAATCTTCAAAACCGGTAGGTTGGTGTATATACACATCCTCTTCAAGAAATCCACGAAGCAAAGCATGCTTGACATCAACCTGTCAAAGAAACCATCCACAAGTGATGGCAAGCGAGAGAACCAAGCGAATAGTGACAGACTTGACAACATGACTAAATGTATCATGATAATCAATACCATGTTATTGCGTGAATCCACGAGCAACCAGGAAAGTTTTATGCTTATCCATAGAACCATCTGGCCGAAACTTCGTCTTGAAGATCCATTTTCTACCAACAATCTTTGTGCCAGGTGGGTGAGGGACGAGGGGCAGTGTTTGATTGCGCTGAAGGGTGGAAAAGTCGTCCTCCATAGCAACCTGCCACGCCGGCTCGGAGAGAGCCGTGCGATGAGAATTGATACGTCCATAACGTATCTATAATTTTTGATGGTTTTATTCTAATAATATGCTTTCGATACTCCTTTTTATATAAAGTTTATGATTTATTTGGACTAACCTACTAATAGTTGTAAAAGTGCACAATGTTCTTGTTTTACACTTTGATGTGTAGGAATTACCAAGAATACAAGTGGAAACCTTGTTGGAGTCAGATTGGGATTTTGCAGAAATCTGTCTCAGAACTCTTTTTAAAGATGGTCACGTTTCAGGTCGAATACGGCGTCCAACAGAAAACTCTTCAACTATAAAGTTGTTGGAAATTTTGCGACAAACGTTCGGGATATAAAATTTAGCTGCTTCCGAGTCCGGACGGGCCTTTTAGGCCCGATTTATTGCAGCCCAAGATGGGGTGACAGGAATCCGAGAAGCTATATAAAGGGAGGAAACCTAATTCGCCCAGAGCACCTCCACCCACGAATTTGCAGCCACCAAAGCCACGTTTTTGCCTCCCCTATGGATCCCATCTCCATGGGGAAGGGTTCCCAAGAAGCCATGAAGGAAGGGTGCTAAGGGGCGGTGCTCCCCTGTGATACCGGTGGCGGGGAAGGAGTCCTCTGCGCCGCCTCTTCACCATCTTCACCACCGTCTCCATCGATCTCCACCGCCATCTTGATCACCATTGTTGATTCCTATGATGAGGAGGGAGTAGTTCTCTCTCAAGGCTAAGGGTTCTACCGGTAGCTATGTGTTCATCTCTCTCTATGCATGATCTTATTGAGATTATGAGCTTGTAATCAATAGATCTACCTTGCTACTCAAGTGCTTTATTAGATCTCTGCTCTCCCCATGTGTGTGAAAGTGACAGCGTGCTCACCATGGTGGCACTTAGGCTAGAGATTACAAATACTTGTTATGAGTAATCTTTGGAGTTGGATGTCTTTATGAAATTGTGGTGTTTGTTGGACTCATCTAGTACTCAAGGTGACAGTGTGGGGTTATCTAGATGGGAAAGGCTTACTTTGAGGTGTGCTTTTATAGCCCTACCATGGATTAGAGTGTCCAACCGGAGAGTAGTTAAGAGTAGTATCATAAAGAGAGGATATATTTATGAGAGAGTGTTCACTAGTGAAAGTATGATCCCTAGGCCTTGTTTCTAAGCACTGAAACACCATTTGCTACTAGATCTGTTACATGTTTGCTTGCTTCCATCTTTATTTCAGTTTGCCTTTAGTCTTTTCCACGCAATCAAGTTATTTTCTAGCACTGTTACCACTTATAATTATCTATCCCACTTGTATTTCACTATCTCTTCGCCAAACTAGTGCAACTATACACCTGACAAGTGTATTGGGTGTGTTGGGGACACAAAAAACTTCTTGTATCTTGATTGCAGAGTTGCTTGAGAGAGAATACCTTTGACAACTTTCTCCCTGAGTTTGATAAACCTTGGGTGATCCACTGAAGGGAAAACTTGGTGCTGTTATATAAACCTCTACACTTGGAGGCCCAACAATTGTCTACAAGAATAGAAGTGCGTAGACATCAAGCTATTTTCTGGCGCCGTTGCCGAGGAGGTAAGGTAAAAGGTACTCACATCCTCCGGTGTGAGTGCTCGAAGTTATTTCCTTTAGATTCTGCAATTTTGTCTTTTTGTTTCTTGTTTTCACTAGTTAGGCTTAATGGAAAACAACAACAAAATTAGAGAGCTTTTTATTCTTTTTCCTAAGTTAGAACTCGAATTCTTTTAAAAGAAAATTAAAAAACCCATGGAACTTTCTTTGCATGCTAATAGCAATGTTATTAGTATGAATCTTTTGAACACCTTTGTTACTAATGATATGGAAACGTCTAAGCTTGGGGAAGTTGGTTCTTATGAAAATGATCTCTTTAGTTCCCCAGTTTTAAGGAAGAAAATTTGCTCTAATGATAGTTTATCTCCCATATGTGGTAATTCTAATGATACTTGTGATATTTTAAATCCACATAATGAGAGCATCCCTTTTAAAATACCTATAAAAATTATTGATCGTGTTATGGATAACTACTATTTTGGAGATGGAACTGTCCATCCCGGTGATCATTTGCTCTTTATACACGAATTATGCGGGTTGTTCAAGTGTGCAGGTATTACAACAGATCACGTCAAGAAGAAGTTATTCTCTTTTTCACTTAAGGGCAAAGCAAGGGAGTGGTATGAGCTATTAGATGATCCCATCATTTGGTGTGGAAGGAAATTGAATCTCTCTTTTACTCTAAATTTTATCCTCCTCATGAAATTCATAAAGATAGGACTTACATTTATAATTTTCATCCTCATGATGGAGAAAGTATCGCCCAAGAATGGGGGAGATTGAAGTCACTAATGCTCGAATGTCCCATTGATGAGCTCCCCCGTAATATTGTTATTAATAATTTCTGTGCAAGGCTTTTAGGACATTACAAGGACTATCTAGATACTTGTTCAGAGGGATCTTTCACAAGTAAGGAGGTCAAAGCTAAGTGGGATCTTCTTGAAACAATTCAAAGAAATACCGAAGATTGGGATAACAACAAAGGTAAAGAACCAGGTATAAACTATGAGTATGATTGCATTAAGTCTTTTGCTGAAATTACTGATTTTTAAGAGCTTAGTGCTAAATTTGGTCTTGATCCTCAAATTCTTATTGATAGTTTTAAAACCTTTGCTTCTCATATTAATGCTCCTAAAGAAAAGTGGGACATATATCATGAGCCTTTTAAAGACACTTGCATGGAAAATGAAATTGTTGTTAATGATAGCAATAAACATGCTCAAACCTCTTAAAGCACTATTTCTTATAAGCATGTTAATTTTTGTGGGATACATAGACCTTGTGAGAGTAATCAAGTTGAAGAAGAATATTGTATCACCCACATGAATGAAAAAACTAGAATGTGGTATAGGGCTCTAAATGATCTTGGTAAAAAAGTTTGTGCCCTCTATTCTTTTATTTGTGAACTTTGCTTTGAAGTGGGTGATTTCAATTTCCAATGCTCAGGCCATAATAATAGCCCTTATAATCCAATGAGTACTGCAAGTTTGTATTGTGATGACATGATCACTCCTAATCAGCATGATGAACTTACATTATTTTTGGTGTGTGAAGAGTTATCAAGAAAAACCTCTTTGCTAGATATGGGTGCTTTTGATATGAATAGTGTCCTGCATGGTTGTCATCTTTATTGTGTTGATAATTGTCACACAAATACTTACATACAAAATATTATAGAAGATGAGATTTTACCAAATTATAATAGTTCTAATATGTGTTTTGATCTTATTAATGAAAAGAAGGAATCCTCCAAAGTTTCTTCTAGTCTCTAACAATGAACCAGGGTATATGGAGAAGCTTCCTTTCAAGCATCTCCCTCCTAAAGAGAAGAAGATAAAGAAGAAAAGGAGGAGTGAAAGGAGGGAAGAAACGGTATTTTCCCCTAAGCATGTAGCTCCTATTATAGTTTTTGATGAGTCTGAACTCGATGATGTTCCTATTCCTGTTACCTATAGTAGTGATCATGATTGAGAAAAGCACACTTCTTTTGATATTGAAAATCTCTTTGGTACCAATTCCGAAAATGATGATATTAATAATTGCTATACTATTAGTGCTATCCATGATCGTTCCAATAATGATATGTTTACAAATGAGCACACTTTGGAAGATAACTATTCTATTGCTTATGAAGATACTATACCTCCAATTTATGATGATTGCAATGATGAATATGATATTTTCAGTCCACCTACTATTGAGGAGGAAATTAATTATGATTATAATATGCCTCCTATATTTGATGATTACGGTGATGAAAATAATAATGATAGCTATTTTGTTGAATTTGCTCCCACTACAATTAACAGGAATTACTATGTTTATGTGGGGAGTATTAATTCTTTTATGCATGTGGCTCATGATAAGAATGTTTTATGTGATAGTTATATTGTTAATTTTATTCATGTTGCTACTGAAAGTTATTATGAGAGAGGGAAACATGGTTCTATGCATCTCAATAATATTAAGTTTCCCCTCTTTATGTTGAAAATTTTGAAGTTGCACTTGTTTTGCTTTCCTATGCTTGTTGCTTTGTGCTTTCATGACTTTTTTATTTACAAGATTCCTAAGCATAGGAAGTGGGTGAGACTTAAATGTGTTTTGAATTTGCTTCTTGATGCTCTCTTTTACTTCAATTCATATTTCTTATGTGAGCATCTTCTCAAACTATCATGCCTAACTTAAAGGCGTTAAAGAAAAGTACTTATTAGGAGATAACCCAAAAGTTTTAGATGAGTCTTGGAATTATTACCTCTGTAATAACCGCTCCTTATCCTTTTTATTTGCTTTTTGTGCCAAGAGTAACCTCTAATGAGAGAGAAGTAATGATTGGGAAAGTTGCTGTCCCGAAACAGACTTTTGTGCTTCACCGTAAAAATTCGTGAGCGAGATCTGTATGTCGGATTGAGCTGTAATTTTTTGTGCTTCTGCCCCAGGTTGTTTTCTAACTTTAGTTAGTTCAACACTGTTTGATTTGAGCAACATAAGGTCTTAGAAAAAATTCGTCTTTACCTGCTGGTCTGTTTTGACAGATTTCTGCCATTTTCTGCATTTGCTTCTTGTTGGTTCCTTCTTGAGTTCTTTTGGGGAATTGAGATTTTTGAGGGAAGTGCTACAGTATCTAATGTTCTAATGGAAGTTTATTTGGTGTTAGAACTGAATCTTGAGACTTATTTATCTTGAGTACACTAATATTGCTAATAAAGAATGTGTGAAGTTTTGTATGAAGGAAAATTTTCAAGTGTATGGAAGAAATGAGTAATGAGATGAAGGATGGACTAAAGCTCAAGCTTGGGGATGCCACGCGTGTCACCCCAAGAAATATCCAAGAAGTACAAGCGTCAAAGCTTGGGGATGCCCAAGGCATCCCCTTCTTCATCAATAAAAATTTCAGGTTTCTTCCAAACGCTTCATTTTTATTGTTTCAAGCACAATTGTGTTGTTCTTGGAGCATCTTCTTTTTCGTTTTCGTTTTGGTTTTTAGTTTGCTTGGTTTGCTTAGTTTTCTGAATAAATTGGTTGGACCCCCTCTTTCATACATTGGTTTGCAAATAGTTTGGTTTGGTTTGGAAAAGAGTAGGAAAGTTCATGCTTATGTGGTAAAAAGACCTCTTTTTTGATTGTGGCCTATGCTTTGTCATGCCATGCTTGATATTGTTTTGGCTTTATGCTTAGTATTGTTTGCTGTAGCATGACTTGTTATAAGCAATTGAGATTGCTTAATGTGCCTTGGATGAATCATGCGTTGTTTTAGCATATTAAAGCATAGTATAGTGGTATTCTCCTTTGATGCTTTATTTGGGTTGACTTGGCACATGCTCACACCATGTTATGACTATCTCAAGTCACCATAGCCTTTATGATCCTTTACTTTTCAACTTGTAGTATCACGTTATGCTTTGATCAATGATGTTTTGTCGCTCTGCATGATTATGGCCATTATTGCTCCCTTAGTTTGTCGCTTCCAGTCTTTTGCTAGCCTCCACAACAAAGTATGAGTTGCACTCATGCATCCAACTCCCTAAACCAAGTTATTCCAAAGAGTCCACCATACCTACCTACTAGCTTATGCTATTCCAAGTATATTCATGCTTTTGTTTACCTTCCACTTGTTATGAAAAAACTAGTGATTAAAGCTCTCACGAACTTGATGGCACACTTTACTTTAATTGCCCTTAATAAATTTGAACCACTGTGTCTTCTATGTTGTATATGCTTGCACTTATTTGTTGGGAATTAGCAGAACCATGCTTTCATGGGGAATGCTTTCAACATTGCACTTGGTACTTGTACCTAGTTGATATCATGCTCTTTTGTATATGGATGTCGTCGGTATGAAATGAAAGGGGAGCTTGTAAGTCCATGGAGTTATGTATATGTGTTAGAGAAACGCCGTTGCCGCTGGTCTAATCCATGCTGACATGGTTGAAACCTGCAGCGTAACCATAATGAGCTGTCTATGAAGCATTCTTCTTATAAAAAAAAGAGTCCTATATTGAAAAAAAAGAGAAAAGAAAAAAAAAGATACTATGAAAAGAGGAAAGAGAGAAAAAAGCACCATATTCCCATGGTAAATAAGAAGAATGCTGAGATGCTCGTTGTCTGCTTGCCTTATCATTTTGATATGGGGATTCTTCCGTATCATCGGGCAAGGGGTACCCCGTTGGCGGTTCTCAATGATACACATATACTTACGATGACAAGAACTTACCGGTGACTAAACTTGAGTAGCATGAGGAGCGGCCCTCGTATACAAGGGACATGAGATTTCTGACTTATACTTCGTCAAGCATGTACACCATAGTTTGTTCACTTTAACCTTAATCACTTCAAGATGCTTATGATAGGGGCAATGAGAGCTGAAAGCTATAAGTATCATAATTTTTGGAAGCTCTTTATGAGACTTGAATCCCTACTTCCTTCTATGAAGGCCTTTCTTCCACCATTATATTGAGTCTCCCCCTTCTACCTTTATGCACCTACTTTGAGAGCATAGTGGCCATTCTTAGTTCTATGTGCATTGTCCCAAGACTAGTTGATTGATGCATACTTTGATATTGCTTGTTTTAAACTATTGTATCTAGTCACTCTTATGAACTTTGAAGGTGTCCTATGTATTTATGTTTACTACTCTATGAGGGACAAGCTGAATGCCACTATGCTATGTTTTCTTTATGTGAAACAAACAAACGTCTTGCAAAGCATTGTTATTCATGAATCTTTTGTTTGTGCCTTTTTATGTTGCATCTTAGTTTCTTTGTCTTATTGCTAGAACTTCGTCTTTTATGTTCATGATTAGAGTTCCTTGACCCCAGCTATCAATGCTTTTACAATAATGATGATCAAGATTGTGTTGGTTTCTTGTCACCTCAAAAATTATATTGTTTTTATCGTTTACCTACTCGAGGACGAGCAGGAACTAAGCTTGGGGATGTTGATACATCCATAACGTATCTATAATTTTTGATGGTTTTATGCTAATAATATGCTTTCGATACTCCTTTTTATATAAAGTTTATGATTTATTTGGACTAACCTACTAATAGTTGCAAAAGTGCACAATATTCTTGTTTTACACTTTGATGTGTAGGACTTACCAAGAATACAAGTGGAAACCTTGTTGGATTTAAATTAGGATTGTGCAGAAATCTGTGTCAGAACTCTTTTTAAAAATGGTCACGTTTCGGATCGAATACGGCGTCAAATGGAAAACTCTTCAACTACAAAGTTGTTGGAAATTTCGCGACAAACGTTCGGGACATAAAATTTAGCTGCTTCTGAGTCTAGACGGGCCTTTTAGGCCCGATTTACTGCAGCCCAAGATGGGGTGATGGGAATCCGAGAAGCTATATAAAGGGAGGAAACTTAATTCGCCCAGAGCACCTCCACCCACGAATTTGCAGTCACCAAAGCCTCGTTTTTGCCTCCCCTATGGATCCCATCTCCATGGGAAAGGGCTCCCAAGAAGCCATGAAGGAAGGGTGCTAAGGGCCGGTGCTCCCCTGTGATACCGGTGGCGGGGAAGGAGTCCTCCGCGCCGCCTCTTCACCATCTTCACCATCGTCTCCATCGATCTCCACCGCCATCTCCATCACCATTGCTGATTCCCATGATGAGGAGGGAGTAGTTCTCTCTCAAGGCTAAGGGTTCTACCGGTAGCTATGTGTTCATCTCTCTCTATCAATGATCTTATTGAGATCATGAGCTTGTAATCTATAGATCTATCTTGCTACTCAAGTGCTTTGTTAGATCTCTGCTCTCCCCATGTGTGTGAAAGTGACAGCATGCTCACCATGGTGGCACTTAGGCTAGAGATTACAAATACTTGTTATGAGTTATATTTGGACTTGGATGAATTTATGAAATTGTGGTGTTTGTTGGACTCATCTAGTACTCAAGGTGACAGTGTGGGGTTATCTAGGTGGGAAAGGCTTACTTTGAGGTGTGATTTTATAGCCCTACCATGGATTAGAGTGTCCAACCAGAGAGTAGATAAGAGTAGTATCATAAAGAGAGGATATATTTATAAGAGGATGCTCACTAGTGAAAGTATGATCCCTAGGCCTTGTTTCTAAGCACTGAAACACCGTTTGCTACTAGATCTGTTACATGTTTGCTTGCTTCCATCTTTATTTCAGTTTGCCTTTAGTCTTTTCCACGCAATCAAGTTATTTTCTAGCACTGATACCACTTATAATTATCTATCCCACTTGTGTTTCACTATCTCTTCGCCGAACTAGTGCACCTATACACCTGACAAGTGTATTGGGTGTGTTGGGGACACAAGAGACCTCTTGTATCTTGATTGCAGAGTTGCTTGAGAGGGAATACCTTTGACCACTTCCTCCCTGAGTTCGATAAACCTTGGGTGATCCACTTAAGGGAAAACTTGCTGCTGTTCTACAAACCTCTGCACTTGGAGGCCCAACAACTGTTTACAAGAATAGAAGTGCGTAGACTTCAAGAATCTGGAAGGGAAAGAAAAGAGCGATATGGGGATACGGATTGTACTAGACCGTGCCATTGGTCTACTCATTCGGTCAATGCACATCAATGTGGCGTCGAGTCATCATAGGAAGTGGAGTTGGCGTCATGGTAGGAGCGTCAGCTGGTTCCATGGAGTCTGTAATGAGCATCGATGCACGAGGCAGTGTACACGCCACAGGAGACATGGGCGATGCGAAGTCGGAGGCCGCGGGTGACGTGGACTCGGAAGCTGCGGGTGACATAGATCGAGAGCTATAGTGTCCTGATGGGCTAGACCAGGAAAGGGCGGGCCGGACAATGCGGGACTGGAGCCAAACGCAGAAGCTTGCGTCACATCCTCGGGGTCCGAACTGAGGACATGCATGGCGATTGGTGTTGGAACAATGGTCGGAGGAGTGAAATCCTGCACTAGAACAAAACCAGAGACACCAAGCACATGAAGCGGTAAGAGGGACATGTCATATCTACGCATATTGGCTTCCTGAATAGTTGGTTCATGCATAGTGATGGCGCCAATATTTGCCATCTTCTACTGCGTTTAAACATTGTTTTTGGTCAAGCAAGTGCCAAAGAAACTCTCAATTCTTGCCACTAATGACTAATAATTATGAAAATATATGAAAAAACCTCTCTTTGAATTATGTTCTACGGGAAATCACGGCTTTTAATGCGAAATAAAGAGTCATAATGAAGGATTTTGAGGAAGTACACATGGCCAAATAATTGGAAAGCTATGCCAGGGCGTCAGTACGCTTAACGACTACGGGTACAGGCAGGGCCCGCCCGTATCGCCCGCCCGTACCAGGTGGCGACGACTTCGTCTCGTCAAACCCTACAACTTTCGTGAAGACGCCTATATATTTCGAAGCTCTAGCCGCCGGCCAGAGGGCCGCCATTCTCAGATTACATCACAACACCGCCAAAGGAGATCCACACCATTGTTCATCACTTCCACCATCCATCCATCCACTAGCCATAGCCATTGCTTTGTACTTTAGATCTTCTTGTGATTTGGCGACCATTGTAAGAATATTTTATTTCAATCTAAGTATTTGTATGATGTTTTCTATCTCCGATCTATTTGTTATGAGTGAGTAGTCCTCATAGGGTACGGATTGGAGAGAAACCTCGCAACGATTATGTGCATCTAGATCATGGGAGTATTTTATTTTGTTTGCAATTGAGATTTGTATCTTTTGTTTCTTCGTCTCTTGTCTCGATTAGTGGACTTGTAGGTACCCAAGATCCCATAGATTGATAAAGGTTTGAGGTGAGATACTTGGCTAGCGGCGATCTCATAGGAACCTTAGTGATAGAAAGGGTAGTACAGTCTTTGCTTAGCGCCCCATTCGGGATCAACAACAACATCACCACGTAAAGCTTTGATATGTGTTTTACACTTAATAATCGTTTGTAACCCGTGGCTTCGGTGTGCACTCGATTAGATTAAAAGTCTATTGCTATGCCCGCTGCATCACGGGGGATCTAGAATATTAGGATGTGTTTTCCACAAGAGATTATCTACATTCCAACATTATACATGACTATGTTTATTATTATCTTTTATCCCATTTGATGTGCAGCTGCTTGTGGATCTTCAACCCTGGCATATCTCCATCCATTGATTCAACCCATTATAAAGTAAACTAGATTGGTCCGGTAAACTAAGGTAAAACGAATAAACAAAGTCTTGTAGACGTTTCATTTTTATTTCCTTTTAGCATTGTTTTCTAAGGTTCGAATAAACCTAGATCTTCTAGGCAAAAAGCTATTATAGTACATCCGTGAATCCGGATGAAAGGTATCACATAGGCAAAGATGAAGGGGTTCTGCATCAAAAAAAATCCTAGCAACGCGAACGACATAGCCAAGATCTTTTCTATGTAGATGTAAGGTAACGGAGGGACACGGTATTCATACCCTTGAAGACCAAAAGCGTTTAACATTTTACGAGAAACATGGATGATATAGTTAAATGGCGTAGCCAACCTCAAGGTCGAGTAGGCGTGCAAGATCCAAGCAACGAGCAACACAACTGGCAGTGCCTCCGTGATTTTACATGCATCCTGTGTAGAGACGTCCCTCGGGCTCTGGTCCAGCAAAGTAGCAGGAGAAGATTGATCCAGCAACACGATGGCGTGTGTATGATGGAGAAACCCCTATCCCCGTATGCATGTTCCTTCATGGGAACCACACGTGAGGGGGGAGAGGGAGAGAGACAGGAAAAGCCAATCGATGGATTGGATTTGAGCGGAGGGGTTCCCCTCTTTATATAGGTAGAAAAGAGACACCATAACACGGAAGGGGTGGGTGGGACTAAATCCCACCTCCGACGAGCAACGGCCACATGGGGCCCATGTGGGGTGGCCCACTTGTGGCGTCGGCCACCTTGGCCTCCTCCTTGGGCGCATGGCCCTATCTTGGGCCTCCCTTCGGGCCAGGCTCAATAAGATGGGTTGCCCTATACATCCTGTTAAATATATATATTAATATTAATTCACTTGATTAATACTAAATACATATCATTTAATTCCTATCACTCCAAAACACAATCGGAACCCACCAATCATCATAGGATATCCCTAGAACCATTTCGATATCACCGTAGAACTATTCCGAAGTTTTCTCTATTTTGTCCAACAATCTCAAATCAATCCCTAAGCGTTATCTATCCTTAAGCATGACACCCTATGGTTCGGGAATACACATACACGATCAAGACACCTCTTTGATCAATGACAAACAGCGGGATCTGGAAATCCATGATGGCCCTCATGCATTTCACGAATTAACTTGATCGCTTGAACCTTAAACGTCGAGTCTCATTCCCTTTGCTACACAATACCTGGTTTGTCCAAGACATGATTTTCGGTATCTCTATACCTAGTTCAATATTCTTACCGACAAACACATTTACTCGCTCCTGTGATATTACATCCTAAGACCTAGTCACATGTTTTCAAACTTGTAGATGTAATTTCACCGAGTGGGTCCAGGGTATCTATCAGTCACGTGGATGGGAAAATCCCGATCTCGATGCATACGCCTCAACATATACATTTGAAATACCCAATATACACCTTTATGATCACCTTCATGGTGTGACGGTGGTACAATCTAAGCTGCTACGGGTGATAGTAATTAAATATGATCACACGTTCGATGGAGTGAGTTACTACATTTTAATAGATATTATAATCTTGAACTTTGTGACCGGATCTCATTACAATACTATGATTGGGTTTACGTTCATCATATCATTCATCCAATGAAGTGACCCCGTTGTCAATTGTTATAAATGTCCATGATCGGAAAAACCTCGATCATCGGTTGCCCAATGAGCTAGTCGACTAGAGGATACTAGGTACTTGGTTTGTTTACATACCACACGTGTATGTTTCTTCTTAATACAGTTATATCATGGCATAAACTATTACGAACTAACGCTAGTATAAAATCGTTACTTAGAGACGGTGCCCAGAGGCGGTTTACTCCTCAACTAGAACGAACTGGCTGTGTTCAGCAACCTCATGCGGTTGTTATATTATGACCGTCACTAATAGAAGCCTAATACGGTTAGGAATTAACACTGTCTCTAGTACTACTTCCTCCTCCATCGGTCGTTAAAAACAAAACGCCTCTAAAAGAAACCTGAGATGTAGGTAAATATTGGTCATCTCGCTAGAAAGTTGAACCACAACTATTCAAAAATGTTAATCGTCTCTAGGGGATATGGGTTCTTAGTCGATCTCTTTCCCTTCCCCGGTCCCCACTTCGACCAAATCCACTCACCTACCAACGCTAGGAAAACTCTCTTCGGTGACGACGTAATCCCCTACCCGGAAACAACCAAATCCCCTCCCCGGCAACAACGGTTGCATATAGGCCACCAATGTATGTTCTCCTCTACCTACTGCCCTTCACCACGTCAACTCCTCGTCCAGGTTCATGATACATTGCAAATGTATCTATAATTTTTGATGTTCCACGCTTGGTTTTATCTACTTTGTTGTGTTTTGTCCATACCTTGGAGTAATTTTCATATGATTTCTTGGACTAACCTATTAACAAGAGCCAGCTGCCTGTTTTCTGCTGTTTTTGGTTCTAGAAAGTCAGAAAATGAATATTCTCGGAATTGGACGGGACAAAAGCCAAAGTTATTATTTTACCGGGGGACACTTGGAGGCAGAATACGAGACGGAGAAGGGCTAGAAGGTGGCCACACCACCTGGTGGAACGGGCCAGGCCAGGCCGCGCCAGGGGGTGGTGTGGGCCCCTCCGGCACCCCCTCGGTCTCCCCTCTCGCCTATAAGAAGCCTCCTAATGCATAAACCCAAAATCGTCAATTAGAAAATCCATGAAAAGTTCCGCAGTGCCGCCGCCACCGAAGGGGAGATTCGAGGGACAGAAAGTCTCTGTTCCAGCACCCTGTCGGGACGGGGAAGTGCCCCCGGAGCCATCTCCATCGATCTCCACCGCCATCTCCATCGCCGTTGCTGATTCCCATGATGATGAGGGAGTAGTTCTTCCTCGAGGCTAAGGGTTCTACCAGTAGCTATGTGTTCGTCTCTCTCTCTATGCATGATCATATTGTGATCATGAGCTTTGTAATCAAGTAGATCTACCTTGCTACTCAAGTGCTTTAATAGATCTCTGCTCTCCCCATGTGTGTGAAAGTGACAGCGTGCACACCATGGTGGCACTTAGGCTAGAGATTACAAATACTTGTTATGAGTTATATTTGGAGTTGGATGTCTCTATGAAATTGTGGTGTTTGTTGGGACCATCTAGAGCTCAAGGTGATAGTGTGGGGTTATCTAGATGGGAAAGGCTTACTTTGAGGTGTGTTGTTATAGTCCTACCATGGATTAGAGTGTCCAACCAGAGAGTAGTTCAGAGTAGTATCATGAAGAGAAGATATTTATATGAGAGTGTTCACTGGCGAAAGTATGATCCCTAGGCCTTGTTTCTAAGCATTAAAACACTGTTTGCAACTAGATCTGTTACATGTTTGCTTGTTGCCAGCTTTATTTCATTTTGCCTTTAGTCTCTTCCACGGTATCAAGCTATTTTCTAGCACCGTTATCTTATATCTATACCACTTGTATTTTACTATCTCTTCGCTGAACTAGTGCACCTATACACCTGACAAGTGTATTAGGTGTGTTGGGGACACAAGAGACTTCTTGTATCTTGATTGTAGGGTTGCTTGAGAGGGATACCTTTGACCACTTCCTCCTTGAGTTCGATAAACGTTGGGTGATCCACTTAAGGGAAAACTTGCTGCAGTTCTACAAACCTCTGCACTTGGAGGCCCAACAACTATCTACAAGAATAGAAGTGCGTAGACATCAAGCTATTTTCTGGTGCCGTTGCCAGGGAGGTAAGGTAAAAGGTACTCACATCCTCCGGTCTGAGTGCTCGAAGTTATTTCCTTTAGATTCTGCAATTTTGTCTTTTTGTTTCTTGTTTTCACTAGTTAGGCTTAATGGAAAACAACAACAAAATTAGAGAGCTTTATAGTATTTATCTTGAGTTAGGACATGAAATGTTTGAAGAGAAAATTAAAAAACCTATGGAACTTTATTTGCATGCTCATAGCAATGTTGTTAGTATGAATTCTTTGGACACCATTATTGCTAATGCTATGGAAAATTCTAAGTTTGGGGAAGTTAGTTTTTATGAAAATGATCTTTTTAGTTCCCCAGCTTTGGAAGATAGCTATTCTATTGCTTATGATGATACCAAACCTCCAATATATGATGATTACAATGATGAATATGATATTCTCAGTCCACCTACTATTGATGAGAAAATTAATTATGATTACAATATGCCTTCTATATTTGATGATTATGGTGATGAGAATAATAATGATAGCTATTTTGTTGAATTTGCTCCCACTACAATTAATAAGAATGACTATGCTTATGTGGAGAGTAATAATTATTATATGCATGTGGCTCATGATAAGAATGTTTTATGTGATAGTTATATTGTTAATTTTGTCCATGATGCTACCGAAAGTTATTATGAGAAAGGGAAACATGGTTTTATGTATCTCAATAATATTAAGTTTCTCCTCTTTATGCTGAAAGTCTTGAAGTTGCACTTGTTTTGCTTTCCTATGCTTGTTGCTTTGTGATTTCATGACTTGTTTCTTTACAAGATTCCTATGCATAGGAAGTGGGTTAGACTTAAATGTGCTTTGAGTTTGCTTCTTGATGCTCTCTTTTACTTCAATTCATATTTCTTATGTGAGCATCTTCTCAAACTATCATGCCTAGCTTAAAGGCGTTAAAGAAAAGTACTTATTGGGAGATAACCCAAAAGTTTTAGATGAGTCTTAGAAGTTATTACCTCTGTAATAACCGCTCCTCATCATTTTTATTTGCTTTTTGTGCCAAGAGTAACCTCTAATGAGAGAGAAGTAATGCTTGGGAAAGTTGCTGTCCCGAAACAGATTTATGTGCTTCACCGTAAAAATTCGTGTAAAATCTCTGTACGTCCTTTTGAGGCGTGAATTTTTGTGCTACTGCCCCAGGTTATTATATAAC
This sequence comes from Avena eriantha, assembly GCA_910589775.1. Lineage (NCBI taxonomy): Eukaryota > Viridiplantae > Streptophyta > Magnoliopsida > Poales > Poaceae > Avena > Avena eriantha. The sequence goes on along the minus strand of OU342741.1, from coordinate 16,465,461 downwards.
TTTCGTTAGTTCAACACTTTTTGATTTGAGCAACAGAAGATCTTCGAAACAATTCGTCTTTACCTGTTGGTCTGTTTTGACAGATTTCTGCCATTTTCGCCATTTGCTTCTTGTTAGTTCATTTTTGAGTTCTTTTGGGAATTGAGCTTTTTGAGGGAAGTGATACAGTATCTAGTGTTCTAATGAAAGTTTATTGGTGTTATAACTGAACCTAATACTTATTATCTTGAGTGCACTAATGTTGCTAATAAAGATTGTGTGAAGTTTTGTATGAAGAAAAATTTCAGGTGTATGGAAGGAATGAGTAATGAGATGAAGGATGGACTAAAGCTCAAGCTTGGGGATGCCACACGTGTCACCCCAAGAAATATCCAAGAAGTACAAGCATAAAAGCTTGGGGATGCCCAAGGCATCTCCTTTTTCATCAATAAAAATCACAGGTTTCTTCCAAACGCTTCATTTTTATTGTTTCATGCGCAGTTGTGTTGTTCTTGGAGCGTCTTCCTTTTCATTTTCGTTTTGGTTTTTCGTTTCCTTTGTTTGCTTAGTTTCCTAAATAAATTGGTTGCACCCCCTCTTTCATACATTGGTTTTCAAATAGTTTGGTTTGGTTTGCAAAAGAGTAGGAAAGCTCATGCTTAAGTGGTAAAGAGAGCTTGTTTTTGACTGTGGCCTATGCTTTGTCATGCCATGCTCGAGATTGTTTTCGCTTTATGCTTAGTATTCTTTGCTGTAGCATGACTTGTTATAAACAATTAAGATTGCTTAATGTGCCTTGGATGAATCATCCATTGTTTTAGCATATTAAAGCATAGTATAGTGGTATTCTCCTTTGATGCTTTATTTGGGTTGACTTGGCGCATGCTCACACCATGTTATGACTATCACAAGTCACCATAGCCTTTATGATCCTTTAGTTTTCAACTTGTAGTATCACGTTATGCTTTGATCAATGATGTTTTGTCGCTCTGCATGATTATGGCCATTATTGCTCTCTTAGTTTGTCGCTCCCAGTCTTTTGCTAGCCTCCACAACCAAGTATGAGTTCCACTCATGCATCCAACTCCCTAAACCAAGTTATTCCAAAGAGTCCACCATACCTACCTACTAGCATATGCTATTCCAAGTATATTCATGTTTTTGTTTACCTTCCAAATTAAACTTGTTATGAGAAAACTAGTGATTAAAGCTCTCACGAACTTGATGGCACACTCTACTTTCTGCATTTAATAAACTTGAACCATTGGGTCCTTCTTTGTTGCGTATATGCTTGCGCTTTATAAGTTGAAGTTAGCAGAACCATCTATCATGGGGAACACTTTCAACATTGCACATGTACTTTGTACCCCGTTGATATCATGTTCTTTTGCTTATGGATCCCAGCGGTGTGAAATAAAAGTGGAACTTGTAAGATCATGGAGTTTGTATGTGTGTTAGAGAAACGCCTGGGCCGCTAGCCTAAGCCATGCCTAATCATGGTGGAAACTTGCAGCATCACCATAATGAGCACTCTATCAAGCATCCTCAATAAAAACCTATGCAAATAGAAAATAAAAAGATCACTGAGATGCTCATTGTCTGCTTGCCTTGTCATTTTGATTATGGGATAGCTCCTGTATCATGTGCAAGGGGTACTCCGTTGGTGGTTCTTTATGATACATATGTACTTATGATGTCTACGCACTTCTATTCTTGTAGACAGTTGTTGGGCCTCCAAGTGCAGAGGTTTGTAGAACAGCAGCAAGTTTTCCCTTAAGTGGATCACCAAAGGTTTATCGAACTCAGGGAGGAAGTGGTCAAGGGTATCCCCTCTCAAGCAACCCTGCAATCAAGATACAAGAAGTCTCTTGTGTCCCCAACACACCCAATACACTTGTCAGGTGTATAGGTACACTAGTTCGGCGAAGAGATAGTGAAACACAAGTGGTATGGATAGTTATAAGTGGTAATGGTGCTAGAAAATAACTTGACGGCGTGGAAAAGACTAAAGGCAAACTGAAATAAAGCTGGAAGCAAGAAAACATGTAACAGATCTAGTTGCAAACGGCGTTTCAGTGCTAAGAAACAAGGCCTAGGGATCATACTTTCACTAGTGAACACTCTCTCATAAATATCTTCCCTTTATGATACTACTCTTAACTACTCTCCGGTTGGACACTCTAATCGATGGTAGGGCTATAACAGCACACCTCAAAGTAAGCCTTTCCCATCTAGATAACCCCACACTGTCACCTTGAGCACTAGATGAGTCCAACAAACACCACAATTTCATAAAGACATCCAACTCCACATATAACTCATAACAAGTATTTGTAATCTCTAGCCTAAGTGCCACCATAGTGTGCATGCTGTCACTTTCACACACATGGGGAGAGCAGAGATCTATTAAGCACTTGAGTAGCAAGGTAGATCTATAGATTACAAGCTCATGATCACAATATGATCATCCATAGAGAGATAGATGAACACATAGCTACCGGTAGAACCCTTAGCCTCGAGAGAGAACTACTCCCTCCTCATCATGGGAATCAGCAATGGTGATGGATATGGTGGTGGAGATTTGATGGAGATGGCTCCGGGGGCACTTCCCTGTCTCGGCAGGGTGCCGGAACAGAGACTTTTTGTCCCCCCCCCCCCCGAATCTCCCCTTCGGTGGCGGCGGCGCTGCGGAACTTTTCGTGGCTGGAGGCTTGATGCCTTAGGGTTTTGGTATCGGGAGGCTCTTATAGACGAGAGGGGAGACCGAGGGGGTGCCAGGGGCCCCACACCACCTGGTGGCGCGGGTAAGGCTAGCCCGCGCGGGGGGGGGGGGGGGGGGGGGGGGGGTGGCCAGGCCCTGGCCCTCCTTCGTCTCGTATTCTGGCTCCGTGAGTCTTCCGGTAAAATAGGATTTTGACTTTTGTCCCGTCCAATTCCGAGAATATTCATTTTCTGACTTCCTAGAACCAAAAACAGCAGAAAACAGGCAACTGGCACTATGGCATCTTGTTAATAGGTTAGTCCAAGAAATCATATGAAAAGTACTCCAAAGTTGGAACAAAACACAAGAAAGTAGACAAAACCAAGCATGGAACATCAAAAATTATAGATACATTTGCAATGTATCAACATCCCCAAGCTTAACTCCTGCTCATCCTCGAGTAGGTAAGTGATAAAAAGAAAGAATTTTTGAGGTGACATGCAGCATCAAAGACTTGATCAAAGTATTTCCAAAACATTCAAAGCTGGGATCATAGTACTTCAATCATAACATGAAAGACAAAGTTCTAGCAATAAACAAAGAGACTATGATGCAACATGAAAAGGCACAAACAAAAGATTCATGAATAACAATGCTTTGCAAGACGTTTGTTTGTTTCACAAAAAGAAAACATAGCATAATAGTATTCAGCTTGTCCCTCAATAGAGTAGAAAATATAAATGCATAGGACACCTTCAAAGTTCATAAGAGTGACTAGATACAATAGTTTAAAACAAGCAATAACAAGTTATGCATCAATCAACTAGTCTTGGGACAATGCACATAGAACTAAGAATGGCCACTATGCTCTCAAAGTAGTGCATAAAGATAGAAGGTGGAGACTCAATATAATGGTGGAAGAAAGGCCTTTTGTAAAAGGAAGTAGGGATCCAAGTCTCATAAAGAGCTTCCAAAAATTATGATACTTAAAGCTTTCAGCTCTCATTGTCCCTATCATAAGCATTTTGAAGGTGATTAAGGTTAAAGTGACACAACTAAGAGGATATGCTTGACAAGTTATAAGCCGAAATCTCATGCCCCTTACTTACGAAGACCGATCCTCATGCTACTCAACTTTAGTCACGAGTAAGCTCTTGTCATTGTAAGTATATGTGTATCATTAAGAACCGCCAACGGGGTACCCCTTGCACATGATACGGGAGCTTTCCCATAATCAAAATGACAAGGCAAGCAGACAATGAGCATCTCAGCGATCTTTTTATTTGCTATTTGTATAGGTTTTTATTGAGGATGCTTCATAGAGTGCTCATTAGGGTGATGCTGCAAGTTTCCACCATGATTAGGCATGGCTTAGGCTAGCGGCCCAGGCGTTTCTCTAACACACATACAAACTCCATGATCTTACCAGTTCCACTTTTATTTCACACCGCTGGGATCCGTAAGCAAAAGAACATAATATCAACGGGGTACAAAGTACAAGTGCAATGTTGAAAGCGTTCCCCATGAAACATGGTTCTGCTAATTTCAACTTATAAAGCGCAAGCATATACGCAACAAAGAAGGACCCAATGGTTCAAGTTTATTAGAGGCAATAAAGTAAAGTGTGCCATCAAGTTCGTGAGAGCTTTAATCACTAGTTTTCTCATAACAAGTGGAAGGTAAAAAAAGCATGAATATACTTGGAATAGCATAAGCTAGTAGGTAGGTATGGTGGACTCTTTGGAATAACTTGGTTTAGGGAGTTGGATGCATGAGTGGAACTCATACTTGGTTGTGGAGGCTAGCAAAAGACTGGGAGCGACAAACTAAGAGAGCAATAATGGCCATAATCATGCAGAGCGACAAAACATCATTGATCAAAGCATAAAGTGATGCTACAAGTTGAAAACTAAAGGATCATAAAGGCTATGGTGACTTGTGATAGTCATAACATGGTGTGAGCATGTGCCAAGTCAACCTAAATAAAGCATCAAAGGAGAATACCACTATACTATGCTTTAATATGCTAAAACAATGCATGATTCATCCAAGGCACATTAAGCAATCTTAATTGTTTATAACAAGTCATGCTACAGCAAAGAATACTAAGCATAAAGCCAAAACAATCTCGAGCATGGCATGACAAAGCATAGGCCATAGTCAAAAACAAGCTCTTTTTACCACATAAGCATGAACTTTCCTACTCTTTTCCAAACCAAACCAAACTATTTGCAAACCAATGTATGAGAGAGGGGGTACAACCAATTTATTCAGAAAACTAAGCAAACCAAAGCAAACTAAAAACCAAAACGAAAACGAAAAAGAAGATGCTCCAAGAAAAACACAACTGTGCATCAAACAATAAAAATGAAGCGTTTGGAAGAGACCTGGAATTTTTATTGATGAAGAAGGGGATACCTTGGGCATCCCCAAGCTTTGACGCTTGTACTTCTTGGATATTTTTCGGGGTGACACGTGTGGCATCCCCAAGCTTGAGCTTTAGTCCATCCTTCATCTCATTACTCATTCCTTCCATACACCTAGAATTTTTCCTTCATACAAAACTTCACACATTCTTTATTAGCAACATTAGTGTACTCAAGATAAATAAGTCTCAAGGTTCAGTTCTAACACCAAATAAACTTCCATTAGAACACTAGATACGGTAGCACTTCCCTCAAAAATCTCAATTTCCCAAAAGAACTCAAGAAGGAACCAACAAGAAGCAAATGCAGAAAATGGTAGAAATCTGTTAAAACAGACCAGCAGGTAAAGACGAATTTTTTCGAAGACCTTCTGTTGCTCAAATCAAAAAGTGTTGAACTAACGAAAGTTATATAAAAACCTGGGGCAGAAGCACAAAACATTACCACTCAATCCGACGTACAGAGCTTTCTCAGGAATTTTTACGGTGAAGTACAGAAATCTGTTTCGGGACAGCAACTTTCCCAATCATTACTTCACTCTCATTAGAGGTTACTCTTGGCACAAAAAGAAAATACAAAGGATAAGAAGTGGTTATTATAGAGGTAATAACTTCCAAGACTCGTCTAAAACTTTTGGGTTATCTCCCAATAAGTACTTTTCTTTAATGCCTTTAAGTTAGGCTTCATAGTTTGAGAAGATGCTCACATAAGAAATATGAATTGAAGTAAAAGAGAACATCAAGAAGCAAATTCAAAACACATTTAAGTCTAATCCACTTCCTATGCATAGGAATCTTACAAAGAAACAAGTCATGAAAGCACAAAGCAACAAGCATAGGAAGGCAAAACAAGTGCAACTTCAAAATTTTCAACATAAAGAGGGGAAACTTAATATTATTGAGATGCATAGAACCATGTTTCCCTCTCTCATAATAACTTTCAGTAGCATTATGAATAAAAGTAACAATATAACTATCACAAGAAACATTCTTATCATGAGCCACATGCATAAAAGAATTAATACTCCCCACATAAACATAGTCATTCCTGTTAATTGTAGTGGGAGCAAATTCAACAAAATAGCTATCATTATTATTTTCATCACCGTAATCATCAAATATAGGAGGCATATTATAATCATAATTAATTTCCTCCTCAATAGTAGGTGGACTGAAAATATCATATTCATCATTGCAATCATCATAAATTGGAGGTATAGTATCTTCATAAGCAATAGAATAGTTATCTTCCAAAGTGTGCTCATTTTTAAACATATCATCATTGGAACGATCATGGATAGCACTAATAGTATAGAAATTATTAATATCATCATTTTCAGAATTGGTACCAAAGAGATTTTCAATATCAAAAGAAGTGTGTTTTTCCCAATCATGATCACTACTATAGGTAACAGGCATAGGAACATCATCGAGTTCAGACTCATCAAAAACTATAATAGGAGCAACATGCTTAGGGGAAAATACCTTTCCTCTCTCCTTTTACTCCTCCTTTTTTTCTTTATTTTCCTCTCTTTAGGAGGGAGAGGCTTGAAAGGAAGCTTCTCCATATACCCTGGTGATGGGTTCGTAGCATGGAAAACAAAAATTTTCTACCGCAAGAACGAACAAAAACCCAGATCTAATCTAGATAAAAGCCAAGATCTAATCTATGAGACATGAGCAACGAGATAGATAGGAACTAACCCTCGTAGATCCGAAAGCGTTAACGAGATTAGATCTCGTGGTTGATGTAGTCGATCACTTGCCGATCTCAAGATCGTGTGGACGATCCTTCCGGCGTCGCGATCCAGCAGCGCTTCCGCCCTCGGTCAAGTAGACGATCCTTTCGGCGTTGCGTTCCAGCAGCGCTTCCGCCCTTGGTCAAGTAGACGATCCTTCCAGTGCCACGATTCGGCAGCGCTTCCGAAGTCGGTCACACGTGCGGAGTCGAAGCAGACCTTCCTCTCCCCGTTCCAGCGAGCAGCGGAGGTAGTAGATCTTCTCCACGGAATCCCAGCAGCACGACGGTGTGGTGGTGGTGGTGGAGTAGAGAATTCTGCAGGGCTTCGCCTATGCCTGTGCAGAATATGGTGGAGGAGAGAGGCGGCAGAGATTGGACGTTATGAGAGCGTTTTTGGAGGGGGCGCCCCTGCCCCTCTATTTAAAGAGGGGAGGGCGCGCCAGGGAAGGGGAGTCCTTGTAGGACTCCCCTCCTATGGGGCCGGCGGGTTGGGGAGGTGGGGAGGAATCCTCCTCCCCCACGACTCCTTATCTTGACCCAACAGGACTCCTTGATCCCTATCTTGATTCTCAAGCAAACTCCAAGATATCTTCTAGAACCTTCCGGAACATTCCGAAACCTTCTAGAATCCTCATGCAAACACTCCGGAACATTTCCTATCTCATAAAATGATCTCCTATATATGAATCTTATTCTCCGGACCATTCCGGATCTCCTCGTGATGTCCCGGATCCATTCCGAGACTCCGAACAACATTCGGTCTCCAACGCACATTCCATATCTACTTAAAACAACTTCGAACCTTAAGTGTGTCACCCTACGGTTCGTAAATATGTAGACATGATAGAGACACATCTCATATCAATAACCATCAGCGGGACCTGGAGATCCATAATGGCTCCCACATACTCAACGATGACTTCGCGATCGATTGAACCACTTACATACGAAACTAATTCCCTTTGTCTCACGATATTATACTTATCCGAGGTTTGATAGTCGGTATCTCCATACCTAGTTCTACCTCGTTACTGATAAGTACTCTTTACTCGTTCCGTGATATGTCATCCCTTGTGACCTAGTCACATGCTTGCAAGCTAACTAGATGACATTCCACCGAGAGGGCCCAGAGCATATCTATCCGTCATATGGATGGACAAATCCCAATCTTGGTTCATGAGCTTCAACAGATACTTTCAGAATACCCAATGACACTTTTATAACCACCCAGTTACGAAGCGGCGTTTGATGTCATCAAAGTATCCATCCGGTGATGGTGATTAACATAACCTCATGGTCAAAGGAATAGGTTACTATGTATTTTTGAAAGCTTACAGCAATATGAACTTTAATGACTTGATCTTATGCTACGCTTACTATGGGTGTGTGTCCATCACATCATTCTCCTAATGATATAACCTTGTTATTAATCACATCCAATGTCCATGATCAGGAAACCATGATCATCAATTAATCAACAAGCTAGTTCAACAAGAGGCTTACTAGGGACTCTTATATGTTTACAAAACACACATGTATTAGTGTTTCCTAATAATACAATTATAGCATGGGATGTAAACATTCATCATAAACACAAAGATATAATAATAATCACTTTTATTATTGCCTCTTGGGCATATCTCCAACAGTCTCCCACTTGCACTAGAGTCAATAATCTAGATTACATGGTAATATACCGAACACCCATGGCGTTTTGGTGTTGGTCATGCTTTGCCCTAGGGAGAGGTTTAGTCAACGGATCTGCCACATTCAGATCAGTGTGTACTTTGCAAATCTTTATGTCACCATCTCGGACATACTCGCGAATAGCGTGGAAACGTAGCTTGATGTGCTTCAGCTTGCTATGTGACCTTGGCTCCTGTGCATTAGCTATGGCACCTGTGTTGTCACAGTAGATGGCCATCGGGTCCAACGCACTGGGAACCACGCCGAGTTCAGTAATGAATTCCTTCATCCAAACGGCTTCTTGTGCAGCCTCCGAAGCAGCTATGTATTCCGATTCAGTTGAAGATTTCACCACAACGCTTTGCTTCGCACTCCTCCAGCTTACTGCAGCACCATTCAAAATAAATACGTCACCCGACTGTGACTTTGAGTCATCCGGATCGGTGTTCCAACTAGCATCGGTGTAACCGTTTACAACAAGCTGTTCATCACCTCCATAAGAAAGAACCATATCCTTAGTCCTTTTCAGGTACTTTAGGATATTCTTGACCGCTGTCCAGTGTTCCTCTCCAGGATCACTTTGATATCTGCTAGTCAAACTAACAGCATGTGCTATATCCGGTCTTGTACACAGCATGGCATACATGATAGAACCTATGGCCGAGGCATAGGGAATTTTATTCATTTTCTCTCTATCTTCTGCCGTAGCTGGACTTTGAGTTTTACTCAAGGTCTTACCTGACAACATGGGCACGAACCCTTTCTTGCTATCTTCCATTCTAAACTTCTTTAGAACTTTGTCCAGGTATGTACTTTGTGAAAGCCCTATTAGGCGTCTTGATCTATCTCTATAAATCTTGATGCCTAGAATGTATGCCGCTTCGCCAAGATCCTTCATTGAAAAACTATTATTCAAATAGGTTTTGACGCTATTAAGAAGTTCTATATCATTCCCAATCAACAATATGTCATCTACATACAGTACTAGGAATGCTACAGAGCTCCCACTCACTTTCTTGTAAATACAAGCTTCTCCATAAGTTTGTATAAATCCAAAGTTTTTGATTACCTTATCAAAACGTTGATTCCAACTACGGGATGCTTGCTCCAGTCCATAAATGGAGCGCTGAAGTTTGCATACCTTGTTAGCATCTTTAGGATCGACAAAACCCTTGGGTTGTACCATATACAACTCTTCCTCAATGTCACCATTAAGGAACGCCGTTTTGACATCCATCTGCCAAATCTCATAATCGAAATATGCAGCAATTGCTAACAAAATCCTTACAGACTTTAGCTTCGCTACTGGTGAGAATGTCTCATCATAGTCAACTCCTTGAATTTGTCGGAACCCTTTCGCGACAAGTCGAGCTTTATAGACGGTAACATTACCATCAGCATCTGTTTTTCTCTTGAAAATCCATTTGTTCTCGACAGCCTTACGGCCATCCGGTAAGTCCACCAAAGTCCACACTTGGTTTTCGTACATGGATCCCATTTCGGATTTCATGGCTTCTAGCCATTTGTCGGAATCTGGGCTCACCATAGCTTCTTCATACGTCGCAGGGTCATCGGCGTTGTCCACCACCATGACGTTCAAGGCAGAGTCATACCAATCAGGAGTGGTACGAACCCTCGTTGACCTGCGAGGTTCAGTAGTAACTTCGTTCGAAGTTTCATGATCATTATCATTAGCTTCCTCTCCAATTGGTGCAGGCGGCACAAAAACATCTTCCGGTGCTGCGCTACTCTCAAATGCGAGAGAAGGTTCAATAACCTCATCGAGTTCTACTTTCCTTCCAGTCACTTCTTTCGAGAGAAACTCCTTCTCAAGAAAGGATCCATTCTTTGCAACAAAGACTTTGCCTTCGGATCTATGATAGAAGGTATACCCAATTGTTTCTTTAGGGTATCCTATGAAGACGCATTTCTCCGCTTTGGGTTCTAGCTTATCAGGTTGTAACTTCTTTACATATGCTTCGCTACCCCAAATTTTAAGGAACGACAACTTAGGTTTCCTACCAAACCACAATTCGTACGGTGTCGTTTCAACGGATTTAGATGGTGCCCTATTTAAAGTGAATGCGGCTGTCTCTAATGCATAGCCCCAAAATGATAACGGTAAATCTGTAAGAGACATCATAGACCGAACCATATCTAAGAGAGTTCGATTACGACGTTCGGACACACCATTACGCTGTGGTGTTCCCGGCGGTGTCAACTGTGAAAGTATTCCACATTTCTTTAAATGCATGCCAAACTCGTAACTTAGATATTCACCCCCGCGATCAGAACGCAGAAACTTAATCTTCTTGTTACGATGATTCTCCACTTCACTTTGAAATTCCTTAAACTTCTCGAAAGTTTCGGACTTATGTTTCATGAAGTAGACATACCCATATCTACTCAAGTCATCCGTGAAAGTGAGAACATAACGATATCCACCACGCGATGCTACACTCATTGGACCGCACACATCGGTATGTATTATTTCCAATAAGTCTGTAGCTCGCTCCATTGTACCAGAGAATGGAGTCTTAGTCATTTTTCCCATTAGACATGCTTCGCATCTTTCAAGTGATTCAAAATCAAGTGATTCAAGAAGTCCATCTGAATGGAGTTTCTTCATACGCTTCACTCCAATGTGACCAAGACGACAGTGCCACATGTATGTAGAATTATCATTTAATTTAATTCGTTTAGCATCTATGTTGTGAACATGTGTATCACTACTATCGAGATTCAGTAAGAATAAACCATTCATCTCAGGTGCATTACCATAAAAGATATTACTCATATAAATCGAACAACCTTTATTCTCAGACTTAAAAGAGTAACCATCTCGCAATAAACAGGATCCAGATATAATGTTCATGCTTAACGCAGGCACCAAATAACAATTATTTAAATTTAAAACTAATCCCGAAGGTAGATGTAGAGGGAGCGTGCCGACGGCGATCACATCAACCTTGGAGCCATTTCCAACGCGCATCGTCACCTCATCTCTTGCCAGTCTTCGTTTATTCCGCAGCTCCTGTTTCGAGTTACATATATGAGCAACCGAACCAGTATCAAATACCCAGGCACTACTACGATTACTGGTAAGATACACATCTATAACATATATATCAAATATACCTTTCTTCTTGATGTTGCCGTTCTTCAGATCCGCCAGGTACTTGGGGCAGTTACGCTTCCAGTGACCAGCTCCCTTGCAGTAGAAGCACTCAGTTTCAGGATTAGGACCAGCCTTGGGCTTCTTAGCAGGTGCGGCAGCTTTCTTGCCGTCCTTCTTGAAGTTGCCCTTGTTCTTAGGCTTGCCCCGTTTCTTGAAATTGGTGGTCTTATTGACCATCAACACTTGGTGCTCCTTCTTGATCTCCACTTCAGCAGTTTTTAGCATGGACGACAGTTCAGGCAACGTCTTGTTCATGCAGTGCATGTTGTAGTTCATCACAAAGTTCTTGTAACTTGGTGGCAGTGATTGAAGGAGACGGTGAATCCCCAATTCATTAGGAATCGATATTCCCAACTCTTGGAGCTTCTTAGCGTACCCAGACATGGTGAGCACGTGCTCGCTAACGGAGCTTCCTTCTTCCATCTTACAGTTAAAGAATTTCTCGGAGGCCTCATAGCTCTCCATTGCCGCGCGAGTCTCAAAAATTAGCCTGAGCTCCTTAATGATCTCGAACGGGTCGTGGTGCTCAAAACGCTGTTGGAGCTCCGCTTCTAAACCGTACAGGATGGCACACTGAACTGTGGAGTAATGATTCTTCCGAGTGGCGAAAACATTCTTTTCGTCATCGGCAGCATTATCTGCAGGTGGGTCACCTAGCGGTGCATCGAGCACATAGGTCAACTGACCAACCCTGAGGACGATCTTCAGTCCACGGAACCAGTCCGTGAAATTGCTTCCATTGTTCTTAAGTTTTTCTTTCTCTAGGAACGCATTGAAATTGATGGAGGGGGTCGCCATAATCTACAACAATTTGCAAGTAGTTTAGACTAAGTTTATGACAAATTGAGTTCAAGTTTAATTATCAAACTAACTAGGTGAACTCCCACTCAAAACAACATCCCTCACATTGTCTTAGTGATTACACGAACCAAGTCCACTACACCAAGTCCGATCTTCACGAGAGAAGATGTAGTTTCATCGGCGAACAATCTTCATGTTCATCATATCAATTATATGACTCATGCTCTACCTTTCGGTATTCCGTGTTCCGAGACCATGTCTGTACATGCTAGGCTCGTCAAGATAACCTTAGTTTCCGCATGTGCAAATCTGGCTTGCACCCGTTGTATGCACACGTAGAATCTATCACATCCGATCATCACGAGATGCTTCGAAACGACGAGTCTTAGCAACGGTGCCAACTAAGGGTGAACACTTTATTACTTGAAATTTAGTGAGAGGGATCATCTTACAATGCTACCGCCGCGATCTAAGCAATACAAGATGCATAAAGGATTAACATCACAGGCAATTCATAATAAGTGTGATATGATATGGCCTTTTCTTCTTGTGCCTTTGATCTCCATCTCCAAAGCATGAGCATGATCTCCATCATCACCAGCATTGCGTCAAGGTCAGTGGCACCGCTTCATGGTTGTCCATCATCGCCAACAACTATTACAACTACTTGGAATAAAGCTATTACAAGATGAATAGACACGTAGGTCTTAACAGAATTAAAGACAACCATTAGGCTCCTGCCGGTTGCCATATTACAACAAGGATCATTGCATACATCAAATACAATCACAATCACATGATGGCCATATCACATCACAGAACCCCTGCAAAAACAAGTTAGACGCCTCTAATTTTCTTTGCAAGTTTTACGTGGTTTGGGGCTTTCGCATAAGACCGATCTTACCTACGAACATGAACCACAACGTTGATACAAGTGTTGTCAAGATGCTCATTGTAAATTGAATCTTAACTATGGTGAGAGAGACAGACACCCGCAAAGCCACTTGTGCAAGGCAAGTTGCACGTCAAGCGTGGAGCAAGTCTCATGTGCGATGACATGTAATGTTAGCTCGAGCCGCTTCATCCCACCATACCACAAGATGCAAAGTACACGCTAAGACACCGACAACAAAAGCATCAACGCCCACAAAACCATTGTGTTCTACTCGTGCAACAGATCTACGCACAGATACGGCTCTGATACCACTGATGGGTTCGTAGCATGGAAAACAAAAAATTTCTACCGCAAGAACGAACAAAAACCCAGATCTAATCTAGATAAAAGCCAAGATCTAATCTATGAGACATGAGCAACGAGATAGATAGGAACTAACCCTCGTAGATCCGAAAGCGTTAACGAGATTAGATCTCGTGGTTGATGTAGTTGATCACTTGCCGATCTCAAGATCGTGTGGACGATCCTTCCGGCGTCGCGATCCAGCAGCGCTTCCGCCCTCGGTCAAGTAGACGATCCTTTCGGCGTTGCGTTCCAGCAGCGCTTCCGCCCTTGGTCAAGTAGACGATCCTTCCAGCGCCACGATTCGGCAGCGCTTCCGCAGTCGGTCACACGTGCGGAGTCGAAGCAGACCTTCCTCTCCCCGTTCCAGCGAGCAGCGGAGGTAGTAGATCTTCTCCACGGAATCCCAGCAGCACGACGGTGTGGTGGTGGTGGTGGAGTAGAGAATTCTGCAGGGCTTCGCCTATGCCTGTGCAGAATATGGTGGAGGAGAGAGGCGGCAGAGATTGGACGTTATGAGAGCGTTTTTGGAGGGGGCGCCCCTGCCCCTCTATTTAAAGAGGGGAGGGCGCGCCAGGGAAGGGGAGTCCTTGTAGGACTCCCCTCCTATGGGGTCGGCGGGTTGGGGAGGTGGGGAGGAATCCTCCTCCCCCACGACTCCTTATCTTGACCCAACAGGACTCCTTGATCCCTATCTTGATTTTCAAGCAAACTCCAAGATATCTTCTAGAACCTTCCGGAACATTCCGAAACCTTCTAGAATCCTCATGCAAACACTCCGGAACATTTCCTATCTCATAAAATGATCTCCTATATATGAATCTTATTCTCCGGACCATTCCGGATCTCCTCGTGATGTCCCGGATCCATTCCGAGACTCCGAACAACATTCGGTCTCCAACGCACATTCCATATCTACTTAAAACAACTTCGAACCTTAAGTGTGTCACCCTACGGTTCGTAAATATGTAGACATGATAGAGACACATCTCATATCAATAACCATCAGCGGGACCTGGAGATCCATAATGGCTCCCACATACTCAACGATGACTTCGCGATCGATTGAACCACTTACATACGAAACTAATTCCCTTTGTCTCACGATATTATACTTATCCGAGGTTTGATCGTCGGTATCTCCATACCTAGTTCTACCTCATTACTGATAAGTACTCTTTACTCGTTCCGTGATATGTCATCCCTTGTGACCTAGTCACATGCTTGCAAGCTAACTAGATGACATTCCACCGAGAGGGCCCAGAGCATATCTATCCGTCATATGGATGGACAAATCCCAATCTTGGTTCATGAGCTTCAACACATACTTTCAGAATACCCAATGACACTTTTATAACCACCCAGTTACGAAGCGGCGTTTGATGTCATCAAAGTATCCATCCGGTGATGGTGATTAACATAACCTCATGGTCGAAGGAATAGGTTACTATGTATTTTTGAAAGCTTACAGCAATATGAACTTTAATGACTTGATCTTATGCTACGCTTACTATGGGTGTGTGTCCATCACATCATTCTCCTAATGATATAACCTTGTTATTAATCACATCCAATGTCCATGATCAGGAAACCATGATCATCAATTAATCAACAAGCTAGTTCAACAAGAGGCTTACTAGGGACTCTTATATGTTTACAAAACACACATGTATTAGTGTTTCCTAATAATACAATTATAGCATGGGATGTAAACATTCATCATAAACACAAAGATATAATAATAATCACTTTTATTATTGCCTCTTGGGCATATCTCCAACACCTGGTTCATTGTTAGAGACAATAGAAGAAACTTTGGAGGATTCCTTCTTTTCATTAATAAGATCAAAACACATATTAGTCCTATTATATTTTGGTAAAATCTCATCTTCTATAATATTTTGTATGTAAGTATTTGTGTGACAATTATCAACACAATAAAGATGACAACCATGTAGGACACTATTCATATCAAAAGCACCCATATCTACCAAAGAGGTTTTTCTTGATAACTCTTCACACCCCAAAAATAATTTAAGTTCATCATGCTGATTAGGAGTGATCATGTCATCACAATACAAACTTGCAGTACTCATTGGATTAGAAGGGCTATTATTATGGCCTGAGCATTGGAAATTGAAATGACCCACTTCAAAGAAAAGTTCACAAATAAAAGGATAGAGGGGACACACTTCTTTACCAAGATCATTTAGAGCCCTATACCACATTCTAGTTTTTTCATTCCTGTGGGTGATACAATATTTTTCTTCAACTTGATTACTCTCACAAGGTCTATGTATCCCACAAAAATTAACATGCTTATAAGAAATAGTGCTTTCAGAGGTTTGAGCATGTTTATTGCTATCATTAACAACAATTTCATTTTCCATGCAAGTGTCTTTAAAAGGCTCATGATACATATCCCACTTTTCTTTAGGAGCATTAATATGAGAAGCAAAGGATCTAAAACAATCAATAAGATTTTGAGGATCAAGACCATATTTAGCACTAAGCTCTTGAAAATCAGTAGTTTCAGCGAAGGACTTAATGCAATCATACTCATAGTTTATACCTGGTTCTTTACCTTTGTTGTTATCCCAATCTTTGGTATTGCTTTGAATTGTTTCAAGAAGATCCCACTTAGCTTTGACCTCCTTACTCGTGAAGGATCCCTCTAAACAAGTATCTAGATAGTCCTTGTAATGTCCTGAAAGCCATGCATAGAAATTATTAATAACAATATTACGGGGGAGTTCATGAATGGGACATTCGAGCATTAGTGACTTCAATCTCCCCCATGCTTGGGCGATACTTTCTCCATCATGATGATGAAAAATTATAAATGTAAGTCCTATCTTTATGAATTTCATGAGGAGGATAAAATTTAGAGTAAAAGAGAGATTCAATTTCCTTCCACACCAAATGATGGGGATCATCTAGTAGCTCATACCACTCCCTTGCTTTGCCCTTAAGTGAAAAAGAGAATAACTTCTTCTTGACGTGATCTGTTGTAATACATGCACACTTGAATAACCCGCATAATCCGTGTATAAAGAGCAAATGATCACCGGGATGGACAGTTCCATCTCCAAAATAGTAGTTATCCATAACACAATCAATAATTTTTATAGGTATTTTAAAAGGGATGCTTTCAGTGTGTGGATTTAAAATATCACAAGTATCATTAGAATTACCACATATGGGAGATATAGTATCATCAGAGCAAATTTTCTTCCTTAAAACTGGGGAACTAAAGAGATCATTTTCATAAGAACCAACTTCCCCAAGCTTAGACGTTTCCATAGCATTAGTAACAAAGGTGTTCAAAAGATTCATACTAATAACATTGCTATTAGCATGCAAAGAAAGTTCCATGGGTTTTTTAATTTTCTCTTCAAACACTTCATGTCCTAACTCAAGATAAATACTATAAAGTTCTCTAATTTTGTTGTTGTTTTCCATTAAGCCTAACTAGTGACAACAAGAAACAAAAGTCAAATTGCAGATTCTAAAGGAAATAACTTCGAGCACTCACACCGGAGGATGTGAGTACCTTTTACCTTACCTCCCCGGCAACAGCGCCAGAAAATAGCTTGATGTCTACGCACTTCTATTCTGGTAGACAATTGTTGGGCCTCCAAGTGCAGAGGTTTGTAGAACAACAGCAAGTTTTCCCTTAAGTGGATCACCCAAGGTTTATCGAACTCAGGAAGGAAGTGGTCAAAGGTATCCCCTCTCAAGCAACCCTGCAATCAAGATACAAGAAGTCTCTTGTGTCCCCAACACACCCAATACACTTGTCAGGTGTATAGGTGCACTAGTTCGGGGAAGAGATAGTGAAACACAAGTGGTATGGATAGTTATAAGTGGTAACGGTGCTACAAAATAACTTGATGGCATGTAAAAGAGTAAAGGCAAACTGAAATAAAGCTAGAAGCAAGCAAACATGTAACAGATCTAGTAGCAAACGGTGTTTCAGTGCTAAGAAACAAGGTCTAGGGATCATACTTTCACTAGTGAACACTCTCTCATAAATATCTTCCCTTTATGATACTACTCTTAACTACTCTCAGGTTGGACACTCTAATCGATGGTAGGGCTATAACAGCACACCTCAAAGTAAGCCTTTCCCATCTAGAAAACCCCACACTGTCACCTTGAGCACTAGATGAGTCCAACAAACACCACAATTTCATAAAGACATCCAGCTCCAAATATAACTCATAACAAGTATTTGTAATCTCTAGCCTAAGTGCCACCATGGTGTGCACGCTGTCACTTTCACACACATGGGGAGAGCAGAGATCTATTAAGCACTTGAGTAGCAAGGTAGATCTATAGATTACAAGCTCATGATCACAATATGATCATGCATAGAGAGATAGATGAACACATAGCTACCGGTAGAACCCTTAGCCTCGAGAGAGAAATACTCCCTCCTCATCATGGGAATCAGCAATGGTGATGGAGATGGTGGTGGAGATCGATGGAGATGGCTCTGGGGGCACTTCCCCGTCCCGGCAGGGTGCCGGAACAGAGACTTTCTGTCCCCCGGATCTCCCCTTCGGTGGCGGCGGCGCTGCAGAACTTTTCTTGGCTGGAGACTTGATGTCTTAGGGTTTTGGTATCAGGAGGCTCTTATAGGCGAGAGGGGAGACCGAGGGGGTGCCAGGGGGGCCCCACACAACCTGGTGGCGCGGGTAAGGCTAGCCCGCGCCTGGGGGGTGTGGCCAGGCCCTGGCCCTCCTCCGTCTCGTATTCTGGCTCCGTGAGTCTTCCGGTAAAATAGGAACTTTGCCTTTTTGTCCCGTCCAATTCCGAGAATATTCATTTTCGGACTTCCTGGAACCAAAAACAGCAGAAAACAGGCAACTGGCACTATGGCATCTTGTTAATAGGTTAGTCCAAGAAATCATATGAAAAGTACTCCAAAGTTGGAACAAAACACAAGAAAGTAGATAAAACCAAGCATGGAACATCAAAAATTATAGATACATTTGCAATGTATCAACATCCCCAAAAGCCAAAGTCAAAAAATGAATATTCTTGGAATTGGATGGCACAAAAGCCAAAGTTATTATTTTACCAGGGGACACTTGGGGCCAGAATACGAGACGGAGAAGGGCCAGAGGGTGGCCACACCACCTGGTGCCGCGGGCCAGGACAGGCCGCGCCTAGGGGTGGTGTGGGCCCCTTCGGCACCCCCTCGGTCTCCCCTCTTGCCTATAAGAAGCCTCACGATGCATAAACCCAAAATCGTCAATCAGAAATCGACGAAAAGTTCCGCAGCGCCGCCGCCACCGAAGGGGAGATTCGGAGGATAGAAAGTCTCTGTTCCAGCACCCTGCCGGGATGGGGAAGTGCCCCCGGAGCCATCTCCATCGATCTCCACCGCCATCTCCATCGCCGTTGCTGATTCCCATGATGAGGAGGGAGTAGTTCTTCCTCGAGGCTAAGGGTTTTACCGGTAGCTATGTGTTCATCTCTCTCTCTATCCATGATCATATTGTGATCATGAGCTTTGTAATCAACTAGATCTACCTTGCTACTCAAGTCCTTTATTAGATCTCTGCTCTCCCCATGTGTGTGAAAGTGACAACGTGCACACCATGGTGGCACTTAGGCTAGAGATTACAAATACTTGTTATGAGTTATATTTGGGGTTAGATGTCTCTAGGAAATTGTGGTGTTTGTTGGAACCATCTAGAGCTCAAGGTGACAGTGTGGGGTTATCTAGATGGGAAATGCTTACTTTGAGGTGTGTTGTTATAGCCCTACCATGGATTAGAGTGTCCAACCGGAGAGTAGTTCAGAGTAGTATGAAGAGAAGATATTTATATGAGAGTGTTCACTAGCGAAAGTATGATCCCTAGGCCTTGTTTCTAAGCATTAAAATACCGTTTGCAACTAGATTTGTTACATGTTTGCTTGTTGTCATGTTTATTTCAGTTTGCCTTTAGTCTCTTCCACGCCATCAAGCTATTTTCTAGGACCGTTATCTTACATCCATGCCACTTGTATTTTACTATCTCTTCGCCGAACTAGTGCACCTATACACCTGACAAGTGTATTGGGTGTGTTGGGGACACAAGAGACTTCTTGTATCTTGATTGCAGGGTTGCTTGAGAGGGATACCTTTGACCACTTCCTCCCTGAGTTCGATAAACCTTGGGTGATCCACTTAAGGAAAAACTTGTTGCTGTTCTACAAACATCTGCACTTGGAGGCACAACAACTGTCTACAAGAATAGAAGTGCGTAGACATCAGTTCACCATGCTAGTGCTTCATCTAGGTCACCGACGATGTATCTTAGTTGTCGTGTAACCGCCTTATGATGAAGATGTGGCACTTAGAATGTTGATGTGATGATCTACATCTACCTAATGTCTTTGTACAACCACTATTCTTTATTACAGATTCATCTCAATGATTTTGGCCAAGTATTAAAGTGTGGCACTGTCTGTGTCCATGGGATAATGTGCATATTGCAAATTTTCTGTACAAACACATTTGTCTTGCTATATATTTGATTATCTCATTGATGTATGTGTGCTTGGTTAGTATGAGGCCCAAATTATCCCACATACGACGCCAATTGACGAGGGGTAACCTCGGCAATGCCCATGGTTATGGACTTGTGTTTCGTGGAAAAGGAGAGCGCTGGGGATTTGTCAGATATCAGGCAAAATGAAGGAGTCAAAGTCGCATGAATACTTGATGAATAACTCTGTTATAGATTGTGTGGGGTTTTTTCCGTACCTCCTCATAGGCTTCTCCCGTCCTATATATAATAGGTCGGGTCTCAAAGACGTATCCACATAGGTTACATATGTATGATTACAATACTGACATATTTTCGGTTCATGTTTCCTTTCCTAATACAACTAAATCATCGGATACTTCCTGGGTCGCCATCTTGAATCTTCATGGGCCGTAAGATTTTACGTAGCCAGGGTGATGAATCATAAGCACCCAAGTAATCATACATATGTCAATATCTATGTGTTTTCATAGCTTTTAAATTTGATTCTTTATTTTACTACTTATAATTTGATTCTTCTAGTTAATTAGCAAGTCTCCAAATGGCTGCACTATCAAGGGAAGATCTAGAAAGAGGCGCCTATAGGAATTGTGAATACTGCAAAATGGAAGTATGATGCCGAAGGAGCCTACTGTATAACATAGCATCGAATTGCAGGTTTTAAAATTGTTGCTATTGACTCTAAGATAGTAGTTAAACTTACTATACAACATCAAAACAAAACATTCTAATTAGTACAATCTCTATTTAGGTTTCTAAAACCAACGCTAGCTTAATCGATGTCACGTCGGGTGATGATGATGATGATTATGATTATGATTATGATGTGAAGCAACATGTAGTCAAGAGTCATAAGAAAGTGAGGTTCAGAGCATTTGATGATGTTGTTAGAGTCAACAAAGCTAAGAAAACTAGGATTACAACTCAGATGTTTAAATTGTAATATGTTTGATGTATATACAGTCTATTCCTTTTGAGAGTTTAGTTTTATATATCATTTAGACATTCATCATTTTTCCTAACAGGATATGGCATCGTGTCTAGTATGCAAGAGCAATTGCGAATCCAGGTTCTCATCGGGCATGACCTTTTGTATCTACTTGTCAGAGTTAGAGGGGTTCCAGAACTTAGTGGTAACAAACAATTTTCTTCCAAACTACATTGTAGGCCTATAACTGTTTGTTGTCTCGTTCTTTTGTTTTTGGTGCATAGATTGTGCCATTCAATTCAAGGTTCATGTTTAATGTAACCACATAATAATGTGAGAGTGTGCAATTAATGGCGCTTGGGCACACCTACAAGATTGACCTCGACAAAATAAAGAACAAGACTATCATGGGAAGTGAAGGATGGAAGCAATTCATCACACGGAACGATCTTACCAGAGAAAAATTGTTATGTTTTTCTTTGACAGGACCCGTGTCCAGAATAAATGTTCTCCATTTCTGTGGTCTTGATGACGATGAAGACGTATGTGAATCTACGGTTGTCTCCCAAAGATGTCACTGTAGCGATGATGAGGTGGAACACCTCCTAGCTACCCTACCATCAGTCATCACCTTCATGGGGGTACCATTTGTGACCCATTTGACAAGGCAAAGTCTTGTCAACATAAGATGGTATGACAACTTTATTTGGCTCCACATATAACTTGTGGTGATGGCCGTCTGACATGATTACATCATTCTTTTTAATCCATGGAGTGGCATCACAAAAATTACCCATTTAAGGGGTTTCCTCCATGAACATCCTGATGATGGCGTGGATGGAGTACAACTAGGAGATTTTGATATAACCCCAGTTGCATACAATACGGACCAAGATGGTCATGTAGTCTTCAGCATCAGGGGTGGAAGAATTTCCACCAGAGTGAAGAAAATCTAAAGGTTGGACAAACTATACTAATCACTGGTAGGAACACTACGGAAAAGTTGTTGGACGTGAAGTTTGTGTTCGAGAACATCTAAAGTAGTTGTGGTTAGGAATAAGTGTAACTAGTATGACGTAGTCTCTGGAATAGTTAATTCATTGTTTGAAACTTGATGTGAACCTATTGGTCTATATGCATGCTATGTATATATAATTTATTTGCTTGTTAGTCTACTTTGGAAGATTTTGCCGTGTATGGTTATAATTGTATGAATTGTAAGCTAGTACAAAGAATTATGGAAGCTACTACAAATAATTATCTATGCATCTCTAAGGACTCAATTTCGCACTAGCAAGTATGTGTAAACACCTTCTTTTGCCTTTAAATTCTGAATAATTCTCAAAATTTATAATTAAAAAAACCGGAGTTCTAAATATATCCGGAGTTCCGAATATTCACTGAATGAGACTTCCTTCAAATAATACGTGAAAAAAAAGTTTATATTGATGGAAAATTTACATGCATCAATAATCACTAAACAAAATTTAATTTGAGGTGTCCAGAAGTTATACGTTGTTGTCTACATTCCTAAGATATCAAAAGACTCGTAGAGAATCATTTTGACACTCAAAAATGGCTTTAAAAACTAAAGACAGAATCTGAACAGAAGTAGCAAAACTTAATTATTTTAACCACCTAAACATGTCAGAAATATTTCCCAATTTTTTTGCATATAGAGATGCAAAATTGTAACTACTGTGTAAAGATGAGCGCAATCATAGTTACTGAAACAATCGTAGAATGTTTTTACTAAATAGTGTTTGTGTAGGAATTTTGCTACTCCATATGTTTCATCAACTTATATCATCTAAATGGGTTCAACTCGGTACTTTATTAAAAACTCGAGTAGGTAGACTAAAAGACAACTCTCTTGATACAGCAAGAGTGCACAAATAAGATTCAAATGATAAATAACCGGGTTGTCTTTTGCAAAGCTCTTTCGTTATAGCCATAGCTAGATTATGCTTGTTTTAAGATAGGTGAAGATCATGTGGTAGCTTGTATCTTGGTGTCATCTCCTTCTTCCTTGGGAATTGTTTCATACACTTCTTATGAGGAAACTAAAACTTCACATTTCCTTTCTTTGAATCAATGACGGTCCGTGTAGTTTTCAAAAAGGGTCTTCCCAATATTATAGGACTAGAGGTTTAGATTTTAATCTGAATCTTAAAATATACTCAAATGTCCTGATTTTTTTTTCTATTTGAGACCGAGAATGAGCCCTCTGAAGCATGTTTGGTGCTACGAGCTGAAGTTCAGGTTTCCAATTTCTTTCTCTCTTTCCTGTGGTCCAGTTTAGATGATGAGCAAATGAAGGCCTGCGGCGACTTGTGCGCCTCCCCACCCTCCATCCCTACTATCCTAACTTCAGTGTACAACGTTCCGAACATCCTAGTTGAGATAGAGAAGGAGCCACGGGAGGGCCTCGTGTCGGTCATGCTGCGCTCGACTGGGCCTCTAAACTCTCCTGCGTGGCCTCTAAATTTGCCCATGAAATTTCGGAGTTTTTTCTTTGACCTCACTGGTTCAGGCGAGATGGAATTTTGCAGCTACTGCTCCATCTCTGTTGCAGTGAACTCTGAGTGCGTGGCCTCTAATGTCTTTGTATTTTTTTTATTATGCATCTACTGTCTTCTAATGAACCGAGCTTGTGCCTGACTATAAAAAATAGAACTTCAATTTGCTAACAGTGGTAGATCATTTTTTGTTTTGTACAAGTTCACTATGTCCGTGTGGCTGTTTTGGTTAAATTATGCGGGAAAAAGTTTTAGTTCAAAATTCCTTTTACCACGGAAAAAACGTTATATTCGTCCATGCATCTCGGAGTTCACTTTTCTAATCACGGAAAGTTCAAACCGTTCACTACAGGAGAAACCAGAGACGCCAACGGCCGGACAACTATGCCGACGACCAATTGTCGGGGCCATCGGCGAAGTGGCCTCCCCCGCCCAGCCGCCCAGCCCGGCCGTCAGCGGAGCTCCGGCCGTCGGCGTAGACAAAGGTGCCGAACGTAGCCCTCGGCGTAGAGGGGTCGTCGGCGTAGCAGATCAGGTTGTGCCGACAGTAGCCCTCGGCGTACGCCCCGCCCTCGGCGTACGCCCCGCCCTCGGCGCAGCCCCAGTTCAGACACGACGACGAGAACGGCGTTAGGTAGCCAGGCTATGCTGACAGCCAGGCCGTCGGCGTAGGCCTCAGGCTGTCTGTGCGGAATTGGCTGGCCGTGGGAGGCCGCTAAGCCGTCGGCACAGCCTCCAGAGTTTTTCTTCATTCAGTTTTAGCCATATATTTGATACTAATTTATATATTACTCCGATTGTAGGCATTTGTACCATCCCAATAGCAGTCTCCATCGACGTGATTGCAGGAATCCCATGAAAACTTGTGTGTTGCCCTAAAATACCTGAACAAGTGGGGTGAAAGATGGTTCGCGCGCATGCGATAACACTTCGAAAACAACTCAAACTGTGAAGAAGATCACACCGGGGATCTAGACATTGCATCCATGGACCTTCCACCACACTTGGACACATATACTAGGTCCACGTGCAAGTTCTAGTGGGATTCTGGAGCTCCGGCGGTCCTTTTCCAGCGAAACCCTAGGAAGTGGGCCCCGCGAGTCTACCCTTATAGCTTTCTTTGTACGAGGTTCAGACAATGCGCTTTTTTATTGGTTTAGCTTTGTTTAGGTCATATCTACATGAAAAACAAAGGTTGAGACCTTATAGCACATTCTAGCCCCCCGTATACCCGTAGTAGGACTGTTACCCCTACACGTCCAGAAATCTACTAAGTGTTATCGCACGCATGTGAAGAAGGTCACACCGGTGATCTAGACATTGCATCCGACTTTCCACCAGACTTGGACACATATACTAGGTCCACGTGCAAGTTCTAGTGGGATTCGAGCTCTGGCGGTCCTTTTCCAGCGAAACCCTAGGAAGTGGGACCAGTGGGTCTACCCCTATAGCTTTCTTTGTATGAGAGTCAGACAATGCGCTATTTTGTTGGTTTAGCTTTGTTTAGGTCATATCTACATGGAAAACAAAAGTTTGGACCTTATAGCACATTCTAGCCCCCTGGTATACCTGTAGCGGGACTGTTACCCCTACAAGTCCAGGAATCTACTAAGTGTTATCGCACACATGTGAAGAAGGTCACACCAGTGATCTAGAAATTGCATTCATAGACCTTCCACCACACTTGGACACATATACTAGGTGAACGTGCAAGTTCTAGTGGGATTTTGGAGCTCCGGCGGTCCTTTTCCAGCGAAACCCTAGGAAGTGGGGCCCGCGGGTCTACTGCTATAGCTTTATTTGTACGAGGTTCAGACAATGCGCTTTTTTGTTGGTTTAGCTTTGTTTAGGTCATATCTACATGGAAAACAAAGGTTGGGACCTTATAGCACATTCTAGCCCCCGGGTATACCTGCAGTGGGACGGTTACCCCTACACGTCGAGGAATCTACTAAGTGTTATCGCATGCATGTGAAAAGGTCACACCGGTGATCTAGACATTGCATCCATGGACCTTCCACCACACTTGGACACATATACTAGGTCCACGTGCAAGTTCTAGTGGGATTCCGGAGCTCCGGCGGTCCTTTTTCAGCTAAACCCTAGGAAGTGGGGGCCACGGGTCTACCCATATAGTTTTCTTTGTATGAGGTTCAGACAATGCGTTTTTTTTGTTGGTTTAGCTTTGTTTAGGTCATTGATGACCCACAAGTATAGGGGGTGTATCGCAGTATTTTCGATAAGTAAGAGTGTCGAACCCAACGAGGAGCAGAAGGTATTGACGAGTGGCTTGGATCAGGAATTCCCTATAAATACTTAGCAAACGGATTTTTAGGGGTTTTTGATAATGTAGATAAATAAAGTGCAAGTGAATAAAAGACAATAATAATAATTGCAGCAAGTGGCCCAATCCTTTCTTTAGCAAAGGACAAGCCGGTTGTATTACTTAAGATTACCAAATGTTCTCGAGGACACATGGGAATACTGTCAAGTGCTTTCGCTTCATATAGTTGATTAATCTTCTCTAGTTGAATAAGTGTTGTGTGAGTGAACCTGTGCTAATGTACTGACCTTCCTATGACTAATACATACTTGTGATTATACCCCTTGCAAGAATCCGCAACTACAAGCAAGTAATTAAGATAAAAAAATCTAACCACAACCTTAAACTCTGAGATCCTACACTCTCATGTGCAAAGGTTTCCTAACGAGGGTTTAGGTTTCTGTCACTCCGGCAACCCCTACGATTAGTAGCCAAATACACAATGCATTCCCCTAGGCCCATAAAGGTGAAGTATCATGTAGTCGACGTTCACATGACACCACTAGAAGAATAACACCACAACTTAATTATCAAACCATTGGATCTTTCTCAACACAATTCCACTACTAACAACATGACTTCTCCCATGTCCTCAAGAACTAAACGAACTACTCACGAGACATCATATGGATCAAGATCAGAGATAAAATAATGATAAGTAACAATCTGAACATAACAATAATTCAATGGTTCCACTCAGTAGCATCAACTACAACAAGTAATCAACACCGGGAAAGTTTCCCCTAAGAACTATGCAAGATTCAACCCAATTGTTATAGCGGTATGGAGTGGTGATGATGGTGCTGGTGGAGATGATGATGGACATGATGATGATGATCCCGATGAAGTCCATCTTGATGATGGTGTTGATGGCGACGATCTCCCCTCTCCGGGAAGGAATTTCGCCGGCAGATTTCTGCCTGCCGGGGAGCTCTTTCTCTCTGCAGTTTTCTAATACATTGCAAATGTATCTATAATTTTTGATGTTCCATGCTTAGTTTTATCCACTTTCTTGTGTTTTTTCCATACTTTGGAGTACTTTTCATATTATTTCTTGGACTAACCTATTAACAAGAGCCACAGTGCCAGCTGCCTGTTTTCTGCTGCTTTTGGTTCCAGGAAAGTCAGAAAATGAATATTCTCGGAATTGGATGGGACAAAAGCCAAAGTGCCTATTTTACCGGAAGTCATATGGAGCCATAATACGAGATGGAGAGGAGCCAGGGGGCCGCCACACCACCTAGGAGAATGTTCGTTTGCGGTACCAAACTTGGTGGGTGAGCGCACCGCGGTACCCGAGTTGTCATCAATCGCGCGGAGGGGCCATAGTAGATTCGCCAATTGTCCAGAAGGGCCAAATGGGGTGAATACAAATCTAACGGCCAAACAGTCGTTTGAACCAGACGAAAAAACGGTTGAACTCAAATACCACCGTTAGGTCAACTCTTCTTGGCCCGCCATGTCAGTATTCCCCGTTAACTTTTGTGGTCGTGGACTAGCTTACCTCTGCGTGGACCAGATCCCTGAGTGGACCAGATCTATTTCTTTGCTCTGCTCTAGTCTTCTCCCCTGCTTCCCTCCCCATAACATTTGCTCAGCTCTGGCTGCTCGTCTCAGATCGGAGCTTGCACTTGCTCTAATTTGCGTCCCT
This sequence comes from Avena eriantha, assembly GCA_910589775.1. NCBI lineage: Eukaryota > Viridiplantae > Streptophyta > Magnoliopsida > Poales > Poaceae > Avena > Avena eriantha. Next base: position 16,437,750 of record OU342741.1, on the reverse strand, counting down.
GCCATGTCCGGTCAACCTCCCACGCCTCTAATCTAAGCTCGCAGCTGTCGCTGTTGCATCGTCCGCCGTGTCGGTGCTTCACGTCCCCGGACTAATATCTTGCCTCTGGCTAGTCCTTCTCGCATGGCGGAGCGCGTCCCGTCGGGCGATCCAGGCCGGCGACCGGCCTCAGGAAGTTGGATGCTGCCGCGCACCCCAGGCATGGTAGCCCTGCCATAGCAGTTCGACGACCACGCTCTCATGGCCACCGTGCTGGGCATCCGTCCTGCCGTGTCGCCGGTAGAGTTGCTCTCGGCTTTCAGGTCTCGTTTTGGGATTAGACGAAATGAGGTCAACATTGAGGTATGCGCGCCGCCATTTGATTTTTTTGTCCGGTTCGAGCACAGCTCAGACACTGAGCGTGTTCTACATTCTTCCCATTCTTTCGAGTGCTATGAGGAGAAAATGAGCTTCATGCGTTGGAATCGCGCCTGTGGTTGGGACGATCGCTTGGGGCAGCTTCGTTTCTTCTCCAAACTCGGCTTTGACGGCCTCCCATTGGATGCTTGGGAGCCGGAGGCCCTCAAGCAGGTCGTCAGTAGCCTTGGAAGTGAGCTGGTGGAAATCGTGCCACCGAGCGACATATGGGTCATCGAGGTAAAGGCATGGCTGAAACATCCTAATGCCGTTCCTAAGATGTACGAGGTGCAGATTCCAAGCAGGGCAGGGCGACAACTTTGCTAGAAGCACCCGATCATCATCCACCTGGAGGAGGTTCTGGAATCGGTACATGGCATTCATGGCCCTGAAGAGGCTGCCAGAAAGCTTCCTCATCGCATGTAGTGTTGGCCTAGAAGGATCGATGGCACAGGACCAGCACCGTTTCGTGATGGCAAACACAGTTTCGGTGGGGGGGGGGGGGCGGGCTTGGACGAGCTGGTGGTTCTGATTTCCCTCGAGTGAAGACAGAGCTCTAGTGAATTGCCATGGTATGTGTGGCTAATGCATTTTTAGTATGGAGAGCGTAGCAGGACGTTAGCATCGACTAAAAATGTGTAATAGTTTGAATCGATGTAGTACGTGTGTGTCATAGTTTGAAGTACTATGTGTGTGTAATAGTTTGAATCGATGTAGTATGTGTGGGTAATGAATTTGATGTAGTGTGTGTGTGTAATAGTTTGAATCGATGTAGTTGAACACCGTGCTTTATAATTTCTGTGAATAAGCAAGGACAACCTCATGAAAAGAGGGTGGTCTGGCAATGAGCAATGTCAATTCTGTGGATGCCAGGAAAATGTAGTCCATCTCCTCTTCAATTATAAGGTAGCTACATTTGTAACACGTTGGACCATTTTTCAGGCAACACAAGACAAAGGAAAAATGGTTTATAGCATAGACAGCAGACGCAAAATCTGTAGTCTAAGATAAAAAAAAGATGCCAGTTAACTGGATTGAACCACGACTAGTAATTGAAGGAAATAGATACTTGATAGTATTTTCTTACAACCGTAGTACTTCCATACAAAAGGGTCTTATACCTGCACAAAAGTGGGCTAAACTTCCTACTAGTTTATAGAACAATTCGTCAGCATTTCATCTACAAAAGCCATTCTTCAGTCTGAACTTAACTATTCTACACTGAAGAAACTACAGATCTCCACCAGAAAAGTGGGCTGGCCAATTGCCTTGAGAGGACATAAGTTCTTTGATCATTTAACCCAAACTGATCTATTACCTTCCCACCAAACTACAAGAAATCTTCATCGTTCATGCACGAGCGATTTGCGTGTGCGAGTCCCGGTTCAGTTGGACCATCCATGCCGCCGCAACGATTTCTTCAAAACTGAAATTCGACATCTCCTTCTCGGGATCGTAGGTTCGTGTGAACTCGAACCTGAATTCCGGGGCTGAGCTGATGTCCGCCACCGGCTCCGGCTGTCGAATAATCCAGCATGTTGAGTGTAGACGCTTGGTCGTCGCCACGGTACGGCCTTCAACGGTGCACGGGATGGAACGTCTTTGCCGCAGACGGCGTGCTCCCAGCCTCCCCCACTGAGGTAAGGTAGTATGTGCCGAAGCATGGACGTGAGAGTTTCTAGACCTTGGCGCTGCCCTGTTCGAGGGTGTGTACCCTCGGCGGCGGCATGCTCTCATGAATGATTTGATACGTACCTTGTTCCCACTGCCTAGAGCATGCCGTAATGCCGCCGCACGATTTCTCCACATCGCTCTCTTGGCCCTGCTTGCCGCATCTAGCGCCGCCACGGCCGATTCGGCACATTTGGGGAAATCATCCGCCTGGCAGGGAAATGGGAGACCGGCCTTGAAGTAGAGCTTCATGGCCTGCCTTAGAGGGGCTAAATACCCCAGTTTCGGCGGCTGTCGCGGCGGCAGCGGCAACGGCTTAGGCGGGGCCATGTTACCCTAGTTGGTGCGGCGCAGAGCAGCTGCGCAAGGTGAACTGTGGTTAGTCGGAGAAGGGGAGTGAAAGACTAACAGTAGGTTTGGACTACAGACACGCGTGAAAATAACCATTTCCCATTTCCTTAGAGGGTAATAATTCGACACTCGTTGCATTAACAGCTCAATATTTATTTCCCTTCTCAGCATAAGAGTGCGAACGTATTAAAAAGATCGGTCGTGGCTATCCACCTCATCGGGCAATGTACCAGGACAGGTAGGAGACGGGACCAGGTTTCATTTTAGAAATGTTGACGACAGTGCCCTTATGTTTATACGATATTATTTATATGCCACCATGTACCGTCGAGTGTAGCGACACCATCAGAAACAGGGGATAACGATGTGGCGTGTTTTCTTTTTTTAAAGGGCATCAGAAATAGGGGATGCCGACGTGGCATGTTTTCTGATTGGCAGGCCCGCCCCCTCCACCTTCGACGGCGTGCATCCTAGGTTCGAGGGGCGGTGCCGCCCACCAACACATTATTCTGCAATTTTCCATGTGGAACCTGAATTCCGGCGCTGAGCTGATGCCCATGTCGAACATAGAGAATTCTAAAAGCAGCTACTAAAAATAAATACTTTGAATTCTGAAAGTACTAAATTTAAATACATTACAATTTTTTCTGAAAGTTAATACGCATACTGCTCATCGAAATAATATAAATACAGTACAAATTTCTACTTTGAAAAATAGACCTGAAAATGTTAGCAAATAACCTAGGATGAATATAGGATTCATTCTCCCCTATATATTTCGTCGTCATCGGCTAACGCGTGTTGCAACACATGGTCAGAGATCTCTCTCCGTCTGTAGTATGTTGCCACTATCTCATCAAGAGGGTAAGGCCTCGGCGTATGTTCCAGACTTAAGCCATACATTACCATTGTTGGTTCCTCTTCCCTGGCTTGAACCTCATGATCGTACAGTTTGATAAAATTCCTGTAGTATATGCAACCGGGTTTGACTGTGGGGTGTAACCTAGTGTCAATGGAGATAGACCGATTGTAACCAACAAAGAGGGCACGACTTCCAATGTCACCGATGGCCTCGAGAGAGCGGTTCTCTGTGTCCACCCGGGATAACACCGGTTGCCCTTTGGCGAAATCCCTGTTCAACACAAGAAGCAGATCACCATCTGACTCCACAAGGTAAAATTTGTAGGTTACGCGTACCTGTTCAAAGACTGGGGCCGAAATTATTTTGGCCATCGTGACAGTGCTCGCGCGCTGCTCTAACTGGATGTTGGTCGACAAGATGTCTCCATTCTTAAGTAATGCATATACTTCCCATCGGAATGCCGTCATGCAGACCAGAAGCGTATCAGGAGGTGGCGAATACAATCCTTCTCCAAATGATCCATTGATTTGCCATGTTGGGGTGCTCTCATCGGCCCATGCAATATGATGTGGATAATCAGTGCAAACGAACACCATCGTCGGGGACTTCGTCACGACGAGAGATTGCAGAAGATCAGATGGTATGTGTGCTTGAAACTCAGTGTTAGACTTATGAGTGATTGGGTTCATAAGCTGAATCTGGTACGGCTCTACCCTCTAAGCAAGCACGGTGACGCCACGAGAAACACCGATGAAGTAGAATCTTTTGGAAGAAGAGGGCATCAATTAGCACTAAGATGTTTACAATGGAAAATACCAATAAATATCAGATGTGAAAGTGAACCTGCGATGGACGTCCATTAGATTTGTCCTGAAGCAATGACCAGTGGTGAGGTTGAGGAAGGTGAAGTCACCAACGTCTGGAAGTGTGTGATCTATCATGATCTAGTTGTTGAGATGGAATTCGGGCACCCTTAAAGTGCGGCACCAATCGGTGCAGACTTCTCGACAAGCAGCATAGGTGTCGATGTACTCCTCTTTCTCCAGCAAATAGTTGGCGATCTTGCGAAGTGGGTCAGCCGGGAGATCGGCCCAGTTCCTCTTCATCCGGCTACTGGCCATGGCTTACGTGCAGGAATGTTTTGATCGAGGAAGAAAGAAGAACTACCACTGCGAGGAGAAGAAGAAGAGGATAACGGACGAGGGAGACGAAGCAGAACTGCCACTGCGAGGAGACGAGGAGACAGGGGGAGAAGCGGAACTGCCAATTCAAGTTTGGATCAACGGGCTTTTTTCGAAACTAGCGCGTGAACCAGCCACGCACTACATGCAAGTTTTGATCAAACAGACTGACACGTGGGACCTGCTAAAAAATTCTGTGAAGTGATCCCCGTGCATAGTGCGCTAACAGGTGGCATGTTTTCTGACAGGCGGGCCCGCCTCCTCCACCTTCGATGGCGCGTGTCCCAGGTTCGAGGGCTGGTGCCGCCCACCAACACATTATTGTGCAATTTTCCATACTTTGTCGCAACCAACTCCGCTCCGCTCCTCTCCTCTGCTCCTGCCGTCGCTACTCCGCTCAGTCGTGCACCGCTCTCGTCATTCCCTTGGGCCGTCGTCCTCCTGCCCTCCCCTCCCTTCCATCCCCTCATGTCCCCTTCCCTCCCTGCCTTGTCGCCTTGCCGCCGCCCATCGCCCAGGCGCGTCTGGAAACGAAAACCAAGAGTCGGCCATTGGGTTAGGGGCCCAACGACGCTGGTGATCTGGATCCCTCTCGGAGATGGATCCTGCGAGGCTTGAGAGCACGGATATGGGTCCTGCGCGGCTGGAGAGCACGGAATCTCCTTCTAGTCTGGAGTGCACAGAGGACAATGAAACGGGGGGAGAGGAAGCGGGGTGCAGAGCTTTGGAGGTATGGAGCCCGGAGAAGGTGTCGTGCGTCCACATTGAAGGGTAAGAACTGTGATTCCTTATCTGCATACCCCAATTAGCATTTCTAGTCCCGCGGTGATGGCAAGGATATGTGTTGGTAACCGCAGGACGTCTGTACAGCTTGTCCTTGAGCATGATGCTTTGTCAAGCGAGCATGAAGGAACTGAAACATGTGGCGGTGCGAATGGTGATGAGAAAGCATATCCTGACGTGGCTGCTGACCCTGATAGGATGGAGAGTAGGGAATATTTGGTTGATTCGAACTTTGAGCCTAACTATGGGACTGATGAGGAAGAGGAATGTGAAGATGTGGAAATGGGATGTAGATACGGCGACGAAGACGTGGACAGGCCAGTGATACACTTTGACAGGGACAATCCTACAATTGATGAGGGGATTGTCTCTGATAATGTGGAGGACTGCAGATATGCAGTTGCAACCTATGCAATCAGAGTTGGGTTCGAATTTATCATTGAAAAGAGCGACCAAAAGAGATTTAGGGTGCACTGTAGGGAAAGTAATGTGTGTAAATGGAGATTTCATGCATCTCCAATGCGGGGTGGACACTCATTTCAGGTTGCAATAGCTACATTTAGTTTCAGTATTTATCATATTTATTCTGTTGATAACTAGCTCTGAATTATTTGGATTCTTATCGAATGCAGATCAAAGTAAACACGAAGAAACACAACTGCCCTAATACTTCTTTAAGTGGTAAAATTAGACCGGCGACTACCAAGTGGATTGCTGCTACTGTACTTGATTGGGTGAGGCAGGATCATAACATTGGACCTGCTGAACTTAGAGCAAAGATTAACAAAAAGTTTAACGTTCTGATTCCTTACCACAGAGTCTTTGATGGGAAGGAGATGGCTCTAGACTTCATTCAAGGCAAGTGGAATGACAGTTTTCACATGTTGTATAGTTTCAAAGTTCAGGTAGAGAAAACATCACCTGGTAGTGTTGTTGACATCAATTACGAGGTTGTGAAAGGGAGAGTCGAGGGGGGTCAGGTATAAGCAGGCAGATAAGATATGCTTCAGGAGATGTTTTGTATGCCTGAAGGCATGCTGGAAGGGGTTCCTAGATGGCTGCGGGCCATACTTGGCAATAGGCGCAACTTCTTTAACAGGGAAGTTCAAGGGACATGTTGCTTCTTCTTGTGCTTTGGACGCGCATAATTGGCTTCTACCCATAGCTTATGTTGTTCTTGAGGGTGAATCAAATGAAAGCTGGACATGGTTCATGCAGAGACTACTGGAAGTAATTGGTCACCCTGAAGGCTTGGTGATACACACCGGTGCATCCGAGGGTCTTGAGAATGCTGTTGATGCTGTGTTTCCTAGGGTTGAGCATAGGAATGCATGTGGCACCTCGCTACTAACTTCACGAAGAAGTTCAAAGGAAAGATCTTTGAAGAGGACTTGTGGCGATCAGCATACACATACACCCCAAGCACGCATGCTACTTACTTGCAGAACATGTATGTAGTGCCAAAGGTGAAAAAACACCTTGAAGAACATCACACCAAGCTATGGGCCAGAAGCAAGTTTGGTGAGTTAAGCAAGGTGGATTTTGTATCCAATAATTTGGCAGAGAGTTTCAATGATAAGATTTCAGGCATGAAGACACTTGGAATTGTTATTTTGTTGGATGAAATAAGACAGTGCATAATGGTGAAGATAGATTTAAGGCAAAGAATTTGTGCAAGAAAATATTTAGGCCATAAAATAGTTCCAAAGATGGTTATGTTACTGAATGCAAGAACCAGGGCAATGAGAACGATAAAGATGAGGGTGGTCAGAAGTTCCAGAACATTGGCTGAGGTTTAGGCAGAATACAAGCGTGGAAGTGAACAGAGGTACACTGTAGACATTGGAAACAAGACTTATTCATGCAGGCAGTGGCAGATTACTGGTCTGCCATGTCACCATGCAATTTACTTCATCTTAAATCTTAGAGGTAACGGAGCTGAAATAGAGAACTAGATCGACAACTATTTCTCCGTGGACAAGTTTGCTGCAACTTATGGAGAAAACGTACCACCTATGGCCGATGAAAATGATTGGGAGATTGTCGATCCAGGGTTCAAACTTCAACCACCAGTTCTTAGGAGGCCACCTGGGAGGCCTAGAAAGCTAAGGATCAAAGCCTCCACCGATAAAGGTCCAAGGCTAGGAGCTAGGAAAAGGAAATGCGGACGTTGTGGCGGATTCGGCCATATCAAGAGGTCTTGCAAAAACCCAGTTACACATGCTATTGTCCCTGTTCACACCCCGGAGGCAGAAAATGAGGCTTCTCAGCCAGAACTGGCGGAAGAGCAGCACGAAGACAGTGATGAGAACTCAGAGGAAAACGTACGTAAGTAGCCAATTTATGAAAAAGTGGAGGTGCCAGCGAGAAAAGAGTGTGAAAAGAAACAAAAGGGTAAGCGAAACGGGGAGGAAAGGGCAAATAATGGAGGTGTATTAGAATATGAAGAAGTTGCAGGGGTGATTGAGGATGTTCTTGAGGATCTTTCGGCTAGCTGCAGGAGAAATAATAAATCCTTGCCAATTTCATCTTTGTACGATTCTCCGGATGAAATAAAAATTGTTTTATTTGCCATTTTATCATTTTTTCCTCATCAACTGATGCTTAATGCAGTGTGGGCTAGCAGACTAATAAGAGGAGCAGAAAGATGCGGGCATAGAAACATCGTATGTTGAATTATATCATTAAAACTAAACTAGTTGTGTCGTCTTTATTTATATCTGGCGCGTGCAACGTGTCTGTGATGGGGTCACGTGGACCAGATTACATTTTTTTAAAATATTATTACATTAATTCTTTACCTCCGTTTGGACGCGGCTACTAGTTCCCATCTCCCTTGCATTCCCATCTCCTCTGGCGCACTCTAGAATTATGGTTGTGCCATCAAGTAGCAGAGTCAGCGTATCCCATCAGGTGTGAACGCAATGACTTTGTTTGTTCGGAATTTGACAACTTTTGATTAGTTTGAAAGACAGAGAAACCTAAAACATGTATCTAGACATGTTTTGGGTATAGACACATTTATTAAATATCCAAAAAAAACTAAGTCAGTTATATCTGGACAGGAGTAGTACACTATTACAACACGCTTGATCCCTTCTCCTCTGGCGCACTCAAAATTACGGCTGTGCCATCAAGTGCTGGGAGCAGAGTCAGCGTATTGTCCCATCAGATATCCTAGGGAACGCGCGAACTTTATTTTCAGGATCGGACGAGTTTCGATCGACTAGTTTCAAAGACAAAGACAACTAAAACATGGCCAACATATATAGATTATGACGATAATCGACCATGACTCAAGTAACCCAGATCCAAAGAGCGCATTAAGATACCGTACATAGATTTACTTTATGACGCTCCCGCAGTCTCCATCATTGACAACGTTGTCCGCGTCGCCGCCAGCCTCCTCCGCGTCGGAATCGATGCCGACATTCCTGGCAGCGTTCCTCCTCCTCATGGATTCTTCACGGCGCGCTGCAATGATAACGGTGGAGGCCATACGCCCAGGCACTACCCAGAAGCGCTGCCTCCCTTCGGGGTTGCGCAAATCCGGGTGGATCTCCCGCTGGTGGGTTCCGCACAGCTCAATCAACGCAGCCTGCTCCTTCTTGAACAGCTTTCGCCAGTACGCGCTTGTACGCGAGTACCGCGCCATTGCCCTCTTCCGCTCCGGCAGCTGGCGGCGACGCTCCTCGATCTGCCTCGCCAACGCGTTGTCACGCAAGAGCGGCATGACAGGAACCCCGGTGTAGATGAGCTCGAAGCCGGCCGGAAGCCTCGCGAACGGCGGCGCGAGTATGTCATAGTGGGCAAACATTTGAGTCTCGTGCAAGCTGAGTTTGGGCCTCTCCCTCTCCATGGCGATGAAGGAACACGATCTGATTTTCGGCCCCGAGGTTAAGGGGATAAGGGCAAGGACGTAGGCCCAACGTAGTTGCCATGACCAATCAATTCACAGAACAGACTTCTTGCGGATCGCCCTCGCGAAGGACATCACTATCGTCCACGCACCCCGATCCAACGATGCCTAACAATCAGGGATCGGGTCTTCTAGAAGCCCAGAGCGGTTGCTGGTTAGTTCTGCGTCCCGATTGTTTGTGGCCAACAGCGGTAGTTGAAAATAATACACATTTCAATGACATTGATGGATCCATGTGTGGTCTCTGAAGAGAACACACATCCAATGACTCTGGTTGTTGTTAGTAAAAAGAGCACATATGCAATGACACCGGTGGATCCATATGTGGTATGTGAAAAAAACAGTCATGAAATGACTCTAGTTGTTGTTAGTAAAAAGAGCACACATGTAACGACACTGGTGGATCCATATGTGGTATGTGAAAAGAACACACATGCAATGACTCTACTTGTTGTTAGTGAAAAGAACACACATGCAATGACACTTGTGGATCCATGTGTGGTATGTGAAAAGAGCACACATGTAATGACACTGACGGATCCATATGTGGTATGTGAAAAGAACACACATGCAATGACTCTAGTTGTTGTTAGTGAAAAGAGCACATATGCAATTACACTGGTGGATCCATGGGTGGTCTCTGAAGAGAACACACATTTCAATGACACTGGTGGATCCATATGTGGTATGTGAAAAGAACACACATGCAATGACTCTGGTTGTTCTTAGTAAAAAGAACACACATGCAATGACATTGGCGGATCCATATGTGGTATGTGAAAAGAACAGTCATGCAATGACACCAGTTGTTGTTAGTGAAAAGAACATACATGCAATGACACTGGTGGATCCATATGTGGCATGTGAAAAGAACACACATGCAATGACTCTGGTTGTTGTTACTAAAAAGAACACACATGCAAGGACACTGGTGGATCCATATGTGGTATGTGAAAAGAACACACATTTCAATGACTGTGGTTGTTTTTAGTAAAAAGAACACACATGCAATGACACTGGTGGATACATAGGTGGTCTCTCAAAATAGCACACATGCAATGACACTGGTGGATCCATATGTGGTATGTGAAAGGAACACACATGCAATGACTCTAGTTATTGTTAGTGAAAAGAACACACATGCAATGACACTGGTGGATCCATAGGTGGATTGTGAAAAGAACACACATGCAATGATACTGGTCGATCCATATGTGGTATATGAAAAGAACACACATGCAATGACTCCAGTTGTTGTTAGTGAAAAGAACACACATGCAATGACACTGGTGGATCCATAGGTGGATTGTGAAAATAACACACTTGCAATGACACTGGTGGATCCATATGTGGTATGTGAAAAGAATAGTCATGCAATGACTCTGGTTGTTGTTAGTAAAAAGAACACACATTCAATGACTCTAGTTGTTGTTAGTGAAAAGAACACACATGCAATGACACTCGTGGATCCATGTATGGTCTCTAAAGAGAACACACATTTGAATGACACTGGTGGATCCATATGTGGTATGTGAAAAGAACAGTCATGAAATGACTCAGTTGTTGTTAGTAAAAAGAACACACATGCAATGACACTGGTGGATCCATAGGTGGATTGTGAAAAGAGCACACATGCAATGACACTGGTGGATCCATATGTGGTATATGAAAAGAACAGTCATGCAATGACTCCAGTTGTTGTTAGTGAAAAGAACATACATGCAATGACACCGGTGGATCCATGTGTGGTCTCTAAAGAGAACATACATTTCAATGACACTGGTGGATCCATATGTGGTATGTGAAAAGAACACACATGCAATGACTCTGGTTGTTGTAAGTGAAAAGAACACACATGCAGTGACACTGGTGGATCCATGTGTGGTCTCTGAAGAGAACACACATTTGAATGACATTGGTGGATCCATATGTGGTATGTGAAAACAACAGTCATGAAATGACTAAGTTGTTGTTAGTAAAAAGAACACACATGCAATTACATTAGTGGATCCATAGGTGGATTGTGAAAAGAGCACACATGCAATGACATTGGTGGATCCATATGTGGTATGTGAAAAGAACAGTCATGCAATGTCTCCAGTTGATGTTAGTGAAAAGAACATACATGCAATGACACTGGTGGATCCATGTGTGGTCTCTAAAGAGAACACACATTTAATTGACATTGGTGGATCCATATGTGGTATGTGAAAAGAACACACATGAAATGACTCTGGTTGTTGTAAGTGAAAAGAACACACATGCAATGACACTGGTGGAGCCATGTGTGGTCTCTGAAGAGAACACACATTTGAATGACACTAGTGGATCCATATGTGGTATGTGAAAAGAAAAGTCATGAAATGACTCAGCTGTTGTTAGTAAAAAGAACACACATGCAATTACACTGGTGGATCCAGATGTGGTATGTGAAAAGAACAGTCATGCAATGACTCCAATTGTTGTTAGTGAAAAGAACATACATGCAATGACACCGGTGGATCCATGTGTGGTCTCTAAAGAGAACATACATTTCAATGACACTGGTGGATCCATATGTGGTATGTGAAAAGAACACACATGCAATGACTCTGGTTGTTGTAAGTGAAAAGAACACACATGCAGTGACACTGGTGGATCCATGTGTGGTCTCTGAAGAGAACACACATTTGAATGACATTGGTGGATCCATATGTGGTATGTGAAAACAACAGTCATGAAATGACTAAGTTGTTGTTAGTAAAAAGAACACACATGCAATTACATTAGTGGATCCATAGGTGGATTGTGAAAAGAGCACACATGCAATGACATTGGTGGATCCATATGTGGTATGTGAAAAGAACAGTCATGCAATGTCTCCAGTTGATGTTAGTGAAAAGAACATACATGCAATGACACTGGTGGATCCATGTGTGGTCTCTAAAGAGAACACACATTTAATTGACATTGGTGGATCCATATGTGGTATGTGAAAAGAACACACATGAAATGACTCTGGTTGTTGTAAGTGAAAAGAACACACATGCAATGACACTGGTGGAGCCATGTGTGGTCTCTGAAGAGAACACACATTTGAATGACACTAGTGGATCCATATGTGGTATGTGAAAAGAAAAGTCATGAAATGACTCAGCTGTTGTTAGTAAAAAGAACACACATGCAATTACACTGGTGGATCCAGATGTGGTATGTGAAAAGAACAGTCATGCAATGACTCCAATTGTTGTTAGTGAAAAGAACATACATGCAATGACACTGGTGGATCCATGTGTGGTCTCTGAAGAGAACACACATTTCAATGACACTGGTGGATCCATATGTGGCATGTGAAAAGAACACAAATACAATGACTCTGGTTGTTGTTAGTAAAAAGAACACAATTGCAATGACACTGGTGGATCCATATGTGGTATGTGAAAAGAACAGTCATGAAATGACTCTGGTTGTTGTTAGTAAAAAGAACACACATGCAATGACATTGATGGATCCATAGGTGGATTCTGAAAAGAGCACACATGCAATGACACTAGTGGATCCATATGTGGTATGTGAAAAGAACAGTCATGCAATGACTCCAGTTGTTATTAGTGAAAAGAACATACATGCAATGACACTGGTGGATCCATGTGTGGTCTCTAAAGAGAACACGCATTTCAATGACACTGGTGGATCCATATGTGGTCTCTGTAAAGAGCACACATGCAATAACACTGGTGGATCCATATGTGGTATGTGAAAAGAACACACATGCAATGACTCCAGTTGTTGTTACTGAAAAGAGCACACATGCAACGACACTGGTGGATCCATATGTGGATTGTGAAAAGAACACACATGCAATGACACTTGTGGATCCATATGTGGTATGTTAAAAGAACACACATGCAATGACACTGGTGGACCATAGGTGGATTGTTGAAATAACACACATGCAATGACACTGGTGGATCTATATGCGGTATGTGAAAAGAACACACATGCAATGACTCTAGTTGTTGTTAGTGAAAAGAACATACATGTAATGACACTGGTGGATCCATTTGTTGTCTCTGAAGAGAACACACATTTCAATGACACTGGTGGATCGATATGTGGGATGTGAAAAGAACACAAATTTCAATGACTAGTAAAAAGAACACACATGCAATGACGCTGGTTGATCCATAGGTGGTCTCTGAAAAGAGCACACATGCAATGACACTGGTGGATCCATATGTGGTATGTGAAAAGAAGACGCATGCAATGACTCTACTTGTTGTTAGTGAAAAGAGCACACATGCAATGCCACTGGTGGATCCATAAGTGGTATGTGAAAATAGCACACATGCAATGACAGTGGTAGATCCAAATGTGGTATGTGAAAAGAACACAGATGCAATGACTCTAGTTGTTGTTAGTGAAAAGAACACACATGCAATGACACTGGTGGATCCATAGGTGGATTGTAAAAAGAACACACATGCAATGACACTGGTGGATCCATATGTGGTATGTGAAAAGAACAGTCATGCAATGAATCTGGTTGTTGTTAGCAAAAAGAACACACATGCAATGACTCTGGTGGATCCATAGGTGGATTGTGAAAAGAACACACTTGCAATGACACTGGTGGATCCATATGTGGTATATGAAACGTACAGTCGTGCAATGACTCTGGTTGTTGTTAGTAAAAAGAGCACACATGCAATGACTCTAGTTGTTGTTAGTGAAAAGAACACACATGCAATGACACTAGTGGATCCATAGGTGGATTGTGAAAAGAGCACACATGCAATGACACTGGTGGATCCATATGTGGTACGTGAAAAGAACATAAATGCAATGACACTGGTGGATCCATTTGTGGTCTCTGAAAATAGGACACTTGCAATGACACTGGTGGATCCATATGTGGTATGTGAAAAGAACACACATGCAATGACTCTAGTTGTTGTTAGTGAAAAGAACACACATGCAATGACACTGGTGGATCCATAGGTGGATTGTGAAAAGAACACACATGCAATGACACTGGTGGATCCATATGTGGTATGTGAAAAGAACACATATGCAATGACTCCAGTTGTTGTTAGTGAAAAGAACACACATGCAATAACACTGGTGGATCCATGGGTGAATTGTGAAAATAACACACATGCAATGACACTGGTGGATCCATATGTGGTATGTGAAAAGAACACACATGCAATGACTCCAATTGTTGTTAGTGAAAAGAACATACATGCAATGACACTGGTGGATCCACTCAAGCTTCATATATACTCTACGATATTTTTTGGAAGCACTGCTAAGCTGTAATTTATATGTTTGGGAGAATGAGGGCAATATACACAGTTTGTTAAGGATATATAGTAATAGTAAAGCGCAATACTTCCTTTGACTTTGTTTATTTCCATGGATCACGTGGATTTCATTTTCTCATTGAAAAGGCTGAACAGAAGACGGTGTATTTGGCGCTAGAATTTGGAATTTATAGACGATGAAGTTCTAATCAAGATAGAGATATTCGACTGATCTAATGTCGAAGAAATGTATATCAGAGGTTTAAGGTTTTACAGGGGAAGATAGGTGTCTAGATCACAGTTTTGTTAATGCATAACAGTTTGCGTGTCCAAGGTCTCCAATACTATCGTGATCTAAAATGGTGAGAACCCAAAGGCATGAAATCCAAGTTCAGCGGATGTCTAGGTGCCACGGGCAACGATGCCGGGGACGATGTGGATACGGTCGCCGTCCTTGATCCGGTGCCACCCCATGTTGTTCTCCTCGTTCATGCTGTGGTCCTTGTCGCCATGCCTGAAGGAATAGGGCTCGGGTGGCTCGAGCTGTGCCACCATCGTCCGCAGGTCGTGCGTCGTGTCGTGCGCGCTCAGCTCCACCACCATGGACTTGCCCCCAAGCGTATCAGGCATCACCACCGTGACCCTCATACCCCAGTGTCCCTGGGCTGTAGCCGCTGCATGCAATGACTCGGCGACCTCGCTCCTGAGCTCCGCAGGCGAAGCCTTGCGGACGGTGGTGACGCGAGGCTTGTTGGGGCTGCTCGCAGCCCCTCTTCTTCTACCTCCAGGCTCCAGCTACCTCTAAACTCAAACTAGAAACAATGGAGACGAAAGATTTTTGGCCTCGCGCTGCCAAACAGCCGAGTTTTTTCTCTGTACTTACTCTCACCGAAACAACCAGCTTACTAGTCTTTCTTTTAAGATAAAAGGCCAAAGGCCCGACGTTAAAGTAATAACACCAATCGGCGACAGGATACAAGGTACTGCACCTAGCTTAGACGGAGGGGCAAACCACCCACACAAGAAGGCAAACTACGACGCTACACTCGAAAGCGCAAAGTCATTACAGTTACTACAAAAGCGGAAGGCGAGCTCAAGACGTCTACAGTGTCGGGCCGGAGCTCCTCCAGAGGACGAGCCATTTTCACGCGCGCCGTCGAGATCCCGCCACCGCTGCAGCAACGCCACCAGAAGCCGACCACCTCCAGGAACCAAACCAGGCTGCCTGAAGGCCCCAGGCCACATCGAGGAAGCCCCAAGGAGAGGGGAGCCGATCCGCAGAAAGCCAAGCCGAGGGAGACACGCCGCAACTCCAACCGTTCGAAGACACCGCAGCTCCGCCAAAGCTCCGCCGGCTAGCCACACGACGAGGGCTCCAAGACGGTGTCTTCAAGAAGAGCACGACACCAAAGCGCCGCCACCGCCCGATCCGAGGATCAGGTTTTTCACCCGGAGCACGTGGGAGACCGAAAGCACCGTAACAACGCCTTCACCAAGGGGACAACACCCGTAGGCGCCGCTGTCGCAGCCCAAAGGATAGGGTTTCCCCTCGGCACCGCCTTCAACTCCAACTCGAGGGGCGAACTGCCGCCGAGACGACAACCGCACCACCGCCCCGTCGAGCAACTCCCCGACCACCATGCCGCCCACATGGACCATGGTAACCGGACAGCACCTGGGCCCCTGGCTCGCCCGCACCCCAAAGAGGCCCCCACCGCCCAGGGCCGCCGCCCCGGCGTCCAAGCAGAAGCAACGCAGAACGCGGAGAAGGACAAGACTTCACTATGCAGGACCGAAGAACAACAAGACGACGAGCTAGGCCCCTAGATCGACACCCTCCAGCCCCCATGGCTGCAGCTGTCAGAGATCTAGTGAGGGAGATGGGCTCGCAAGGGCCCGGAGCCCCTGCTCCGGCCTGAGCACGAGGCGGCAGAACCGGTCTCCCAACCCATTCCTGACCCCGCTACCACGTCAACACAGCGCCGCCGCGCCGCGCGCACCCCGACACCAGCCAGACCGGCGCCCTGCTAGAGACGAACTCCAGATCTGGGAGGGGAATGGGCTCGAGCGGGCCAGAGGCCCTGCCCCGGCCCGAGCGAGGTGGCCACCTTGCCCATCCCCGACCCGGTGCGCCGCACACCACCACCGAACGCCGCCTAGACGCACACAGCCAACTCTCGGCCGCCCCCCGACGACGGAGCTCCAGCTCGCGGCCCCCGCCTCTGGACTGCACTGCGCAGTCGCCGCTGCGGGGCCGCACACCCGCGAGGTCGCCGCGCCGCCGCAGAACAGCCACGCCGCCGTGCCCCTCGCCCAGCACCGCGCCCCCACCGGCCACTACGGCCCGCGCCGCCGCCACCGAAACGGGGGAGAAGAGGAGCCCCGCCGCCGCTGCCGCCTGCGGTGCTTTGCCCGGCGACGGCCTCCGGCGGCGGCGAGGGAGGAGGGAACGCGAGGAGGGCCCGGACGTCGCGACGCTAGGGTTTCGCCCTGCCGCTCGCGGGAGCGGGCAGGGACGAAACGACTCCCGATCCTATAGATTAGGTATAAGTATAGATGTAGGGGGGATTCTATCTTACGGGTGACCGTGCCCCCGGTTGATATTTCCACAGCTCTAGAAGCATAGGATGCGTGACTCCCAGTGGAGTTTGGCTTGTGCGTGCCCGTTGCCTCGCTGAGTGGTCATGCCCACGATCAACCGTAACAGAGAAAAGTCTAGATGTACGACCGCTTACTAGTCTTTAAGTATCCTCACGCACGCATGCATGGCCCGTCCACTACGCTAGCCACTAACAGCATGTGCCGCGCGACCTACATGCACGCCACACCCAGCTGCTTGATCCGCACACTCCGGCCACGCGCACGACGCGCTCCAACGCGAACGCAACTGGCCTACAACAGATCGCTAATGGCCTATGACTTGACCTGGACCTACACGATGAACACGAACACGAGCACATACTCACGCGCCACCGACACACACGCCACACCATGAACACTACTTGGTTTATTTCTAACATGGCTGGGCAGCGGCGGGAATGCAATTCCACCGGTAAGAGGGCCTCTGGCACCATCTTTAGCGTTCAATTGTTGGAGATGCGTGCAAACAGTTTCACATATTGCCCTTTCCATCTAATTCTTCAAGATCAATCAATTTATGCACAACGCGCCCCGTCTTTTCTAGGTTTCTCATATCCGCATTTTGGATTCATTTTTTTTAGGAAACTCGTTTTGGATTCTTCAGGAGAGACAAACGTGATTCACAGAAAAATCTAGTTTTTAACATCTTTCTTTTTATCTTTCACCACATTTTTCCTCATAAACTTTCAGGAATATTCTTTTTTTAATATAAAAACAAAATTTCGCCTGATATTTTTTGTTTCAAATATTTTGGCAAATATCCATATTTTTTCATACAAATAATCCAAGAATCATACATTTTTCAACACAGATTCATTGAAGATTCATAGACAACAATATTCATATAATAATTTTTCATGAATTAAACGTATGAATTTTTTTGATAGAATGAATACAAGTTCCATATACATGACAATCTGGAATCTTCAATGAATGAAACTTCAAAAGTCCCATATTTCATAAAAGATTCATCATGGCTCATACAAAATTCAACGAATCTTTAGAGATTCACAGTAGTTTTCATACAAGTTTCAGGAATATCATACAACTGTAGAGATCCATACAAGATATATGCATGTTTTTTGTAAGATTTAACAAATCCTATATGTTTCCTCAAAGCTAGACAGCGAAACCATATGAGATTCACAGTAGTTCCATAAAATAGATTCATACTAGATTCAACAGCAACCTTAATTTTAGTTCATGTAGCAACTAAATAATCACAAAAATCATTGGACTCTATTTTTTTTGCATAAAATAGAATCATGAGGGAAACTTGCATACACTTTCAGTTTAGCAGTAGAACAACATAGGAAAAAATGCATATACATTCTAAATCTTTGCTAGAATTTTAATCAACACGAGATACATACAAGATCCATAGAAGATGTATACCAAATTCTTACCCTAATTATAAGAAAAACAACCAAAATTGGACTTGACAGATCCAAATCCAAGAAAAAGGAGAAAAATCAGATAAGGGGAGGCGAACGAGCGGGTCGCCGGCGGGTCGCCGACGCTGGCCTTCTCTATTGCACGGGGGGTGGGGGAGGCGGACGAGCGGGTCGCCGACGCGTCCTTCCCTGTAGCACGGGGGCTGGGGAGGCGTACGAGCGGGTCGCCGACGCCGTCCTTCCCTGTAGCACGGGGAGTGGGGGAGGCGGCGCACGGGGGAGCTCAGTGGAGGAGGAGGCGGGGGAGGCGGCGACGGACAGGGGGAGGCGGCGCGACGCGGGTCACCGACGCTGTCCTTCCCTGTTGCACAGGGGGTGGGGGAGGCAGACGAGCGGGTCGCCGATGCATCCTTCCCTGTAGCACGGGGGCTGGGGGAGGCGGAAGAGCGGGTCGCCGACGCCGTCCTTCCCTGTAGCACGGGGGATGGGGGAGGCGACGCACGGGGGGAGCTCGGTGGAGGGGGAGGCGGCACGACAAGGGCAGCGATTTAGGGTTCGGTGGGTCGGGTATGGGATTTTGTGTATATGCTCTCCCCTGGACAGCTGGCTAAATCTGAAAAAGTGGGAGGATTAAAATGCAAAAATGTTGCGGCGATGACTTTGTTGACTTTGCACGAATCTCCAACTAATCAGTGGCAGAGATTGTTCCGAGGGCCCCTCTTACATGTGGGAAATCCTCTCTCGGGCAGCGGGTACCTCTCTCCCGAGCAGGTTTGCACACGCCACACGCAGCCACTCGGTAACGTCGCTCTTGTGCTCCACAGGTCAGGTCCTTGCGGACGGTGGTAGCGCGAGGGTGGGCCGCCGGTACCTCGCCAGTGGTCTCCGCGGCGAAAGTCTCGCGCACGGTGGTGGTGACCCTCTACTGGGCCGCGGCAGTAGGCTGAGGCATGGCGGCGACCTCCATGGTGGACTTCTCAGCCGCGGTCGCAGGCTCGTGCATGGCGGCGACGTCCTCGTCGTCCTCGATGATATTGTATGCAGGCACCACGATGAGAAGTAACCCAGGTGGCTCGGGTAGGTTGTAGTGGAAGAGCGTCTTGTCGTCCTCCGTCTCCGCACCGTGGAACGTCAAGGTGGTGCTGGCCGTCGGCAGTGCGCCCTCGAAGATCTACTCCACGAGCACCTTCACGTGGCCGATCGTATCATAAGCATCCACCTCCTCAAGCACGAAGAAGTCATGATGTTGGGGGATACCCCGGGTAGGGTCACGCCGGGGTATAAAGGCCAAATTAGCCGAGAAACGGCACGGTCAAAGCAAGTGCTGGCTGGGTCACCTCAAGGCAGGCCGACTTACGGAGTAACCCGGCCCGGTGGGCGTATGCCTAGCATTAACCTGGCTGGGATAAAAATATATGTCGGCTATGTTAATCTACCTTGTGTGCAGGTATCCTCGTAGTTGGGCCGACTATATGCTAGCCAGGTTACCACTTGGCTTCCAAGAGAAGGAAGGAATCTACCGCTGGTCAAAAGGTGACCTTTGTCCACTGTGGCGTGAGCGAAGAGAGCAGAGGGAAGGACTAGTGGGGCGTGGCTGACAAAGATGACGCAATTCATGTCTCGTGACGCCAAAAGAGCAGAAACTCGCAGAGAGTTACGTCCATCATCCGGACTAGCCGTTTAAAGTGAATAAAGAGGCATCTAGCTTTAACCAAAGGGAATATTCAGGGAATATGCTTCCATATATGCCCTAACTTTGTAACCTGGGCTAGCCTATAATAGGAGCATCAGGACCTCCATAGAAGGGGATCGATCATTTCTCTGTCTAAGGTAGAACTCTAGAGCACTGTAGTGGGGGTAAGAGACCTAGTCTCCTTCTCACGAACAACTCAAGGAGCCCTTGTAATCCACCATTGATAGAGTAAAAATACAAACACTTGTGCGTGGAATCACCACGCTATCCCTCCCTGGATTCCTCTAGCATACTTTGGCCCCCTGTTTAGCCTATTCATGGCATCTGCCGTGCCACCACCACGACAGTTGGCGCCCATCGTGGGGCTAGCGGTGCTAGCAGGGGTGAAAATCTGGATGGGAAGCATCTTTGGCACCGGCGAGCGTGTCGTCTCTGGCCTGGTTTAGTGCTTTGGAGCGCTGGACTACGTCAGCGACAACGCTAGGAGCTTCAGCGGGCGTCCTCCTCCGTGCAACAGTCTCTTCATCAAGCTTTGCGCCCACAAGATCTACGTTGGCGTGGACGAGTCCTGCGTTCACCCGCGGCACGTCGTCGAGGGAGGCGAGCCACCTCTCAGCACAATTCGCGGCGTGCGTATCACTTGCCCCGCTAGCAGTGTTGAGGTTATGATGACCGTGCCAAACGCAAGAAGCAAGCAGGGACCCGGTGCTTGAGCCAGAGACTATGCCAAAGCAGGCAAGGTCAAGATTTCCTCCCCTAGAAAGACCCGAGAACGTACTGCAACAGGAAATAGATAGTTTAACAACACCCACAGCGCCAGTAGTAGACCCGGCTCAGGCACATGCTGAGTTAGAAGAAACTAGGCAGAGGATGCTAGCGGTTGCAAAAAAGGTAGCTGAGTTGCAGCAGTCATTGAACATTACCCTGCGGGAGTATACAAAGGAGAACCACATAGGTGGAGCAAATATCGGGGGTAGGAACCTAATTGCTGAAATTTACAAGGAGTGTGAGCATAGGCCGGATTAGACGGCTACGATAGTTACAGGAGGGCTAGAAAGGTACAGTACCCCGGCAAAGAACCTCAGGGCCGCTAATGCGGCTGCTTTCGAGTTAGAAGGCTTAACCAGAGAGGCCAAGGAGAGGCAACAGGAGAGAGTTAACCACCTGTTAAAAGTAGCGTGTCAGTAGAACAAGGAGATGAACAAGGCAAACCCGACACAGCCTGGAGCATATAATGTAGTTCTTTCGGCAAGAAACAACCTGGCCAAATCTGCCGGAGCTACATCTTCCCCTGGTCATGGCCCAAGGAGAGAGGAGGCGGAACCTCGGGTAGAAGAGACAAACAGATGGTCCCCTATGATCCGGTGAGAGATGGGAAAGGAAAAGCAGTGCAAGTTGAGGAAGACCGCCACAGTGCCAGCCGAGGTGAAGCTGGTCGGGGTAACCACAACCAAGGCAATGTCGGTCAGAGGAATGTTGTCAACGGCAATACCGGACAGCGTAATCCGGCGGAAACTGGGCAAAATGCACCCCGACAACGTTAGCAGCAGTACGCACCTCGGCAGGAGAGAAGTGCAGGCCAAGCAATGCAACTGCAAAACGCTCATCCATATCAGGAGAGATACAATGATGGTTACTCGGCGATGGTAGACGTTGGGTTTCCAAGACTAGAGCACCATGTGATTGGATCAAGATTGGGAAGCAGGAACCTACAGCTGGATGACGCAAGGATGAAGCTGGACCAACTTTATAGGTCGGAGATGATCGAGGTGTAGCGCCCTTCAGGTGCAGCATGCTTTGGACCTCGGATCATGAGGGAACCACCAGTTCCGAACTTCCAGCTGGCTAGAGGAACTAAGACCTATGATGGTAGCACCAAGCTAGAGGATTGGCTCATCAACTATGTAACAGCAGTTAAAATCGCAACAGGAAATTTGAGGTGGGCAATGAGATATGCTCCCGAGATGTTGGAGGGACCTGCAAGGGTTTGTCTGAACAACTTGCCACCAGGAAGCATCAACTGTTGGCTAGATTTTGAGGAACTATTCGTCAGCAACTTCTGAAGCACCTACAAGAGACCAAATAGGCCACAAACTTTGGCATTATGCAGGCAAAGACCGAATGAGCCAGACCGAGATTTTCTGACTCGGTGATGCAACATGCGCAACTCATGTGAAGGGGTAATTGAATCACAAGAAATTGCGTGGTTCGCCCAAGGCTATAGATATGGACGTATGCTATGGCAAAGGTTGCAGCGAGATATGCCAACCACCTTGGCTTAGACGATTCGGATCGTAGATTCGTATGCTTTGGGAGATCCGACCCAGCCCCGACTTATGTCAAGCGAGTCAAATGAGGAGTACTGCCACAGGAATGTCTCTGGATCATCCAGGAGAAATGATTTCCGGGGTAAAAGAAGGGATGAGCTTCTAGATTACAGATATAGCTCGCAGCAAGTGGCAGCTGTGGATCAGGATCAGCCCAATGCCGGTGCAAGCCAGCGCTAGAAAACTAGAGGACATCATTGGCAGCAAAAGGGTGAAGGCAAGAAGCCTTGGACTCCAGAATAGAAGAAACAGTGGCAGGAAAGTAAAGATCCTCCGAGGTACATGTTCGAGTATATGTTGGATCTGCCTTGCAAATTCCATACGCCAAGTCCGAATAGTCTAGCAAATCATACGAACCGATAGTGTGAATGGATGAGGAAGCTAGAACAGGGTAGTTCGAGGAATGCTCAGGCACCTCGGAATGAAGCACCTCAGAATGAAACACCTCGGCAGCAATTGCTCACAGGGGGAATGGACAGCAACTAATGGTGCCACCACCTCCACCGAGGTATGAAAATCCAGAAAGAAGAGATGCAGTGCATCAGGTAAGTAACCAACAACAGCAGGATCAAGGTTACCATGGTCATGAAGGAAGAAACGAGTATAGGGAGCATCACCAAAGCTACTGTGTGTTTACCATGGAAGAAATTGACAGAAAGAGTCTGCAGCGCCGACATATGGAGGTAAATGCAGTAATGTCGGCTGTGACGAGATATATACCCTGGTCGGATCAAGAGATTACGTGGAGTATCAATGATCATCACAGGCTCATGTTGAGTCCTAGATCGTATGCACTAGTGCTGGATCCGACGTACATCGGTCCAAATATCAATGTGAGGTTTTCAAAAGTGCTGATAGACGATGGCAGTAGTATTAACATCATATACAAGGATACCATGCACAAGCTAGTAATATCGGAGAACATGCTCCAAGCAACAAGAACCACTTTCCATGGCATAGTGCTGGGTATCTCATGTGAGCCCATTGGAAAGGTCCGGGTTGATGTATTGTTCGGTACAAGGGATAACTGCCGGACTGAAAACTTGGAGTTCAAGGTAGTGAACTTGGAAAGCACATACCACGCGCTACTCGGTAGACCCGCTCTGAGCAAGTTCATGAAAAGTACTCACATCAGTTACCTGAAGATGAAACTGCCCCGGACCAAGAGGAGTGATTTCTATTTCAGGGGACTTTAGGCGTTCGATCGAGTGCGCTTCGCGGATATAACCTAGCCGAGTCACTCGTGATAGCTCAATGAGAATAGGAGAATTCAGGAGGTGGTGGCGGCCATTGGCTTAGTCCGCACAGCAGCATATGCCGGCTCTGACCAACCCACGTGGGAGGTTTCTTCCAAGCGACAAAAGATATGAAGAAGGTACCCATTGGTGATCAGTTCCCAGAGCGCACCGTAAACCATTGGTGCCGGGTTTAGGCGAAAAAATAGGAAGCGAGCTCTTCAACTTCCTCCATGAGAATCGGATATCTTTGCTTGGTCCACACAGGACCTACAAGGTGTGCCAAGGGAGTTGGCTGAGCACTCTTTGAAAGTAAGACCCGAGGCTAAGCCGGTGAAGCAACCCCTCCGCCGCTTCGCCGAGGATAGGAGGAAAGTCATTGGATATGAGATAGCTAGGCTCCTAGCAGCCGGATTTATCATGGAAGTGTTGTACCGGATTGGCTCTCCAATCCGGTACTGGTAGAAAGAAGAAGGATGATCCAAACATGGTCGTGGTATGGCGTATATGCATTGATTACACGAACTTGAATAAGGCATGTCCAAAATATCCATTCCCACTACCCAGAATAGACAAAGTCATAGACTCAACTGCCGGATGTGAATTGTGTCACGCATATTCTAGTTTCCACCAGATACCTCTGAATCCAGATGATCAAATAAAGACCTGCATTTATCACCCCTTACGGGGCTTATTGCTATCGCACTATGCCATTTGGATTACGTAATGCAGGAGCAACGTATCAGCGATGCATGCAAAAATGTCTACATGACCATATAGGTCAACAAGTTTATGTGGATGATGTTGTGATAAAAATCAAGGAAAGTAATATGCTCCTGGATGATATCCGGTGAACGTTTTGCGAACCTAAGACGGTTCCGGATGAAGCTTAACCCGGAAAAATGTACCTTTGGTGTACCGGCTGGGAAATTACTCGGTTTTTCTCGTGTCCAGCCGTGTATTGAACCTAACCCGACGAAAATCCAGGCTATAGAGAGAATGGAACTGCTGAAGTCCCTTAACAATGTACAGAAGTTCACTGGTTTCCTGGCATCGTTTAAGACGGTTTGTAAGTCGGCTGGGAGAGAAGGCATTACCCTTCTACCAGTTAATGAAAAAGCCAGGACAAACTTACATGGACAACGCAAGCGGATAGCGCATTTTGGGAGTTAAAAAGATGTTATCCTCTGCACCAGTATTAGCCGCCCCCACTACCCAAAGAGCCAATGTTGCTCTATATAGCCGCAACCAACCGAGTTTTAAGTGTAGTGTTGGGGATATACTTTCAGGGTATCTCACAGTTCCTCACTGACCAGGGTGGCCCACTTCGGGTTGAGACTTTGCTTCATGTGTGGTATGTGAAAAGAGCACACATGTAATGACACTGACGGATCCATATGTGGTATGTGAAAAGAACACACATGCAATGACTCTAGTTGTTGTTAGTGAAAGAGCACACATGCAATGACACTGGTGGATCCATGGGTGGTCTCTGAAGAGAACACACATTTCAATGACACTGGTGGATCCATATGTGGTATGTGAAAAGAACACACATGCAATGACTCTGGTTGTTCTTAGTAAAAAGAACACACATGCAATGACACTGGCGGATCCATATGTGGTATGTGAAAAGAACAGTCATGCAATGACACCAGTTGTTGTTAGTGAAAAGAAGATACATGCAATGACACTGGTGGATCCATATGTGGCATGTGAAAAGAACACACATGCAATGACTCTGGTTGTTGTTACTAAAAAGAACACACATGCAAGGACACTGGTGGATCCATATGTGGTATGTGAAAAGAACACACATTTCAATGACTGTGGTTGTTTTTAGTAAAAAGAACACACATGCAATGACACTGGTGGATCCATAGGTGGTCTCTCAAAATAGCACACATGCAATGACACTGGTGGATCCATATGTGGTATGTGAAAGGAACACACATGCAATGACTCTAGTTATTGTTAGTGAAAAGAACACACATGCAATGACACTGGTGGATCCATAGGTGGATTGTGAAAAGAACACACATGCAATGATACTGGTCGATCCATATGTGGTATATGAAAAGAACACACATGCAATGACTCCAGTTGTTGTTAGTGAAAAGAACACACATGCAATGACACTGGTGGATCCATAGGTGGATTGTGAAAATAACACACTTGCAATGACACTGGTGGATCCATATGTGGTATGTGAAAAGAATAGTCATGCAATGACTCTGGTTGTTGTTAGTAAAAAGAACACACATTCAATGACTCTAGTTGTTGTTAGTGAAAAGAACACACATGCAATGACACTCGTGGATCCATGTGTGGTCTCTAAAGAGAACACACATTTGAATGACACTGGTGGATCCATATGTGGTATGTGAAAAGAACAGTCATGAAATGACTGAGTTGTTGTTAGTAAAAAGAACACACATGCAATGACACTGGTGGATCCATAGGTGGATTGTGAAAAGAGCACACATGCAATGACACTGGTGGATCCATATGTGGTATATGAAAAGAACAGTCATGCAATGACTCCAGTTGTTGTTAGTGAAAAGAACATACATGCAATGACACCGGTGGATCCATGTGTGGTCTCTAAAGAGAACATACATTTCAATGACACTGGTGGATCCATATGTGGTATGTGAAAAGAACACACATGCAATGACTCTGGTTGTTGTAAGTGAAAAGAACACACATGCAATGACACTGGTGGATCCATGTGTGGTCTCTGAAGAGAACACACATTTGAATGACACTGGTGGATCCATATGTGGTATGTGAAAACAACAGTCATGAAATGACTAAGTTGTTGTTAGTAAAAAGAACACACATGCAATGACATTAGTGGATCCATAGGTGGATTGTGAAAAGAGCACACATGCAATGACATTGGTGGATCCATATGTGGTATGTGAAAAGAACAGTCATGCAATGTCTCCAGTTGATGTTACTGAAAAGAACATACATGCAATGACACTGGTGGATCCATGTGTGGTCTCTAAAGAGAACACACATTTAATTGACATTGGTGGATCCATATGTGGTATGTGAAAAGAACACACATGAAATGACTCTGGTTGTTGTAAGTGAAAAGAACACACATGCAATGACACTGGTGGAGCCATGTGTGGTCTCTGAAGAGAACACACATTTGAATGACACTAGTGGATCCATATGTGGTATGTGAAAAGAAAAGTCATGAATTGACTCAGATGTTGTTAGTAAAAAGAACACACATGCAATTACACTGGTAGATCCAGATGTGGTATGTTAAAAGAACAGTCATGCAATGACTCCAATTGTTGTTAGTGAAAAGAACATACATGCAATGACACTGGTGGATCCATGTGTGGTCTCTGAAGAGAACACACATTTCAATGACACTGGTGGATCCATATGTGGCATGTGAAAAGAACACAAATACAATGACTCTGGTTGTTGTTAGTAAAAAGAACACAATTGCAATGACACTGGTGGATCCATATGTGGTATGTGAAAAGAACAGTCATGAAATGACTCTGGTTGTTGTTAGTAAAAAGAACACACATGCAATGACATTGATGGATCCATAGGTGGATTCTGAAAAGAGCACACATGCAATGACACTAGTGGATCCATATGTGGTATGTGAAAAGAACAGTCATGCAATGACTCCAGTTGTTGTTAGTGAAAAGAACATACATGCAATGACACTGGTGGATCCATGTGTGGTCTCTAAAGAGAACACGCATTTCAATGACACTGGTGGATCCATATGTGGTCTCTGTAAAGAGCACACATGCAATAACACTGGTGGATCCATATGTGGTATGTGAAAAGAACACACATGCAATGACTCCAGTTGTTGTTACTGAAAAGAACACACATGCAATGACACTGGTGGATCCATATGTGGATTGTGAAAAGAACACACATGCAATGACACTTGTGGATCCATATGTGGTATGTTAAAAGAACACACATGCAATGACACTGGTGGACCATAGGTGGATTGTTGAAATAACACACATGCAATGACACTGGTGGATCTATATGCGGTATGTGAAAAGAACACACATGCAATGACTCTAGTTGTTGTTAGTGAAAAGAACATACATGTAATGACACTGGTGGATCCATTTGTTGTCTCTGAAGAGAACACACATTTCAATGACACTGGTGGATCGATATGTGGGATGTGAAAAGAACACACATGCAATGACTCTGGTTGTTGTTACTAAAAAGAACACACATGCAATGACACTGGTGGATCCATAGGTGGTATGTGAAAAGAACACAAATTTCAATGACTAGTAAAAAGAACACACATGCAATGACGCTGGTTGATCCATAGGTGGTCTCTGAAAAGAGCACACATGCAATGACACTGGTGGATCCATATGTGGTATGTGAAAAGAAGACACATGCAATGACTCTACTTGTTGTTAGTGAAAAGAGCACACATGCAATGACACTGGTGGATCCATAAGTGGTATGTGAAAATAGCACACATGCAATGACAGTGGTAGATCCAAATGTGGTATGTGAAAAGAACACAGATGCAATGACTCTAGTTGTTGTTAGTGAAAAGAACACACATGCAATGACACTGGTGGATCCATAGGTGGATTGTAAAAAGAACACACATGCAATGACACTGGTGGATCCATATGTGGTATGTGAAAAGAACAGTCATGCAATGAATCTGGTTGTTGTTAGCAAAAAGAACACACATGCAATGACTCTGGTGGATCCATAGCTGGATTGTGAAAAGAACACACTTGCAATGACACTGGTGGATCCATATGTGGTATATGAAACGTACAGTCGTGCAATGACTCTGGTTGTTGTTAGTAAAAAGAGCACACATGCAATGACTCTAGTTGTTGTTAGTGAAAAGAACACACATGCAATGACACTAGTGGATCCATGTGTGGTCTCTGAAGAGAACATACATTTGAATGACACTGGTGGATCCATATGTGGTATGTGAAAAGAACAGTCATGAAATGACTCAGTTGTTGTTAGTAAAAAGAACACACATGCAAGGACACTAGTGGATCCATAGGTGGATTGTGAAAAGAGCACACATGCAATGACACTGGTGGATCCATATGTGGTAAATGAAAAGAACAGTCATGCAATGACTCCAGTTGTTGTTAGTGAAAAGAACATACATGCAATGACACCGGTGGATCCATGTGTGGTCTCTAAAGAGAACACACATTTCAATGACACTGGTGGATCCATATGTGGTATGTGAAAAGAACACACATGCAATGACTCTGGTTGTTGTTAGTGAAAAGAACACACATGCAATGACACTGGTGGATCCATGTGTGGTCTCTAAAGAGAACACACATTTGAATGACACTGCTAGATCCATATGTGGTATGTGAAAAGAACAGTCATGAAATGACTCAGTTCTTGTTAGTAAAAAGAACACACATGCAATGACACTGGTGGATCCATATGTGGTATGTGAAAAGAACAGTCATGCAATGACTCCAGTTGTTGTTAGTGAAAAGAACAGACATGCAATGACTCTGGTGGATCCATGTGTGGTCTCTGAAGAGAACACACATTTCAATGACACTGGTGGATCCATATGTGGCATGTGAAAAGAACACAAATGCAATGACGCTGGTTGTTATTAGTAAAAAGAACACAATTTCAATGACACTGCTGGATCCATATGTGGTATGTGAAAAGAACAGTCATGAAATGACTCTGGTTGTTGTTAGTAAAAAGAACACACGTACAATAACTCTGGTGGATCCATAGGTGGATTGTGAAAAGAGCACACATGCAATGACTCTGGTGGATCCATAGGTGGATTGTGAAAAGAGCACACATGCAATGACACTGGTGGATCCATATGTGGTACGTGAAAAGAACATAAATGCAATGACACTGGTGGATCCATTTGTGGTCTCTGAAAATAGGACACTTGCAATGACACTGGTGGATCCATATGTGGTATGTGAAAAGAACACACATGCAATGACTCTAGTTGTTGTTAGTGAAAAGAACACACATGCAATGACACTGGTGGATCCATAGGTGGATTGTGAAAAGAACACACATGCAATGACACTGGTGGATCCATATGTGGTATGTGAAAAGAACACATATGCAATGACTCCAGTTGTTGTTAGTGAAAAGAACACACATGCAATAACACTGGTGGATCCATGGGTGAATTGTGAAAATAACACACATGCAATGACACTGGTGGATCCATATGTGGTATGTGAAAAGAACACACATGCAATGACTCCAATTGTTGTTAGTAAAAAGAACATACATGCAATGACACTGGTGGATCCACTCAAGCTTCATATATACTCTACGATATTTTTTGGAAGCACTGCTAAGCTGTAATTTATATGTTTGGGAGAATGAGGGCAATATACACAGTTTGTTAAGGATATATAGTAATAGTAAAGCGCAATACTTCCTTTGACTTTGTTTATTTCCATGGATCACGTGGATTTCATTTTCTCATTGAAAAGGCTGAACAGAAGACGGTGTATTTGGCGCTAGAATTTGGAATTTATAGACGATGAAGTTCTAATCAAGATAGAGATATTCGACTGATCTAATGTCGAAGAAATGTATATCAGAGGTTTAAGGTTTTACAGGGGAAGATAGGTGTCTAGATCACAGTTTTGTTAATGCATAACAGTTTGCGTGTCCAAGGTCTCCAATACTATCGTGATCTAAAATGGTGAGAACCCAAAGGCATGAAATCCAAGTTCAGCGGATGTCTAGGTGCCACGGGCAACGATGCCGGGGACGATGTGGATACGGTCGCCGTCCTTGATCCGGTGCCACCCCATGTTGTTCTCCTCGTTCATGCTGTGGTCCTTGTCGCCATGCCTGAAGGAATAGGGCTCGGGTGGCTCGAGCTGTGCCACCATCGTCCGCAGGTCGTGCGTCGTGTCGTGCGCGCTCAGCTCCACCACCATGGACTTGCCCCCAAGCGTATCAGGCATCACCACCGTGACCCTCATACCCCAGTGTCCCTGGGCTGTAGCCGCTGCATGCAATGACTCGGCGACCTCGCTCCTGAGCTCCGCAGGCGAAGCCTTGCGGACGGTGGTGACGCGAGGCTTGTTGGGGCTGCTCGCAGCCCCTCTTCTTCTACCTCCAGGCTCCAGCTACCTCTAAACTCAAACTAGAAACAATGGAGACGAAAGATTTTTGGCCTCGCGCTGCCAAACAGCCGAGTTTTTTCTCTGTACTTACTCTCACCGAAACAACCAGCTTACTAGTCTTTCTTTTAAGATAAAAGGCCAAAGGCCCGACGTTAAAGTAATAACACCAATCGGCGACAGGATACAAGGTACTGCACCTAGCTTAGACGGAGGGGCAAACCACCCACACAAGAAGGCAAACTACGACGCTACACTCGAAAGCGCAAAGTCATTACAGTTACTACAAAAGCGGAAGGCGAGCTCAAGACGTCTACAGTGTCGGGCCGGAGCTCCTCCAGAGGACGAGCCATTTTCACGCGCGCCGTCGAGATCCCGCCACCGCTGCAGCAACGCCACCAGAAGCCGACCACCTCCAGGAACCAAACCAGGCTGCCTGAAGGCCCCAGGCCACATCGAGGAAGCCCCAAGGAGAGGGGAGCCGATCCGCAGAAAGCCAAGCCGAGGGAGACACGCCGCAACTCCAACCGTTCGAAGACACCGCAGCTCCGCCAAAGCTCCGCCGGCTAGCCACACGACGAGGGCTCCAAGACGGTGTCTTCAAGAAGAGCACGACACCAAAGCGCCGCCACCGCCCGATCCGAGGATCAGGTTTTTCACCCGGAGCACGTGGGAGACCGAAAGCACCGTAACAACGCCTTCACCAAGGGGACAACACCCGTAGGCGCCGCTGTCGCAGCCCAAAGGATAGGGTTTCCCCTCGGCACCGCCTTCAACTCCAACTCGAGGGGCGAACTGCCGCCGAGACGACAACCGCACCACCGCCCCGTCGAGCAACTCCCCGACCACCATGCCGCCCACATGGACCATGGTAACCGGACAGCACCTGGGCCCCTGGCTCGCCCGCACCCCAAAGAGGCCCCCACCGCCCAGGGCCGCCGCCCCGGCGTCCAAGCAGAAGCAACGCAGAACGCGGAGAAGGACAAGACTTCACTATGCAGGACCGAAGAACAACAAGACGACGAGCTAGGCCCCTAGATCGACACCCTCCAGCCCCCATGGCTGCAGCTGTCAGAGATCTAGTGAGGGAGATGGGCTCGCAAGGGCCCGGAGCCCCTGCTCCGGCCTGAGCACGAGGCGGCAGAACCGGCCTCCCAACCCATTCCTGACCCCGCTACCACGTCAACACAGCGCCGCCGCGCCGCGCGCACCCCGACACCGGCCAGACCGGCGCCCTGCTAGAGACGAACTCCAGATCTGGGAGGGGAATGGGCTCGAGCGGGCCAGAGGCCCTGCCCCGGCCCGAGCGAGGTGGCCACCTTGCCCATCCCCGACCCGGTGCGCCGCACACCACCACCGAACGCCGCCTGGACGCACACAGCCAACTCTCGGCCGCCCCCCGACGACGGAGCTCCAGCTCGCGGCCCCCGCCTCTGGACTGCACTGCGCAGTCGCCGCTGCGGGGCCGCACACCCGCGAGGTCGCCGCGCCGCCGCAGAACAGCCACGCCGCCGTGCCCCTCGCCCAGCACCGCGCCCCCACCGGCCACTACGGCCCGCGCCGCCGCCACCGAAACGGGGGAGAAGAGGAGCCCCGCCGCCGCTGCCGCCTGCGGTGCTTTGCCCGGCGACGGCCTCCGGCGGCGGCGAGGGAGGAGGGAACGCGAGGAGGGCCCGGACGTCGCGACGCTAGGGTTTCGCCCTGCCGCTCGCGGGAGCGGGCAGGGACGAAACGACTCCCGAGCCTATAGATTAGGTATAAGTATAGATGTAGGGGGGATTCTATCTTACGGGTGACCGTGCCCCCGGTTGATATTTCCACAGCTCTAGAAGCATAGGATGCGTGACTTCCAGTGGAGTTTGGCTTGTGCGTGCCCGTTGCCTCGCTGAGTGGTCATGCCCACGATCAACCGTAACAGAGAAAAGTCTAGATGTACGACCGCTTACTAGTCTTTAAGTATCCTCACGCACGCATGCATGGCCCGTCCACTACGCTAGCCACTAACAGCATGTGCCGCGCGACCTACATGCACGCCACACTCAGCTGCTTGATCCGCACACTCCGGCCACGCGCACGACGCGCTCCAACGCGAACGCAACTGGCCTACAACAGATCGCTAATGGCCTATGACTTGACCTGGACCTACACGATGAACACGAACACGAGCACATACTCACGCGCCACCGACACACACGCCACACCATGAACACTACTTGGTTTATTTCTAACATGGCTGGGCAGCGGCGGGAATGCAATTCCACCGGTAAGAGGGCCTCTGGCACCATCTTTAGCGTTCAATTGTTGGAGATGCGTGCAAACAGTTTCACATATTGCCCTTTCCATCTAATTCTTCAAGATCAATCAATTTATGCACAACGCGCCCCGTCTTTTCTAGGTTTCTCATATCCGCATTTTGGATTCATTTTTTTTAGGAAACTCGTTTTGGATTCTTCAGGAGAGACAAACGTGATTCACAGAAAAATCTAGTTTTTAACATCTTTCTTTTTATCTTTCACAACATTTTTCCTCATAAACTTTCAGGAATATTCTTTTTTTAATATAAAAACAAAATTTCGCCTGATATTTTTTGTTTCAAATATTTTGGCAAATATCCATATTTTTTCATACAAATAATCCAAGAATCATACATTTTTCAACACAGATTCATTGAAGATTCATAGACAACAATATTCATATAATAATTTTTCATGAATTAAACGTATGAATTTTTTTGATAGAATGAATACAAGTTCCATATACATGACAATCTGGAATCTTCAATGAATGAAACTTCAAAAGTCCCATATTTCATAAAAGATTCATCATGGCTCATACAAAATTCAACGAATCTTTAGAGATTCACAGTAGTTTTCATACAAGTTTCAGGAATATCATACAACTGTAGAGATCCATACAAGATATATGCATGTTTTTTGTAAGATTTAACAAATCCTATATGTTTCCTCAAAGCTAGACAGCGAAACCATATGAGATTCACAGTAGTTCCATAAAATAGATTCATACTAGATTCAACAGCAACCTTAATTTTAGTTCATGTAGCAACTAAATAATCACAAAAATCATTGGACTCTATTTTTTTTGCATAAAATAGAATCATGAGGGAAACTTGCATACACTTTCAGTTTAGCAGTAGAACAACATAGGAAAAAATGCATATACATTCTAAATCTTTGCTAGAATTTTAATCAACACGAGATACATACAAGATCCATAGAAGATGTATACCAAATTCTTACCCTAATTATAAGAAAAACAACCAAAATTGGACTTGACAGATCCAAATCCAAGAAAAAGGAGAAAAATCAGATAAGGGGAGGCGAACGAGCGGGTCGCCGACGCTGGCCTTCTCTATTGCACGGGGGGTGGGGGAGGCGGACGAGCGGGTCGCCGACGCGTCCTTCCCTGTAGCACGGGGGCTGGGGAGGCGTACGAGCGGGTCGCCGACGCCGTCCTTCCCTGTAGCACGGGGAGTGGGGGAGGCGGCGCACGGGGGAGCTCAGTGGAGGAGGAGGCGGGGGAGGCGGCGACGGACAGGGGGAGGCGGCGCGACGCGGGTCACCGACGCTGTCCTTCCCTGTTGCACAGGGGGTGGGGGAGGCAGACGAGCGGGTCGCCGATGCATCCTTCCCTGTAGCACGGGGGCTGGGGGAGGCGGAAGAGCGGGTCGCCGACGCCGTCCTTCCCTGTAGCACGGGGGATGGGGGAGGCGACGCACGGGGGGAGCTCGGTGGAGGGGGAGGCGGCACGACAAGGGCAGCGATTTAGGGTTCGGTGGGTCGGGTATGGGATTTTGTGTATATGCTCTCCCCTGGACAGCTGGCTAAATCTGAAAAAGTGGGAGGATTAAAATGCAAAAATGTTGCGGCGATGACTTTGTTGACTTTGCACGAATCTCCAACTAATCAGTGGCAGAGATTGTTCCGAGGGCCCCTCTTACATGTGGGAAATCCTCTCTCGGGCAGCGGGTACCTCTCTCCCGAGCAGGTTTGCACACGCCACACGCAGCCACTCGGTAACGTCGCTCTTGTGCTCCACAGGTCAGGTCCTTGCGGACGGTGGTAGCGCGAGGGTGGGCCGCCGGTACCTCGCCAGTGGTCTCCGCGGCGAAAGTCTCGGTCGCAGGCTCGTAGGCTGAGGCCGCGGCAGTAGGCTGAGGCATGGCGGCAGGCTCGTAGGCTGAGGCCGCGGCAGTAGGCTGAGGCCGCGGCAGTAGGCTGAGGCATGGCGGCGACCTCCATGGTGGACTTCTCAGCCGCGGTCGCAGGCTCGTGCATGGCGGCGACGTCCTCGTCGTCCTCGATGATATTGTATGCAGGCACCACGATGAGAAGTAACCCAGGTGGCTCGGGTAGGTTGTAGTGGAAGAGCGTCTTGTCGTCCTCCGTCTCCGCACCGTGGAACGTCAAGGTGGTGCTGGCCGTCGGCAGTGCGCCCTCGAAGATCTACTCCACGAGCACCTTCACGTGGCCGATCGTATCATAAGCATCCACCTCCTCAAGCACGAAGAAGTCATGATGTTGGGGGATACCCCGGGTAGGGTCACGCCGGGGTATAAAGGCCAAATTAGCCGAGAAACGACACGGTCAAAGCAAGTGCTGGCTGGGTCACCTCAAGGCAGGCCGACTTACGGAGTAACCCGGCCCGGTGGGCGTATGCCTAGCATTAACCTGGCCGGGATAAAAATATATGTCGGCTATGTTAATCTACCTTGTGTGCAGGTATCCTCGTAGTTGGGCCGACTATATGCTAGCCAGGCTACCACTTGGCTTCCAAGAGAAGGAAGGAATCTACCGCTGGTCAAAAGGTGACCTTTGTCCACTGTGGCGTGAGCGAAGAGAGCAGAGGGAAGGACCAGTGGGGCGTGGCTGACAAAGATGACGCAATTCATGTCTCGTGACGCCAAAAGAGCAGAAACTCGCAGAGAGTTACGTCCATCATCCGGACTAGCCGTTTAAAGTGAATAAAGAGGCATCTAGCTTTAACCAAAGGGCATATTCAGGGAATATGCTTCCATATATGCCCTAACTTTGTAACCTGGGCTAGCCTATAATAGGAGCATCAGGACCTCCATAGAAGGGGATCGATCATTTCTCTGTCTAAGGTAGAACTCTAGAGCACTGTAGTGGGGGTAAGAGACCTAGTCTCCTTCTCACGAACAACTCAAGGAGCCCTTGTAATCCACCATTGATAGAGTAAAAATACAAACACTTGTGCGTGGAATCACCACGCTATCCCTCCCTGGATTCCTCTAGCATACTTTGGCCCCCTGTTTAGCCTATTCATGGCATCTGCCGTGCCACCACCACGACAGTTGGCGCCCATCGTGGGGCTAGCGGTGCTAGCAGGGGTGAAAATCTGGATGGGAAGCATCTTTGGCACCGGCGAGCGTGTCGTCTCCGGCCTGGTTTAGTGCTTTGGAGCGCTGGACTACGTCAGCGACAACGCTAGGAGCTTCAGCGGGCGTCCTCCTCCGTGCAACAGTCTCTTCATCAAGCTTTGCGCCCACAAGATCTACGTTGGCGTGGACGAGTCCTGCGTTCACCCGCGGCACGTCGTCGAGGGAGGCGAGCCACCTCTCAGCACAATTCGCGGCGTGCGTATCACTTGCCCCGCTAGCAGTGTTGAGGTTATGATGACCGTGCCAAACGCAGAAGCAAGCAGGGACCCGGTGCTTGAGCCAGAGACTATGCCAAAGCAGGCAAGGTCAAGATTTCCTCCCCTAGAAAGACCCGAGAACGTACTGCAACAGGAAATAGATAGTTTAACAACACCCACAGCGCCAGTAGTAGACCCGGCTCAGGCACATGCTGAGTTAGAAGAAACTAGGCAGAGGATGCTAGCGGTTGCAAAAAAGGTAGCTGAGTTGCAGCAGTCATTGAACATTACCCTGCGGGAGTATACAAAGGAGAACCACATAGGTGGAGCAAATATCGGGGGTAGGAACCTAATTGCTGAAATTTACAAGGAGTGTGAGCATAGGCCGGATTAGACGGCTACGATAGTTACAGGAGGGCTAGAAAGGTACAGTACCCCGGCAAAGAACCTCAGGGCCGCTAATGCGGCTGCTTTCGAGTTAGAAGGCTTAACCAGAGAGGCCAAGGAGAGGCAACAGGAGAGAGTTAACCACCTGTTAAAAGTAGCGTGTCAGTAGAACAAGGAGATGAACAAGGCAAACCCGACACA
The DNA here is from genome assembly GCA_910589775.1 of Avena eriantha. Taxonomy (NCBI): domain Eukaryota; kingdom Viridiplantae; phylum Streptophyta; class Magnoliopsida; order Poales; family Poaceae; genus Avena; species Avena eriantha. Next base: position 16,400,661 of record OU342741.1, on the reverse strand, counting down.
GCCTGGAGCATATAATGTAGTTCTTTCGGCAAGAAACAACCTGGCCAAATCTGCCGGAGCTGCATCTTCCCCTGGTCATGGCCCAAGGAGAGAGGAGGCGGAACCTCGGGTAGAAGAGACAAACAGATGGTCCCCTATGATCCGGTGAGAGATGGGAAAGGAAAAGCAGTGCAAGTTGAGGAAGACCGCCACAGTGCCAGCCGAGGTGAAGCTGGTCGGGGTAACCACAACCAAGGCAATGTCGGTCAGAGGAATGTTGTCAACGGCAATACCGGACAGCGTAATCCGGCGGAAACTGGGCAAAATGCACCCCGACAACGTTAGCAGCAGTACGCACCTCGGCAGGAGAGAAGTGCAGGCCAAGCAATGCAACTGCAAAACGCTCATCCATATCAGGAGAGATACAATGATGGTTACTCGGCGATGGTAGACGTTGGGTTTCCAAGACTAGAGCACCATGTGATTGGATCAAGATTGGGAAGCAGGAACCTACAGCTGGATGACGCAAGGATGAAGCTGGACCAACTTTATAGGTCGGAGATGATCGAGGTGTAGCGCCCTTCAGGTGCAGCATGCTTTGGACCTCGGATCATGAGGGAACCACCAGTTCCGAACTTCCAGCTGGCTAGAGGAACTAAGACCTATGATGGTAGCACCAAGCTAGAGGATTGGCTCATCAACTATGTAACAGCAGTTAAAATCGCAACAGGAAATTTGAGGTGGGCAATGAGATATGCGCCCGAGATGTTGGAGGGACCTGCAAGGGTTTGTCTGAACAACTTGCCACCAGGAAGCATCAACTGTTGGCTAGATTTTGAGGAACTATTCGTCAGCAACTTCTGAAGCACCTACAAGAGACCAAATAGGCCACAGACTTTGGCATTATGCAGGCAAAGACCGAATGAGCCAGACCGAGATTTTCTGACTCGGTGATGCAACATGCGCAACTCATGTGAAGGGGTAATTGAATCACAAGAAATTGCGTGGTTCGCCCAAGGCTATAGATATGGACGTATGCTATGGCAAAGGTTGCAGCGAGATATGCCAACCACCTTGGCTTAGACGATTCGGATCGTAGATTCGTATGCTTTGGGAGATCCGACCCAGCCCCGACTTATGTCAAGCGAGTCAAATGAGGAGTACTGCCACAGGAATGTCTCTGGATCATCCAGGAGAAATGATTTCCGGGGTAAAAGAAGGGATGAGCTTCTAGATTACAGATATAGCTCGCAGCAAGTGGCAGCTGTGGATCAGGATCAGCCCAATGCCGGTGCAAGCCAGCGCTAGAAAACTAGAGGACAGCATTGGCAGCAAAAGGGTGAAGGCAAGAAGCCTTGGACTCCAGAATAGAAGAAACAGTGGCAGGAAAGTAAAGATCCTCCGAGGTACATGTTCGAGTATATGTTGGATCTGCCTTGCAAATTCCATACGCCAAGTCCGAATAGTCTAGCAAATCATACGAACCGATAGTGTGAATGGATGAGGAAGCTAGAACAGGGTAGTTCGAGGAATGCTCAGGCACCTCGGAATGAAACACCTCGGCAGCAATTGCTCACAGGGGGAATGGACAGCAACTAATGGTGCCACCACCTCCACCGAGGTATGAAAATCCAGAAAGAAGAGATGCAGTGCATCAGGTAAGTAACCAACAACAGCAGGATCAAGGTTACCATGGTCATGAAGGAAGAAACGAGTATAGGGAGCATCACCAAAGCTACTGTGTGTTTACCATGGAAGAAATTGACAGAAAGAGTCTGCAGCGCCGACATATGGAGGTAAATGCAGTAATGTCGGCTGTGACGAGATATATACCCTGGTCGGATCAAGAGATTACGTGGAGTATCAATGATCATCACAGGCTCATGTTGAGTCCTAGATCGTATGCACTAGTGCTGGATCCGACGTACATCGGTCCAAATATCAATGTGAGGTTTTCAAAAGTGCTGATAGACGATGGCAGTAGTATTAACATCATATACAAGGATACCATGCACAAGCTAGTAATATCGGAGAACATGCTCCAAGCAACAAGAACCACTTTCCATGGCATAGTGCTGGGTATCTCATGTGAGCCCATTGGAAAGGTCCGGGTTGATGTATTGTTCGGTACAAGGGATAACTGCCGGACTGAAAACTTGGAGTTCAAGGTAGTGAACTTGGAAAGCACATACCACACGCTACTCGGTAGACCCGCTCTGAGCAAGTTCATGAAAAGTACTCACATCAGTTACCTGAAGATGAAACTGCCCGGACCAAGAGGAGTGATTTCTATTTCAGGGGACTTTAGGCGTTCGATCGAGTGCGCTTCCGCCGGATCTAACCTAGCCGAGTCACTCGTGATAGCTCAAGAGAATAGGAGAATTCAGGAGGTGGCGGCATTGGCTTAGTCCGCACAGCAGCATATGCCGGCTCTGACCAACCCACGTGGGAGTGTTTCTTTCCAAGCGACAAAAGATATGAAGAAGGTACCCATTGGTGATCAGTTCCCAGAGCGCACCGTAACCATTGGTGCCGGGTTAGGCGAAAAATAGGAAAGCGAGCTCTTCAACTTCCTCCATGAGAATCGGGATATCTTTGCTTGGTCCACACAGGACCTACAAGGTGTGCCAAGGGAGTTGGCTGAGCACTCTTTGAAAGTAAGACCCGAGGCTAAGCCGGTGAAGCAACCCCTCCGCCGCTTCGCCGAGGATAGGAGGAAAGTCATTGGATATGAGATAGCTAGGCTCCTAGCAGCCGGATTTATCATGGAAGTGTTGTACCCGGATTGGCTCTCCAATCCGGTACTGGTAGAAAAGAAGAAGGATGATCCAAACATGGTCGTGGTATGGCGTATATGCATTGATTACACGAACTTGAATAAGGCATGTCCAAAATATCCATTCCCACTACCCAGAATAGACAAAGTCATAGACTCAACTGCCGGATGTGAATTGTTGTCACGCATATTCTAGTTTCCACCAGATACCTCTGAATCCAGATGATCAAATAAAGACTGCATTTATCACCCCTTACGGGGCTTATTGCTATCGCACTATGCCATTTGGATTACGTAATGCAGGAGCAACGTATCAGCGATGCATGCAAAAATGTCTACATGACCATATAGGTCAACAAGTTTATGTGGATGATGTTGTGATAAAAATCAAGGAAAGTAATATGCTCCTGGATGATATCCGGTGAACGTTTGCGAACCTAAGACGGTTCCGGATGAAGCTTAACCCGGAAAAATGTACCTTTGGTGTACCGGCTGGGAAATTACTCGGTTTTCTCGTGTCCAGCCGTGGTATTGAACCTAACCCGACGAAAATCCAGGCTATAGAGAGAATGGAACTGCTGATGTCCCTTAACAATGTACAGAAGTTCACTGGTTTCCTGGCATCGTTAAGACGGTTTGTAAGTCGACTGGGAGAGAAGGCATTACCCTTCTACCAGTTAATGAAAAAGCCAGACAAACTTACATGGACACCGCAAGCGGATAGCGCATTTTGGGAGTTAAAAAGATGTTATCCTCTGCACCAGTATTAGACGCCCCACTACCCAAAGAGCCAATGTTGCTCTATATAGCCGCAACCAACCGAGTTTTAAGTGTAGTGTTGGGGATATACTTTCCGGGTATCCTCACAGTTCCTCACTGACCAGGGTGGCCCACTTCGGGTTAGAGCTTTGCTTCACGGGCGGCCCAGTCAGGAGAGAAGACAGAGTCCAATCCGGCTACGGGAAGGCCCAGAAGACTTACTGACTTAGGCCCATAATGTTACTTGTAGTTCAAGATGTACTCTGTAACCAACTCTTAGTCGTAGCCAGATTGATCTCTCCTGAAAACCCTAGGCCAGATATCTATATAAGCCGTCCTAGGGAGAGCCTTTAGGGCACAATACAATAGTCTACAATCTCAACTCGTACAGGCAATACCCTTGTAACCCATATTCCGGCTCTGCCGTATTACTGGATTGCTAGAAGGAGTAGGATCCGTCCAAAGCCGGTGGATTCGAACCTGGGTAAACTTGTGTGCTCACCGTCCCGAAATACCGTACGTCTCACACCCCTCTCTTCCGCACGCCTCGAGGACCCCCTCATGGCGTACTTGTCCTCAATCCGACGACAGTTGGCGCCCACCATGGGGCAAGTTAGCTACGGATCTGCGTTCCGAGCGGAATCTGCAAGAATCGGAATCGGCGAGACCATCACCGTCGGTCGCATCCTCTACACCAGCGACATCCCTCTCGTCGTTCTCGACAAGACTTGGATTCCGACTAGGGAGGCCGTGATTGCCTATACAATCATGTCTTTTGGCAAGATCGATGTTTACATCGGTTTCGCTGAACCTGCTCAACCCACCCCAGCGGTGATAATAGAGGCAGAAGAATCTTTTGGGTCCCCTTTTTCCGCGGAGGCGACAGAGTTCCGGATCTCAGAAAACCCTAATCCCACCCAGCTCACACCAGTTGCGGAGATAGTGGATAAATCTGAGCCTGAAGAAGACCTCACGGTCCAAGTCGAATCTGGAGTGGATCTCCCTAGAGAAGCCGGATCCCAGATCGACCCACCCGTGGAAGTCGAAATCCAGGAGGAGCATATCAACGATACTGATTCTGGCTCTGACGATGCCGGGACAGACATGCCTTTCCTCAGGTACACACTAAGACGCATGATACTGCAAGGCGCTAGCACTGATGCAATCCTCGAAACCATTAAAAGTTTCGACATGGCTGATCGCGAAAGCCGCAGGTACCTCAGGAAGCACGCGTCGGACTTCGTCGGATATGTTGGATCCGGATCCGGCTCTGCCGATGCTGGAGAAAACACCGATTCACTGTTGGAGGCAATGGGAACAAACGCCGATGTTCCCGCATCCTCGGATGAATCTATGACGTCGGCAGATTTCCGAAAGTTCTCCGCGGAATATGAAGAGGAGCACAACTCCAAAGCTGCAGAGGAAGGAGAAGCCATGGATGAAGGATCCGGGGAACACTCTCCCAACGCGCAGGATGACATGGATGTCGGAGACAATCCCCCGAGGTCCAGATGTCTGAAAGTACCGATCAGAGCTTGACTCCGGGAAACGGACCCAAAGCCGTCTTTGCTACCGGCGCTGCCAAGAAGGCAAAGAAGAAGAACAAGAAGAATAAGACCCCGGAAAAAGACCCTCTCACAGAGGAGGTAATCACCGAGGAATATGAAGAAGACTCGGATGGAGCGCTTATCCCAGAAGAGCCGAAAAAAGAAGCATCGGTGGATGGACACGTGATCACTGAAGGTGTGCGTAAACTCATCGATGCCGCATTAACCACACCTATCCCTACAGCTGCAGAACTTACTGCAGATGAGCTGGACGAAAGGGCCCAGGCCCTAGAAGCGCGTCGTCAACAACTCCTCGATGAAGCCAAAAACATCGAGGTGGAGAAGAAACGCATGTCAACCAAGGAATATATGTCTCGGTTGCATCAGAAGACACGGAAGCGTCACATCAATGATGACAAATTCACACTTGTCCGTGTCGTCCTTTTCGGGGACGAGATGGGGAAGCCACGGAAAGACAGCAACGGAGATTGGGTATACCCAACCCTAGTATAGAGTACCGTGGCAGCCCGAGAAATACTATCGGCTAATCCAGGACCAGAGGAGATCCGTTTGGGTATCAAGCTACTCAACAAGGGACTGGAGCAGCAGAAGGTCGCCCTGTCCGGAAGTCAAAAACTGGTCTCGGATTCTGACCAATGTCGCACAGATCCGGCATGGGCTGACGTAAGATCCCATTACGTTCGGGCGCAACATCATAACCCCGAACGCAGGGAAGACAATTATTCAAGAACCGGATCGTCAGGACAGCATCGCAGAGCTACACATAACTGGAGCAATGTTGCTCCAGCGGCTGAGTAAAGCACGATCGCTGCACTGAATCCGAGGAATCCTCCCCGACGAGAGTACAACAATCGAAAGGGAGAAGATAAGGAGAAACGTCGGGAGGAGGATCGTCAGAGAATGCCACCTCCTAGATATGAGAGCCGTTCGGCTGAGCCTCACCATGGTGGGAACGCCGGACGAAGGAACGACAGAAACCACGCTGGAACAAGCCGGCAGGGGGCTCGTCGTAGTCAAGAACCTCCCCGGAACCGGAATAATGACGCTCAAGATGGAGACCGGCGATCAGCCGGAAACAATTCAGCTGCCCCACCCCCTCCACCAGGCAGTTATCACAACGGCTCCCAGGGAGGGCAAGGACGACATGGCGGAGGAGGCGGTGGCAGAAGCCGAAGTCCGGCTCCAAGGCACCGCAGCCACAGCCGACATTTAGGACGATCTCTATCCCTGAACGACGCAAGGCACAGGATCAACTCCAACATAGAGGCTCGGCGCTACGAAAACGATGACGTGTACGTGGGCCCAATGTGCTTCGGACCACGCATCAGAGCTACAAAATTCCCGGAAGGATTTGCTATCTCAAGACATATCCAAGCCTACGACGGCATTGCTCGGCCAGACACCTGGTTACAAGACTTCTTCCAAGCTTGCTGCATCGCTAAAGGCGGAAACAGCCTGGTCGCAACCCGATATCTCCCACTTATGCTATGGAAGACGGCACGATCATGGCTCAATGAACTTCCGGCAAACACCATCCACAACTGGTATGACTTGCAAAGTGCGTTCTTTCAGAATTTCGAAGGCACATATCGGAGGCCCTGTTCGGTCGGAGACCTACAGTGTTGCACCCAGAAAGCCAGAGAAACTTGCTGGGATTACCTCGGACGATGGATCAACACCAAGAACTCATGTGAGGGAGTAAACAGTCAAACTGCGATCGAAGCTTTCATTGCAGGACTCCCAATTGGTCTACTGCGTCATCGCTTGAAGTGTGACAAGGTCACTGATTTGGGAGAAATGATAGAAACAGCGAACAAGTATACATATGCTGACGACGACGCAGAAGGATTACTCAACGTCCTGGCTATACCTCAGTCAGCAAAGACAAAGCAACAAGCTCAGAAGCGCAAAAACGCCTCGGAAGAAAAACCCAACGCGGAGACAGCAGTGGTCACTACTGTTTCCGCGTCTGGAGGATGAGGAGGACGTGGCGGAGGCCATGGGCGTGGCCGTGGGACATCAAGGGTCCAAGGTAGAGGAGAGCAACAACTAGGCAAAACCTACACTTGGGCCGACATTGCCAATAACCTATGTGTGCATCACTTAGACGCCAATGGGGGCTCGTCCCACACCAACGCTGAATGTCGTTTTAATGACGACATCAAGAGAGATGATACAGCGGGCTACAAAGCTGAGCGGAAGAAGGGAAAGAAAAATCCCGAAAAAGACAAGGAGACCAAGGAAGATTCCGACATGGAGGAAGCTGATGCTTCAAATCCCAAGCCGGAAGGGAAGAAAACTTTTCCCACCAAGAAGGACACTTATGTCACCTTCCTCGAATCTCAACCAGCAAAGGTCAAGAAAGTAGTTCTTCACGAGCTCAATGCAACAGTTCTGGCTGTCCCTCAATATCTGGACTGGTCGGAGGTGACAATCACATTTGACCGCGCTGTCCATCCGCCTAAGCTACACAGGCGAGGAAAATACGCCTTAATCGTCAATCCACTTATTGACGGTTATGGTTTCTCCAAGACCCTCATGGACAGTGGTAGCAGCATCAATATTCTCTATGTCGAAACGCTACGCCGGATGAAAATCTCGGAAACACAGCTGAACCATAGCTCTGTGATCTTTCATGGAGTTGTCCCAGGAAGACAAGCTAATTCCCTGGGAGAGATCACTTTGGATGTTACTTTTGGAACTCCAAAGAATTATCGGACGGAGACACTTTCGTTCGAAGTAGTCCCGTTCAAGAGCGCATATCACACTATATTCGGACGTCCGGCTTACTGGGCTTTTATGGCTCGTCCGTGTTACATTTACAATATGATGAAAATTCTAGGTCCCGACGGCGTGATCACCATTAGGGGAGACCCGAAGAAGGCGCGAGAGTGCGAGGATGGAAATGCCGCCTTTGCCGAAGCCGTGCTACACGCCCAGGAGTACCAGGAGATCAAGAAGAGCATAGATCCGTCCGAGATGCCCGCAACAAAGAAGGAGGTCACAAAGCCAAATCCGATTTCAAGGCATCAGAAGAGACGAGGCAGACGCCGTTGAAGGATGATGACCCCTCCTAGGTGACCCAGATAGGCGCATGCCTAAGTAGCGCATAGGAAAGCGCGCTCGTCAAGTTCCTCCAAGCAAATCAAGATATCTTCGCATGGTAGCCATCTGACATGACCGGAGTACCTAGGGAATTTGCCGAGAACTCTCTAAATGTAAACCCGAATGCTAAACCCGTCAAACAGTCCTTACGATGGTTTGGCGATGAAAAGCGTAAGGCAATAGCTAAGGAACTAGCACGGCTCGAGTTAGCCAGATTCATAGAAGAGGTCATTCATACTGATTGGTCGGCCAACCCTATAATGGTCCCTAAAAAGGACACCACTGATTTAAGGATGTGTGTTGATTATACTGCCTTGAACAAGGCTTGTCCAAAAGATCCGTTCGCTCTGCCTAGAATTGATCAAGTTATCGATTCTACGGCAGGCTCGGAACTCCTCTGTTTTCTCGATGCATTGTCCGGTTATCACCAAATCCGGATGAAGGAATCTGACAAAGTCAAAACTTCATTCATAACCCCCTTCGGAACCTTCTGTTTTGTTACGATGCCCTTTGGGCTGAAGAACGCAGGAGCTAAGTACCAGCGCACGATGCAGCGTTGCCTCCATGACCAACTCGGACGCAATGTACATGCATATGTGGATGATATCGCGGTCATGTCCAAAAAGAAGGAAACGTTGATTTCCGACTTGGAGGAGACGTTCGCCAATCTACGAAAATACAACATCATGCTTAACCCAAAGAAATGCTTCTTTGGAATACCAGCCGGAAAATTATTAGGTTTCATCGTGTCTCAAAGAGGCATAGAGGTGAACCGAGACAAAATTAAGGCTATACTCAACATTTCCAGGCCAACTCGCCTGAAGGACGTACAAAGATTAACTGGTTGCATTGCTGCGGTCAGTCGATTTGTAAGCCGGCTTGGTGAAAGGGCCGCACCCAAGGATTTTGTCTGGACTGACGAAGCTGAAGCTGCACTACAAGATCTGAAAAGAGTACTCTCATCTGCTCCTATCCTTGCAGCGCGGGAACCTCAGGAACCGATGTTGCTTTACATTGCTGCGACAAATAAGGTTGTCAGTATCGTCATGGTGGTGGAGAGACCAGAGGAAAATCAGGAACACCTGGTGCAGCGTCCGACGTATTTTGTTAGCAAGGTCTTGACAGAGTCCAAACATCGGTATCCGCATTACCAAAAGTTGGCTTACGGTGTTTTTCTAGCATCTCGTAAGCTACGACATTATTTTCAGGAGCATCCAATTACCGTGGTGAGCAAAGCTCCCATGAGAGATATAATCAACAATAGCGACGCCACTGGACGCGTCGCCAAATGTGGAATAGAGCTCTCAGCTTTCAACATTGAGTATAAACCTCAGACAGCAATCAAATGCCAGATACTTGCTGACTTTGTCGCTGATTGGACAGAGACCAAGGAGAACATGGTCCTCCCTGAGTCAGAATATTGGACCCTCTTTTTTGATGGGTCTAAGGCTCGAGGGGGCTCGGGGGCTGGCGTGGTGCTAAAATCACCCCAAGGAGATAAACTTTTATACGTGTTGCAGATCCACTTCACAGCGACAAACACCATTGCCGAGTATGAAGCACTGCTGCATGGAATCCGGATTGCTAAGGATATTGGCATCCGACGTTTGATGTGTTACGGAGATTCGGATCTTGTTGCTCAACAAGTGTCGGATATTTGTAATGCAAATAAGCACATGGCAGCATATAAAGCTGTCATGGATGATCTATCTAAATCATTCGAAGGGTTTGAAGTTCAACACATCCCTCGAGCAGAAAATGAGGAAGAAGATGCACTATCCCGTATAGGCTCTGTGTGGAAATAGGTCCCGGATGGCGCTTTTTTAGAGCACCTAAAAAATCCCTCAATAAAGGGAGTAGACGAGGAATATCCGGCCAAATCCGACTCACCTTTGATAGCAGTTTTGGCTGTAATTCCCAGCTGGACTCAACCCTACCTCGATTATTTGGTAGATGGCAAATTACCCGAAGACTAGGTGCTGAGCCAACAGATTATCCGACGAGCAAAAGCCTATACTATTGTTAAAGGTGAGCTCCATAAACAGAGTGTTTCTGGGGTTTTTCAGCGCTATGTATCTCCGGATGAAGGAGTGGAAACCTTAAGGGAAATCCACGAAGGCGAGTGTGGTCACCATGATGCAGCCAAATCTTTAGTGGCAAAAGCTTTTCGACATGGATTTTTCTGGCTTACAGCTCAGGCAGATGCCGAACGATTAGTCAAGACATGCAAAGGCTGCCAAAAGTATGCCAAGAAAGCTCATGTTCCAGCTGATCAGCTGTGAACAATCCCTATAACATGGCCCTTTGCGGTCTGGGGGCTTGATATGGTAGGACCATTTAAACGAGCTCCAAGTGGATTTACTCACCTCTTAGTGATGGTGGATAAATTTACCAAATGGATCGAGGCTAAACCTGTCACTAGTTGTGATGGAGCAACAGCCAAAAGATTTGTCAAGGATGTTATAATCCGGTATGGTTATCCGCATAGCATTATCACGGACAACGGGAGTAACTTCTCTATGGGAGAATTGGCTGAATTCTGCGACGAGCAAAATATCCGGCTTGACATTGCGTCAGTCGCACATCCACAGGCTAACGGACAAGTCGAAAGAGCTAATGGTTTAATCTTACAAGGCCTGAAGCCAAGACTCGAAGCACCACAACGACGTGCTGCGGGGGCTTGGGCAGAGGAATTACCCTCTGTAATTTGGAGTTTACGAACAACTCCGAACAGGTCAACAGGATACACACCTTTCTTCTTGGTCTATGGCGCAGAAGCAGTTCTTCCTAGTGATTTAATTCATACTTCTCCTAGAGTGGCTGCGTATATTGAAGAGGATGCCGAGATTTCTCGACAAAATGATCTCGACTCAGTCGAAGAAATTCGCGTCGTTGCTAAAATGAGATCTACAGCCTATCAGCAGAAGTTACACAAGTATCATAGCCAGAGAGTCCGAAACAAATCTTTCAATAAAGGTGATTTGGTTCTCCGGCTTGTGCAACAAAGAAAGCACAAACTTTCCCCAGTATGGGAAGGGCCCTTTTTAGTTAGTCGAGTATTACACAATGGATCGTACTACTTAACTAACATGAGGCCAGTCAAAGAAAGACCTGCTACTAAGAAGATAAAGAGAGCTGGAGGCAGTACAAATCCGGATGAGTTAGACAGACCGTGGAATATTGCTCAGCTATGTCCCTTTTATTCTTAGTTTATCCTTCTTTGTAAATCATATATATGTACATGTTCTTTGAGAAATAAAAGTCTTGGTTGCCTCAAGTTTTTTCTAAGAAGTTTTTACCATCTTATTTCCAAATGATCATGTTATGTTCGAAAATCCCAGAATGCTTGAAAGTACTTTATGCTCATGTTTGTTCTGGTTTAGATTTCCGATTCTAAAACTACTGCCTTCGGGTATAACTCTAAAAATTCTAGTCTTTACTTTGGTTATTTGTCTGATTGCTGGATGCGGGTATTTTCCGAGTAGTGAATTGTTGGTACTGGAAGCCGGCTTTGTTTCTGAGTTTAAACTGGTTTAGCAGTTGAGCTCCGTTGCTCGGCAAAGTTTCCGGCTGAAGGTTTAGCCGGCTCACGAAAGGGACGAGGCGGAAAACCAGATAAACGATAAGTAGAGGCGAAAAATTTCAAGTGCTTGTGTAAACATTTCAGGCACACAAAAAAATCTAAGACAAAAGTGCTGAATAGATAAAAAATTTAGCACTAGGAAAATCAATAGTACTTAATATTTACAAACGCATCATGTTCTTTCACAGAATAATACATAAATTTGTGGTCTATGATGCAGGAGGAGATGAAGCAGCTGCCGGCTCGCTAGTTACTCCGCCTTGATATCGTTTCGAGATGTCCGGATCTGAGGTGGTCCGTTCATCGTCGGAAACTTCTTCGGCTTCTCCTGGAGGAGGTGGCGGAGTAGCTACGCGGGTGAAGAAGGGGATCTCGTAGCTGTTCAGATCAGCTATGTGGCACCCATATCCGGCGCAGGAGTGCATGATGGCTTGAAGGTCTTGCTCCTGGCCGTCTTCGTCTATCTTGCAGTACCCTCTGGTCACTTGCCATATCTCCATGTTTCCATGGTGGCTCATGACCATGGTGAGAGCGTTCTGCGCAGCAGTCCGCACGTAGGACATGCTCCAGTCTCGAACAAGCTGCGGCATCTCCTTGGCCTTGTCCCGCACCTGAAAATCCGACATGCTTGGCATGTCCGGAATCCTGAGACACTCGGCAATGTCCTCAAGGGACTGGCGGAAGTCATGAAGAAGATCACCGACTTGGGTAAGCCGGTGTGTGCGGGGCTCGGAGGAGGAAGAGTCCGTCAAGTTCAGAGGACCTATACACAAAACAAGTTAAGAAAAATCTGACATTGATAAAAGTCGAAGAAAAAGATATGTCAGAAAGATGGAACGTACCGAGAATGACGTCGTCAATCTTGGTCTTCTCCTCCCAGAGACTCTGGAGTTCAGCCCGGAGCGCCTACGAGATGTCCTTCTCTCTGCCAAGCTCATTCTGGAGGTCCGAGATAACTTTATCTTGAGCAGCAATCTTGCAATCACGCTCTTCAGTGGCCATGGAGGAGGATTCCAGGACTTGAGCTATGCTCGTTTCATGATCTGCCTTGAGCTTCTCCAGCTCTTGGCAAAGTCCCTTGTTCTCCACCACCAGGGTTTTGAGGTTCTCGGCCTCTTCGATCATAGCGATGGATTGTTTTACCAGTGCTATAAGTCAAAAAAGAACAACAGTTCACAAAAAGTTCGGCACTCAAAAAGTAAAAGACAAGGTTTGAATCTCGGAATGTTTACCTTCGGCTTCATCCTTGGCTACTTTGAGTTCGGCATTTTTAAGCCGGAGAGCCTTGATCTCTCTCCGCTTATTGCAGACATTGGTCAGTAATTCCTGGTTATAGGAACATACTTTCTGTTAGTCAGAATACCCAAGGTCAGAAAGCTACTTAAGACTCGGGCTAATATTTTTTGCTAAATATCAGCACGAGCCTTGGGGGCTACACTAGTTCGCTCTTTGGCATCCTAATGAAAGCATAAACCCGGATTCTATATCCTACTTCATGCTTGGGGGCTAGAGGATATGATATAACATAATGTAAAAAACAAGAGTTGCAATTCCGACTTACATATTGCTCGCGGGTGAGTTTGTCTAAACCCGCGTTCACTTCAACTACCACCTTCTCGGCAAGAGTAAGAGGGATCACTGGGGCTGTTGGAAGCTCACCGGCCCTAATCCTCTCGTCGCGAAGGCATACTTGAGCGAGAAGATCGGAGAACTTGACGTCCTCTGCTTCTTGCGCTTCCTCCTCGGGGGATAGATGGCTTTTGTCCAGGACTTGCCTGGCCAGCCGCTGGATCTCCTCTGCAGATTTCTGGGATAGGCCAAACTTGGCAAGTCCTGGATTGCTGATGAGGTTGTCGGCGAAGACTTCAGCCGAGGGATCATTACCCGAAGAGGGTTCACCCTTATCTTGAGCTGATGCATCCACGGTGACGTCAGTTTGTGACCCAAGGATCACAGGCTTTGTTGGAGGAGCCGGATCTTCTGCAACCACCGCAGAAGGAATTATGGCCGGAGTTGCACAAGGTTGAGGGGCAGGAGTTGGAGGAGCCACGGCAGGAGAAGCTATGGTAAGCTTCGACTGTCGAAGGGGCTTTGAAGGAATCCCTTTCCCCTTGCCCTTGACGATCGGCTTTGCTCTGATAAATGGGGCAAAGTCGGAAACATTACATCTCGGAAAGAAATTCTAGAAAGGTACAAAGGCGGAAATTGTGAATGAAAGTTATCTCTTCACAACAGGCACTTCCTTTGTGCCGACAGCCACTGTCGGAGCTTTGCACTTCTTGAGCGCAAGGTCTGGCAATGGGACCACTTCAGTCTCCTGAGAAAACTCAGGAGGGTATCCTTCGAGTGGAGCAAGCTCCGACTCGGGGAGGTCAGCAAGCTGAAAACAGGAAAGCATATCAGCATTGCAGTATATAACTTAAAAGGTTGAAACACATAAAAGGTGTATTGATGGAAGCTTACCGGCACCACGGGGTTTTCCGCTGTGTACATATCCAGAGAAATCTCCGAAATCCTCCTCTTGATCTGCTCCTTGATCAGCCACTTGATTTGGCCGATGTAACCTTGAGTGGTGTAGGATTTGGGGCTGATGTGGAGAGAGTCTTTTTTGGAAGGCGTGATGGAGTGCATCAATCTATCCCCGTGGTACTGAAGTGGCTGGATCCGACGTGAGACCCAGCACTGGACCAAGTCGGATCCCTTTAGACCCATGTGCTTGATCAGATATTCGATCCACCTCTTAGCGAGGATCAGATCGTCGGTGAGAGCCGGAGCAGCCTTGTCCTAGGAAGGCTGGGCCGTGGCGGCTCCATCGACAAAAGCCGACAAAGCCGTAGCTTTGCCGGGAGCCGGAATATCCCTATGATAGAAGAAAGTGGCTGGCCATTGTTTGACCGAGTCACTGGCAGCAATTTTGGGATAGGCCCGGTCTCGTCTAAGAGAAAAGCTAATGGTGCCGGTGATGTAAGGAACACCGGCAGTGATGGAATTTCTCCGGACATGAAAATAGTACCGGAAGAGAAGCAAACTCGGCCTAATGCCGAGAAAGCCCTCGCAAAGCGATGCATACGCACTCATTTCTAGTAGTGAGTTGGGAGGAAGATTGTGGAGTTGAACTCCGTAATGATCTATCACCTCGGAGAAGAACTCCGAGGGAAGAAAAGACAGACCTCGGTCGAGATGGGTGCCGAAGTGGACCCGCTCGCCGTCGCGCGGGTTGGGGATGGTTTCGCCGGAGCCGCTCCGCCAGTCGCCGGCGGCGAGAAGCCCCTCCTTCTCCACGTTCTTGAGGCCGTCCTCGTCAAGGGCGCAGGGGATCCAGATTCCCCGAAAGCTTTCCTTCTCCGTTGCTGCTTCCGCCATTGCCGCCGCCGCTGCTGCCGCCAAACCGGAGGAAGAAGACGATGAAGCCATTTCTCCGGTGAGATGACCTGAAAGTGGCGGCGCTGGGAGTTTCTGTGGGGGGAAGGACGAGAGAGCTCTGAGCGCGCAGGAGGATTGGGAGGAAAAGAAACGGCAAAGACTGGTGGAAAGGAGAAATCCAAACCCCTTATATCCACCTAACTGCGCCAAGATTCGTGCAAATGCTACAGTGTAACCGCCACACGTCGTGGAAAAAACTGGGAAGGACCCACGCGATGATTGCGTCTCCTCGATCTCCACGCTCGCATTGAAACGGCGCCTCGGTTCTGCGAACAGCGGACCCACCAACGGTCATGCTGATGGCACGCCTGTCAGATGACGTGACTTGACCATGCTTGTGTCGGCTGGCGTAGAAACCAAGTTCCGGCTTAGTTTAAAATCAAGCTAGAAAATCCGAGTAACTAATTGATAGGTCCGACTTATTTTTAAGACCCAGATCGTATTTTTTGTTGTGAAGTTTCAGGAACCCTTCAAGATTCTGCAAGCCGAAGATCAAGCTAGACGATGATAAAATCCGACTTTGGATCTTGGAGGCCTCTAGGGGCTGTTGTTGGTGATATACTTTCCGGGTATCCTCACAGTTCCTCACTAACCAGGGTGGCCCACTTCGGGTTAGAGCTTTGCTTCACGGGCGGCCCAGTCAGGAGAGAAGACGGAGTCCAATCCGGCTACGGGAAGGCCCAGAAGACTTACTGACTTAGGCCCATAATGTTACTTGTAGTTCAAGATGTACTCTGTAACCAACTCTTAGTCGTAGCCGGATTGATCTCTCGTGT
Source organism: Avena eriantha (assembly GCA_910589775.1). Taxonomy (NCBI): domain Eukaryota; kingdom Viridiplantae; phylum Streptophyta; class Magnoliopsida; order Poales; family Poaceae; genus Avena; species Avena eriantha. The sequence continues at coordinate 16,384,692 of OU342741.1, read as the reverse complement.
AAACCCTAGGCCGGATATCTATATAAGCCGTCCTAGGGAGAGCCTTTAGGGCACAATACAATAGTCTACAATCTCAACTCGCACAGGCGATACCCTTGTAACCCATATTCTGGCTCTGCCGTATTACTAGATTGCTAGCAGGAGTAGGATCCGTCCAAAGACGGCGGATTCGAACCTGGGTAAACTTGTGTGCTCACCGTCCCGGAATACCGTACGTCTCACACCCCTCTCTTCCGCACTCCTCGAGGACCCCCTCATGGCGTACTTGTCCTCAATCCGACGACATGTAGTGGTAGTGGTGGAACGTGATGAGGAAGGAAAATCGGTGCAAAGATGGGTGTATTACTTAAGCAAGGTATTATCGGCCTCAAAATAGAATTACCCCCACTACCAAAAGATGGCATATGGTGTGTACATGGCCGCCAAGAAACTCAAACATTAATTTGAGGAGCACCCATCAAGGTGATATGCGAGGCACCCATATCCGAGATTATGAGCAACAAAGTCGCTAGCGGCCGAATCGCAAAATGGGCAATTGAGCTGGCCCCATATGCGCCACAATTCGATAGAAGAGATGCGATCAAGTCACAAGCTGTGGCAGATTTCTTTGCGGACTGGGCCAAGATGCAATACGAACCACCTTTGACGGACTCCAATTACTGGCGAATACACTTTGATGGGTCAAAGCTGAAAGAAGGACTGGGGGACGTGGTAGTGCTTACCTCGCCCAAGAAAGATCAGTTGAAGTATGTCCTGCAAATTCACTTCAGCGTGTCAAACAACGTTGCAGAATATGAAGCACTTGTGCATGGGCTTAAAGTAGCAAAGGAAGTAGGAATACATCAGATACAATGCTTTGGAGACTTGGATTTCGTGGTGCAACAAGTATCTGGCAATTGGGAGGCCCTAGATGCCAACATGGCCCTTTACAGATTCCATGTTCAAAAAATAAGTGGGTTCTTCGAGGGATGTGAATTACATCACGTACCTCGGATTGAAAATGAAGCAGCCGATGTATTTTCCAAGTTGGGGTCATCCCGACAGCCAATCCTGCCAAATGTTGCTTTGGATCACCTAAGAAAACCATCAATTACACCATCACTGGAATCCGCCTCAATTTATGTCCCGGCAATTTTCAGATCAGAGGCTACACCTATGGAAATAGACTGGGGAAGCACCTCAGTAAACCCGGGGACTACTTCGGCAAACCAAGGGACTGCCTCACAGAACCCAGGGATTGTTCAGCTAGACCCGGCTAGAGTTATGTCGGTGGATGCGATGGAAATTGATGAAGAAATCTTGCCTGTCCGGCGTATACCTGGCTGGGCTAAACCAATATTTGATTTCCTAAAAGAGGGGACTTTGTCGGACGATGAGATACACTCAAGGCAAATTCAGAGAAGATCCAAGGCATATACCATAATCAACACCGAGCTATACAAAAGGAGTGTCACAAGTGTTTTACAATGATGCGTAGACCCAGAAGAAGGGCTTGACATACTCCGAGATATCCATCAAGGAGAATGTGGTCATCATGCATCTTCAAGGACATTAGTGGCAAATGCGTTTTGACATGGATTTTATTGGCCAAGTGCCTTGGAGCAGGAAGAGGATCTTGTGAGAAAATGCAATGGCTGTCAAAGGTACGCCACCAAGACCCATGTGACAATGTTGGAACTCAAGACCATACCAATTACTTGGCCATTTGTTGTGTGGTGCCTAGACATGATAGGACCATTTAAGCCAACCAAGGGAGGTATGACCCATATCCTGGTTATGGTGGACAAGTTTACCAAATGGATTGAAGTGAAGCCAATCAGGAAATGTGATGGGGCAACAGCAGTGACGTTCCTCAAGAATATAATCTTGAGATATGGCTATCCCCATAGTATCAAAACTGATAATGGAACAAATTTGGCTGAAGGAGCATTTGCGAGATTCTGGCGGGAAAAGAAGATCCGGCTAGACATTGGCTCAGTAGCCCACCCCGCATCGAACGGGCAAGTGGAAAGATCCAACTGACTGGTTTTGTCTGGGATAAAAACCCTAGCTCATTGAGCCGCTGCAAAGATCAGCGGGGTGCTGGATAGAAGAACTACCAGCGGTACTGTGGAGTTTGAGAACTACTCCGAATCGATCAACAGGCTATACCAGCTGACATAGAGCATGATTCACCAAGGGTCACCCAATACACAGAAGCCGAAGTGCGTGTAGCCCGGCAAAATGATGTTGATCTGCTGGAAGAAGCGAGAGAACTGGCCTTTTCCAGATCCGCCATATATCAGCAAAATCTCCAACGCTACCATAGCCGTAAAGTAAACCCCCGGGTTTTCCGGGAAGGTGATCTTGTACTTCGGCTGGTGCAGCACATTGCTAGCATGCATAAGTTATCCCCTCCATGGGAAGGACCTTTCATTGTAAGCAAAGCTTTACACAATAATTCCTACTATCTTATTGATGCACAGCCACAGGAAAAGAACAAGGCGGACAGGTCCGACGAGGAAACTAAGCGTCCGTGGAATGTAGCTCTACTTCGTCTATTTTACACCTAGCAAAGAGGTGAATGTATCTGAGTTACTCATATGTCGGTATGTATGTCGGCAATGAGCATGTCAATGAAACTTTGGCTCCTCGGGCAGAAACTCGGGGACTGCCTTAATAATTATCTTTTCTATATTTACTTTTTATATGTCGGCTGGCTTAAAATTACTTGTGCCTTAGCCGAATTAGTAGTGTGTAAGCACCAAAAACCCAACTCTTCGACTTCTATGCTATCCAACAAGAATTGGCTTCATGGCAAGCAAGAGAACAAGTTTGGAATTGCAAAGCACATGAAAAATGACTAAGGAAAGGAACGTAATCGAGGCGACGTTTGTTATTTGGACTCACCCCTGTATCTACTTTATCTATCCTATGTCGGATTATTTTGAGCTAATCTCAAAGTTTCAAGTATTGTTGAGTCAATTTTTTGAACCTCGGACTCGTAAGTCAAAAACCGAATCAAGGTAGACGCGAGCCGAGTCATAAAATTGGGGGAACAAGAAAAGGAAACTTGGGGACTGATGGCCCAAAATATATCGAGCTTGTTGGGGAACCCCAAGAGGAAGGTATGATGAGCACATCATCAAGTTTTCCCTTAGTTATGAAACCATGGTTATCGAACCAGTAGGAGCAAGGAAACACCTCCAAGGTGTTGTTTCCAACTTGGAATCCTGCACAACACAACCACAGAACTTTGCCCCCAACTTACAATGAGGTTGTCAATCTCACCGGTTTTGCTGAAAACAAAGGATTAAACGTATTGTGTTGAAGATAGTAATTGCTTGCAGAAAGTAGACCTAAAATAGTAAATAGTTGTAGATTGATGGTAAAAAAAGGACCGGGGTCCATAGTTCACTAGTGGTGATTCTCCTTAAGATAGATGACATGTTGGGTGAACAAATTACAGCGGGGCAATTGACAAACTTCGAGAAAGCATACATGCATATACTAATCATCTTGACTCCTATGAGATTTGATTGGGCATTACAACATTATACATAGACCGTAATCCAACTACATCTATGACTAATAATCCACCTTTAGGTTATCATCCGAACCCCCTCCGGTATTAAGTTGCAAGCAACAGATAATTGCATTAAGCATTGCGTGTAAAGTAAACAATACAATTGTTCTATGAACAAAGGATTACTGTTTTCTCCCTAGTAGCAACATCACATCTAGTACCTTAGAGGTTTCTGTCACTTCCCTAGATTCCTAGAGGCATGAACCCACTATCGAGCATAAATCATCCCTCTTGGAGTTGCTAGCATCTACTCGGCCAAGATAGCTACTAACAATGGAGAGCATGCAAGATCACAAATAATAAAGACATGATAGAATCAATAATCAATCTGAAATAGCATCTCAATATCCATCGGATCCCTGCAAACACAACATGTAGGATTACAAATATATGATCTTCATCATGAACGGAGATCACAAGATCTAAACATGGTAGCACAAAGGACCTGTAGTCCAGGGATGAACTACTCATGCATCACATAGTCCCGTAGTCCAGGGATAAACTACTCATGCATCACACCGGAGGCTTGCATGGTGATGAATAAGTCCTCCAGGGTGAATTATCCCCTCTGGCAGGGTGCCGGGAAGAGCTTCAGATCCCTCCCGATCTAGGGATGGAGATGGCGCTGGCTACAGACTCTTTCGTGGAATTTTGATTGGGTACTTAGGGTTTCTGTATCGGGGGCATCTTATAGGCAAAAGGGGAGGCTGAGGGAGGTGCCCTAGGCTTCTACACCACCCCTGGCGTGAGCCAAGCCTGGCCGTGCGGCCAGGTGGTGTGGCCGTCCTAGGCCCCTCTCCGTCTCGTCTTCTGGCTCCGTGTACCCCTCAGTGAAATATTGACTTTGGCTTTTGTCCCATCCAATTCCGAGAATATTCATTTTCTAACTTTACAAAAATAGCAGAAAACAGGCAGTTGGCACTGTGGCATCTTGTTAATAGGTTAGTCCAAGAAAGTGTATAAAAATACTCCAAAGTGTGGACAAAACATAAGAAAGTAGATATAAAACAAGCATGGAACATCAAAAATTATAGATATGTTAGCAACGTATTAGGAACTTCGCCCAAGTTAATCCGGAATTTAAAAACTTAGTAGAAAAACATAACCAATTGTAGGAAAACAAACTATTATGCATAGATACAACTACACCCGGCATACCGAGGATCTGATGAATATCGTTAAGTGTTTAATTGCTCATAGAGCAGCAGTTGGAGCCGGATCATTGGTTGAGGGAGGAGGTACTTCGGCGTCAGTAGGAGGGACACTAGTCCCTGCCTCGTCTTCAGGGCCACCCTCCTCATCCTCCGGATCTTCAGTCGTCGCCCAATTCGGAGGCTTATTCTTCATTTTCTTCGCCCTCTTCGCCATATGAAACAAAAGCGTCATCAACTGCGTCGAGATAGCTTGAACCCTCATTCCAACTATGGCAGAAGGCGTATTGGATAAGCTTTTTGGCACAGGCCTTGCGTCTCGCGATGCACTCCGGATCATTTGACCACTCTGATCCGGTGCGGAGACGATCAAGCAAATTCAGGTCTAGCTCTTCATACCATGAAAGAACAAAGTGCAGTGCCGTATCAACTCCAGCTTGTGCAGCAGATTCTCGCCACAAGGTCAGCCGATCTCACACTCCATCAGCTTGGATATAAAAGCAGTGCTTCCTTTGGGAGTGTTCTCAGTAGGCCAAAGAGCGTTGAACATCCGAACTACTGCTGGCATGATATCAGCGCCATAGTTCTTCATCAATTCAACACGGCACTACTAGGAAAATAGCTATGGATAGACAAGCTATCGTGTGGAGCATATACAAAACCATGCGCCACAGAAAAATATCAGTGGTGCATATAGAAAAAATGCCACTGAAATTTTGCAATTCAATGGCGCAGGGAACCAATATGCGCCACAGAAAGTGATGATTCTGTGGCGCATATAGACATATGCGCCACAGAAAGTTGATGGGACCCAGAACCAAAAATGGGGGGAGACAATTATGTGGCGCATATGTCTATATGCACCACAGAAAGTGATTACTCTATGGCGCATATGTCTGGAAAACGGATCCCCCCTCCTGTGGATCACCTTTTCAGTTTTGTAAAAAATAAATGAACATGATAAAAACTTCAAAAAAATAATTCCTTTGAGTTGTAGTTAGATTAGGGTATAGTTGTAGACAAAATTTAAAAACATGAATTTCAATGTAATTTGCAAAGAAAGGTCATGGAACGGTAAAACGGCCCTAACTTTTGCATACTATGTCGGAAAAACGTTTAATATATCAAAATGATCGTCTCAAAATTTCCTACTTGATTTCAACTGTTGAAAGCCGTTGAAGATTTTACAGATTCCGCAAATTCGAAAAGAGTAAAAAGTTATGGCAGAAAGAAAAAAATTCATGTAAAAAATAAAAAAAGGGGAGAACATTATGTGGCGCATTTCTTTCATATGCGCCACAGAAGTCTTGGGCGGGATTTGAAATTTGAATCCCGTCAGCGCCCCTTCTCCTTATATTCCTCCACTTCTTCTCCTTCTCTTTTCTCCTTATTCTCCCTTCTACTACTCCTCCCATCCATACTTCTCCCCTCCACTTCTCCCCCCTCCATAGTTCTCCCCTTCTCCTCCACTCTTCGGTGACCTCCACCTCCACCTCCGGCCATGGCCTCGTACTCTACCTCGGTGACCTCCTTCACCTCGGTGACCTCCTCCTTCGGCGACCTCCAACACCACCGGCGATGTCATCCTCCACATCCGGTGACCTCCTCATCCTCCTCCTCCACCACCACCTCCGGCGGCCACCTCCGACCATCTCCGGTGAGCCCTTCCTCCACCTTCGGCGGCCTCCTCCTCCTACTACTCTGAGCACCTCTAACGGCCTCCTTCTCCTCTGGCCATTACCTCTGATCCACCTCCGGCGAGCCCCCCACCTATAGCCAGATCTGGCCGCTTTTTTTAATTCAAAAAAAACATTCTATGGCGCATATTGCAATATGCGCCAGATAAAGTTGATATCTGGCTCGCCCTTTTTTTTGAAATTTGAAAAAAAACCTGTGGCACATATTGGCCATATGCACCACAGAAGTTTGAGATTTCTGTGGCACATATCAATATGCGCCACAGAAAAGAGTTATTAGTGGCGAGGTAATAGTGGCGCATCTGATATGCCCCAAAGATATGTCAAATACGTGCACCATTAATAAGCCTTTTCCTAGTAGTGCGGGCAGCGAGGCTCACCAACAACTCCTCCGTGTCATGAGAAACTGACTCGGCGGTAGGGTCAACTGGGCTACCTCGCTGCGTGCGGGACTTGGCTACAGCAGTTGAAGCAAGGGGATCACTCTCTGGGAACTTGCCTATAAGAAAAACGAAAAATGTTTGTGAGCAAGGACACTTGACCCGGAGAGACAAAAGTTGAAAAAGGGAAAAGAACTCACGTGAAATCTAACTAACAATCTGAGTAAGATTGTTATATTCGTTGGCTTTCCTCGACTGGAGCTACTCATACTCAGTGGTCACCGACTTAAGTTTGACATCGGCTTCCTTAAGCAAGTCATTATCCTTGGCAACTTGAGTCTTCTGGCGTTCTTTCTCCTCGGAGAATTCCTGATCAGCCTTGTCCAACTCGAATTTGTGGAGATCCTTGAGCTTCTGGATTTCGGCGTTGAGCCGAGTAATCTCAGCATCCTGGAGGCACAATTGAGCAATTTCATTATCCTTTTTCTTCAGCTCGGCCCGGTGCTTCCCTATTTGTTTGAGAAAGTGAAGCACCATGTCAGGGATGGGCACGCTATCTTGAAGTGTAACTACAATCATGGGTTGACCCGGCAGAGCCGAGGTATAAATATCTGCCAAGTCAAGGAAGAAGTATACATGGGCTAAGTGAACAAGAATGAGTTACCTTTGGATCTCAGCCAAATTCTTGCGCATAATGACATTTTCAGCCTCGGCCTCGGCTGCATAATTCAGATAATGAGTTAATACGGATAGAAAATTACTCGAGAGAACGGAAACAAACAAATTTTAAGAAAAGGAATTTACCCTTCTTTTGGTGATCAACCAACAGCTTGCCGTATCTAGCGCGAAGATCCTTGTATCAGTTCAGCAGGCGCTGGAACTCAGCAGTTCGGCGGTTGGTGGTGATCTGACACAAGCCAATGTTAGTTCGGAAATAGGTGTGTGGAAATTCGAAGTCTACAAGATCTGGGCCAAGTGGAACTTAACCCGGCTCTAGGTGTGTGGATATTTGAAGTCTACAAAATCCGGGCAAAGTGGAACTTAACCCGGCTCTAGGTGTGTGGATATTCGAAGTCTACAAAATCCGGGTCAAGTGGAACCTAACTCGGCTCTAAGTGTGGTGGATATTTTAAGTCTACAAAATCCGGGCCAAGTGGAACTTAACCCGGCTCTAGGTGTGTGGATATTCGAAGTCTATAGAATCCGGGCCAAGTGGAACTTAACCCGGCTCTAGGTGTGTGGATATTCGAAGTCTACAAAATCCGGGCCAAGTGGAACTTAACTCGGCTCTAGGTGTGTGGATATTCGAAGTCTACAAAATCTGGGCCAAGTGGAACTTAACCCGGCTCTAGGTGTGTGGATATTCGAAGTCTACAAAATCTGGGCCAAGTGGAACTTAACCAGGCTCTAGGAGTGTGGATATTCGAAGTCTATAGAATCCAGGCCAAGTGGAACTTAACCCGGCTCTAGGTGTGTGGATATTTGAAGTCTACAAGATCTGGGCCAAGTGGAACTTAACCTGGCTCTAGGTGTGTGGGCATTTGAGGTCTACAAGACCCGGGCCAAGTGGAACTTAACCCGGATCTAGGTGTGTGGATATTTGAAGTAAATAAGATCCGGGCCAAGTGGGACTTAACCCGGCTCTAGGTGTGTGGATATTTGAAAACACTAAGAAATTGCGCTAATTCTCTAAGAGAATCCGACCGAGTAATGAATTACTCCCCTAGAGGCTCGGGGACTAGTGTATATATCTCTAAGTGTTTGCATATAAAAGGCATAGCAGAAAAGGGATTACCTCCATCATCCGGTCAGCAACAGAGATGGCCCTAGTGGCGGTGTGCATCTGGGCGCTGAACTCTGCTGGACCAAACTTCTCCGGGAGATCATCCTGCGGGTTTATAAATTCGGCATCATTCCAATTATTGACATACTCTATGAGCACCGGACTATAACTCTCCCCGCTAAGTGAATGGCTTGTCACCAAGCCCTTAGCATGGGCCTCCCGCCTCACGGACTGAGCAACAACTGGACTTGTATGCAAAGTCAATTGTATGCTTTTTGGCCGCTGTAGAAGAGCCGGAAGATGAATCCTTGGCCGCCTCGGCAACCTTCTTGCTTTTTGGCCGCTGCAGAAGAGCAGAGGCTGCCGCTCCGGAGTGAGCTTGTGAGGCTAGCTGAAATATGTCTTTAATAGACACAGTTGACCCGAAGACGGTAGCTTGCGATTTCTTTTTGTTGGCTGGCTTTGTCGTTGCTAATGCTGGTGCTGCTGGCATTGCTGCTGGTGCGGTTGCTGGTACTGCTGGTGCTGGTACTATTGCTGTTGGTGCTACTGGTGCTGGTACTGGGTTGCTGGTGCTGGTACTGGTGCTGCTGGTATTGCTGATGCTGCTGGTACTGGTGGTTCTAGTGCTACTGATGATACAGGAGAGACTGGAACAGAAGAAGAGGAAGTTGTCTGGGGCAGTGCCGATGAAGCTAGCACCTCAGATGCAGAAGATTGCAGCGGAGCCGGAGAACTGGGAGCGTCTGGCATAGCCGTATCCCCGACAGCTCCACTACCCCTCGCGTCAACGTCACCCTCCTCATGACAAGGTGGGCTCAGATCCAGCACGGTCGTAGAACCCTCTGGGATAGGGCTTAGCGGACGAACGTTGTCATCACGGGGGGTGGGGGGGAGAAGAGGTACTCCGGATAGGAGCAGAGATACTGGGGCCACTTTGAGAGATTACCCTTGGAGCCCCCAGTTAAGCAAAGAACAACAAGTTACAAAGAGGAATAGAGACAAGTACTACATTTGCGTAGTAAAGCATAACCCTGAGAAGGCCAAGGAAGGAAAAATGACTTACTCGGCCGAGGTCGGAGGTTCCTTGGGCTTGGGCGCTCTGCGGACGGTGGCCTTGGGCATGGGCTTGCCTGCACCCTTAACCCCAGATTTTTCTACCTCTTCTTGGGCGGAGGTGCTTCCAAAGCTGGAGCCGAGGTAGTCGGACGCTTCTGGGCAGTGGCTGGAGCTAGTTCCTCCACGTCAAGAGGAGGGATCTCATGGACCTGACCGTCTGGGTTATCTGAAGATTTGGAGGTAACCGAGAATGCGTAAGAGATGGGCACCGGATCACGTACATCCATAACCTCAGCATCGAAGTCAGCGTCATCCAGCCAATCCCTTAAATAAGAGGCCTTACCAGAGGTTCGCTTGGTGCTATCTGGAGTAGGCAAGAACCTCTCCGAGTCAGGCTCCTCCACGTCCAAAACGTATCTACTTTCCCGAACACTTTTGCTATTGTTTCTCCTCTAAACTTGTGTGATTTGGATGCAACTAACACAGGCTGACGATGTTTTCAGCAGAATTGCCTTGGTGTTTAGTTTTTGTGCAGAAAATCAACTATCAGGACAAATCCCGGAAAATATGCTGAAAATCCTATTTCACCAGAAGACTCTCGGAGCCAGAATACCAGACGGAGTGGGTCTAGGCCCATGTCACACCACCTGGCCGCGCGGGCTAGGCCTGGTCGCGCCAGGGGGTGGTCTGGCCGCCCCAGAAACCCCCTCGGTCTCCCTCTTCGCCTATTAGATGCCTTCTGACCTAAAAACTCAGGGGGGTTCGACGTTTTTCCAGAAGGAGTTCTGCTCCGCCGCCACCACCAGATTCCACGAAACAGCACTAGAAACTCCGTTCTGGCACACTGCCGGGACGCGGAATTGGAGGAGATCATCGCCATCATCATCACCATCGCTTCTCCATCGACCATCCATGTTTCCCCCATCTATGAGTGAGTAATCCCCTGTTGTAGGCTATGGGGATGGTAGGGATTGGATGAGATCATTCATGTAATGGCATCGGATTGTTGGGGTATGGTGCCTAGTATCTACTATTAGTGCTTTTTGACTTTGTTGCAACTTGTTATGCTTAATGCTTGTCACTAGGGCCCAAGTGCCATGATTTCAGATCTGAACATGTTATCGATTCATTATGATAGTATTGTTTATGGTCTTACCTGCAAGTTGTATACACACGTTGTTGTCCGGAACCAATGGCCCCGAAGTGACAGAAATCGGGATAACCAGAGGGAATGGATGAAGGGAATATGCCCGAGAGGCAATAATAAAGTGGTTATTTTCTTATTCCTTGTTTATGATAAATGTTTATTTTGCATGCTATAATTGTATTAATTGGAAACGTTAATACATGTGTGTTGAATAAACAAAATACAAAGTTCCTAGTAATGCCTCTCATATAAACTAGCTCATTGATTAACAAGATGATCAAGGTTTCCTGATCATGGACATTGGATGTTGTTAATAACGAGGTTACAACATTGGTGGAATGATGTGATGAACATTCATCCGAAGTATAGCATTACGATCAAAGTCATTATGTTTATATTGCTATAACATCATACGAAGTAATCTTAGTCCTTAGATTATCAGATCATGTTAATTGCTAACATCGGAAGAGTAACTTGATAACATCAAACGTCACACCATAAAAGGGTGACTATAAAGGTGGGTTCAGATACTCCGAAGGTGTTATGTTGAGGCTCATGGATCAAGAGTGGAATTTATCAATCCTTATGACAGATAGATATACTCTGGGCCCTCTCAGTGATATCACATTAATAGCTTGCAAGCAAGTGATGTGATCACTAGAATGTTATATCACGAGAACGAGAAAAGAGTGCATGTCGGTAACGAGATCAAACTAGGTATTGGGATACCGATGATCGAATCTCAGACATGTAATATATCGCGAGACAAAGGGATTTAGTTACGATGTTAAAGGTTCACACGATCACAAGAGTCATCGTTGAATATGTGGGAGTCAGTACGGATCTCCAAGTCCCGCTACTGATTATTGATCGAAGAGGGGTCTCGATCATGTCTACATTATTTGCGAACCTTAGGGTGACACACTTAAGGGATACCGACACCATTTGGAGCAAATATGTTTCAGATAAAGATTTAAGAAAGCGCTGGAATCATTTCGATGGAAACCAGAATTGTTTCGGGTGAAATTGCTGAAACTGGTTATGCATGTGATATTGAAATGTTGTAGGGGTTTTTATGTGAATGTTTGTTAATTAATGTAATTAACAAAATTCTGAATAAAATAAATAAAATACTTTTATTTAATGAGAGCTTGCCTTAAATTTTGTGGAAATTTAATGCATGTGAGTGGACATGAGTGGAGGTGTGTGTTTATGTGAGTGGGAGCTCCACCCACATGAATGAGGGAGAGGTGGGGGCACCCACCATGGCTGTCGCCATGCCCCCTTGGGCTGCCCCCCTCCCCTATATAAGCATCACCTCCTCCTCTCCTCTTGCACCACCTCCTCATGAAGGTTCCCTTCTCCCTCTAGTTATTCCCCATGGTCTCGGATTAGCGAGATACATGTTCCCGGTGGCTTTATCTGGAAAGGAGTTGCTGCTTCTGCTGCATCACTGGAGCGAGGAGGCGGAGGTTGTTCGGTGGACCGAACGTGTGTGAAATCACGGATGCACCGCTACTTTGCGGTGCTGGACTTGATGGTGCTGGACCTGATGGTGCTGGAACTGCTGTACCTGAAGGACTTCATCACGATCTTGAGATCGGCAAGTGTATGACTACATCGTCCACGAGTTCCATCTTGTTAACAAAGCTTTGTTGTCTTCAAGGGTAAGTTCTCTATGGATGTATATCCACCCGTTGTTTGTATCTAGTAGATAGATCTTAGCGTATAGTTCCCATTGTAGGAAATTTTTGCTTTCTATGTTGCGAGCCCAATAGTGGTATCAAAGCCTGATCTATGCGTAGGTGCTTTGCATGGGTAGTACACATATGTTTTTATGTGGGCGATGATGATCATGTTATTGCTTATTTCATGTATTTTGGATATTGGTGGCATAGTGGAATGAAGCTACCCGGACCAACCTTACATGTCATCGTACATGAGACCGGTTCCACGACTGACATGCAACTAGTTTTGCATAAGTGGCTGGCGGGTGTCTGTCTCTCCTACTATAGTCAATATCTGATTTACAACGAGTTGCTAATAACTTGTTTATCCTCGTTGTGTTTCCATGTTTGTAGGTAAGACCGGTTCTATCTCCGAAAGCCCTAAGCCACATAAAACTTGCAATGGATAAATTAGAGGCGTCTAGTTTAGATTGTTGCTGGGCTAGTGTATTCATATGGTAATGTTGTAAGTAGATGTATGGTAGATACTCTTACAACACACTTAACGTGTAAGTTCCATAGACCTTGGCCTTACACACACAGGAATGATAGAGATCATACCACAATGCAAATGATAGAGATCAAATGCATGGACCATATCATCTCACTTTACACATTAGATGTTTGCATATTATATTGCTAGTTTGGCGCTTTTAGTAGCATTGTAAGATGATCCCTCATTTAGATACCAAGATAAAATGTGTTCTTCCTTGAGTATGCACCATTCTATGGATCGTGTTTCGAGACATCACGTGATGATCGGGTGTACTTGACTCCGCGCTTTCATGCAACGGGTGTAAGACAGTTTTACACACGCGAATACTAAGGTTCTTACTTGACGAGCCTAGCATGTACAGACATGGCCTCGGAACACAGACCGAAAGGTTAAGCATGAGTCATATAGTTGATGTGATGCCCATATTGATGCTCGCCTTTGAAGCAACACCGACTCACGTGATGATCGGACTTGGTGTAGTGGATTTTGTTCATGTAATGACCAAAAAGGCATGAGGGATGTCGTTTTTGAGTGGGAGTTCATTTCTAATTTGGATTAGTCGAACTCAATTTGTCATAAACTAAATTGAAGTGAATTTGCATAATTTGTTGTAGTCATTGGCATCTGTTCACTACCTTATGCTTACTTTTAATTAAGATAATAGAACTATAGAATTCTGGATATTTACTTTACGAACTGGTATCGTATTGTTTTGAATGTCAATTTAAAGTTTAGAAGTCCTATTGAAAACTTTCAGTAAACTCTATTTACTCCATGAAGTTTAATAAGTAATATTAAATCAAGAGTAAGAATTCCAATGTTAGTATCTAAAGTATCATGTTTGCCTCCATGATTATTGATATTCAAAAGTTGTTTTAATATCAAGATTATCTAGGAGCTGAAGAATTGTTTAAGAAACCATCATGTGTGGAAGATATTGTGATATCTGAAACAATGTTTTTGGTTGCATTATGATAGAGTATAATTTAGCAAAATAAATGTTCTCATATTGTATGAGAATTTGTGAAGGAAGGAGATGCTAGGCATCCGGATCTCCCAAAAATGTTTTGAGAACTAACATTATACTCGCGATTCTTCCTTATAGGCTATAGTAGCTTGATCATGAAAGTTGTCATGATAAGGATGAATAGAAGATGTAAGTAAAATGTTCACTACACTAATAGATTACTAAATAATGGATTTTTGAAAGAACACCAAACATTTGATGATGGTGATCCACTTCAAAGTGCAATTCCAAAGGTATTAGTATTTGACTATATACGCTTTGTACTATGTGTCATGAGAACGACACCACTATTGATGTTGATAGATTCTTTTAAAAGAAGAGGAATTGTTGAAAGAGAATCTATTAAATATTTGGCAGAAAAGAAAAGGTTGGAGATGTCCAACTTAGGTATATAGAAGATATACATGTTATGGATGTATTCCTTGCTTGTTAAACAATGTGGTTCTAAGGTATTGGATACCGGTATTGCATACGGAATTGGTTGGTGTGAAGTGTCATACAGAACAACACAATTCATGAACTGCAACGGCCTAAGTAATTGGCAAGAGAATAAGTGATGATGTTCATCGAAAACAAATAAAGTGTTATTGCATTTTCGTTGTCGTCAAATCTAGCCTTCAAGATTTGTTTTAATAATTGTTATTTTGTTCCGGTATTACGAGAACAATGGTTGTTCAAATAATTACCGTATTCCATAAAGGATGGATGAACTTTTACAAGTCTAGTTGGAGAAATCACATCCATAAACATTATTTCTAAAATGTCGTAAGACAAATGATTGGAAGATCACTTATGAAGTGACATCGCTGTTTGAATTATATTGGAAAGTAAACATGAAGAAACTCCAAGTTGAAGGATTTTTGGAGTCTTTTGATTTTGATCAATTGACGCTTGTGAAACTTTCCTCGAGATAATTGAAACTTCGTCCATAGGACAAAGAGGAATGGATGACTAACTTATTGGATATTATGCATGTTGATGTATATAGCCCATTATGTGTAGCCATATGCGATGGATCTTTTTGCTTCATATGCTTTCTCTATAAATTTGAGTGAATATATTTATATATTTACTTAATAAGGAAGAAGTATGAAACATTTGAAAATTGTTCAAAGACTTTCAAGATGAAGTGAAAAAATCATTGTAACAAGAAAATAAAAGAGTTTATGATTTGATCATAAAGGAAGATATTTGAGTTACAGGTTTAGCAAAACACCTAAGATTTCAAGAATTGTTCCATGAATTTGCATTTCCCGATAAACCACAGGAGTATGGTATGTTCGAGAAATCAAATCAAACCTTGTTTGACATGGTATGATCAAACGTGTCATTTATAAAACTTCCATTATGTTTTAAGGATTAAAGCTTTAGAGACTATCGCTTTTACACTGAAAAGAGCACCATCGTGATCCGTTGAAATGACACCATATGAGTTATGGTTTGGGATAAAACCCAAATTGTTTTTTCTTAAATTTTGGCATGCTATGCATAAGTAAAATGTTTACAACAAAAGTCAGATAAGCACGTCTTTGTAGGTTATCCCAAAGAATTTGTTGGGAATTCCTCCATAACACCGATTACAAAAGAGTTTGTTGCTTGGAACATCAAGTTTCTTGAGAAGGAATTTTTCGTGAAAAGTTAAGTGGGAGGACAATAGAACTTTGATAAGGTTGTTGAACCTTATCTATATGTGCTAAGTAGCGTAGCACCGGAAAGCGTCCCGGTGGTGGCCACATGTTGGGTTCGCAGCATAGAAAACAAAAAAATTCCTACGATGGGAACTATACGCCAAGATCTATCTACTAGATACAAGCAACGGGTGGATATACATCCATAGAGAACTTACCCTCGAAGACAACAAAGCTTTGTTAACGAGTTGGAACTCGTGGATGATGAAGTCGTACACTTGCCGATCTCAAGATCGTGATGAAGTCCAGCAGGTCCGGCTCCAGCACGTCCTTCAGATCTAGCTCCAGCAAGTCCAACACCACCAAGTCCAGCACCACAAAGCAGCGGTGCATCCGTGATTGCACACATGTTCGGTACCCCGACAACCTCCATCCCTCGCTCCAGCAAAGCAGCAGAAGCAGCAACTCCTTTCCAGATAAAGCCATCGGGAACATGTATCTCGCTAATCCGAGACCATGGGGAATAACTAGAGGGGAAGAGAGATCCTTCACGAGGAGGTGTGAGGAAGAAGGAGTGTGAGGGGGGGACATTTATAGGAGGAGTTAAAGGTTCACACGATGGTGCTGGACTTGATGGTGCTGGACCTGATGGTGCTGGACCTGATGGTGCTGGAACTGCTGGACCTGAAGGACTTCATCATGATCTTGAGATCGGCAAGTGTACGACTACATCATCCACGAGTTCCATCTCATTAACAAAGCTTTGTTGTCTTCGAGGGTAAGTTCTCTACGGATGTATATCCACCCGTTGCTTGTATCTAGTAGATAGATCTTGGTGTATAGCTCCCATCGTAGGAAATTTTTGTTTTCTATGCTGCGAACCCAACAATGGCTTTGATGTGAGGATCACATGTGTTCAACTGTTTTAATGCTTTGCTCCACTGCTCTATTAAAGGAGCACCTTAATTTCTTGTAGTTCCCTTAAGGCCTCGCTGCAAACTGGCTGGCTGGACAAAAGATGTTGTGCAAGTTCTCATTGCGAGCACGTATGACTATATATGGACCACATGCCTAGGATTATCTAGTACTTGGATGTTTATCTTATTTATCTGCAATTGCCCTATGTTCTGATTGCCATGTGAATTGTCTTGTCTATGCAACGCATGTCCATCCATCCCTATTCCTACCGCACTCGAATCCTACTGTTTACTGTTGTTACTACTGTCTTTACTTTACTATTGCTGCTACTTTACTATTCCTACTACAAAACTGTTGGTACTGATAAACTGCTGTGAGCAAGAGTGTTTCCACGTGCAGCTGAATTGACAACTCAGTTGTTAAGGCTTATAAATATTCTTTGGCTCCCCTTGTGTCGAATCAATAAATTGGGTTTCACTTCACTCGAAAATACTGCGATATAGCCCCTATAGTTGTGGGTCATCAAGACTATTTTCTAGCGCCGTTGCCAGGGAGCATAGCTTTATTTATCAAGTTCACTTGGATTCATTATTGTTCGCTGCCATCCATCCATCATGGGTAATTCTCGTGATGGCAAGGTTCCTATTTGACCATCCACTACAAGAAGAGGTACGGTTCTGAACACCTCTGTTGCTCTTGATTCACAATCTGTTATTAGTAAGCTCATTACACCACCACATATACATGCTACACACACTGCTACTACTGCTGAATCTGAAACTTTTGATACTTATGATCCTACTTCTACTGTGCTTGATAAGAGTGGTTCATTAGGTCCTTTCCTAGATGCTACGATTGCTAGAACTATAGCTAGAAATACTGAAACTCATAATGAAGACACTACTACACCTGTTAGTTCACCTGAGTCTAGTGAGAGTTATGATATTGAAGATGGTTATGTTGACATTACCAATGAATTTTTTAAAGAATGAAAAAACACCCATGATAGGAGCGCTGCTAAGAGTCTCCTTGAGAGGCATACTATTAGACCCAAATTGTCTCCTATTGCTAAGTTTGTTGCTTCTCCCATAAACATTAAAGATAAATATTATGATTTCTCTCTTGATCTATCTTACATAGCTATTGTTGAGAAAGAACCTTTTTGTGGGACTAAGAATGAAAGTGCAGTAGCACATATGACTGAGCTTTCTACCATGAGTGGCTTGTTTTCTGATGATATTAAGATGCTTACTTACTTTGTTGCTAAGATTTTCCCTTTATCACTAAAAGGGGAAGCTAAAACTTGGTTTAGTAATTTACCTCCTGGATCTATTGATAGCCCTGATTGCTTGATTAGTACCTTCCTGCAGAAATATTTTCCTCCAAGTGCTAGACATGCTATTTTGCAGGAGTTTTTTGATTTTAAACAGGGATAAAAAGAGATATTGCCTGGATCATGGGCAAGGTTTTGTGCTTTGATTCATGCACAGGCTGGAATTCCATTACCTAAGAATGAGCTTTTTGATATATTTTATAATGGATTAACTGAAGAATCTAGGACATACCTAGATAGTTGTGTTGATTGTGTTTTCAGGAATAGGACTCCCAAAGAAGCTGAGGAATTAATGGCTAAAATAAGCAAGAATTATGAAGATTGGAATCCTCCTGAACCAGCTATACCTGAAGTAATTATACCTGAACCAGCTATACCGACGCCTATACCATTATCTAAGAAGAGGGGAGTTATTGAATTGAATGATGAAGTGATGAAGGAAGCTAAGAAATGTCTTAAGGAGAAGGGAATTAAAGCTGCCGATGTCAAGAATTTACCTCCTATAGAAGAATTATGTAAGCCAATTCACCATTCATCCACTATTGAGGTACACTCTCTCCAACATTTCGATGAACGTGATATCCCTTACTCTAAACCTCCTGATCAATGCTTAGAAGAATTCGATATTTTCATTGTTAAACAATATAATTTTAATAAAAGGGTGCAAAATCATCTAATAGAAAACAATAGAGCTATTGTTGAGTTAAAAGATATTGTGGAAAGAACCGCTAATGATGTTAAAATGATTGT
The DNA here is from genome assembly GCA_910589775.1 of Avena eriantha. Classification (NCBI taxonomy): domain Eukaryota; kingdom Viridiplantae; phylum Streptophyta; class Magnoliopsida; order Poales; family Poaceae; genus Avena; species Avena eriantha. Next base: position 16,366,031 of record OU342741.1, on the reverse strand, counting down.
TAAACATTTTCAAATGGTTCAAACTCAAATAGATCAACTTATTAAAGTGCAAAAAGACTTGCTAGTTAATGCTGCCAAAGAAAAACATGCTTATGAAATTAGAACTAGAAGTGGTGCTGCTACCCAGGATCCTCTATATCCTGAGGGGCATCCCAAAAGAATTGAGCAGGATTCTCAACAAGCTGGAAATAGTGGTTCTACTCGTAAGAAAAAAAAGAAAGATAAAACTATTGTAGAACCCTCTGAACCTGCTAAAGATCCTAATAGTATATCTATCTCTGATGCTGAAACTGATAGTGGTAATGAAGAAAATGATGTTCCTGATAAAGAAAAAGTTGAAGAAGAACCTAAAAAGCACAGTAAGAATATTAAATACACTAAAGAAGATTTTGTTGCCAAGAAACATGGTAGCGAAAGACAGCCTTGGGTCCAAAAACCTATGTCTTTCCCTGATAAGAAACACAAGTCAAAGGAAGATGAACACTATAATAAGTTTTGTGAGTGGATGAAACCTTTGTTCTTGCAAATCCCTTTGACTGATGTTATTAAACTGCCTCCTTACTCAAAGTATATGAAGGATATTGTCTCGAATAAAAGGAAGATCCCTAATGAAGAAATTTCTACTTTGCTTGCTAATTATTCCTTTAATGGTAAGGTTCCAAAGAAACTTGGAGACCCAGGGATTCCAATTATTCCTTGCTCTATTAAAAGTATTTATGTTAGAACTTCTTTGTGTGATTTGGGAGCTGGAGTTAGTGTTATGCCTTTCTCTCTCTACAAGAGACTTCAACTTGAAAAACTGACACCAACTGATATATCTTTGCAAATGGCTGATAAATCTACCACTATTCCTGTTGGTATATGTGAGGATGTACATGTTCAAGTGGCTCATAATTGCTTGATATTAACTGATTTTGTTGAGCTTGAAATGCCTGAGGATGATAATATGTGTATTATTCTTGGGAGACCTTTTATTAATACTACAGGAGCTGTTATTAATTGTAATCAAGGCCGGTAACCCGGGGAAAGGAGGAGTTCTTGAGGGGAGAGATTGAGGCTCCACTGCACTAGCTCAGATGTTTGTTAGCAGGGGCTAGATGAGGATCCAGGATAACATTCTTGCGGAGACCAAAGAACTTGATCTAAAGTTCTTTGGTGGGCCAAGGGCCGACATATCCCTCTATGCCGGAGGCAAAAGAGGAGAGGAAGGTGATTGCATTGGCAGGAAGATGGTGAGGCTAGAGCTGGTAAACAAAGATAAAATCATGGAGGAAATTGCTTACGGGAAGGCCGAAGCCACACTGGGAATGAGATAAGAACACGACGAACTCGCCGGGATTTGGAGAAGGAGCTATCTCCTGGGCAGCGAGGCGGCATGTGACGCCCGCAGGAATGCGGCGCGTCACGTAGACCCAATCGAGGTCATCCTGGCAAACAAACGGGCCTGCCCAAGTGTCGCGCTCATGGACTTCCTCCTCCTCCTCCTCTGCAACAATGGAGGCTTCCTCCTCTGTCATCACCAAATCAGAATCGTCAAAGAAAGCGTCTGCGACGGGGAACAGCGGTTTGGAGGTGCAGGGCCCCGTAGCGGAGAATATCATTTTGCGGCCCGAAAGTTGGGGTGTCTAGGCAACGCGGTACCCGAGTTCCCTGATATCATCCGCGATGACTATAGTTGGCGTGCCAAATACTCAGAGGGTCTTTTTCGGCACGAATTCAACTTTATGTTTCAATACAATAAATCAGGCTAACGGCCGTCAAGTTGGGCCCCCCCTGTCAGTTCTCGCCGTTATGTCGCTCATGTCGCTCCCGTCGCTTAGGTGTCAGTTAAGCTTGCAGCGTTGGCGCCTGCATCCATTACGCGTCTTCTTCTTCCACGGAGCAGCAATCTGTGGGGCGTCGCAGCCATGGCACAGAGCTAGGATGTGGATGAACCTGCTCGGCCTAGCTCTCCTCCCTGTAGGCTTGCAGCGTTGGCGCCTCCATTACTCGTCTTCTTCCCTGGAGCGGCAATCTATGGTCGTGGCCATGGCGCAGAGCTGGGAAGTGATGAAGCTGCTCGGCCCCGCTCTCCTCCCCATCCCGAGTCAGAGCTCGCCCTCACCGTAGATGCACCCATGGCATGGTCGGAGACGAGAATTGGTTCCCGGTGAGATCTATCACCTTGTCGACCATGCTCGGTTATGTTTTCCTCCTCTAGAATCCGAGCTCGTCGTCGCCATGGTTGCACCCGCACCAATTCTGCCACCTCTGCCGAGGTCTCTGTGGTAGCTCAAGTTCTGGGGCTCTCCAAGTTCTGCCATGTTGGGCCTGTAAGTGTTGTTGTATGTTAAACTAGCAAATCTCGTTTGTTCAAATCTCTTGGGTTGTACCAACTTCATTGTGTTTAATTATGAAAGACAAAATATAAATGACTTCTCTCAATTTCTCGCATAGAAAAATGCACAGCTAATTTCATATTCTCGCAGGAACTAGCCCCACTTGTTGAACCGGCGGCACTGCCACGATCTCCACGTAACCACAGTGAGTTCTCGAACCGAAAGTTGCAGTTACCATGTTTCCTCTGCAGTCATTCCTCTTCCTCAGTCATTCCTCTGCAGTTTTTCCTAGGCGCTTCTTCTTCCTCTGTTCTGGAACCGTCGGTTCATCTTCTTCTTCCTCTCGAAGGCAGTTCATTGCAGGCAGTTCCTTTCACCCATTTCCTTGCAGGCATGGACGATGGGAAACGCACAACAGAGACCCACTTGGTCCCTGCCCATGGCACCACGACTTTGACAGTGGTGTACACAAATGATGAAGCGACTGTGGAGACAACTCTCGCCAGGTTTGAGCAATTGATTGAGAAAGAGAAGCACAAGTTTGTGAGTCTAGACTTGGAGTACACCCGTGCAAATAAGCGAAAAAATCCTCCACAAGATATCGCTGTCGTGCAAATCGCCATACATGAGGAGGTCCTCGTTTACCACTTCTGCAGGTATGTGAAATTTAAATTTGAGATCACCACTTCTGCATCCCTTATTCCTGTACATCCCTAGAACCATCTAAGTGCAGGAGTAAACCAACTGAGATGCGTTGTCCGGCTCTGGTCGAGTTCTTGTGTAGGAAAGGGATAACTTTCACTAGCGTGGATATCACAAATGATACAATTATGCTTTCTCGTGCGTTGATAAAAATCCCAGAGGGGCACCACATCGACATCCAAAATCTGTACAAGATCAAATCATACCCAGCGAAGGATGGCATGGGTGATCTGGCAACGGAAATCATCGATAAATCCTATGAAAAACTGAAGAAATTGAAGCGACTCGATCACAACTACTGGGAGTGGAAGCCGATGAGCCAGGCACGCCTCGAGTATGCAGCCAGAGACGCCTACATGGCGTACGAGTTGCACAGTAAGCTCATTACCATGAAAGATGGGATGGTTAAGGCGGGGTTTTTCGCGAGAGAGCTATGCCCTGGTTGCAAGCTATCCCAGGAGAAGAAGCGCGAGGAGGACAGAAAGCGGTTTCAGGATGAGCAGGGATCTTGGGATGGTGGCGACATCAAGCGGCTGAAGGGGAAGCAAGTCAAGGACGACAACAAGTGGTGGTGATACATTATGTGTTTGAACTAGATTTTAGTTTCTAGTTTATTATGTGTGTGATACATTTAGTTACTTCAATACAAAATTTCGACCAATTTAACTTGTTGATGTATTTCTTGACAATTATAATATAATCGAGCACTAGAAATATTTTGTAGTGTGCATGAGCATGATCAGTAAATATAATTGAACACTAGAAACTTTAAGGCACTCCATATAATGGAGTAGATTAATATATAAGGTTCACTAGAGACACCACGGATATATTGTCTTACATGCCACACACATGTAATAATTAACTAGAACAAAATAAAAGCAGGGGCTACAGCAGGAGGCCGGGACACGGAGACGCCTAGCAGGGCATGGGTTTATCAGCAGGAGGCAGCGACAGCCTAGTCGATGGGATACAGGCCAGTCCTGACATACTCCCGGAGGAATTTGCCGTAGGCTGCGTGCCGCGCCAAGGTAATCGGTCTATGGCTTCTGCCTCCGCCTCTGCCAACGCCCTGCGCGTGCTGGATCATGCTGTTGAGGTCCACGTTGATTGCTCTGCCACAGAATGGGCAAAACAGTCTCCCCCTATGGTGGAAACGGATTTGCCCACACTGTAACCGCCTCATCACGTAGCGGCTCTTGTTGTCCCTGGATTCCTTGATACCGTCCACATCATCATCATCCTCCTGTTGATTTTTAAAAACATAACTTAGAACTCGTACATATGATTGAATTGTATTACAACTCAAGAATTGACAACATGTATATGTAAGACAATATATCCGTGGATATCAAAGATAAAGCATCTCAGCAATAGTTTGATCGGTTCATATATCATTTCATTTCAACACAATGACAAATAATTGCATCAGATTGCGGCCTCATAAGTTTATTCAGGGACGGTGTGAGTGAACCAAGTAACAATTGCACAGCCTGTATTGTTGTTGTACATCGCCCCAGGTTCACTAACTCGTCCCTGAAAAAATCTAAAACCAATGTGTCTTCCTCTCTTTTGGGACAAATTTGAATCATTGGCCACAATAAGAAATTGAAATGTAATCGTACAAAACATTATTCATGGATATACATAGTCAGGTACAAAAACAAGCCTAAATACTGTAATTATAAATAAAAAACCAAACAATTAATCCTCAGGTGCATGTTAAAAATACTTATGATCAAAACCATTCATATACATCTGCATCATACCAATCATTAAAAGATCAGAAACAATTCAAGGATCATATATGTAGTTCCACATGAGAATAAATCTAGGGCCTCATAATTTGTTTTAGAGATGGAGTAGGCGAACCAAAGTACCAACAGCACAACCTATATTGTTTGTGTGCATTGCTGCCTCAGGTTCACCAACCCATACCTAAAACACGACACCATCATACGTGTCTCCCCTTGAACTCTTTTGGGGAAAATTTCAATCATCGGCCTCGGTGACAAACTAAAATGTAATTCTTATACACTATGAATGCATGGAATAGATAATTTGAATATCATAGTTCTATGAATGTAGAATAAAGATTGCGGCCTCATAAGTTTATTCAGGGACGGCATGAGTGAACCAAGTAACAATTGCACAGCCTGTATTGTTTTTGTACATCGCCCCAGGTTCACTAACTCGTCCCTGAAAAAATCTGACACCAATGTGTCTGCCTCTCTTTTGGGACAAATTTGAATCATTGGCCACAATAAGAAATTGAAATGTAATCGTACAAAACATTATTCAGGGATATACATAGTCAGGTCCAAAAACAAGCCTAAATATTGTAATTAGAAATAAAAAACCAAACAATTAATCCTCAGGTGCATGTTAAAAATACTTATGATCAAAACCATTCATATACATATGCATCATACCATTCATTAAAAGATCAGAAACAATTCAAGGATCATATATGTAGTTCCATATGGGAATAAATCTAGGGCCTCAAAATTTGTTTCAGAGATGGAGTTGGGGAACCAAAGTACCAACAACACAACCTATATTGTTTGTCTGCATTGCTGCCTCAGGTTCACCAACCCATCCCTAAAACACGACACCGTCATACGTGTCTCCACTTGAACTCTTTTGGGGAAAATTTCAATCATCGGCCTCGGTGACAAACTAAAATGTAATTCTTATACACTATGAATGCATGGAATAGATAATTCAAATATCATAGTTCTATGAATGTAGAATAAAGATTGCAGCCTCATAAGTTTCTACAGAGATGGCGTAAGCGAACCAAGTAACAATTGCACAGCTTATATTGATCTTGTACATGGCCCCAGGTTCGCTCACCCATCCCTGTAAAAATTTGACACCAATGTGTCTGCCTCTCTTTGGGGCAAATTTGAATCATTGGCCACAATAAGAAATTGAAATGTAATCATACCAAACAATATTCAGGGATATACAAATGCATCATACAATGCATTCATAGATCAGAAACAATACAAATATTATATAGTTAGGTTCCATATGAGAGAAAAAATTAGGGCCTCATTTTTTTCAACGTTGGAGTCAGAGAACCAAAATACCAACAGCACAACCTATATTGTTTGTGTGCATTGCTGCCCCAGGGCCACTAACCATCCCTAAGAAAACGAGACCATCAGATGCCCTTGCACTACTTTGGGGCAAAATTGAATCATTGGGCTCAGTAAGGAATAGAAATGTAATATTATAGGCCTGCTGTGTATCGAAATCTACACTCAACTCGCAAACTCAACTAGATGGCAGATGGGCAGATTAGGGTTTTGTGACTAGACGGATTGGGGTTTTGTGACTAGATGGCAGATACATCAATCAACTGATCGCATCATATATATACTACCCTACTTCAAGAGCAAAAGAATATGTACACGATTGAGCAAATCCTATGTATGAACAGTGAAAACTGCGGCTGCGACTAGAGAAGCTAGCAATGTAGTACCTCGGACTCCTCATCAGGGACCTCCTCCTCGAACTCATCATTCTCCACGATTGCGTCGAAGATTTCTTCAACGGCGATGGGGTCGTCGATGTAGATCACCGGATTGCCTCCGCCTGCCGCCTGCCCCCATCCAGATTTGCCGCTGGCACCACGACGTTGTCGTCCACCTGCTGCTCGGCGGCGACGGCTACTACCGGCTGCTCGGCGGCGATGGCTACCACCTGCTGCTCGGCGGCGACGGCTACCAACTGCTGCTCGGCGGCGACGGCTACCAACTGCTGCTCGACGGTGACAGCTACCACCTGTTGCTCGGCGGCGACAGCTACTGGCTGGACGGATGAGTTCGCACCCTCGATGGCGCCGCGACGAGCGGCGTTCGTGCCCGGAGAAGACGCCTCTGTCTGCTTGGCCACGACCGAGCCATCTGCTGCTTCGCCTTCAGCTGGCTTCACCTGCGGATCTTCTCCACGCGTACGCTTCATGGCACACCAAGGGAAGGAGGTAGTGCAAACGAGGAAGATTCGGCGCGCGCAGCAGGTGTAGATTGGGATCTTGGCACTAGACAGACTAGGGGAAATGACACGAGATCATGGAAGAAGAAGGTCGAGGGGGGTTATAAACACCAGACCGTTCGTAGTCCTCGAGTGGAAACGTGTGGTGGGCGGGCGGGTGGGGGGTGGGGGGCTACCACGATCTCCACCCTTTTTTTGGTTCCCTTTTTTTTTTGAAACAACCACGATCTCGGAATAAAATCCTATGAGAAATTAAAAAGATCTCCACTTTAGAGCTGCATTGAAAACATGCTCATGGCAGACCTCGATTCCACTGCATGCAAGTGGCGTGGAACTAATTTCTAGCAACGTTAGATCTACTCGAGGGGAGCCCTTGACTCATGGAATTTACTAGCGGTAGGGCCCAATTGGAAGTGAGATTGAGAGCGCTGCGTATAAATGGGATATGTCTGATTAAAATCAAGTGGCGATAAATTGTAGCATCCCGTCGACAACCGTGCACTCGATGACCCCGTTGCCCTGTCCATAAACCACATGTGGATCCACCGGTGTCATTGCATGTTTGTTCCTCTAAACAAACCACATAAGGATCCACTAGTGTCACTGCATGTCTTTTCTTTTCATGAACCACATAAGGATGGGCCCACCAGTGTCATTGCATGTCTGTTCTTTTCATGAACCACACCTAGTGTCAGTGCATGTCTGTTCTATTCATGAACCACACCCAGTTTCACTGCATGTCTGTTCTTTTCATGAACCACAGAAGGATCTACTAGTGTCATTGCATGTCTTTTACTTCCATAAACCACATGTGGATCCACCGGTGCTCATTGCATGTCTGTTCCTCTAAACAAACCACATAAGGATCCACTAGTGTCATTGCATGTGTGTTCTTCTCATGAACTACATAAGTATGGTCCCACCAGTGTCATTGCATGTCTGTTCTTTTCATGAACCATACCCATTGTCAGTGCATGTTTGTTCTATTCATGAACCACACCCATTTTCACTGCATGTCTGTTCTTTTCATGAACCACATAAGGATCTACGAGTGTCATTGCATGTCTTTTACTTCCATAAACCACATGTGGATCCACCGGTGTCATTGCATGTCTGTTCCTCTAAACAAACCACATAAGGATCCACCAGTGTCACTGCGTGTGTGTTCTTCTCATGAACCACACCCAGTGTCATTGCATGTGTGTTCTTCTAAACAAACCACATAAGGATCCACCAGTGTCATTGTTTGTCTGTTCTTTTCATGAACCACATAAGGATCCACCAGTGTCATTGCATGTCTGTTCTTTTCATGAATCACAGCCAGTGTCATTGCACGTCTTTTACTTCCATAAACCACATATGGATCCACCTAGTGTGATTGCATGTCTGTTCCTCTAAATAAACCACATAAGGATCCACCACTGTCATTGCGTGTCTGTTCTTCTCATGAACCACACCTAGTGTCATTTCATGTGTGTTCTTCTAAACAAACCACATAAGGATCCACCAGTGTCATTGCCTATATGTTCTTTTCATGAACCACACCCAGTGTCATTGCATGTGTGTTATTCTAAACAAACCACATAAGTCATTGCATATCTGTTCTTTTCATGAACCACACCCGGTGTCATTGCATGTCTGTTCTTTTCATGAACCACGGCTAGAGTCATTGCATGTCTGTTCCTCTAAACAAACCACATAAGGATCCACCAGTGTCATTGCATGTCTGTTCTTTTCATGAACCACATAAGGATCTACCAGTGTCATTGCATGTCTGTTCTTTTCATGAACCACACCCAGTGTCATTGCATGTGTGTTACTTCCATAAACCACATGTGGATCCACCGGTGTCATTGCATGTCTGTTCCTCTAAACAAACCACATAAGGATCCACCAGTGTCACTACATGTCTGTTCTTTTCATGAACCACATAGGATGGGCCCACCAGTGTCATTGCATGTCTGCTCTTTTCATGAACCACACCCAGTGTCAGTGCATGTCTGTTCTATTCATGAACCACACCCAGTTTCACTGCATGTCTGTTCTTTTCATGTACCACAGAAGGATCTACCAGTGTCATTGCATGTCTTTTACTTCCATAAACCACAAGTGGATCCACCGGTGCTCATTGCATGTCTGTTCCTCTAAACAAACCACATAAGGATCCACCAGTGTCATTGTGTGTGTGTTCTTCCCATGAACCACATAAGGATGGGCCCACCAGTGTCATTGCATGTCTGTTCTTTTCATGAACCATACCCAGTGTCAGTGCATGTTTGTTCTATTCATGAACCACACCTAGTTTCACTGCATATCTGTTCTTTTCATGAACCACATAAGGATCTACTAGTGTCATTGCATGTCTTTTACTTCCATAAACCACATGTGGATCCACCGGTGTCATTGCATGTCTGTTCCTCTAAACAAACCACATAAGGATCCACCAGTGTCACTGTGTGTGTTCTTCTAAACAAACCACATAAGGATCCACCAGTGTCATTGCCTGTCTGTTCTTTTCATGAACCACATAAGGATCCACCAGTGTCATTGCATGTCTGTTCTTTTCATGAATCACAACCAGTGTCATTGCATGTCTGTTCTTTTCATGAACCACACCCAGTGTCATTGCATGGGTAGCCGTTAGACCGAGTCTTCTAGAAGGCACACCCTAACATAGTTGTTCTGCTTGACGATTGTTACATACTGTTCGATTGCGGCGCTTGGACGATTGGGATGGTCTTCGTGAGAGCGATCCGCGAGTAGGCTGTTCTGTGGCATGATTGGCCACGCTTGCTTTGGACAAACTGGCAACACCGGGTGCTCCCCTATTTCGAGTGTCACGTCTCACGAGTTCAGTGAGCCACATCCCAATGTCACGTCCCCATTACTTCTCTTCCTCCCCGTACTTCTCTTCCTTACCCTCGAAGCCACTTTCCCCACTTCACTCCCATCCTGCCGTAGCCGCTAGCCGACGGCGCCTCCATCCCAATCCCCTCTCCGGCAGCCACCCCCCACCCCTCTCGCCATGGGTTCAAGGGGGGACGGCGAGGAAACACGTCGTGACGATAGGGACGGTGATTTCGATGTGAGTCGTCTCATCTCTATTTCTATCATTTGTGGCCAGTTATCTATTTTTTGAGCTAGATCTAATCTGTTTACTCATGCGCGTATGATGTGTTAGGCCAACTAGACGATGTATGACTCCAACTATCACGGTTTAGAGGATGAAGACAGTCCTCTGGTATGTAAACATGGATATGTGCCTGCTAAATTTGTAGCCTTCGAAGGACGAAACGCAGGCAGGAGGTTTCTACGGTGTCAAGGACATCGTGCAATGATGAAGGCGGAACTTGCGGTGTTGTCAAATGGGTAGATCCAGAGTGGCCCAAATCGATGCGGAAAATGCTGGACAAACTATGGGAAATGACTGTTGAGTTGAAAGAATCTGTATTCAGCTCACTTCTTGATAGTGTTGAGATGAATCTATGGGAACCAGTTGACACGACCAAGCATAAGCGAGATCTCAGGTGGGTGCAAGACAAGGTTATCAAAGTCAAGAAGGAGAGGGACGCGGCGTTGGCCCTGAAGGCTAAAGCAGAGAAAGAACTGACTCAAGCAAGGAACGATCTCCACCAGGCCAAAGTCCTGCAGTACACAACTACGAGTATTGACAAGTGCATGAGGAAAAATGCAGAGAAACAATTGAAGTTGTGCAAGGAAGATGCTAAAAGGAAGGAGCAGTGTTGGGGGGATACCCCTGGGTAGGGTCACGACGGGGTATAAAGGCCGAGTTAGCCAAGGTTTGGCAAGGTCAAAGCAGATGCAGGCCAGGTCACCTCAAGGCAGGCCGAATCACGGGGTAACCCGGACCAGGGGGCGTTCGCCTAACTAAGTCTCAACCGACTTAAGCAGTAAGTCGGAAGTGCTTGTTTTACTTGTATGCAGGAACCAGTGTGGCCGGATCAACTAGGATCCGGGTCACGTCTAGCTTCTAGGAGAAGGAAGGAATCTCGCTGGTAAAGAAGCCCTGGTACGCACTGGATGAGCGAGGCAGACAAGGGGAGGACCACCGAGGCGTGGCCGACAAGGGTGCGGACGCCCATGTCGGCTGACGCGGGCACCGCAGAGGCTCACGTAGCCAAAGCATGTGTGACGCGGGGGAAAAGCACCCCGGTCGGCTTACTACTTTGGGAGGAGGCCTCCACGTATGCCCTAGGCAGATACCGAGCTCCCTCTATAAAAGGGGGGCTAGGGTTTCAGTAGAAGGGGGTTCCGCTATTCTGATTTGGCTAGGGTTTTAGCTGTGATCTGTGGGTGAGAGTAAGAGAGCTCCTTCTTCCTCCTCTCGCCAATTCAGCTCTAGGAGCACTTGTAATCTTGGAAGCAGAGTAATACAAACAACTGTGTGGAGAATCACTTCACTATCCCTCCCTGGATTCCCCTAGCGTGTATTAGTCCCCACCTTTAGCCTATCCATGGCATCTGCCATGACACCACCACGACAGTTGGCGCCCACCGTAGGGCTAGCGGCACTAGCAGGGGTCAAGATCCGGACGGGAAACTTCATCGGCACTGGCGAACGCATCGTCTCTGGGCTCGTTCAGCGCTTTGGAGCGCTGGACTTTGTCAGCGACAACGCTGGCTGCTTCGGCACGCGTCCACTTCCGCACAACGGCCTCTTCGTCAATCTTGGCACGCACAAAGTCTACGTTGTTGTGGACGTGTCTTGTGTTCATCCGCGTCACGTCGTCGAGGCTGGAGAACCGCCCCTCACCGTGGCTCGCGGGGCGCGTATCTCTCGCTCCTCGGACCGCATAGAGGTGATTATGACTGCGCCTTGTGCGGGCGCGAGCAAGGATCCGGCGCCAGATCCGGAGGTAACGCCTAAGGCACCGAGGAAAGGTAGAGGTCCTCCACTAGAGAGGCCGGAAAATGTGTTGAGGGAAGCGATGGATAGCTTGGCAAACCCTGTGGTAGCAGCAGTAGATCCGGCTCGAGCGCAGGCCGAGCTAGAGGAAACTAGGCAAAAGATACTAGAGGGCGCAAAGAAAATAGCCGCGGCTCAGCAGTCGTTGAATATGACGCTGCGTGAGTACGCAAAGGCGAACAAAGTTGATGCTGTCAAAGTAAAGGGGAGAAATCTCATGAGCGAGATGAACAGAGAAGGTGATACTAGAATTGAGGAATCAGAAAACTGTATGTCCGTGGGGCTGCTGAGGTACAGTACCCCGGCAAAGAACCTCAGAGCAGCGGATGCAGCTGCGTCCAAGTTAGAGGGTCTGACGGGTGAAGCCCGTCAAAGACAACAAGATAGGTTTAACGAGCTGGTTCGGATCGTGAACATACCAAACGAAGAACTTCTCCGAGCTAACCCGGAGAGAGCTGGAGCCTCCAAGATCGTCCATTCGGCGATGGGTAACCCGAAGAAATCCGTTGGAGCCGCATCGTCTCCTCATGGTGGTCCAAGGAGAGAAGAGGTGGTAACCTCGGCTAGACGGAACAAACAGATCGTCCCGTATGACCCAACACGGGCAGGGAAAGGAAAAGAAGCACAGAAAAATGATGATCGACGGAGTGTGAGCCGAGGTGAAGCTGGCCGAGGTAACCGCGACCAAGGCAATGCCGGTCAAGGGAACGCAGTCAACGGCAATGCCGGACAGCGAAACTTGGCAGGAGCAGGACAACCGCAGCAGCAGAATATACCAAGGCAAGAGCAAAGTGCCGGCCGAGGTGTGCAACAGAAAGGTGCTCCGCGAGAGCAAGACAGATATAATGATGGAGATTCGGAAATGGCAAACGTGGGATACCCAAGACCGGACTATCATGTGATAGGGTCGAGATTGGGAAGCAGGGATTTGATGCCGGATGATGCCAGGTTGAAACTGGATCGACTGTATAGGTCGGAACAGATAGAATGTCAAGGTCCACCGGGTCCTGCGTGTTTTGGACCCCGAATCATGAAGGAGCCGCCGGTACCCAACTTCTAGTTGCCCAGGGGCACGAAGACGTATGACGGCAGTACCAAGCCGGAGGATTGGTTGATAAACTATGCTACGGCTGTGAAAATCGCCACTGGTAACTTGAGATGGGCTGTACGATATGTACCCCAGATGTTGGAAGGACCGCCAAGGGTATGGCTGAACAATTTGCCACCCGGAAGCATCAACTGCTGGATAGACTTTGAGGAAATGTTCATCAGCAATTTCTCGAGTACGTATCAGAGGCCAAATAGGCCGCAGACCCTAGCTATGTGCAAGCAAAGACCTAATGAGACAGACCGGGAGTTCTTGACCCGGTGGTTTACTGTGAGTAACTCGTGTGAGGGCGTGATAGAATCACAGGCCATAGCATGGTTTGCACAAGGGTGCCGATATGCAAGCGAGTTGTGGCAAAAGTTGCAAAGGAAAATGCCAACTACGTTGGCAGAGATGATCCGGATTGCAGATTCGTATGCTTTGGGTGATCCGACTCAACCTAGGCTCGTATCAAACGAGTCAAATGATGAGTACTATCAGAGGGATGGAGCCGGATCATCCCGGAGGAATGACTACAGAGGAAAAAGGAGAAATGATAGACCAGATCATTGATACGGTTCGCAACAAGTTGCGGCTGTGAATCAAGATCAGCCCGGAGCAGGGGGCAGTCAACGCCAGAAAACTGGAGGGCAATGGACTCCGAGAAACGATGGCAAGAAAACTTGGACGCCAGAGCAAAAGAGACAGTGGCAAGAAAAGAAGGACCGTCTAAGGTATACTTATGAGTCGATGTTGGACCAGCCGTGTAAGTTTCACACGCCTAATCCGAGTAACCCAGCGGGTCATACGACGAGGCAATGTGAGTGGATGCGCAATATTGAACAAGGTGGCTCGGGGAATGCTCAGGCACCCCGGAATGATCAGCCTCGGCAGGAGTTACCCCGGCAGCAATTGCTCTCCGGAGCGAACACTCAACAGCTAATGTTGCCTCCCCCTCCGCCGAGGTATGATAACAATGAGAGAAGGGATGCAGTGCATCAAGTGTAAAATCAGCATCAGCCGGATCAGAGGTACCCCGGAAATGAGAGGAGAAATGAGTACACAGAGCATCATCAGAGCTATTGTGTGTTCACCACTGAGGAAACAGATAGAAAAAGCTTGCAGCATAGGCATATGGACGTGAACGCAGTGATGCCTGCAGTGACGAGGTACATGCCTTGGTCTGATCAGGAAATCACCTGGAGCATAAAGGATCATCCCAAGCTTATGCCAAGCCCTGGTTCGTATGCGTTGGTGCTGGACCCGACGTTCATTGGGCCTAGCATTAATGTAAGGTTCTCAAAGGTGCTGATCGACAATGGCAGCAGCATTAACATCATGTATGCCGACACAATGCGCAAGTTGGGTATCTCAGAAAACATGCTACAGCCCACGAGGACAACTTTCCATGGTATTGTGCCCAGCCTTTCTTGTGAGCCCATAGGCAAGGTCCGGGTTGACGTATTGTTCGGCACGAGGGATAACTGCCGAACCGAAAATTTGGAGTTCGAGGTGGTGAACTTGGAAAGTGCGTACCATGCGTTACTCGGAGGCCAGCGCTGAACAAGTTCATGGCAAGCTGTCATATTAGCTACTTGAAGATGAAATTGCCCGGACCAAATGGAGTGATTACCATTGCAGGGGATTTCTGACGTTCCATGGAGTGTGCGTCGGCTGGGTCTAGCTTAGCTGAGTCACTTGTGATTGCGCAGGAGAAAAGGAAAATTCAGGAGGTGGCGGCATTGGCTCAGTCCGCGCAGCAGTACATGCCGGCGCTGAGTAACCCACACGGAAGTGTCTCTTTCCAGGCCACCAAAGATACCAGGAAGGTTCCAGTTGATGACATGTTCCCGGAGCGCACCGTAACAATTGGTGCCGGGTTAAGTGATAAATAGGAAAGCGATCTCGTCAGCTTCCTCCGTGAGAATCGGGACATTTTTGCTTGGTCCACACAGGACCTGCAAGGTATTCCGAGGGAGCTGGCGGAGCACTCTTTGAATGTGAGACCCGGAGCTAAGCCGGTGAAGCAACCTCTCCGCCACTTCGCCGAAGATAGGAGGAAAGTCATTGGGGATGAGATAGCTCGGTTGCTAGCTTCAGGATTTATCATGGAGGTTCTTTACCCGGATTGGCTGTCTAATCCGGTGCTGGTGGAAAAGAAGAAGGATGACCCAAACGTGGCAGTGGTTTGGCGAATGTGTATCGATTACACGAACCTGAACAAGGCGTGTCCAAAAGATCCATTTCCACTGCCAAGAATATATCAGGTCAAAGACTCAACTGCTGGATGTGAATTGTTGTCATTCATTGATGCATATTCTGGTTTCCACCAGATACCTCTGAATTCGAATGATCAAATAAAGACTGCGTTTATTACCCCGTATGGGGCTTATTGCTATCACACCATGCCGTTTGGTTTACGTAATGCAGGGGCAACGTACCAAAGATGTATGCAAAAATGTTTGCACGACAAAATAGGTCAAAATGTACAAGTGTATGTCGATGATGTGGTTATCAAGACCAAGGAAAGCAAAACACTCCTTGACGACATCAGGCAAACATTTGCGAACCTAAGGAGGTTCCGGATGAAGCTTAACCCAGAAAAATGCACCTTCGGTGTCCCGGCAGGGAAATTGCTCGGTTTTCTTGTTTCCAGCTGAGGTATCGAGGTTAATCCAACTAAAATCCGGGCCATCGAACGAATGGAATTTCCGAAGTGTCTTAACAATGTCCAGAAGTTCACAGGTTGCCTGGCCTCGTTAAGTCGGTTTGTATGTTGGTTGGGAGAAAAGGCATTGCCTCTCTACCAACTCATGAAAAAGTCGGATAAATTCGTTTGGACACCACAGGCCAATGAAGCCTTTGCCCACTTGAAGAAGATGTTAGCCACTGCACCAGTGTTGGCCTCACCACTATCAAAGGAGCCAATGTTGCTCTATATAGCCGCAACCAACCGAGTTGTAAGTGCAGTGATAGTGGTGGAGCGCGACGAGGAAGGTAAGTCAGTGCAAAGGCTAGTGTATTACTTGAGCGAGGTGTTGTCGGCCTCAAAGCAGAACTATCCACACTATCAAAAGGTGGCGTATGGCGTGTACATGGCTGCTAAGAAGCTGAAGCACTACTTTGAGGAGCATCCCATCAGGGTCATATGTGAGGCCCCCATATTCGAGATAATGAGTAACAAGGATGCGAGTGGCAGAATTGCAAAATGGGCAATTGAGCTAGCTCCTTATGCTCCGCAATATGATAGAAGAGAAGCCATCAAATCCCAAGCTGTGGCAGATTTTTTCGTGGACTGGGCCGAGGTGCAATACGAACCACCACTCCTAGATCCGAACTATTGGCGAATGCACTTTGACGGATCAAAAACCAAAACCGGGCTAGGTGCCGGAGTTGTACTTACCTCGCCAAAGAAGGACCACTACGTGCTGCAGGTCCATTTCACGGCATCAAACAATGTCGCCGAGTATGAAGCACTTGTGCACGGGCTCAAGGTGGCAAAAGAGATTGGGATACGTCGGATCATATGCTTTGGCGACTCAGATTTGGTGGTGCAACAAGTGTCAGGAGTGTGGGATGCCCTTGATCCAAACATGGCACTGTACAGATTTCATGTGCAAAAGATATCTGGTTACTTTGAGGGATGCGAGTTTCACCATGTACCCCGGGTGGAAAATGAGGCTGCCGACATGCTGTCGAAGCTCGGGTCAACCCGACAAGCAATTCCATCGGGTGTAGCATTAGAGCACCTCAGGAAACCATCCATCAGGCCCTCCCCTAGAACCGACTCAATCTATGTCCCGGAGGACACGGAATCCGGAGCTGTACCCATGGATATTGACATGGGAAGTGGTGCGCAAGACCCGAGGACTGCCTCAGCGAACCCGGGGACTGCTTCAGTAAACCCGGGGACTGCTTCGCAAGACCCGGGGACTGCTCAGCGTGATCCAGTTGAAGTTATGCCGGTGGATCAGATGGAGATTTATGAGGATGTGTTCCCTGTGCGAGCAATACCGGCTTGGGCCCTACCTATATTTCAATTCCTGAAAGATGGAGCGTTACCCACTGAGGAAGTGCTGTCCAGGAAAACATAGAGGAGGGCAAAGGCTTACACGATCATCAATTCCGAACTATACAAAAGAAGTGTGACCAATGTACTCCAGCGATGTGTTGACCCGGAAGAAGGGCTTGACATCCTCCGAGATATACATTAGGGGGAATGCGGGCATCATGCCTCATCCCGAGCCTTGGTAGCAAAAGCTTTCCGGCACGGATTCTACTGGCCAAATGCCTTAGAGCAAGCGGAAGATCTGGTGAGAAAATGTAATGGTTGTCAGAGGTACGCAACCAAGACACATATGCCAATGTCAGAACTCAAGACCATACCAATTACTTGGCCATTTGCCGTATGGTGCTTGGATATGGTTGGCCCGTTCAAACCAGCAAGGGGAAATATGACTCACATTCTGGTAATGGTGGACAAGTTTACGAAGTGGATGGAGGTAAAGCCTATAAAGAAATGTGATGGAGCTACGGCCGTAACGTTTCTCAAAGATATCATCTTGAGGTACGGTTATCCTCACAGTATCATAACTGATAATGGCACAAATTTTGTGGAAGAAGCATTTGCGCGTTTCTGCCGGGATCAGAAGATCCGGCTGGACGTAGCCTCGGTAGCCCACCCCGCATCAAACGGACAAGTGGAAAGATCCAACGGATTAGTATTATCCGGGATAAAACCCCGGCTCATTGAGCCGCTACGAAGATCAGCGGGGTGCTGGATAGAAGAACTACCAGCGGTACTGTGGAGTTTAAGAACAACTCCGAATCGATCAACAGGCTATACGCCGTTTTTTCTGGTATATGGGGCAGAAGTTGTATTACCAGCCGACATTCATGATTCGCCTAGGGTCACCCAATACACAGAAGCCGAAGTGCAAGAAGCCCGGCAAAATAATGTTGATCTTCTGGAAGAAGCGAGAGAACTGGCACTGTCCAGATCCGCCATATATCAGCAAAATCTCTGACGCTATCATAGCCGGAAAGTAAGCCCCCAAGTCTTTCGGGAAGGCGATATGGTGCTCCGGTTGATACAACGTACTACTGGCATGCATAAGCTATCCCCCCATGGGAAGGGTCGTTCATCGTGAGCAAGGCATTGCACAATGATTCTTATTATCTTATAGATGCAAAGCCACAGGAAAACAACAAGGCGGACAGGTCCGGAGAAGAATCAAAGCGACCCTGGAATATAGCTCTACTTCGTCCTTTCTACACTTAGCTAAGAAGTGTATGTATCCGAGTCATCTCATATGTCGGTATATATGTCGGCAATGAGCTTATCAATGAAATGTTGGCACCTCAAGCAGTAACTCGGGGACTGCCTTAATAATATTTGTTGTCTTTTATTATTTGTGCGTCAGCTGGAGTAAGTTATTCTACCTAACTCGGATTAGTAATGTGTGAGCACCAAGAACCTAACTCTTCGACTTGCTGCTGTCCAACAAGAATTGGCTTCATGGCAAGCAAGAGAACAAGTTTGGAATTGCGCAGCACATGAAAAACGACTAAGGAAAAGAATTTATTCGAGCCGACGTTTGTTTTTCGGACTAACCCTGTATTTATTTTCAAGCCATTATGCAGTTTTATTTTTGAGCTAAGTCTAAAAGTTTCCCAGTATTGTTAAGACAATTTTTGTAGCTCGGATTCGTAAGTCGTAAAACCGAATCAAGGTAGACACGAACCGAGCCAAGAGATTGGACGAACAAGAAAAAGAAACTCGGGGACTATGCCCAAGTTAATCCGGCATAAGAACTTAGTAGCAAAATATCACATGTATATGGAATACAACTCCACCCGGCAATACCGGGGATCTGATAAATTTTCAAGTTCTTCACTCAAGGAGCAGCAGGAGGAGGAAGTTTGGTGTCATCGTCGCTATCTTCAATGTCTGAGGCATCGCCTTCTTCGTCCTCATCCGACCCGTCTTCAACGTTCTCAGCATTTTCATCACCAGCGGTTTCCAGGAAGCTCGGTCCTTCAACCCATTCATGAATGGGAGAGTATTCGATGAGGCTATGAGCGCAAGCCTGGCGCCGAGCTACCCACTCCGGGTCATTGGTCCATCTAGATCCTGTGCGCAGGCGTGTAAGGAGGCTGAGATCGATTTCTCATACCATGTGAGTATGTGATGAAGGATGGTATCAGCTGCGGCACGTCCAGCGGACTCTCTCCAGAGGTCGAGCTAGGTCTCAGTTTCCATTATCTTCTCAACGAGAATCGCGGTGGTCTCCGGGGTATCTTCTCCGGGCCAGAAAATGTTGAAGATGCGAACGGCAACATCGAGGATGTCCTTGCCATAATTCTTGATAATCTCCATGCGAGATGACAAGCTAACCAACAGGTCCTCCATGTCATAGGGAATCTCTGCATCGTCAGGAGCGGCAGGAGTACCCCTTTCTCGGCGGAAATCTGCAACTACTGCGCTTGCAATAGCAGTGCCCTCAGGAAATTTTCCTGGGAGCAAGACAAAGGAAGAAGGTAAAAAAAAGACATATGAAGTAACCCGGAAAAGTATGTCGGATAAGGGCAGGAACCTACATGATATATGGCTGAGGATCCGGGTCAACTCCCTGGTGCAATCATCGCGTCTCTTGCGAAGTTGCTCAAGCTCAGCATTCGCTGACCCAAGCTGGATGTCGGATTCCTTGAGTAGCTCCTGGTCCTTGGAGATCTGGAGAGTAAGGCGCTCGCGCTCTTCTGTGAAGTCCTGGCCAACCTTTCGGAGCTCGGTTTGGTGCTAGGCCTTCATTTTCTCCATCTCAGCCTTGAGCCTAGCGATCTCATCGTCCTTGGTCCGGAGGAGGGCGAGCTCATCGTCTTTTCTTCTTAAGCTTGGCTTGGTGTTGCCCTGCTTGTTCGAGAAAATGCAGCATCATATTAGGCACGGGCACACTATCTTCAAGCGATGCTGAAGTAGTGTGTTGGCCCGGTAGAGCCGAGGTATGAATGATTGCCGAGCCAAGAAGAGAAGGAAATGGAAAGCACTGCAAGGTCGGAAAAAAATGACTTACCCTGGATCTGCTCTAGATTCTTCCGCATAATTTTGTTCTCAGCCTCCACCCCAGCTGCGGAAACCGAATGATGAGATTAGTTTGGCAGAGGAAGATGAAGAAAAACAGAGAAGTGCCAAGAAAAAAATTTACCCCTTTTCTCGTGTTCCGCGATAAGTGCAGCTTGCTTGGCGCATAGCAACTTGTGGGTATCCAGCAGACGTTGGAATTTAGCACTCCGGCGATTGGTGGTCACCTTAAAGAAGTACAGAAACATAAATTAGCTTGGTGCATATTCGAAGTGTACAAAAATCTGAGCCAAGTGGAACTTAACCCGGCTCTAGGTGTGTGCATATTCGAAGTGTACAAAAATCCGAGCCAAGTGGAACTTAACCGGGCTCTAGGTTTGTGCATATTCGAAGTGTACAAAAAACTGGGCCAAGTGGGACTTAACCCGGCTCTAGGTGTGTGCACATCCGAAGTCTACAAAAATCCGGGCCAAGTGGAACTTAACCCGGCTCTAGGTGTGTGCATATTCGAACTGTACTAAATCCGGGCCAAGTGGAACTTAACCCGGCTCTAGGTGTGTTCATATTCAAAGTTCTCATGGAGCTACGTTAGTTTCCTAAAGAGTATCCGGCCGAGTAACAAGTTACTCCCCCGGAGGCTCGGGGACTAATGGTTATTATCTACAACATATAAAGGGGAAGCGACGTACCTCCATCATCCGTCCCGCGAGGTTGATCGCCTTAGCGGCTGTGTTCATTTGGGCGGAAAATTCGGCGGGGCCAAACTTCTCCGGAAGATCGTCGTTGTTGACGAACTCCGCCTTGTTCCAATTCATGACAAACTCAATCAAGCTCGGAGGGTACCGCTCGCCGGTGGGCATATGGGGCGCCACCAGGCCCTTCACGTGTGCTTCTTTCCTCTCAACCAAGGCAAGGGCTGGGCTGGTGTGCAGAACCATCTGCTGTGCATCAGTTGGCTCGGCAGGGGCGTCCTTCGCTGCTGGAGCTTTCTTGGGAAGCATTGATGCGAGGGTACGCTGCCCAGCCTCCGGAGCCTTTTTGCCCTTGGCTTGCTGGGAAGAGGAAGTCGTCGCAGCGGATTTCCCCTTACGAGCTGCCGGGGTAATTCCTCGTCGAGGTTGAGAAGACTCGGACGAGGCGGAAGAACTTGGTGTTGGCGCTCTTGTAGCTGGACTTGGTGCGGTTGTTGATTTTCTTGCTGCCGGACTTGGTGCTGGTGCCGGAACGGGTGCTGGTACTGATTTGGATATTGGTGCGGGAGCTGGTGCTGGTGCCGAGGTAGCTTCGGTGGCTACTGGTTGCGGTGAAGCCGAAGTTGTGGATGCCAACGCCTCGGCTGGACCGGTCTCCCCTGCTCCAAGGTTACCCTCCTCTTGGCGAGGTGGAACAAAACCCGGAGCAGCCGCAGAACCCTCTGGAATAGGGCTCAGCGGGCGTGACTCATCGTCACGAGGGGGAGAAGGGCTAGGACGGAGCGGTGAAGAGATGCTAGATCCACTCTGAGGGAACTCCACCAGAGCCCTGCAAGAGAGAATAATGTCAGAACAGAAATTATAACAATGTAAGGAAGAGCAAGTTACAGAAGGAAAAATGACTTACGCATCCGAGGTTTGAGCCTCTTTGGGTTTCCGAGCCCTTCGTGCTGGGGCCTTGCCTGCTGGCTTGGAGGCAGTCTTGTCCCCGGACTTCTTTCACCTTTTAGCAGGCTGAGAAGGTCCGGAAGAGGAACTTGGAGCAGCCCCGCGCTTCTTCTTTGGTGCTACTGGAACAGGTTCGCCTGTAGCAAGGGGAGGGTCCTCGTAGATGTGCCCACTGGGATTAGCTGATGCCGGAAAAGCAAAAGAAAGGGGGACAGCCTCAACAGGTTTAATCACCTCGACATCCGCGTCATCTTCATCATTGGGCCAATCTCTAATAGAAGAGAATTTACCGGTGGGTCGCTTTGTAGCGTCGGTCATCGGGAGGAACATCTCCTAGTCCGGCTCTTCCTCATCCGAAGTCTCCCGGTCCGGCGCCCACTTAAGGGTCGGATCGGTGCCGTCCTCAAGGGTCTGCTGAAGAAATTGCTGAGGAAAAGAATGAACAAAAGAGTCAAAAATGCAACAATAACCAACATGTAATTAGTCCGGGGTGAGTTTGCAACATGAAGCTTACCGCGGGAGGAAGCCTATCGCGGCAATAATCCTCAATTCCCCAAGTCCACTCAGAGGAGAAGTCCTTGTGGGTGGTGAAGAGAGCCTTAACCCGGCGATATATCTCCGTGTTGCTCAGCTCGAAGGATGAGGTCCGGTTGGGGTCGCGGCCGAAGCTCATGTGGCACACCTTGTGGGTGCGCTTCTGGAGGGGGGAAATTCGGTTGCGCACGAAAGTGATCATAGCATCCTCCTTGCGCAGTCCGAGCTCCTTCAGCTCCGCGAACCTCTTGTTGACCGGGTTGGCCAAGGCCGTGGGCTTCTTGGGGACAACGTCCCACAGTTCCGGGTTAGGTGGGCCCGGCGTATAGGGAAGCAGCCGGATCAAGTCTTCAGTGCCCGTATTCCGGACATAAAAGAAGGTCTGGGCCCACCCTTTGCAGGAGTCTAGCCCGGTGACCCGGGGGAAAACAGAAAGCCTCCGGGGTGAGATGGATGCGGCTCCGAACTGAGTGAGCTGTTTGTCCTCCGGATCAAGTTGGATGTTTGGGATGACGTTACGACGAAGGCCGAAAAACCGGATCCATAGCTCCTTCATCGGCCATAGTCCGGCATAGCCTTCAATCGTAGAAGCGAAAGCGGAAAGAGACGTGATGGCGTTGGCAGGAAGGTGGTGCGGCTGGAGTTGGTAGGTACTAAGCCAATCCCGAAAAAAGTCGCTCACCGGCAAACCGAACCCCCGTTGGAAGTGGGACAAGAACACGACGAACTCACCCGGATTGGGTGAGGGGGCCAGTTCGGAGGAGGCAATACGAGCGGCGACACCGGCGGGGATGCGTCTGGTCTGGTAGAGCCAATCGAGGTCATCTTGACAGACCCAAGACCCGGCCCACGCACCACGGTCCGCCGCCACGGAGTCCTCCTCCATCTCCTACTCAGCGACGATGAGCTCCTCCTCCGTCATCTGGTCTTCGCTGCGCTAGCTGGAGCTAGCGGCGGCGGGGGGCAGAGGCCTGGATTGGCGATGACCCATGGCGAGGTAGTTTCGTAGCGGTGGCGGCGATGCAGAGGTGTGAGGGAAAAGTGTGGCGGCGACGCTGCTATTTGGGAGCACTGGCGGCGGCGCGGTCGCGAGGAAGACGAAGGAGAAGAGCAACGGGCAGAGGGGCGCGGAAGGGGAAAATCCTAAGGGGTGCGCCCCTTCGCTATTTAACCACTCCCTCAAGGGGTGAGTGGGATCGCATCCTGCAGATCTGCTGCGCGCAGTGGCCGTGTATCACCTGCCTCGGCCAATCAGTGGGGAGCCACACGGAGGGCCACAGAGCGGAGATGATCCCATGACATGACGCAGTGATGCGGTAAACGAGGAGGTAGGCGTGACGTGACCTGTGCACAGTGATAACTAACAATTACTGCGGCGGTTACTGTGTTGGCCCTTAAAGTAAGACAACATAATGATTACCCTCCACATGGGTTGGCATACGAGAGAAGGAAACAAGACCCGGATGGAACCGTGGTAACCCGGCCAGCAAGTGAACACTTGGAATGTGCGGAGGGAAAGTAAAACCATGAGGTCCGAGTTAAAGTGGTAACCCGGCCGGCAAGTGAAAACTTGGAATGTGCGAAGGGAACGTAAATCCACATAATCCGGGATAAAGAAGTAACCCGGCAATAACGACCAGAGCTCAGAATTGAACCTGATGTGGCCTTAGCGGCCAAGGCGGCTAAGACCGCACCAGCTTCGGGGACTAATGTTGGGCGGATACCCCCGGGTAGGGTCACGCCAGGGTATAAAGGCCGAGTTAGCCGAGGTTCAGCAAGGTCAAAGCGGATGCTAGCCGGGTCACCTCAAGGCAGACCGAATCACGGGGTAACCCGGACCAGGGGCGTTTGCCTAACTAAGTCTCAACCGACTTAAGCAGTAAGTCGGAAGTGCTTGTTTTACTTGTATGCAGGAACCAGTGTGGCCGGATCAAGTAGGATCCGGGTCACGTCTAGCTTCTAGCAGAAGGAAGAAATCTCGCTGGTCAAAAGAAGCCCCGGCACGCACTGCATGAGCGAGGCAGACAAGGGGAGGACCATCGAGGCATGGCCGACAAGGGTGACGACGCCCATGTCGGGTGACGTGGGCGCCGCAAAGGCTCACATAGCCAAAGCATGTGTGACGCGGGGGAAAAGCACCCCGGTCGGCTTACTACTTTGGGAGGAGGCATATTCTTAAGAATATGCCTCCACGTATGCCCTAGGCAGAGACCGAGCTCCCTCTATAAAAGGGGGGCTAGGGTTTCAGTAGAAGGGGGTTCCGCTATTCTGATTTGGCTAGGGTTTTAGCTGTGATCTGTGGGTGAGAGTAAGAGAGCTCCTTCTTCCTCCTCTCGCCAATTCAGCTCTAGGAGCACTTGTAATCTTGGAAGCAGAGCAATACAAACAACTGTGTGGAGAATCACTTCACTATCCCTCCCTGGATTCCCCTAGCGTGTATTAGTCCCCACCTTTAGCCTATCCATGGCATCTGCCGTGACACCACCACGATAAGCAGACAATTCGATCCTTGCTCTCGCAGGAAGATGCGCATCGGGCCAAGATTAGGAAGATCAAGGAGATGTGTGATAACTAGTTCTATTTAGCTTAAGCTCCGTGCCTTTTTAAGTTGTAATATTTGTACTTGTTGACCTAGCGGTCTGAACTATTGGTCCCGGATTCCAGGGAGGAAAAAAGTTAATCTGACCCCGCATTAATTTGTGGAAGAATTTGTGATTTAGATCAATTTCTGCCTCGATTTAGATCTCTGTCCCGGATTGGGAATGTAACCGTGGACCAAAGACACCTTTTCTACTAGTGTAT
Source organism: Avena eriantha (assembly GCA_910589775.1). Classification (NCBI taxonomy): domain Eukaryota; kingdom Viridiplantae; phylum Streptophyta; class Magnoliopsida; order Poales; family Poaceae; genus Avena; species Avena eriantha. The sequence continues at coordinate 16,340,938 of OU342741.1, read as the reverse complement.
TCTGACACTGGTAGTTTGTTCAAACGTAATCTACGTGGATTGTGCCGCATGCAAATGGCATAACCACAATTTATAAAGTGGAAGCACGACCCGGTTACTGGAGATCCGGGAGCTTCGCCAGATGCAGCGGATGCAGGACCAGAGAGGCAGTGAGATAGACGGGCTTAAGATTAGGCCAGAAAGTGGTACCCATTTCCTCCTCATCTAGGCATTATCGGTGAGAACATTGCTGTTTATGTTGCCACGTCGTTGTGCAGCATCTGAAATAAGTTGCTGCTTCGTGGAGTGTGGCAACTTAAATAATTTATTTATGTGCCACTTACATTCCGTCGTATTTGGAGACCTCCTGCCCCTCAGCAATCGTGGAATCGGTAGATCATTGTTTTCATATAGTAGTGGCACAATCACAATTTCAGATTCAACTACCGACTCAGGCGTTTCCAAACCCTAAGTCGCGGTACATTTTACTCAGAGAACGTGGGTAGATTGTTTCGCCCAGCAACGTGCCACACACAGAGCGATCAGAATTTAACAAAATTACATATATAGGTTCAAGTTCAACACATTACTATGCATCTTCATTGCCAGCAGCCTTCTTCCGCAGCCTGGGTCCGAAGCCTTCACGTCCAATGGCTTGTTCATTTCATGCCTTCTTCCTCTTCCTCGGTGCCAATTTTCTTAGCTTCGCGTACTCTGCATCGCCGGGAAAATGGGCACCAGAATCATGTCCAGCATCATCTTTCCACTCGTTTTTAATTTCTTCGGGCGGCAAAATGACATCTTTCCACTCGTTTTTAATTTCTTCGGGCAGCAAAATGACTGACCCAGCAGTCATGTTTCTAACCTTGCGGTGCTTCCTGTCAAAGAAACAAGACTGTTGCATAACTGCCCAATATCTACAGAGTAAATAAAACAAAAATTACAATTCAGCACAAACATGCGAACCCCAAGAGACTTTTGCTTACCAGGAGCTAATTGGGTTCGAGAAATCACCCTGTCCAAGAATACAAGGGCGACTCCCAGTTGCAGCAGCTTCCACATCCAGTACATCCATTTCAGCTCAAACATGGCTGCCAAAGCAAACCTTTTCATCAACCCAATTAGCTGACTGTCACACGTTATAGGAACCATGATGCCACGTTCATCCATGAAGCTGAACTTTGCAGTATGCTTCGGCCATAATTCAACATGATTACGCAGAGCAGCAACCATACTAGATATAGTGCAGATCTGCGCAGACGCTTCTTCCATCATGAAACAATGGTGTCCATACTTGTTGCCCTTAGAGTCGTACCTATAGAGGACTACTATAACCAGGTAAGGGGGGTCCGCGCAGATCCCACTTGACAGAAAACTGTGGACAAAATATGTTTGTCAGCGATGGGCTAACAAACAATTTGAGGTTCAGTAGCCAGCTAGCAGTTGTAACTAGTGCGAATAGCAAAGAGAAGGGTAGATCACCCGCTTGTAGACAAAACTTCTTCTTTCTTGATAGTAGGATCTGCCATCCTCCGAGCTGCTCGGCTCGTCGGCGGCGGAGGCGGGCTAGAGCCTCGCAACGGAGGCTACGACATGCGCCATTGGAGCTCAGGATCAGCGACTGGGCGCAGCAACTGGCCGCAGCAACTTGGCGCCGGAAGTCAAATGTCCGAAGGGATCGTCCTGCCTGGAAGGTGGATTCTGATGCCGCCAGTGCTAGGGGAAAGCTGGGAATGGATTTGTAAAATTGGTCAACGGATCCGATCCACTTAGCTGCTCGATTTGCCTAAGAGGTTGCCGCGTTGGCGCCCGCGTCACGGACAGATGACCGACATGTGGGTCCTAACCGTCTACTTCACGGGGCGGTTTAACGGAATGTTTGAATTTGGCAGGGGTGAGATGAGTTTGCCTCGAAATGGCCCCTCTCAGTAGTTGGCAGCCCAACTTTTCGAAACACGGTAATTTCAGGCAACTTAGGTACCGCCATGCGCTGGCCTACCAACTTTGGTACCGCAGACGAACAAGCCCCTCGTAGCAGAGAGCTTGCGAGGAATCTGCAACGTGAATGCGAAGGAGTAGCGAGACGTGGCAGTGGCAGTGCAGTGTTCAAGCAGAAACGGCGGCGGCGGCATCACTGTGGAGAAGAAAGGGGAAAAGGGCAGGAACGCGTGCGATATGGGGGATTTTCCCTAATAACCACCCATGCGCCCTATTTAACCACTCCCCTGAGGCGCATAGTAGGATCAACCACTGTGGCGCAGCCACACGGTGTGGCAGTGTAGTGTCCCTAAGGACCAATCAGATCAGTGACACACCAAGGGCCACACGGAGCAGCGGATCCCATGACGCAACGTTATGATATAGTTAATGAGGGGGCGGCCATGATGCGACGCGCGCAACAGTTATTCCTGACACTTAATACAGTAGCCGGCGCAGTAAACTAGCGCGGCCCTCAAAATGAGGCAAAGTGATGATTATCCTCCACGTGGGACGTGGGGAATCATATGATAGAAGGAAAGATAACCTGGATACATGGACAATAACCCGGCCAACGAGGAATAACTCGGATCAATCCAAGGGAATGTCAATCTAAAGAGACCGGGTTACAAAATAACTTGGCAGGGGAAGTACAGATTTGGATAAGAGGAACCTGCTATGGCCTTATCAGCTGAAGTTGCTAAGACCGCACCAGCTTCGGGGACTAATGTTAGGGGGATACCCCCGGGTAGGGTCACGCCAGGGTATAAAGGCCGAGTTAGCCGAGGAACGGCAGGATCAAAGCAAGTGCTGCCCGGGTCACCTCAAGGCTATGTTAATCTACCCGGCCCAGTGGGCGTATGCCTAACATTAACCCGGCCGGCATAAAATATATGTCGGCTATGTTAATCTACCTTGTCTGCAGGTATCCTCATAGCCGGGCTAACTACATGCTAGTCGGGTTACCACTTGGCTTCCAAGAGAAGGAATGAATCTCCCACTGGTGAAAAGGTGGCCTTTGTCCACTGTGGCGTGAGCGAAGCGAGCAGAGGGAAGTACTAGCGGGGCGTGGACGACAAATATGATGCAGGCTGTGTCGGCTGACGCGATCCATGTCTAGTGACGCCAAAAGACAAGCAGCTCGCAGAGGGTTATGATGAACAAGAAGTATAGGGATGTATCGCAGTATTTTCTAGGGAAGTGAAACCCAATTTATTGATTCGACACAAGGGGAGACAAAGAATATTTATAAGCCTTAACAACTGAGTTGTCAATTCAGCTGCACCTGGAAACACTCTTTCTCACAACAGTTTATAAGTAGCAACAGTTTTGTAGTAGGAATAGTAAAGTAGCAGCAATAGTAAAGTAAAGACAGTAGTAACAACAGCAGTAAACAGTAGGATTCGAGTGCGGTAGGCATAGTGTAGGGCGGATACCCCCGGGTAGGGTCACGCCGGGGTATAAAGGCCGAGTTAGCCGAGGTACGGCAAGGTCAAAGTGGATGCTGGCCAAGTCACCTCAAGGCTGACCGACTTACGGAGTAACCCATACCGGAGGATGTCCGCCTAACTGAGTCTCGGCCGACGTATGTCGTATGCCGACGGGATTTATGTAACTTGTATGCAGGTACCCGCGGGGCCGGATTAACCAAGCATGATACAGGTTATATCAGGCTTGCAAGAGAAGGAAGGTATCTCGCTGGTCAAAAGGAGGTCACTATACGCTGGAGCATGAGCGAAGCGGACAGAGGGAAGGACCACCGAGGCGTGGCAGACAAGGGTGACGTGCCCTATGCTGGATGACGCTAGCACCGCAGAGGCTTACATAGCCTCTGCATGGCTTACGGTGGCAAAAGGTGACCCGGTCGGTTTGCTATTTTGGGAAGAAGCATATTCCCAGGAATATGCTTCCATGTATGCCCTAATGGGAACCCTAGCCTCCCCTATATAAGGAGGGCTAGGGCATCTGTAGAAGGGGTTGATTCTTGGTTGGTTGGCATTTGAGTAGTTGGTTTCTTGGAGATAGGTAGTGGTGAGAGTAAGAGAGCTCCTTCTTCCTCCTCTCCCCAATACAGCTCAAAGAGCATTGTAAACCTTGTGAACCTAGTGAATACAGAACATCTGTGTGTGGAATCACCACACTATCCCTCCCTGGATTCCTCTAGTGCATATTACCCCCACCTTTAGCCTATCCATGGCTTTTGCCATGACACCACCACGACAGTTGGCGCCCACCATGGGGCTAGCGGCGCTAGCAGGAGTGAAGATCCGGACGGGAAACGTCATCGGCAACGGCGAGCACATCGTTTCTGGGCTCGTTCAGCGTTTCGGAGTGTTGGACTACATCAGCGACAATGCTGGCTGTTTCGGCAAGCGACCTCCACCATGCAACGGCGTCTTCGTCAAGCTTGGTGCTCATAAGATCTACGTCGGCGTCGATGTGTCATGCGTTCACCCGCGACATGTCGTCGAAGGGGGCGAGCCACCCCTTAGCGCGGCTTACGGAGCGCGTATCACTCGCTCCCTAGACCGTGCCGAGGTGATGATGACAGCGCCTGGCGCTGGCACGAGCAAGGATCCGGCACCAGATCCGGAAGTAACACCCAAGGCACCAAGGAAAAGTAGAGGTCCTCCACTAGAGAGGCCAGAAAATGTGCTGCAGCAAGCGATAGATAGCTTGGCAAGCCCCATAGCACATGTGGTAGATCCGGCTCAGGCACAGGCCGAGTTAGAGGAACCTAGGCAGAAAATCCTAGAAGGTGCAAAAAAGATAGCCACGGCTCAGCAGTCGTTGAACATGACGTTGTGCGAGTACGCGAAAGCAAATAAGGTAGATGCTGTAAAGGTGAAAGGGAGAAACCTCATTAGTGAAATGAACAAAGAGGGTGATACTAGGGTTGAAGAATCAGAGAACATTCTGTCCGTGGGGCTACCGAAGTACAGTACCCCGGCAAAGAACCTCAGAGCAGCGGATGCAGCTGCGTCTGAGTTAGAGGGTTTGACGGGTGAAGCCCGGCAAAGACAGTAGGATAGGGTCAATGAGTTAGTTCTGATCGCTAACAGACAAAATGAGGAGTTGCTCAGGGCTAACCCGGAAAGAGCTAGGGCTTCCAAGGTCGTTTATTCGGCAGTGGGAAACCTGGAGAAATCTGCTGGAGCTGCGTCATCCCCACATGATGGCCCTAGGAGAGAGGAGGTGGTAACCTCGGCAAGGAGAAACAAGCATATAGTCCCGTATGACCCGGCAAGGGCAGGGAAAGGAAAGGCATTGCAAGGAAATGAGGATCGACGAAGTGTCAGCCGAGGTGAAGCTGGACGAGGTAACCGCGACCAAGGCAATGCCGATCAAAGAAACATCGTCAATGGCAATGCCGGATAGCGCAACTCTATGGGTGCAGGGCAAAACTTACCTCAGCAACAGCAGCAGTGGAGTGCACCTCGGCAAGAGCAAAATACTGGCCAAGGTATGCGGCAAAATTGTGCTCAACAAGGGCAAGACAGATACAATGATGGTGATTCGGAAATGGTGAACGCGGGATACCCTAGGCCAGATTATCATGTGATAGGGTCAAGATTGGGAAGCAGGAACTTGATGCCTGATGACGCCAAGTTAAAGCTGGATCGGCTTTATAGGTCGGAGCAAATTGAATGTCAAGGTCCTCCGGGTCCAGTGTGCTTTGAGCCCCGGATCATGAAAGAACCCCCGGTACCTAACTTCCAGTTACCCAGAGGCACGAAGACATATGACGACAGCACCAAACCGGAGGATTGGTTGATCAATTACGCAACAGCAGTGAAAATTGCCACAGGCAATCTGAGATGGGAAGTGAGATATGTACCCCAGATGCTGGAGGGGCCAGCGAGGGTATGGTTAAACAATTTACCACCCGGAAGTATCAACTACTGGATTTATTTTGAGGAAATGTTTGTCAGTAACTTCTCGAGCATGTATCAGAGGCCGAATAGGCCACAGACCCTAGCAATGTGCAAGCAAAGACCAAATGAAACAGACCGGGAGTTCCTAACCCGCTGGTGCACCGTGAGAAACTCGTGTGAAGGTGTGATTGAGTATCAGGCCATAGCATGGTTTGCACAAGGGTGCATATATGCCGGCATGTTGTGGCAAAGGTTGCAAAGGGATATGCCAACTACACTAGCAGAGACGATCCGGATTGCTAATTCATATGCTTTGGGTGATCCAAGTGAGGAGTACTACCAGCAAGATGGAGCCGGATCATCCCGGCGAAATGATTGCCGAGGTAAGAGAAGAGATGATAAACCGGATTACCGTTACAATTCACAACAAGTTGCTACGGTGAACCAAGATCAACCCGGAGCAGGGAGTAATCAGCGTCAGAAAACTGGAGGGCAACAATGGACTCTGAGAAATGATGGCAAGAAAACTTGGACGCCCGAACAAAAGAAACAGTGGCGAGAAAAGAAAGACCGGCCAAGGTATACGTATGAGGCAATGCTGGATCAGCCGTGCAAATTTCACACGCCAAATCTGAGTAACCCGGCAGGTCACACAACTCGGCAATGTGAGTGGATGAGGAAGATAGAACAAAGTGGTTCAGGGAATGCTCAGGCACCTCGGAACGATCAGCCTTGGCAGGAGTTACCCCGGAAGCAATTGCTCTCCGGAGCGAACACGCAACAGTTAATGTTGCCACCACCTCCGCCGAGGTATGAAAACCATGAGAGAAGGGATGCAGTGCATCAGGTGGAAAACCAGCATCTGCCAGATCAAAGATATCCCGGCAATGAGGGGAGAAACGAATACAGAGAGCATCACCAAAGTTACTATGTGTTTACCACGGAGGAGATGGATAGAAAGAGCTTACAGCACCAACATATGGAAGTGAATGCGGTAATGCCGGCAGTGACGAGGTATATGTCTTGGTCGGATCAGGAAATTACGTGGAGTATCAAGGACCATCCCAAGCTTATGCCTAGTCCCGGTTCGTATGCACTGGTGCTGGACCCAACGTTCATCGGGCCGAATATCAATGTGAGGTTTTCCAAGGTGCTAATTGACAATGGCAGCAGCATCAATATTATGTACGTGGATACCATGTGCAAGTTGGGTATCTCGGAGAAGATGCTCCAGGCGACGAGAACAACTTTCCATGGTATTGTGCCAGGAATTTCCTGTGAACCCATTGGCAAGGTCCGGGTAGACGTGTTATTTGGCACAAGAGATAACTGCCGAACTGAAAATTTGGAGTTTGAGGTGGTGAACCTAGAGAGCGCGTATCACACGTTGCTCGGCAGGCCTGCCCTGAACAGATTCATGGCAAGTTGTCACATCAGTTACCTGAAGATGAAGTTGCCCGGGCCAAATGGAGTAATTACCATAGCAGGAGATTTCCGATGTTCCATCGAGTGTGCATCAGTCGGGTCTAATCTGGCCAAGTCACTCGTGATCACGCAAGAAAAGAGAAAGATCCAGGAAGTGGCGGTATTGGCTCAGTCCGCGCAGCAGTATATGCCGGCGCTAAGTAACCCACATGGAAGTGTCTCATTTCAGGCGACTAAAGATACAAAGAAAGTGCCTGTTGATGATCTATTCCCAGAGCGCACTGTAATGATTGGTGCCGGGTTAAATGACAAATAGGAAAGCGAGCTCGTCAGCTTCCTCCGTGAGAATCGGGATATCTTTGCTTGGTCCACGCAGGACTTGCAAGGTGTTCCGAGGGAGTTGGCCGAGCACTCTTTGAATGTGAGACCCGGAGCAAAGTCGGTGAAGCAACGTCTCCGCCGCCTCACCGAAGATAGGAGAAAAGTCATTGGAGATGAGATAGCTCGGTTCCTAGCAGCTGGGTTTATCATGGAAGTGCTTTACCCGGATTGGCTATCTAATCTGGTGCTGGTGGAAAAAAAGAAAGATGATCCGAATGTGGCAGTGGTTTGGCGTATGTGCATCGATTACACGAACCTGAATAAGGCGTGCCCAAAAGATCCATTCCCACTGCCAAGGATAGATCAAGTCATAGATTTTACTGCTAGGTGTGAACTGTTGTCATTCATAGACGCATATTCTGGTTTCCACTAGATACCTCTGAACCCGAATGATCAAATAAAGACTGCGTTTATTACCCCGGATGGGGCTTATTGCTATCGCACCATGCCTTTTGGTTTACATAATGTAGGGGCAACGTACCAAAGATGTATGCAAAAATGTTTACATGATCAAATTGGCCGAAATGTGCAAGTGTATGTGGATGATGTGGTTATAAAAACCAAGGAAAGCAAAATGCTCCTTGATTATATCAGGAAAACGTTCGCGAACCTAAGAAGATTCCGAATGAAGCTTAACCCGGAGAAGTGTACCTTCGGTGTTCCGGCTGGAAAATTACTCGGATTTCTTGTCTCTAGCCGGGGTATTGAAGCTAACCCAACTAAAATCCAGGCCATAGAGCGAATGGAACTGTCGAAGTGTCTTAACGATGTCCAGAAGTTCACTAGTTTCCTAGCATCTTTAAGTCGGTTTGTATGTCGGATGGGAGAAAAGGCATTGCCTCTCTATCAACTAATGAAAAAAGGGGACGAGTTCGTATGGACGCCGCAGGCCAATGAAGCCTTCATCCAATTAAAGAAAATGTTAGCCACTGCACCAGTGTTAGCCTCTCCAGTATCAAAAGAGCCAATGTTGCTCTACATAGCCGCAACCAACCAAGTTGTAAGTGCAGTAGTAGTGGTAGAGCACGAAGAAGAGGATAAGTCAGTGCAAAGGCCAGTTTATTAACTGAGCGAGGTATTATCACCATCAAAACAGAACTATCCTCACTATCAGAAGATGGCGTATGGTGTGTATATGGCAGTGAAGAAGCTAAAACACTACTTTGAAGAACACCCAATCAAAGTGATATGTGAAGCCCACATATCTGAGATAATTAGTAACAAGGACGCAAGCGGCCGAATCGCAAAATGGGCAATTGAGCTAGCCCCTTACGCTCCACAATACGACAGGAGAGATGCGATCAAGTCTCAGGCTGTGGCCAAATTTTTCGTAGATTGGGCCGAGATGCAATATGAGCCACCATTGCCAGATCCGAACTACTAGAGAATGCATTTTGATGGATCAAAGACGAAAACCGGGTTAGGCGCCGGAGTTGTGCTTACCTCACCCAAGAAGGACCAGCTGAAGTACGTGCTGCAGATCCACTTCGCAGCATCAAACAATGTTGCGGAATATGAAGCGCTTGTGCATGGGCTCAAAGTGGCAAAATAAATTGGAATACGCCGAATCCAATGCTTTGGTGACTCCGATCTGGTAGTCTAGCAAGTCTCAGGGCATTGGGATGCGTTGGATGCTAATATGGCATTGTACAGATTTCATCTGCAGAAGATATCAAGATACTTTGAGGGATGCGAATTTCACCACGTACCCCGGCTGGAAAATGAGGCTGCCGACGTACTGTCAAAACTTGGATCAACCCAACAAGCAATCCCGCCAGGGGTAGCACTAGAGCACCTCGGAAAACCATCTATCAGGCCATCCCTAGAGTCCGAGTCAATCTATATCCCGGCAAATCCGGAATCAGAAGTTGTGCCCATGGACATTGATGTGGGAAGTGGTTCGCGAAACCCGAGGACTGCTTCGGCAAACCCAGGGACTGCTTCGCAAGACCCAGGGACTACACAGCATGATCCGGCTGAGGTTATGTCGGTGGATCAAATGGAAGTTGACTAGGAAGTGTTCCCGGTGCGAGCCATACTAGCTTTGGCACTGTACATATTCCAATTCCTAAAAGATGGAACTTTGCCCAGCGAAGAAGTGCTTTCCAGGCAAACTCAGAGGAGGGCAAAGGCATACACGATTATCAATTCCGAGCTATACAAGAGAAGTGTCACAAATGTCCTCCAACGATGCGTTGACCCGGAAGAAGGGCTTGACATCCTCCGAGATATACATCAAGGGGAATGTGGGCATCAAGCCTCATCCAGAGCTTTAGTGGCAAAAGCTTTCCGGCATGGGTTCTACTAGCCAAGTACCTTGGAACAAGCAGAAGATCTAGTAAGAAAATGTAATGGTTGTCAAAGGTATGCCACCAAGACACACATGCCAATGTCGGAGCTCAAGACCATACCAATTACCTGGTCGTTTGCTGTATGGTGTTTGGATATGGTTGGCCCGTTTAAACCAGCGAGAGCGAATATGACCCATATCTTGGTTATGGTTGACAAATTTACAAAGTGGATTGAGGTAAAGCCGATAAGAAAATGTGATGGAGCCACAGCCATGGAATTCCTCAAAGATATCATTCTAAGATATGGCTATCCTCACAGTATCATAATAGATAATGGCACCAATTTTGGTGAAGGAGCATTTGCGCGATTCTGCCGAGATAAGAAGATCCGGCTGGACGTTGTCTTGGTAGCCCACCCCGCATCGAACGGACAAGTGGAGAGATCCAACGGATTAGTATTATCCGGGATAAAACCCCGGCTCATTGAGCCGCTGCAAAGATCAGCGGGGTGCTGGATAGAAGAACTACCAGCGATACTGTGGAGTTTAAGAATAACTCCGAATCGATCAATAGGCTATACACCATTTTTTCTGGTATATGGGGCAGAAGCTGTATTACCAGCTGACATAGAGCATGATTCGCCTAGGGTCACCCAATACACAGAAGCCAAAGTGCGAGAAGCCCGGCAAAATGATGTTGATCTGTTGGAAGAAGCGAGAGAATTGGCATTGTCCAGATCCGCCATATATCAGCAAAATCTCCGACACTATCATAGCCGGAAAGTAAACCCCCGGGTCTTCTAGGAAGGTGATCTGGTACTCCGGTTGGTACAACGTACTGCTGGCATGCATAAGTTATCCCCCCATGGGAAGGGCCATTCATTGTAAGAAAAGCATTGCACAATGATTCTTATTATCTCATTGATGCAAAACCACATGAGAAGAACAAGGCGGATAGCTCCGGCGAGGAATCTAAGTGTCCATGGAATGTAGCTCTACTTCGTCCATTCTACACTTATGTATGCCGGAAATGAGTTTATAATTTCTCATATGCCGGAAATGAGTTTATAATTTCTCATATGTCGGAAATGAGTTTATAATTTCTCATAATGCCGGAAAGAAGTGTGTGTATCCAAGTTTCTCATATGTCGGTATGTATGCCGGAAATGAGTTTATCAATGAAATCTTGGCACCTCGAGCAGTAACTCATGGACTGCCTTAGTAATATTATTCATCCTTTGTGTTAGTTATTTATTTTTATGTCGGCTGGCTTAAGTTGCTTCTACCTAAGCCGGATTAGTAGTGTGTGAGCACCAAAAACTCAACTCTTCGACGTGCTGCTGTCCAACAAGAATTGGCTTCATGGCAAGCAAGAGAACAAGTTTGGAAATGCGCAGCACACGAAAAACGACTAAGGAAAGGAACGTAATCGAGCTGACGTTTATTGTTCGGACTAACCCCATGTTTATTTTACCTTTACCATGCTAGATTATTTTGAGCTAATCCTAAAGTTTCCAAGTATTGTTAAGTCAATTTTTGAAACTCGGTCTCGTAAGTCACAAAACCGAATCAAGGTACACACGAGCCGAGCCAGAAAATTGGTGAAACAAGAAAATGCAACTCGGGGACTACGCCCAAGTTAATCCGGCATGAGAAACTTAGTAGCAAAATATGATCTGTGTGCTTAAATACATCTGCACCCGGCATACCGGGGATCTAATGAATTTCAAAGTGTTTTTTCACGCTCAAGGAGCAGCAGCAGGTGGAACTAAGGCTTTAGCCTCATCATCGTCTTCATTCTATTCAACATCTGAAGCTTCATCCTCGTCCTCATCTCCCGAACCATCTTCGACGTATTCGTCGTCAATAGCACCAAGGAAACTTGGTCCTTCATTCCATTGATGGATGGGAGCAAATTGGATGAGGTTGTGGCCGCAAGCCTTGCGCCGGGTTACCCAATCCAGGTCAGTCGACCACTTAGATCCGGTGCGCAGGCGCTCGAGAAGCTTCAGATCCAACTTTTCATACCACGTGAGAACAAAATGGAGGACAGTTTTAGCTCCGGCACGTGCGGCGGATTCCCTCCAGAGGTCAAGCTGGGTCTCGCACTCCATTAACTTAGTAATCAGAGCAGTGGATCCCTCCGGAGCATCTTCACTAGGCCAAAGGGCACGGAAGATCCGGACTCCTGCATCTAGGAGACCCGAACCGTAGTTCTTCACAATCTCGACGCAAGAGGATAGGCTGACCAGCAAGTCCTCCATGTCATAGGGAATGTTTTCATCGCCAGGGCCAGTTGGGGTACCCCTCTGCTGGCGGAACTTGGTAACGGCAGCAACCGCAATAGCATCGCCCTCTGGAAATTTGCTTGAAAACAAGACGAGTGAAATAAGTAAAGGAGGTTGACCCGGAGAGATTCATGTCGGCTGAAGGAAAAGAACTTACGGGAGATATGACTGTGGATCCGGGTCAGCTCTATGGTGCAATCAGCACGCCACTTCTGGAGTTTCTCAAGTTCAGCATTTGCCGACTCGAACTAGACGTCGGCCTCCTTCAGCAGCTCTTGGTCTTTGGCAAGTTGAAGGTTGAGACGTTCCTGTTCCTCGGTGAAGTCTTGGCCAGCTTTCTCCATCTCAGTATTGTGGAGCGCCTTGAGCTTTTTCATTTCAGCCTTGAGCTTGGCAATTTCATCATCTTTGGTCTGGAGAATGGCAAGTTCATCGTCCTTCTTCTTGAGCTCGGCCTGATGTTGCCCTACTTGTTCGATAAAATGCAGAATCATATCAGGCATGGGCACACTATCTGCAAGGGATGCTGCAACGGTGTGTTAACCCAGCAGAGTCGAGGCATAAATATCTGTCGAGCCAAGAAGAAAAGGAGAGAGAGCGCAGAAGAAGATTAATCAAAACTGACTTACCTTTTATCTGCTCCAAGTTCTTCCTCATGATGGTGTTTTCGGCCTCCACTCCGACTGCGCAATCTGAATGACAAATTAATCCGGCAGGGAAAGACAAAGAAAGATGGGGAAAAAGGCAAAGAGAAAACTTACCCCTTTTGTCGAACTCATCAAGAAGTACAGAATGTTTCGAGCACAGCCTCTTGTGTGTGTCCAAGAGGCGCTGAAACTCAGCACTCCGGCGATTGGTGGTAACCTGAGAAAAGCAAAGTTGACTTAATTGTGTGCATATTCGAAGTGTACAAAATCCGGGCCAAGTGGAACTTAACCCGACTATAGGTGTGTGCATATTCGAAGTGTACAAAATCCGGGCCAAGTGGAACTTAACCCGGCTCTAGGTGTGTGTTCGAAGTGTAGAAAATCCAGGCCAAGTGGAACTTAACCTGGCTCTAGGTGTGTGCATATTCGAAGTGTACAAAATCCAGGCCAAGTGGAACTTAACCCGGCTCTAGGTGTGTGCATATCCGAAGTGTACAAGATCCGGGCCAAGTGGAACTTAACCCGGCTCTAGGTGTGTGCATATTCGAAGTTACTAAGGAGCTACGCTAGTTTTGTAAGGGCATCTGACTGAGTAACAAGTTACTCCCCCGGAGGCTCGGGTACTAATGGATATGTCTCTAAGCACTGGTGCATGCTAAAGAAAAGGCAAAGTAGCGTACCTCCATCATCTGGCCGGCGAGGTTGATAGCCTTAGCTGCTGTGTTCATTTGCGTGCTAAACTCCGCGGGCCCAAACTTCTCCGGAAGATCGTCACTGGGATTGACGAACTCCGCTTTGTTCCAGTTATTGACATATTCAATAACGGTCGGGGGATAGCGCTCTCCGCTAAGCATATGGGGTGCAATAGAACCCTTGGCGTGGGCCTCCCTCCTTTCAACTTGGGCAGCATCAGGGCTGGTGTGCAAGGCAAGTTGCGTGATAGCTGACCCGGGGGAGGCATCTTTCTTCGGCGGAGTTTTCTTCAGAAGCATGGATGCGAGCGTGCACTGTCCAGCTTCGATGGATGCTGCCCTGGCGGTGTCAGAACCTGTCTTGGTCTTGGGCTGCTGCTGAGAAGTTGAGGTTTGAGCTGCGGATTTAGACTTGGGTGCAGCCTTGGCGCTAGTTGTGTCTTCTCGCCGAGTCTTGGAAGACTCGTACGAGGCTGAAGGAGCTGGTACTTGTGGTGCTGTTGTTGGTGCTGGCACTGGTGCTTGTGCTGGTGCTGGTCTTGACGGTGGTGTTGTTGGTACTTCGGTGGTGGCAGGTTGCGGCTGAGACGAAGAGGAGCTGGGAGCATCCGCTGCCTCGGCGGAGCCACTTCCCCCTGCTCCAAGGTCACCCTCCTCCGGACAAGGTGGGCTAGAACCCAGAGCAGCCGCTGAATCCTCCTGAACGGGGCTCAACGGGCGTGTATTGTCGCCACGAGGGGGAGATGGGCTGTGCCAGAAGGAAGAGGAGATGATGGAGCCGCTCTGAGGAACCTCCACCGCAGCCCTGCCGAATCTAACGACGAATAATAAGTTACAACAGAAGAAAAGAACGAAGCAAAGGATTGGACAAAGAGAAAAGTGACTTACTCATCAAAATTCAAGGGCTCCTTGGGCTTCCGAGCTCTCCGGGTCGTGACCTTAGTCGGAGGCTTGGTGGCGGCCTTGTCTACAGACTTGTTTTGCCTCTTGATAGTCTTAGGATGTCCGGAAGAAGCGGCAGAAGTGGCAGCCCGTTTCTTTGACGCGGCTGGGACAGGCTCACCCGTGGCGAGAGGAGGATCTTCGTGGTTCTGCCCAGCCAGGTTAGCTGAAGCCGGAAAGGCGTAAGAAAGGGGTACAGCGTCAATTGCTTCCATCACCTCAATGTCGGAATCATCTTCATCATCAGGCCAATCTCTTACGGAAGAGAAGTTACCAGTGGGTCGCTTGGTTGCATCAGGGAACAGCAGGAACATCTCCTGATCCGGCTCCTTCTCGTCCGAGACAAGTCGATCCTTCGCCCATTTGAGCGAAGGCTCGGCGCAATCTTCGAGGGTCTGCTGAAGAAACAGCTAAGAAGGAAATACAAAAGGATCAGATAAACAACATACTCCGACATAGAATATAACTCGGAAAAACATTGAATCACGAGATTTACCGTGGGAGGAGGCCTGTCCCGGCAGTAATGCTCCATCCCCCACTCCTAGTCAGCGGAGAAGTCCTTGTCGGTCGTAAAAAGGGCCTTGACCCGGCGAAATATCTCGGTGTTATTAAGTTCGAAGGAGGAAGTCCGGTTGGGGTGAAGTCACCAGCTCATATAGCAAAGCTTGTGTGTGCGCTTTTGGAGAAGGGAGATCCGACTACGAACGAAAGTGATCATCGCATCCTCGTTGCGCAGCCCCAAATCCTTCAGCTCCTAGAACCGTTTGTTGACTTGGTTTGCCAAGACAGTGGGTTTCTTGGTAACCCGGTCCCACAAATCCGGATTAGGAGGACCTAGAGCATAGGGGTGCAGCCGGATCAAGTCTTCATCCGTGCCATTTCTAACATAGAAGAAAGTTCGGGCCTAGCCCTTGCAAGAATCAATCCCCATGACTCGGGGAAAGACGGATAGTTTCCGAGGACAGATAGAGGCTGCACCGAATTGCGTCAAATGTTTGTCCTCCAGGTCAAGCAGTTTATTTAGAATCACGTTCCTTCGTAGACCAAAGAACCGGATCCAAAGCTCTTTGGTGGGCCACAAACCGACATATCCTTCGATGGTAGAGGCAAAGGAAGAAAGGGATGTGATGGCATTCGCCGGGAGATGGTGTCGTTGGAGTTCGTAAGTATTGAGGAAATCGTGGAAGAAATCACTAACGGGAAGGCCGAAGCCGCGCTGAAAATGGGAGAGGAACACGACGAACTCACCCGGATTGGGTGAGGGAGCGAGCTCCTCGGAGGCGAGGCGGGCAGTCATGCCCTCCGGGATGCGCCGGGTGCACTATAGCCAGTCCAGGTCGTCCTTGCACACCCAGGAACCAGCCCAGGCACCACGCTCCGCATTTTCTGCCCCCTCCTCCATCTCTCCTTCAGCGACGGCGAGCTCTTCTTCGTTCATGTGTAGATCACAATCCTCACCAGCCCTATCGGAAGTGGGTGGCAGAACCTTGGACTGGCGCGGACCTGTGGCGGTGGAGCCGCGCGGGAGCGGCAGCGACGCAGGTGCAAGAAAGCACGGTGCGGTGGCGGCGCTGCTGAGAAGATGTGGTGGCGGCACTATCGCTAGGAGGAAGAAGAAGAAGAAGAAGAAGAAGAAGAAGAAGAAGAAGATGCAGAGGGGCGCGAGAAGGGGAAAAAGACCAAGGGGCACGCCCCTCCCCTATTTAACCACGGCCCAGTGGGGGTAGTGGGATCGTGCGATGCGGCGAGGCCACATGGTGTGGCCGTGTATCTGCTGAGTCAGCCAATCAGAGGCGAGCCACCGGAAGGGCCACATGGCGTAGGGGATCCCACGACGCGACGTGATGATACAGTTAACGAGGAGACAGGCGCGATGTGACGTGTGCAATAGTAACAACTGACATTAACTGCAGCAGTAACTGGCGCAGGCCCTTAAAATGAGGCAAGATAATGATTACCCTCCACGTGAGGAAGCATACGAGAGAAGGAAGGATAACCCGGAAAACTAAAGGGTGACCCAGCCAGCGAGTGAAAACTCGGAATGTGCCAAGGGAAAGCTAGCTCATGAAATCCGGGCTATGAGGTAACTCGGAAAATGGAGCAAAAGGCTCGGTAAATTGAACCTGCCGTGGCCTTAGCAGCTGGAGCTGCTAAGACCGCACCAGCTTCGAGGACTAATGTTGGGGGGATACCCCCGGGTAGGGTCACGCCGGGGTATAAAGGCCGAGTTAGCCGAGGTACGGCAAGGTCAAAGCGAATGCTGGATGAGTCACCTCAAGGCTGGCCGACTTACGGAGTAACCCGGACCGGAAGATGTCTGCCTACCTGAGTCCCGACCGACATATGTCGTATGCCGGTAGGATTTATGTAACTTGTATGCAGGTACCCGCGGGGCCAGATTAACCAGGCATGATCCGGGTTATATCAGGCTTGCAAGAGAAGGAAGGTATCTCACTGGTCAAAAGAAGGTCACTGTACGCTGGAGCATGAGCGAAGCGGACAGAGGGAAGGACCACCGAGGCATGGCAGACAAGGGTGACATGCCCTATGTCGGATAACGTTGGCGCCGTAGAGGCTTACGTAGCCTCTGCATGCCTTACGATGGCAAAAGGTGACCCGGTCGGTTTGCTATTTTGGGAAGAAGCATATTCCCAGGAATATGGTTCCACGTATGCCCTAATGGGAACCCTAGCCTCCCCTATATAAGGAGGGCTAGGGCATCTGTAGAAAGGGTTGATTCTTGGTTGGTTGGCATTTGAGTAGTTGGTTCCTTGGACATAGGTAGTGGTGAGAGTAAGAGAGCTCCTTCTTCCTCCTCTCCCAATACAGCTCAAGGAGCATTGTAAACCTTATGAACCTAGTGAATACAGAACATCTGTGTGTGGAATCACCACACTATCCCTCCCTGGATTCCTCTAGTGCATATTGGCCCCACCTTTAGCCTATCCATGGCATATGCCGTGACACCACCACGACACATAGGAATGGATGGACGGGCGTTGCATGGAGAAGACAATTCACATGGCAATCAGAACATAGGGCAATTGCAGATAAATAAGATAAAGCGTCCAAGTACTAGATAATCCTAGGCATGTGTTCCATATATAGTCATACGTGCTCGCAATGAGAACTTGCACAACATCTTTTGTCCTGCCAGCCCGTTTGCCGCGGGGCCTCAAGGGAACTACTGGAACTTAAGGTGCTCCTTTTAATAGAGCACCGGAGCAAAGCATTAACACTCCGTGAACACATGTGATCCTCACATCAAATCCATTCCCTCCGGTTATCCCGATTTCTGTCACTTCGGGGCCATTGGTTCCGGACAACAACGTGTGTATACAACTTGCAGGTAAGACCATAAACAATACTATCATAATGAATCAATAACATGTTCAGATCTGAAATCATGGCACTCGGGCCCTAGTGACAAGCATTAAGCATAACAAGTTGCAACAAAGTCAAAAAGCACTAATAGTAGATACTAGGCACCATGCCCTAACAATCCGATGCCATTACATGAACGATCTCATCCATTCCATAACATCCCCATAGCCTACAGCAGGGGATTACTCACTCATAGATGGGGGAAACATGGATGGTCGATGGAGAAGCGATGGTGATGATGATGGCGATGATCTCCTCCAATTCCCCATCCCGGCAGGGTGCCAGAACGGAGTTTCTGGTGCTATTTCGTGGAATCCGGTGGTGGTGGCAGAGCGGAACTCCTTCTGGAAAAACGTCGAACCCCCTGAGTTTTTAGGTCAGAAGGCATATTATATGCGAAGAGGGAGACCGAGGGGGTGTCTGGGGCGGCCAGACCACCCCCTGGCGCGGCCAGGTGGTGTGGCCTGGGCCTAGCCCCCCTCCGTCTCGTATCCTGGCTCTAGGAGTCTTCTGGTGAAAAACGATTTTTGGCATATTTTCCGGGATTTTTCCTGATAGTTGATTTTCTGCACAAAAAGTAAACACCAAGGCAATTCTGCTAAAAACAGTGTCAGTCCGTGTTAGTTGCATCCAAATTACACAAGTTTAGAGGAGAAACAATAGCAAAAGTTTTTGGTTAAGTAGATACGTTTTGGACATATCAACTCCCCCCCAAGCTTAGCTTATTGCTTGTCCTCAAGCAATTCAGTTGAAAACTGAGTGCGATAAAAGAAACTTTCACGGACACATTTGCTTCATATGATGTATATATTCTCAGCATGTGATCAACTACTTAGACAATTCATAATAAGGAGTATGCAACTAACTTTACTTAATAGGCATTGCAAGCTATGAATAGATTCCAACTCAAAAATAATAAGTAGCATGAAGCATAAACATAAGCAACATTACAATGCTCATAACAAGGTATGATAGAGTGGTATCTCGCTTGCCTTTTTATTGTGAATGCCAAGGCACCTCTGAAGTTCAGGTGAAGACTAGAAGTAAAGATATCAAAGATACAAGCATCAAAGTCATAACACAAATAATCAAGTTTTGAGACAAGCACATTATACTAAGAATGACAACTATGCTCTCAAGAAGGTGCTCGTAGAATAAGTGGAGACTCAACAAAGAAATGAAAAAGATTTTGAAAAGATTGAAAGGCTTCTAAATGCTGAAAGTATGGTACTTGTTAGCTTTGAGCTCTCATTGCCCCTATCATAAGCATCTTTAAATGGTTAAGGTTAAAGTGACACAAGTAAGAGGATATGCTTGACAAGTTATAAGCTAAAGTCTCATGCCCCTTACTTACAAGTACCGGACCTCATGCTACTCAACTTTAGTCACAAGTAAGCTCTTGTCATTGTAAGTACGTATGTATCATAGAGAACCGCCAACAGGGTACCCCTTGCACATGATACCTTCCAGGCACTTCTCTGCCCCTTTTTTCACGTAAAAATTTAATATGAATTTTCTGGAATTTTTCGAGACACTTTATTTTTGAGCAATTTTCAGGTATAGATGAATGATTTTCTGACAGAAAGATTTTTTTGGAATGATGCAATGACAAAACAAGGCTAGAACTACAGAAGTTCTAAGACACTCTAACATGCAAGCAACTAACAACAGAAAAGAAAACTAAACTAAAGCAAAAACAAAATGGATAAAATAGAAGTAAGCAGAGATAATCATGGTGAAAACATTGTTTTGTTCAATGAAATCATTTTGTTAACAAGGTTGATCAGGTCTTGTTACCAAAACAATTTTATATGAAACAAAACTTTGTATTCCACTAATGATTATGTTACCTCAACCTTGATAACAATGGTCCCAATCATAATAGTTTCAAATTTTTCTCTTGGTATGAAATAGACAGTATGTTCCTTATCATTAACATTGAAGGTCACCTTTCCTTGATTACAATTAATAACAGCTCCTGCAGTATTAAGAAAAGGTCTCCCAAGAATAATAGACATATTATCATCTTCAGGCATTTCAAGCACAACAAAATCAGTTAATATCAAGCAATTATGAGCCACTTGAACAGGTACATCCTCACATATACCAACAGGAATAGTGGTAGATTTATCAGCCATTTGCAAAGATATATCAGTTGGTATTAGTTTTTCAAGTTGAAGTCTCTTCTAGAGAGAGAAAGGCATAACACTAACTCTAGCTCCCAAACCACACAAAGAAGTTCTAACATAACTATTTTTAATAGAGCAAGGAATAGTTGGAATCCCTCGGTCTCCAAGTTTCTTTGGAACCTTACCATTAAAGGAATAATTAGCAAGCAGAGTAGAAATTTCTTCATTAGGGATCTTCCTTTTGATCGAGACAATATCCTTCATATACTTTGAGTAAGGAGGCAGTTTAATAGCATCAGTCAAAGGGATTTGCAAGAACAAAGGTTTCATCCACTCACAAAACTTATTATAGTGTTCATCTTCCTTTGACTTGTGTTTCTTATCAGGGAAAGGCATAGGTTTTTACACCCAAGGCTCTCTTTCGCTACCATGTTTCTTGGCAACAAAATCTTTTTTAGTGTATTTAGTATTCTTAGTGTGCTTTTCAGGTTCTTCTTCAAATTTTTGTTTATCAGGAACATCATTTTCTTCATTACCACTTTCAGTTTTAGCATCAGAGATAGATATACTATTAGGATCTTTAGCAGGTTCAAAGGGTTCTATAATAGTTTTATGTTTCTTTTTTCTTTTCTTACGAGTAGAAGCACTATTTTCATATTGTTGAGAATCCTGCTCAATTCTTTTGGGATGCCCTCAGGATATAGAGGATCCTGGGTAGCAGCACCACTTCTAATTCTAATTTCATAAGCATGTTTTTCTTTGGCAGCATTAACTAGCAAGTCTTTTTGCACTTTAATAAGATGATCTATTTGAGTTTGAACCATTTGAAAATGTTTAACAATTATTTTAACATCATTAGTGGTTCTTTCCATGATATCTTTTAACTCAACAATAGCTCTAGTGTTTTCCATTAGATGATTTTGCACCCTTTTATTAAAATTATCTTGTTTAACAATGAAAATATCGAATTCTTCTAAGCATTGATCAGGAGGTTTAGAGTAAGGGATATCACCTTCATCAAAATGTTGGAGAGAGTGTACCTCAATAGTGGATGAATCGTGAATTGGCTTACATAATTCTTCTGTAGGAGGTAAATTCTTGACATCTGCAGCTTTAATTCCCTTCTCCTTAAGACATTTCTTAGCTTCCTTCATCACTTCATCATTCAATTCAATAACTCCCCTCTTCTTAGATAATGGTATAGGCGCCGGCATAGCTGGTTTAGGTATAATTACTTCAGGTATAGCTGGTTCATGAGGAGTCCAACCTTCATAATTCTTGCTTATTTTAGCCATTAATTCCTCAGCTTCTTTGGGAGTCCTATTCCTGAAAACACAATCAGCACAACTATCTAGGTATGTCCTAGATTCTTCAGTTAGTCCATTATAAAATATATCAAGAAGCTCATTCTTAGATAATGGACTTCCAGCCTGTGCATGAATCAAAGCACAAAACCTTGCCCATGATTCAGGCAATATCTCTTTTTCTCCCTGTTTAAAATCAAAAAGCTCCTGCAAAATAGCATGTCTAGCACTTGGAGGAAAATATTTCTGCAGGAAGATACTAATCAAGCAATCAGGGCTATCAATAGATCCAAGAGGTAAATTACTAAACCAAGTTTTAGCTTCCCCTTTCAGTGAAAAAGGGAAAATCTTAGCAACAAAGTAAGTACGCATCTTAATATCATCAGAAAACAAGCCACTCATGGTAGAAAGCTCAGTCATATGTGCTACCGCACTTACATTCTTAGTCCCACAAAAAGGTTCTTTCTCAACAATAGCTATGTAAGATAGATCAAGAGAGAAATCATAATATTTATGTTTAATGTTTATGGGAGAAGCAACAAACTTAGCAATAGGAGACAATTTGGGTCTAATAGTACACCTCTCAAGGAGACTCTTAGCAGCGCTCCTATCATGGGTGTTTTTACATTCTTTAATAAATTTATCGGTCATCTCAACATAACCATCTTCAATATCATAACTCTCACTAGACTCAGGTGAACTAACATGTGTAGTAGTGTCTTCATTAGGAGTTTCGGTATTTCCAGCTATAGTTCTAGCAATCGTAGCATCTAGGAAAGGACCTAATGAACCACTCTTATCAAGCACAGTAGAAGCAGCATCATAAGTATCAAAAGTTTCAGATTTAGCAGTAGTAGCAGTGTGTGTAGCATGTGTATGTGGTGGTGTAATGAGCTTACTCATAACAGATGGTGAATCAAGAGCAACAGAGGTGTTCAGCACCGTACCTCTTCTTGTAGTGGATGGTAAAATAGGAACCTTGCCATCACGAGACTTACCCATGATGGATGGATGGCAGTGAACAATAATGAATCCAATTGAACTTGATAAATAAAGCTATGCTCCCCGGCAACGGCGCCAGAAAATAGTCTTGATGACCCACAAGTATAGGGGGTGTATCGTAGTATTTTCGAGGGAAGTGAAACCCAATTTATTGATTCGACACAAGGGGAGCCAAAGAATATTTATAAGCCCTAACAATTGAGTTGTCAATTCAGCTGCACCTCGAAACACTCTTTCTCATAGCAGTTTATAAGTAGCAACAGTTTTATAGTAGGAATAGTAAAGTAGCAGCAATAGTAAAGTAAAGACACTAGTAACAACAACAATAAATAGTAGGATTCAAGTGTGGTAGGCATAGGGATGGATGGACGGGCGTTGCATGGACAAGACAATTCACATGGCAATCAGAACATAGGGCAATTGCAGATAAATAAGATAAAGCATCCAAGTACTAGATAATCCTAGGTATGTGTTCCATATATAATCAGCACCTGCTCGCAATGAGAACTTGCACAACATCTTTTGTCCTGCCAGCCCTTTTGCAGCAGGGCCTCAATGGAACTACTGGAAATTAAGGTGCTCCTTTTAATAGAGCACCGGAGCAAAGCATTAACACTCCGTGAACACATGTGATCCTCACATCAAAGCCATTCCCTCCGGTTATCCCAGTTTCTGTCACTTCGGGGCCATTGGTTCCGGACAACAACGTGTGTATACAACTTGCAGGTAAGACCATAAACAATACTATCATAATGAATCAATAACATGTTTAGATCTGAAATCATGGCACTCGGGCCCTAGTGACAAGAATTAAGCATAACAAGTTGCAAAAAAGTCAAAAAGCACTAATAGTAGATACTAGGCACGATGCACTAACAATCCGATGCCATTACATGAACGATCTCATCCAATCCCTACCATCCCCATAGCCTACAGCAGGGGATTACTCACTCATAGATGGGGGAAACATGGATGGTCAATGGAGAAGCGATGGTGATGATGATGGCAATGATCTCCTCCAATTCCCCGTCCTGGCAGAGTGCTAGAACGGAGTTTCTGGTGCTGTTTCGTGGAATCTGGTGGCGGCGGTAGAGCGGAACTCCTTCTGGAAAAACGTCGACCCCCCTTGAGTTTTTAGGTCAGAAGGCACCTTATAGGCGAAGAGGGAGACCGAGTGGGTGTCTGGGGTGGCCAGACCACCCCCTGGCGCGGCCAGGTGGTGTGGCCTGGGCCCAGCCCCCCTCCGTCTCGTATTCTGGCTCCGGGAGTCTTCTGGTGAAATAGGATTTTTGGCATATTTTCCGGGATTTTTCCTGATAGTTGATTTTCTGCACAAAAACTAAACACCAAGACAATTCTGCTGAAAACAGCGTCAGTCCGTGTTAGTTGCATCCAAATCACACAAGTTTAGAGGAAAAACAATAGCAAAAGTGTTCGGAAAAGTAGATACGTTTTGGACGTATCAGGTTACGTCCATAGTCCGGACTAGTCATTTAAAGTGAATAAAGAGCATCTAGCTTTAACCAAAGGGCATATTCAGGGAATATGCTTCCACGTATGCTCTAACTTTGTAACTTGGGCTAGCCTATATAAGGAGCACTAGGACCTCCATAGAAGGGGATCGATCATTTTGTTTGTCTAAAGTTGAACTCTAGAGCACTTTAGTGGGGGTAAGAGACCTAGTCTCCTTCTCACGAACAACTCAAGAAGCCCTTGTAATCCACCATTGATAGAGTAAAAATACAAACACCTGTGCATGGAATCACCACGCTATCCCTCCCTGGATTCCTCTAGCGTACTTTGGCCCCCTCTTTAGCCTATCCATGGCATCTGCCGTGCCACCACCACGACACATGAAGAGTGAGGCGTCGACGATGACAGAGATCGGCGTGGGAGCAGACTCGATCACGGGCCTGTGTGGCGGAGGAGTCGGTGTTGAGGCTGACATGATCGGTATCGGAGGCGTCCTGCTTGGCGATGCTGTTGCCGAGGGGAGCGAGGTCGGAGGCGACCCCTGACGCGACGACGCGACCCATAGGAGCGGGGGCAGAGGAGGCATGTGGCTGTGGATGGAGCGCGACGCCCATGCTGCAGTGGGCGAGAGGAGAGAAGTCGGAGGATGCCCGCGGCAGGTCGAGTGTGACACTGTTGCGGCCGTTGAGGAGAAGAGCGGGGGCGGCCTGTGGCTCGAGCGCGCCGCTACTGCTACCGTGAGCGTGAGCGGGAGCGGTGGTGGGCGAGCCATGGACGATGTGGTCGCCATCGACCTCTCGGGTCATGTTAGCCGAACTCCTGCGTGGGGTGGCTGTAGGAAGAGGTGGGAGCAGGGTCGGTCCATAGATTTTGGGGCCCTACGGCAACGTGATACCAAAGACCCCTCATTTAAAGTGGCAAAGTTTCACTGAGTCAAACAGAGGGGGGCAATGGTCCCCCTACTTCAGAAAAAATCTTAAATATATATGTAATGTCTATGCTAAAAAACAGTATAATTCAAAGTTTAAGCATAATTAGCGTTCTTAGGCCTCAAATAATAATAAAATCCGTACATTTAACAGATCCATCTTTGGATTTTCGGTGAAGACATTCGAAACTACTCATTTCTATTGATCGAGCAAAATATTTACCATGATACTTATTTGTATCAATTGCTCCTTGCGTACATGCATATATACATATGTGCCTCTATAATTAATCATAGAATAATATTATGAAAGTAACAAATTCATATGCATGTGAAAAAAATAAGTAGAAGTCGTAGACACATTAAGAATTGAATTAATAAGAGAATAAAATACTCTTTAGAACATGGATGATGGGGACAAGTAGACCTATTGGAAATCAGAGGAGAGCTGATATGGTTACGTGCTTGCGTCGTTTTTCCTAGAATATCGACAACTTTGTAGAGCCACGTGAGGAACGATATTGTTCTGCACATTTGGAGAGGCCACAGAAAATGGTGGTATCGGAAAAAAATATTCCGAACTGCTAGAATATTTGCTGTGACGATGTTGATATTGTTCCCCGCGATCGAAACTAAATGATGTATCTCTATGAGTTTCTTAAATAGAACCTGCACTTCCCTCTTTTCTATATAAAATTTTGAAGTATTTTTTTTTGAAAAAAGTCAGAGTAGACACAGTAGGTTGTAGATTGGGTCATGTATATTTTTTACAATTATTTTACTTTTTTATCTCAAGGGTTATGAAGACAAACATACACATACAAGTCTCGGACCCGGGCCCCTATCTCCTCGGGGGCCAGGGCGAGTGCCGCGGTCCTGGGTGGGAGGGGATGGGATGGGTTGTGTGGAGGTGGGGCAGTTCGTCACCTTTTTTTTTTTAGAAAAACAGGGGTTGAAACCCAGCCCTATTTTATTAAAATGAAGCCAGGGAACAACAGTGTAGAGCGGGAGAAGAAATATTCAAACTCCTAGCTAGTATCACTTATTACAGATAACCACCATCAAGTCTAAATTAAGCACCTTTTTATACGGGCGATGGATGGCGCATTGCGGGCTTCGATCGGCTTGTGCACTGCGCTGCTCGGCCATGCCGCCACCATCCTCCCCCTGAACATGCTCAGCAAGCGACGCACAACTTTCTTCTGTTCCTCCCGTCTTATCCTAGTCGTTGATCCATTGCCATCGTGCTCGTGGCGACGTGCTCGTCAACGCCAAAGCATATTGACTCGGTCAGACGAGCACGCCGGCGTCACATCTTTCTCCCCAGCCCTTCCTCTCCCTCTCTCTTCACGGTCGGATTCGAGCTGCCCGGACGCGTGCGGTTGCTGGATCCCCACACCCGCCAAGAGCTCACAGAGTCGCGACCCGCTCCACCACGTCGCCCCCTCCACCTGCCGATGCAGACTTGGCCGGACACGGCCACGTCATCCCCGGCCCTCGCCGCCCTCCATGGCCAGCCGCAGCCACCCTTGGCGAGCGCGAACCGCCGCTGCATCCTACCGCATCACCCAGGGAGACACCGACGTGACACCGCGCCCCATGCCTCGCAGTGCCTCCCACCGACGGCGCTGTCCCGCGCAAGCCCCCGCCACGTAGAGGGGTGAGAAAGCCCCACCGGTGGCGGCCAGGGGGAGGGGCCTAAGCCGGTGGCGGCGCCAGGGTTTCTCCCGGCCACTCGCGGGACCGGCTCGGGAGAGAAGAGCCCTTCCCCATCCTCGTGGTCGTACGGGAGGAGGATAGGCGGTTCGTCTCGGTGAGGGGATGTCGACATAATCACCCGATTTGGGGATTTTCCCTATCCAGTGCTCCTGCCCGCCACCTAGCCACGAGGTCAGGGTGAGCTTATCCATGGCGGCGGGGCACGTAGGGGAGTCGGTATGTGTCGGAGGGCGGGGCACGCAGTGAGCCCCGCGGCGGTCGACCACTTCCCATGTGATAGCTGGTTCATGTGGATCTGATTGCTAACTTTTTTTTGGCTGGATCTGATTGCTAACTAGCTACTATATGTGTGTACATGAATCTGATTGCTAGGTACGTGTGTGTGGTAGCAGATCTGGATCATTTGTCAATTGGAAAGGCTTTGTAGATTTTTCTGTAATTATGATTTGTCCAATTTGGTTCATATGTTCCATTGCCTGTGAGTTATTGAGATCTTTACTCTCATTCAACGGTTCAACACTGAAGCATCGATTATTAGAGCAATTATAATAAGGTACAGTCAACAGGCTATAATGATTTGAATACTATATTTATGCTGAGTTGGATAAGAGAGAAGATGGGCTGGCTGTAGGATAAGAGCCAGCTGCAGCACGTGCTCCTAGGCACTTTATGAGAATGTCAAGTGGGCCATATATTGAAAAAGTAATACTCTTTTATAGCTAACTATTGTACATATTGCTCTAAGCTAGCTATAGATGACATGGCAACATCTTATAGTCAACAATTGACTCTACTATTATTCTTGCTCTTATAGGCCTGGCGGGTGGTCTGTCGATTTCAAATCCTGGCGAAACTCGCCAGTCCCGTCCCGACAGCGCATGCAAAAGCTAGGTCACCACAACATCAGTGCGAAATGAAAATAAAGTCTGGTTGTGATCCATTAGAACAACGCAAAAAGAGGAGTGTGGCCTGACAGGGCTTGGAGTAATCAGGTTATGCTTAGTCCGTAAATAGGAAGGGACAAAACGCTCGTATCAACGGAATTTAATATGAAAATTCAAAATTTAAAATGTTTTGTAGGTCAAATCGTTTAGTTGATTTAGGATCCATTTTTACCGCTAGACTGCTAGGCTAGTCGCGATGAGATCTTCGAAACTAGATCTCATGTAGCTATGTTCTGACAATTTTTTTCGCACCAAAAGTTATCCACCAGTAATACGTGAGTTATCCATGCCATAATATATAAGTTATCTGCCCTATAAAATATGGTGTGTGGAGACTATTTTGTATGAATGCAGGAAAGTAGCCGACGACCACTCTGATAATTATATAACTTCGCGGGCTTTTCGATAGACTGCACAAGTGATGCACCACGTGCATGCTCTGGCTAAATAACACACATTTTTACCCCTCGAAAAGTTACCCACCAGTAAAAAGAGAGTTATTCAGACTTCAGCATGCAAGTTACCCACGCAATAACATGTAAGTTATCCACCACTATAAAAACTACCCATAGATAGAATATAAAAATTATTCTAGTGACTCGGCTTCGTCACCCGTCGTCGCGCGACGACGTACGGGCTATTCAATCTCGAAAGGCCACCACATTAAACATTAAGCATAATTTTTTAAAAGAAACTAAATCTAAGTTTCTTTTGTATACAATATAATAAATTGAGCTTATACCCCATCCATCCACCACCCTAAGTCGTACTGAACAAATGTATCATGTAACCAATAATCTAGCGGCTCGGCTTCATCGTCCGTCGCCGCTACCATGGCGTATGTGACGAAGCCTTGAAGGGTGTTAGGGTATGAGGTTTCGGTACCCTAACACTTAGGCTACCATGTCTCAATTAAACTAGTTCATAACTCATATTTAATTAACTAAACTAAAATACATGGGGCAACTAAGATTTTATAAGACGAAAAAAAAGTTACTCATATGAGAAATGCGAGAACATCTCCACCCAACTTGTTTATCTGGTGAATAGTTATATGTATCAGACAGATAATTAAACTACTATGACATGGATAAGTCACGTCTTAGGGCTGGCTAACACCACTTTGTTTTTCCTAAAATTTACCCACCAGTAATACCAGGCTTCAGCATATAAGTTACCTATCAAATAACATGTAAGTTATCCACCACTATAAAAAAAATTACCCACTGATAAATTATAAAAGTTATTCTAGCGGCTTGGCTTCGTCGCCCGTCGCCGCTCTCGCGGCGTACGCGCGACTCAACCTCGAAAGGCTACTGCGTCAAACATCAAGCATAATTTTTTTAAGAAATTAAACCTATACTTATTTTGCATACGATATAATAAATGGAGTCTTATATGCCCGATCACCACCCAAGTCGTAGTGAACAAACGTAACGTGCAACATGTAGTCTAGCGGCTCGACTTCATTGCACATCGCCGTACCGCGGCGTACGGGTGACAAAACCTCCAAGGATGTTAGGGTACCAAGTCTTCGCCGTCGATGCGTTGGTACCCTAACACCTAGGCTACCACGACTCAATTCAACTACCTCATAGCTTACATTTAATTAACTAAATTAAAATACATAGGGCAACCGAGATTTTATGAGGCGAAAAATACTACAGTTGCCCACATGAGAAATGCGGGAATGTGTTTACCCAACCCGTTTATATGATGGATAACTTATATATTTCAGGGGTGGATAATTTAAATATTATTACATTGATAAGTCACGTGTTAGGGGTGGGTAACATGACTCCCCCCTCTCAAGTTACCTACCAGTAAGACGAAAGTTATCCAGACTTCAGCATGTAAATTACCCACCCAATAACATCTAACTTATCCACCAGTACAAAAATTTATCCAAATAGAATAAAAATGTTATTCTAGCAGCTCAGCTTTGTTGCTTGTTACCGCTATCGCGGTGTACGGACTACTCCACCCTGAAAGGAGACCACATCAAACATCAAGCATAATTTCTTTAAATGAACTAAATCTATATTTCTTTTGCATACGATATAATAAATGGGTCTTATGCCCCACCCATCCACCACCCTAAATCGTAGTGAATAAACGTAATGCCAACCAGTAGTCTAGCGGCTCGGCTTCATCATCCGTCGCCACTACCACGGCGTACGGGTGACGAAGCCTCGACGGGTGTTAGGGTACCGAGACTTCATCACTCGTCGACGCTAAGACGTCAACGATAACGAAGTCTTGGTACCCTAACACCTAGGGTATTGTGTCCAATTAAACTAGCTCCTAATTCATATTTAATTAACAAAACTAAAATATATGGGGCAATCGAGATTTCATGAGGCGAAAAAATACAAAAGTTACCCACATGTGAAATGCGAGAACACCTCCACCCGGCCTGTTTATACGGTGGGTAATTTATATATTACAATATGGATAACTTACATACTATGACATGGATAACTCACGTGTTAGGGGTGGGTAACTTTTTTGTTCGAATGTTGTTTCATCGAAACATATCAATATGGGATGTAGTTTCGAAGATCTCGGCACGACTAGTCCACCGATGAAAACGGATCCTAAATAGGACGAATAGTTTGATATACAAAACATTTTGAATGTTCAATGTGATCCTTAGCTGGCTATTGTTTAGTGGCACCCGTGCGAGTTAGACAATAAGTCCACGCACGTTTTTGTCGTTTCCTTATTAGGCTGTACATAGAGTACACGCGCGTGGACCGATGTCGATCGGACGACGTGTGCGTGTCTGCCAGGAATTACAAGTTTCAGACTGGTCTGAACGTAGATTTCCCGTTATTATATACCACCACACCTCTTGATTTTTTACAAAAACTTATGTTGTGCTAATGTCTCACGGCTTGCCCATATCTGTGTTGCTCCGTTCGGCAGGGTACAGATAGGCCCCAGGTCAACTGGGCATTTAGATTTGTTTCGTAAATTGACAAGTCCATAGATGAGATTTGTATGTAATGTCTTTAGCTTTTCTTCTTTGGCAGGGAGCTGATGTTACTTATGATCTTCCGGTAATCAGTTGACTGGGGCTATAGTGAAAAGGTATCAAGTTGTGCATGTGTTTGTGCACATGTTGTGTGCGTGTGTTTAGGCCCTTTTCTTTCTGATTGATGGTAGCAAAATGTAGAACCTAGAAATATAACTGAGATTCCACCGTCGTAGTACTTCTTTAGGTGACCACCATCGTAGTATTGTACAAGTACAACCTCTAAGTATAAGGTGTTTCTATGTAAATTATAATATAGGAATTCTACTTTTCTTTGCCTGGTCCCTATGCAGTATTTTGCATGAACATACTTTTGAAATCTTTGTTTGCATACTTTGGCCTGATGTGCTGACATTGTCCATAGCTCACAAAGATGTTCATGAGAATCAAATACAATTTGCTCTTGAGTATTGATCACGATGTTTGCAGAACACCCACTGTTATTTACCGGGTCAAGCATTTGAGATTATATCCGCTGTCCCCATTGAAACAAAAAATTAAACCCATGAGCTGATGTATTATTCTACTTTGTTCCTTTCTTGATAATGCACATGAAGTACCAACTTCACTTCTGTTCTTGACAGTCCGTTTAATTCGTGTTAGTATGATTTGCTTATTATGAAGATGGATTCCTGCTTCTCTAGGTTAACAGAATGCTCAAAACTGGTGGGTATTTTGCTTGGGTATTGCTTTTATAAATTTTGGGGGGGGGGGGGGGGGGGGGGGGGGGGGGGGGGGGGGGGGAGGCGGGAGCTTAAATTTCAGCTTTGTGCAATTTGAAGAGACCAAATTATTACCTGCGTATTTAAGTCTAAATTTATTCTACTGCAACAACGCACAGGACTTTTGAAGAATTTAACATATATGAAGTATGTTAATTTTAAACAAAAAATAGCGTTATAGTAGTAAAGTATGTTAAATTTAACATACTTCATATATGAGCTTGCGCATCATACTTCAGCATCATATGATGCATCATATTCATGCCAAAAAACATGTATGGCTGGAAGAAATATATGGCTGGAGTCTTATCTTTACATGAGCTTATGCATCATACTCATGTCAAAAAACATGTGGGGATTGTTTTGAAGCTGGACTTCGAAAAGGGGTATGAGAAGGTAAATTGGTACTTCCTGTTAAGTTGTCATGTGGCTAAAGGTTTCTACGATATGTGGTGTAATTGGATTAGAAATATCTTCATAATGGCACTGTTTCGGTGAAAATAAATAATTAGTGTGGCCCATATTTTCAAAGTGCCAAAGGAGATGGCTCCTACCCTGTTTAACATGGTGGCTGAATGTTTACCTAAAATGATCATTAATGCTCAATCAAATGGACTCCTAGTTGGTTTGGCTCCTGATCTCATTGACAATGGGATAGCTGTTTAATATGCTGACAACACAGTCGTGTAAGTTAGTCATGATCCTGATAAGTCCATTAACTTGAAACTTCTGTTACACATGTTTGAACTTATGTCCGGGCTAAAAATTAATTACATGGAAAGTGAGATCTATTTGATAGGAGGGGATAATGTTATAGCGAGTCTTTACTCCTCTATGTTTGGTTGCAAAGTGGGTATGCTTCCCATGAAATATCTTGGTGTGTCGGTAAGTTTTAGAGCCTTGAGAAACATTTACTAGGATTTCATCGATACAAGATTTGTTAAGAAACTTGATGCTTGGCAAGGGAACTCCTCTTCCTCAGGTGGTAGATTTATTCTAGTAGATGCTAGTCTATATGGTATTCTCTCGTATCATATGTCCATGTTTTTGCTGAATAAAAGCTTCAATGAAAAAGTTGATAAGCATTGCAGAAGATTTTTTGGCATGGTAAAAAACTGAAAACAAGTTATTACATGGTAAAGTGGACCAGAGTTTGTAGGTCGAAAAATAAAGGGGGCCTTGGTTTAAAGAATCTTTAGAGGCAGAATATAAGTCTCCTTTGCAAATGGCTTTTGGAAGCTTGTGACACAACATGGGTTGTGGCACACTATTATTCAGGCGAAGTACTTGAGGGGGAAATCTATTACTACTGTTAGACCGAGGTCAATGATTCTCCTAGTTGGGAAACTCTTTTTAAATCAGAGATTTTTAAATCAAAGATCCTATTGGTGAGATTTTTTTTTGTGATATTCCCTAATCTGTTTGCAATCTGTCAAGAGCAAGGCTGCACTGTCAAAGAGGCAGTTGACAAAGGGTTCCATCTTGATCTTAGAAGAAACTTGACTGGTGATAATCTTAATCACTGTAATGATATAATTGTGGTGTCAATTATGTGTTGAATAGGGGCACTCCTAACAAGGTATCCTGGTCCTTGAATAAAAATGCGCAGTTTTCGACTAAATCTGTATATAAATGGCTTGAAAAAGATCTTTCTGGTTCAATTTTCAAATGGATTTGGTCTGCTGAGCTACCTTTGAAAATCAAAAATTTCATGTGCAATTATTTCAAAATGCTATTGTAACTAGGGACAATATGAGGTGGGGGAAGTGGCAAGGAGTTCCTCTTTGCTCCTTTTGTGATCAGATCGAATCGGTGAATCATTTATTTTTTTATTGCCATGTAGCTTGTGTTCTTTGGGGCATTATTGGGCAGGTCCTTTTGTCCCAATAACTTGTGGCAATCTTTGGCGTGGTTTTATGCTTTCTTGCGTCGTGGCGACAATTACTGTATGATAGGGATTGTTGCAGTTTGCTGGGAAATTTGGAACACCAGGAATAGTGTAACATTTGATAACCACAAGATGATGATTCCCCGTGACATTGTTTTCTTTGTTTCACATCTTTTGACTTATTGGGCAGATTTACAAAAAGAGCAGTGAAAGGAGATGTTGAATCTGGGAGCTTCAAAGATGTTGGAGGCTGCTACCAATGTGCTGCGAAACCAAGAAGCTGCTCGAGGGGGATCCTTCCATCTGCAAGTTGGAGCGATGGTGTCAGGCATGTGAATGGGCTGCACTCGGTCACAGAAGTCTAGAGAAGCCTGCTGGATTTCATTATAGGCGTTGTCCTTCATGTATTTACCCAGTTATGATGCTGTAGTGTTTCATATTGTCTAGTATGGAGCCCAAACCTTGGCCGTTGTTGATCTGTAGTTTGCACTTGTTGGATTGTGGTAGGAGTAGTAGATTTTTGTCCCATGGTGGACACTCAGATGGAGTGCTCACAGTGGGTTTCCTGCTGCTTCCCTCTCTCCTTCCCCTTTTCCTCTATCTTTAGTTCTTGAACAATGTATTTCCGTTGTTTTGCAATGGAAAGTGGTGGAAGCCCGGTTGGAAAAATGTATGACTAATTCATGTTTTTCATGCATGGTATCTTAGGTATAAACAACAGTGGTTACTTTTTTCTCAGTGCAAGTTCTGCCAATTCAACGTGCAATTTTTTAAGTTCGTCTTGCTCTATCAACACAATCGAGTACTTTTTATGCACCCTAGCAACCTTATCAACTTTGTTTGGTTATGTTTTTTGTAGGCACGGTTATTTTCTCATGTATGGTTAGTTGTTGGTTGGCGTCATGCCAACTGAATCATCTGTTTGGTGGCAATTAAGGGGTTTTCTGAAACTGAAACAGTGGCATGACAATGACAACTAACTAATACTGGTCAGATATGTGTTATACATGGCATTTATATGCATCATGTGTTGGTAACTTTCTTCGTCACTGATTAGATTGCACCACTTTCCATACATGAAAATGACTGCAAGTTAAATTTTGTGAGGAAACAACTGGGGTTCCATGCGAAGACTATCAGAATCTCCAGGTATGTCAACAAGGCATACAACCTCACTTTTATATTGATCCTAGATTGTGAACATACATTTTTTTGATCCTAGATTTGCAGCACTCGGGCTTGTAATGGTTGGGTGATGTGATTTTTATGGAGCTTTGATGTGTATTTGTAATGAAGCAAGAGCAGGACAACGCCAACCTGCTTGTGGAGATGGGGATCATGAGCAAGTAGCCCACAAATTACTTCTGCGTGCGAGATGCTTATGACGGGTGTTCCATGCCCTGCCGTGCTGCCGAGCTGGTCTTCCCTCTCTGGTGTGATGAGTGTAGTTTTGGACAATGTTCCTTCCCTCTTGTATCACGAGGTCTGGATTTGATTTTGTCAGTAACAGGTGGTATAGTGTGGTCTGTAGGATTTCACACAACAACCTCCTGCTCAGGAGCTAATTGAGTAGAAGTTCAGACACATCCCGAGGTAAGTTTCTGACTTGCTCCTCCAGCAGATGACCGCATTGCACCACATAAACAGTGGAAGATATCACACCTCGTCCTAAACCATGAGGAACTCGAGCAGGTAGTTGTTTACTGATATCACATAACCTACTTGTGTTTCTGTATTCTGTCACTACTAGTCTATTAGGTCGCCTCTTATTGTTCTCATGTTCTTTTGATTATCTTGGTAATTTTATATGGTAGTCGTCCATTCTCTTCCAGGAATATGAGTTGCAATCTCAACTTCTTGGGACAGTGGGGTATAGACAACTTTTGTTCTAGTATAGCATAAGTGCATAACAAGATTACAGACATCATTTTAGCATTAGCAAAGCAATCGACCTTACTCTTTTGAATCATTATCAGTCTCATGGTGGTCATTTCTGTCAGGAGTATATGATCCCCTCTTCTTATTTTCATCATGTTTCTTGGATTGTCTTGGTAAATTTGCCCTGAACTCCTCCTTTCTATTTCCAGAAGCCTTGTGACAGTAGAGTATGAAAACCATTAGGTTCTGGAACAGCATACCAGCATGTCTCTTGCTTTCTTGTGTCATTAGTTCATTACAGTATGAAAATTGAAAACTGTTAAATATGTAAAAGCATAACTAGATTATGTCAAGAGCATTTAGCAGTGAGGAAACATAACTTCTTGTTACAACTATCAACTATCATCATCACATCAGCCATTTGTATCATCAGCAGTGTAGGATCTCATCTTTTTTATCCTCATGTTCATTTGGATGTTTTGGTGAATTTGCTCCGAGCTATTTCTCTTTGCAGAATCAGAGTAGTCATCTCGGCTTCTTGAGCACGATCTAGAAGATGGTCTGGGTGAACTCTGACAGGTTCTGGTGAAAAGATTGGCTTGTGCCAATGAATTATACACGGGTTCTTTGGAAAATTACTACTGAAACTGATTTTTGAAGGTCATCGTGAATGTTAAGCCTAAAGTAGTTGATTGAGAAATTGGAGATGTGAAGACACCCATGAAGAGGAGAATTGAGATTTCTCAAGGTTCAACCATGTAAAAGGGTTTAAATTTGTGAACGTATATTATCTGTGTGTTTGATACATGAATGTAATCTTTGTGGTATTCTCAATGCCTAGACATGTCAACTTTTATTTAATTGGTAAGAGTACTACTAAAAACACCAGCATGCAGTGTGCATAGACGAGGTTCCTGATTTTTAACTCTGAAATTTGGCGAAAGGTTACGACAATGTGAGCAATGGGGGCTCTCTCAGCCCACTATGACTAGTCCAGCGCAAGATAGGATCCTGGTTTTCCGACCGTTACGCTCGGCCTTCTCGTGCGGACATGCTTGCCTCACGCCCGCCGCTACCGATAAACTGGACCAGGACTCTAGGAGATCGTCTGGAAATTAGTGGGCATCTTGAGCCCAAAGCATCAGCTGTACTTCTGAGATGATGATCCCAACCTGACCCATTGCAAGAAAGCTACCGAGAAACTGGACCAGGACTCTAGGAGACCGTCTGGAAGTAAGTGGACATTTTGAGAGGAAACCCACCGCTCAAAAGAAAATCTTAAGAGGGAAACCCTTCCGAGCATTTTAAGGGTTTGCTTGATTCAAAAGAATTGTGAAAGATTTTTGAAGGATTCGGATTCTTAAGAACTTTCCCTACAAAAGTCATTAGATTCAAAGGATTACAATCTTTCGGAATTCCTTCAAAGGATTTCTTTGCACTCTAGTTTGGAGAATTTTTTCTCATCCACTCCAACCTCTTTGTATAATTCCTTTGTTTTTTTCATATAATCAAACACTCTGCCGCCTCGCGTGCCGCTCTGGATGGCTATGGATGCCCCATTGCAACTTTGAATCGGCAGACATCGTCGTGACTGATGGTCGATTTCAGCTCGCGCCTATTGTCCGATTTCCTGACCACCGCCGTTCGCGGAGATGCTAGAACGGACGAGAAGCTCATGCATGTTGCCGTCGCCGAATCCTCGACCACGATTCGACCGCGTCGCCCCTGACGACCAGCCGGCCTTGGTGCACACAAGGTGCTTGACTAAAAGTGTAAAAGGTAATTTCTCGAATTTTATCTTTAAAGAAAATGATGTTGCAATGTAGAAGTAGCTCTAATATAGACTGTTGTGACTGTAGATGGTTTTGTTTGACTATTTCTCCTCTGATGAGAAGTTTGTATGTGATGATCTTCATGTTGTTTGTGTGGTGTTTCATGAACTTCTTCAAGAACCATTTGATGAAGTATCTGTATTGTGATGTAATAATTAAGTACTATTTTGTGTTTTATTTGATTAGATTTATTCGAGATGAAGTTTCATATTGTTTTTTTCATAGTACATGTATGGAATTGTGGAGGGTGGTTGTGTGGCAGGCATGCCCTAAAATGTATAATCTTGTGCGGCAGTTGTGCCTTAAAATGCATCATCATGTAAACCAAAAACTGCATAGGTGATGTAAAAAATCACTTTTGGTGATGTATAATTTATAGGGCATCTATTTGGAGTACCCTAATTTCCATTATCTGTTAGAGATGCTCTAATGCCCCTTCTTGATGACGGTTAGGCTAACGATCAGATTATTCTCTAGTTGAGAGATACATTTCCATGATAAATTAAGCTACATATCATTTGGTTCAACTTTCTTATAGCTAATTATTGTGTTTATATGATCTTGTCTTTTATAAAATGTAAACAAATTAGTTCATGGCGACGCATGGAAACTCAAGTAATTTTGCATTTTTTTTGGTGAACTTTAGAAATAGGTCCCGGCATGACGTCAACTTAGTGCAAGTATAAAAAAAATGAGACCAGCAAGGGGAGGAACCCTGCGGCTTTGTATTAAGAAGAAGGTGTGAGGCATGGGGCTCACCAGGTGAATTTAATAACTCACACGCAGGGATCAAACTCACGCTGGTAGGAACAGATCACTGTGCTCCTACCACTGGGCTAGATGCACATCCACTAGTGCAAGTATGGTTTACGTTACAAGGTTTCCTCCCCGAGACACGAACTTGTCCACGCCTCAGATATTAAGAAGAGTGGCCAGGTCTGAGATCCTAAGAAGAAGAGTGAAGAGTTAATTTGGCACGCATAACTTTAGGGTTAATTGAGCAGGCTACACACAAGTGGTTTTTCAATTGGTCAGTGGACATGCATCAGTAGACAGAAGGAAACAATGGATGCATTGGTGGACATGCTGATTTCTATTTTCCGGTTCGAAGTACAAGCAAACCTGCTTACTGATCATAGCGATGTGCTGTGGCAATTTTTGACGACGGGATCGGAACAAAAGAATGCTCACAACGGGAAATCGATCAGTAGATGAAGTGGCTTTCTAGTCCAGGAAATGTGCTAACGGAGTTCTCTGAATTTTACCTGAAGAAGCAAGATCAGTACAGTATGTCAACCCCGAACAGAAACGATATGGCTCCCACCTGCGGAGGATGAGCTGAAGGTCAATACCGACGGTTTCGTTCACCGGAAAACCCCACAATGGAGGATGGGGCTTTGTTATAAGAGACAAGTATGGGGTTTTGACAAGGATCAAGACGGATGGGGTGAAGACGATGTGCGCCTGACAATCAGTTTTTTTTTTCTTTAAGCAGAGGTCTCTGCCGTGTTGGTCATTATCTGAGTTCCTTTTTTACGGTGTTCTTGGAGTTGGAGTTCCGTGTTTCAATATCCAGGGAGAAAACCCTAGGTACGGTCTTCGGTGGTTGTATCTGGCAATGGTGCCTCTTGAGTCATCTCCTTATTGAAGGCACTATCTGAAGTTTGGACCTCCTCCAGAGTGAAAACCTAGGATCTGACCATGTTGGTCAGCCCAGACGATGACGTTGTTTGTGCACTATTTTCTTCTTTAAGGCGTCATTTTTGGAGAAACTTTCTCAGATTCAAGGTATCTTCCACGTTGGTGGTGTTATTGCCACCGCGAGTCTATATTTGCTTCGGCAGGGTCTTTGTATTTTTTCCTTTTTCTTTTCTTTACTTTTCGGCTGTGTGCATCCTAACTGTGCAGAGACCGGGCGTGAACTCTATAGATTGTGTCATCTTGATGTAAGCTGTTTGAGTCTAATAAAAGCGTCCCTTGTCGAAAAAGATCGGGAGCGGGACAAATGATGTTCCCACAGAGTGCCATCCATACTGAAGGTCTGAAGCGTAGGCGTGTCACCAGGCACTAGGTACTAGCAGCGGCGATGAACTGCTGTGTGACAGAGAATTGTGATTGAATCTGATCGCCAGATGCTCGTGAATCTCAATTACGAGGACTATGATCGCTCCCAGATCAGAGTTCTGGAGGTTCGGGATGCAAGATGTTGGCTTGACTGAATTTTAATTCTGTTTCCTTTATTTTCTGTCATCGCGATTGTAAATAAGGCAGACGCATGCGATGGCTGTAATGGGTGCGTCGAGTGATTCTGGTAATGCCCTGATGTGGCCCAGATGCAGTTCTGAACTATGTAAATGTGATTGTGGATGCAGTCTTCCATGTCCAAAAAAGGATGCATTGGTCCTTCCATTTTACCTCTCTTGTGAGCTGTGACTAAAGCCCCTAACGGAGCGAGTAGTTGGTAAACTTTTTGATACAGGTGCAAGCATTGCGACTGCACTTATTCAGCTAACAGCTAGTATGCCGGATGGACTGCCTTACACAAGAAATACACAGGTCGGTCTCAACTTTCCTGAAGTAGTAATGCCACTAAAGGGTGTTTCCTCTCCATCCCAATACAACATAGATAGCGGCTCAATGATGTTTTTTACAAGCCACGGTCCTCTGAATCTCTGATATAGCATGCGCAGATCTCGTAGATGGGAGACACCAAACGTATATGCCAGTCTTCTCAGTCGTGAGTTATAGATCGGACGTGAGCAATCACTTGCTCGATACTCTCGAACTGGCGGCGACCCTTCAGGATTGCCTTTGCGCAGTCAAGCGCGCGGCGCTCACACGATGCTCTCTTGCTGGCATCCTCAATTGAGTCGAAGTCCTCGACATGAGCGATTCCAACTATTCTCCTGCACATGGAAGATCAAGCATATTCTTTAAGTTCTTTATCTTCTCACTGTATTATAGCATTCCTGAAGTATATTCGATCCATTTTCTTTTTTTTGCTTGGAAATTTGCTGGGCCATTACGAAAAAGGACACCGTGTCAGAACTGTAATCCCAAACCTATGTATTGTACTAACCTAATGGACCTCTGAATCGTTTCAGGTAAAGAGAAGTTTGACATATCACTGTAGTCTAGAAGTAGATAAGATTCAGCTTCAGCAAATAACTGAATATCAGTACCTGATCATTTTGGCCGAACCAAATCCAAGACTATCATGAAACAGACTGGTCATGTACTTCTTCTGTGCAATGCTCAAAAGCTCCGGGTTGTTGTATATGGCGGGCAGGTACGCCTCCCCATTCCCAACTTTGTGTTTATTCCACAGTCCAACAAATTTCTGTTGGAACAAATTCCACGACTCCTCGATGGTCTTCAGTATCCACTCCTTGTAATCCTGGAACAGGTAGGCAACTGCCGTTGAGTAATAGTGCAGATGCCAAAGATGCTTACAGACTTTTAGTTACGCAAGTTATTCCAAACACAGAAAGTTTTTTAGGTGATAAACTCTGTCAGCCATCCAACCTCCTCTATATAAAAACTATAGTCTACAGCATCTTCAATATCTTATGGTACTATCAATTATTCATTCTTCTAAAGGAGATAAGCATCATATTTAATCTGGGTATATGCCTCCTTTAATCTCTTTTCTTGAAGCGCCTACTTTAATTTCATAACATTAAGATTTATCAGATTCAAAACATTTAATCCCGTATAATTTTCTTAACAAAAAGTAGGGATGAGGAGAAAATATTGGTAGATTGAGATGAGATAAACCTCATAAACTGTGCCTTTTCGACATTAATAAACCCAGAAACAACCTTATTGCATACACAAGCGGAAAAAAATACCAGTCAAAGTAACATAAGAGGCCAATCAGAAAATGAGCATGTCATACACTAGTATTTAGAGTAAAAATGGGTGCCAATAAGATGAAGTTAATAAGTCATACTGCCATACATACTTTACGGTCATTTGCTTGATCAGCATGCCCATCCTGTGCAAAGTATGCGAGAATCAGATTCCCCAAGAAGGCCCCAATGTCGTAACCCATCGGGCCATAGAAAGCAAACTCCGGATCAATCACTTGAGTGGAGTCTGTGGTCACCATGATGGAACCAGTATGGAGATCTCCGTGAATCAGAGCCTGCGCTCTCTCGATAAATCTGCAGTTGCAAATCGTGTAAGAAACACAACATACACACACCACTAATCTGCATAAATTCAGAGTTAATTAGTAATTACGTCGACTTCAATTCAGCAATTTCCAACTTGAGCCCATCATCGTCTCGAACCGCTTCAGCATCTTTGTCGAGAAACGGCGAGGTCCAGTGGTTGAATTTGGAGACCATGTATGGGTCCGAGAACACGACCTGCTCTGTCAGCCTGCACAGCTCCACGTTCCCGCAGTACTGAGCAACTGTAATTGAATCACGGCATAACAATTCAGACATGCCATCAAGTCCAGTCACAAACACTGAGCTCAGAAGAAGAGTAAGCAACATAAAAGTTCAGACATGGCATCAAGTTCAGGCACAAAACAAACACTGAAGTCAAACGAGGAGGCAAGCAAGCGCACCTCGTTTCTTGTGGTCCGTGGTGGAGTTGTAGAGGAGGGAGGTGAAGAATAGGGTCCTGGCCATGTACTCGGCCATGTGCTCTGCGAGCAGCGGGTACTGGACGCCGGCGATGAGGCCCTTGCGGAGGATGATGTGCGGCGGCTTGATGTATCGCATCCCGATGAGCGACATGGCGCGGTCGAAGTGGTAGACCTCCGGCACGTGGTCCGGGCAGAGGCGGCCGTGCTCCTGCAGCGCGGAGGCCTCGAAGTAGGCCCGCTCCCTCGTCATCGGCCACGAGTCCCCCACGCAGCGGATGTACGGCAGCGCCTGGTCCGAAGACGGATTTGATTTTCGGTCGGTCAGCGTCAGTCAGGGGGAGGCGAGATTTACAGAGCTGTGTATCGGTGGGCAGGGGACAGGACGGACCTGCTTGACGACGACGGAGCCGGCTTCGGAGAGGACGATGTAGACGAAGTTGAGGTTGCCGTCGCCGACCTCCTTGACCTCGAGGGCGTCGACGCGGCCGCCGAGGCTGGCGGCGAGCGCGGGGGTGGCCCGGATGTAGGCCACCAGGGACGCCTCGTCGAGCGGGCGGAAGCCCTGCGCCTCCAGCTCCGCGGCGGTGGCGGCGGCCATGGCTGGCTGGTGTGTCGTCGGGGGTCGCGGAACAGATCGGGGGAGAGTGGGGAATCGCCGGAGGTTTTAGCCGTGGTGAGTGCAAGAGCAGAAGTGTCGCTACTACTCTGGACTATTAATAGTGCGCTCTATGTACCTGGACTTGTTTATGGTTCCTGGCTGTACCGTCCACTTGCGTGTGATAGGATTAGGATTCTGTTGACTAGGAAAGCTAGACACCAACGGTACCGGGACTCCAGGTCCACCGGCGCTCAAGGCGAACACTGTGAATTTTATTCGGAGATTACATAAACTTTATTTTTGAGAAAATTATTCAATTTTTGAAAGCTTTAGGTCTTGTTTGTGGGGATTAAAGGGGTAATCCCCACCATACCCCAGATGATCACACCTATGGCTAAAAACATGTTTGGTTTTAAGTATTAGGCTAGCTTAATCCCCGATTATCGCCATTTTCCCCTAAGTTTTAATATTTTTTCCAATATTCAATCCACTACCCATATCTAGTGGATTGGTAGGGATTAGGGTTTTCTGGAGATTAGCGGGGTTTGGCTGAAGATGGAGGTTTTGTCCAATCCCCTTCAGGATTTCCCCGCTAATCCCTAAAAAACACTAGTACCAAACAATGCCTTAATGATTTTCTCCTGTTCTCTTTTAATGAAGAAATAGTTTTTTTACGGTCAATGAAGAAATGTGTGGAACCCCCAATTTTCATTTTTTATCTACTTTGCAATTCAATCATGGAGTGTTTGTTTAAAAGATGATTCTAAATATTTCTTGTATCTACTCCCTCCGATGCAAATTAATGGACTCAGATCTGGCTAGATTCAAATGTATCTATTCATGTTTTAGTGTTAGATACATTCGAATCTAGACAAATCTGAATCCATTAATTTGGATCAGAGGGAGTACCACAAAGTTGGCTCATAATGTGAGCTTGTCTGTCAATATTGAATGTCAAATAGAAATTTTGGTTGTACCGGTTGAAATACCTATCATATTGCCTGATATTTTTATCACATGAATGGATCATTTTAGTCCAATTCAATATGACCCCTATATATTTTGTGCCTTTATCAATGAAAATATTCCAAGAAAAAATGAGATAACCTGAAAATGTACCGAGAGTTCTAACGTGCATAGAAGAAAATGAATAATACAAGTAAGTCTCGATGTCTGAGTTTTGAATCTCAACTTCTACAAGATATTTGCGTTTGAGTGTAAAAACCATAAAAAATATTAAAGTGTATTACAACATAGATAAAACAATAGTTTGCAAAAATATAAGAAAAAAATAAAAGTTGGAGGATCCTCCTCTTAAAATGATAGCAAATCCATGATAAATAAAAATAATCTATAATAGCTATTCAAAATATGTTTTTTTACTTCACTAAAAGAAAGTAAGAGAATGTTTCCCTTTACAAGAGTTTGTGTTAATTTCATACTATTTAGGAATTTTATTCAATTTTTATGTTCCAGAATATTTGGTAAATTACTAGGATATTTAAGTTTCCCCCTTTCTATGATATTTTTCATTCTCTTATTTTCTTTAAAAAAATTAGAACAAATTATGCTGAATGGGACACCATTTGGGTGAGATTGATGCCACACCACTTTCAATGGAAGTAGCCTAGCCTAGACGACTTTGACAAAACATGGAAAAATATTATCATTGGAATACATAGACCGGACAGAAATTGCTTTTTTGAGTTTGGGACACTGAGATCTTAATTTTGAAAATTCGAAAACTCGGTTTTAGAGTTCTAAAAGATTCCCCAAAAAATCCTAGATGTATTCTACGAGCATGTAAAATTTTAGTGCGAAATTATTGTATTCCAGACTACGTAAAATGAAAAAATCTATCAAATTTTGGTGCTTTGAAAATATAGACTATTCGGTAGACTCGGATCCATGTTTTTTTTCCATTTTTACGAAGCCTAGAATACAGAGTATTTCAAATTGTGATTTTACACACTTGAATATACGTCATTGGAGAAATCTAGGTTATTTTTTGAAGTTTTGTAAAAGATTCAAATCTATTTTTCAATTTTTCCAACATACTACACTAAAAGGCCGCTAACGTTATACCTTCAACTCCCATGTACATTTCGTGTAAACTCCTTCATTTTTTCTTTTCTTTTGAGGGTGTGTAAACTCCTCCATTCAAAATGACTGGGCTCTTATTTTCTTTTATAGGATTATTTTTTTTAGTTTTCAAGGAATGATGAGCTCTCGATTCCGTCATGGACGTGCTCTTGTTTTTGGGTCACAATTATTGTGGTGTTTAGTCATTAGAGTTGATAAGGTGGAATCTGTCCGAATAGCAAAACAGTGCAGTGATCACGCTTTCACTCCGTTCTTTTCGATAAGAGTCTCGATTCCATCGGCCCCGCAGGCTCCAACAAAATAATCTTCCTGTCGTTCTCTGGACTATTAATAGTGCGCTCTATGTACCTGGACTTGTTTATGGTTCCTGCCTGTAGCGTCCACTTGCGTGTGATAGGATTAGGATTCTGTACCGGGACTCCAGTTCCACCGGCGCTCAGGGTGAACACTGAATTTTATTCGGAGATTGTTAGGGTAATAGATGTTGTATTACCA
The DNA here is from genome assembly GCA_910589775.1 of Avena eriantha. NCBI lineage: Eukaryota > Viridiplantae > Streptophyta > Magnoliopsida > Poales > Poaceae > Avena > Avena eriantha. Next base: position 16,296,406 of record OU342741.1, on the reverse strand, counting down.
GAGAGCCAAAGGTCAGAATATATAATACATGTACATGTGCAAATATATAGGAAGCCTTCTAACATATGGAGAAACTACAATATACAAATATACTCTAAGACCCTCCCTCAAACTCATGGTGGATCCACAACACTGAGTTTAGAGAGTAAGAAATCATGCTGAGCGCGGGTTTGTGCCTTTGTAAAGAAATCTGCCAACTGCAAGTCTGAAGGCACATAATGAAGCGCAACAACCTGATCCTGCACCTGAGCACGTGTATAAAAAGCATCAACACCAATATGCTTGGTCAGCTCATGCTTGACCGGACCACGTGTAATACTGATAGCACCTGTACTGTCTGACAAAAGTGGAGTGGGTGTCATAACAGAGACCCCAAAATCTGCAAGCAACCACCGTAACCAGGTCACCTCAGCAGTCACCGAAGCCATAGCCCGCAACTCAGCCTCAACACTCGAACGGGAAACCGCTACTTGTTTCTTCGTCTTTCAAGCAACAAGCGAACCACCAAGAAACACGCAGTAAGCAGAAAGTGAACGACGATCCGTAGGATCATTCGCCCACATAGCATCCGAGTAGCACTGGAGCTGGAGAGAGCTAGAACGAGGGAAGAAAAGGCGACGAGTAATCGTGCCACGAAGATAACGAAGGACACGGAGGAGATGACCGTAGTGAACAGTGGTAGGAGTTGAGACAAACTGGCTCAGAATATGAACAGGATAAGAGATATCAGGACGGGTGGCAGCAAGATAAACAAGACTCCCAACAAGATGGCGATAACGAGTGGGATCAGGAAGAGGATCACCATCCGTAGGACGAAGCTTAACATGAAGCTCCATAGGAGTCTCAACGGTGCGCTCATCCGCAAGAGCAGCCCGAGCAAGAATATCCTGAATATACTTTTCCTAAGAGATAGAAAACCCATCAGAAGTGGAGGAAACCTCAATCCCAAGAAAATAGCGAAGAGGACCAAGATCAGTCATAAGAAACTGATCACGAAGGCGAGCCTTAACAAAGGCAATATACTCAGGATCATCACCAGTAATGATCATATCATCAACATAGAGAAGGAGAAGAGTGCGTCCACGAGGAGAAGTGTGAACAAAAAACGCTGGATCATGAGAACTAGGAGAGAAACCAGCAGCAGTCATCACAGAGGCAAAGAGCTCAAACCAAGCACGAGGGGCCTGTTTCAGGCCATAAAGGGAACGTCGAAGATGACAAACCATCCCATCGGGAACAGAATACCCAGGAGGAGGCTACATATAAACCTCCTCACTCAACTTGCCATTAAGAAAAGCATTCTGAACATCAAGCTGGAACACAGACCAGCGTCGGACAGAAGCAACAACAAGAAGAGTACGCACAGTGGTCATATGGGCCACAGGAGCAAATGTCTCATCATAGTCACGACCGTGTTCCTGCTGAAAACCACGAGCCACAAGACGCGCTTTATAGCGCTCAAGATATCCATCAGAGCGGGTCTTAATTTTATAGACCCACTTACAATTGATAGGACGAACACCGGAAGGAGGAGAGATAAGATCCCAGGTGCCAGTGCGCTCAAGCGCAGCGATCTCCTCAGCCATGGCAAGCTGCCATTCAGGATGACACGCGGCATCCCGATAAGAAGTCGGCTTGGAGACTACAGAGAGACCATACTGACTAGGGGAGTAACGGTCTAGAGCACGACGCTGACGAACAGGCCGTGAGGAAGGAAGCTCATCCGCAGAAGATGACTCATCAGAAGAGGAGGAAGAAGGAGTCGCGGAGGAAGGATCCGAAGCTGGAGACCGAGGAGAACTAGGGGAACTAGACGGAGGAGAGGATGGCACCGAAGCCAAAGGAGGCGCATCAGAAGGAGGAGGTGGAGGAGAAGAGACAGCAGAAGGTGTATCAGGAAAAAGAAGAAAAGAGAGATCATCCGTTGGATAAGTACCAGAGGTGGGGCGAGGATAGAAAGGACGTGTCTCATCGAACGTGACATCACGAGAGATGCGCATACGACGACCAACGGGGTCCCAACAGCGATAGCCCTTATGCTCATCACTATAGCCTAGAAAACCACACTCAACAGACTGAGCGGTTAGTTTGGTACGTTCGCGAGGAGGGAGAAGGACATAGCAAACGCAACCAAATAAACGAAGAGTCGAGTAGTCTGGACAGGAGCCAGAGAGACGCTCGAGAGGAATGCCACCCTGAAGAGCAGCTGAAGGCTGGATATTAATGAGGTGAGTCGACGTAGCGACAGCCTCATCCCAGAAATGCGGCGGAAGAGAGGAAGCAATCATCATAGCGCGGGTAGTCTCAAGAATATGACGATGCTTACGCTCAGCGACACCATTTTGAGCATGGGCGCCGGGACACGAGAACTGAGCAAGGGTGCCCTGCTCCGCAAGGATGCCACGCAGGTGCTGGGAGATATACTCTCCTGCAGAATCAGCACGAAACACACGAATAGGCGTAGAATACTGAGTACGAACCATGGCCACAAAGCGCTGATAAATAGCAAGCACCTCACTGCGAGAGCGCATAAAAAATAACCAGGTGTACCGTGAAAAATCATCAATAAACAAAATATAGTATCGGTGGCCCCCTTTTGAAGCAAAGGGAGCTGGACCCCACACATCTGAATGAACTAAATCAAAAGGTCGCTGAGATACAGACACACTAGTAGGATAGGGAAGCTGAATCTGTTTACCTAACCTACAACCCTGACACGAATGTAATGACGACACATCTCCGGAGACAAGCTGTAGCATCCCAATTGTCTAACAATTGTAATGCTGTCCTAGTAAGATATTGGCTACTTCATATACATTATTGTTGCATCATAATTATATCATGCTCATGTCATCATGCCACCTTGCATTTGAGCATCATATCAAAACCTTTTTTCTTTTGGTTCTTCTCTCACATGCATTATTAATTGTATTTGCCTCTTGATATTGTATTTGGCTATTGATATATTGTCTAAATGCCCAAGTTGAGTTGGGGGCATATATTTTGTTTCAATTCCATCATCTTTCTTTTCCACCACTTTATAATTCCACCATCCTACTAGTTCATGAGCTTGTTGTCTTTATTTTGGTTTTATCTAGCTCATGGGCAATAGGGTGGATCTAGTCCTTTAAATTTCCTTTGCTTGGCTTTATTCCACTTCTCGGAAATGCATGAGAATAATGCCATAATATTATTATTGTTTTCACAAAATAAATCATGGCATTATTATTTTGCATGGGCCATGCACAATTCTTCACCACCTTTTACTCCATTGGTTTTTCTTTGGATTTCAGGGATCCTATCTTGGGAAACCATCTTCTACCATTCCACCATCCCCACAGTCTCACCCACATCTCTTTCTTTTATTTATTTTATTTTATACATGTATGTTCATATGTGACTCTTTCCACCTATTTTCTTTTCTTCCTTTTCCTTTCTTGTTTCTCCTCCACTTTATCTCAAGCAAGATCAAGCTTCATGTTTCTTCTTGGTTTGGCCTCATAAACCAAATTAAAATCTAAATACTTAATAAAACCTAACCTAGCTTTCCCCTCTCTCTCTCTCTCTCTCTCTCTCTCTCTCTCTCTCTCTCTCTCTAATTTCTCCTAAACCCTAACTCCACTTTACCTCTCTCTTTCACACCCCCTCTCTCTCTAACATGAGCACCACCTGACCCTCTCTCTCCCTGGCCCACCTCAGCTAACCCTAACCCTCTTCCCAACCCTAGCTAAGCTTAACCCGAGTCCCATCTAGACCTAGCCCGAGCTAACCACCCTCTCCCTTCTCTCCTTTCTCCACCGCGTTCTAGCCCCACCCTGCAGCCACACGCTGCCTGGTCCACCTGCAGCCCCTCCCCGCCATGCCTACCAGCCCCAGGTCGAGCCCCAGCTCGAGCCAGCACGTGAGAGAGAAGAAAAAGGTGGCACCGAGGCCACCTTTATCTACCCTGCCACGGCTCCCTCTCCTCTCTCTCCCTCTCACTTTTCCCTCCTTCCCACGACTCTCCTGGCTCGCCAGATCTGCCCCGAGATGCCCCTCCTCTTCTCCTTCTTCCTCCCCGACAACAGCTTCTGCCGCCGATCGCCGCCAGCACCACCTCGTCCCCGTCGTTCCAGCCGAGCAGCTCGTCCTGGAGGTGGCCTGGAAGCTCGAGGAGGTTCCTCTACGACGCCCTGTACACGCTGACGCGAAGGAGAAGCTCCCAGGGCCGCCAGATCCTCGCCGACCTGACGAAACCCTAGCCGCCGGAGCGCCAGCGATCTCGCCGCTCCGCCGCTCCTCACCACGATCTGCGCCCGCCGTCGAGCCCGCGGTGAGCCCCTCTTTTCCCCTGACACGGTCCGCCTCGCCGTACCGCCCCAGCCCCGCCGTTCGTTTCGTCGAACGCCCGCCGTGCGCCATAGCTTGCCGTCGTCTGCAGCCTCCCCACGCTGCGCAACACCCTAACTAGGCCCCATCCCCTCACCTGTCAACTTCCCTCGCCCTACCGCACTGGTTAGCCCCTCCGCGCGCATGCCCGCGACCCGGAATCGAATCCCCGCTCCGCTCCGCGCGCGCGCTGTCCGTCAGACGATGAACACGAAGAACAGTACCGGGCCGTGGTAAAATTACATTAAGCCCCCCCTTTTTGTTTCGCTCGCAACCCGCGCTCCTAGAGACCCCACCCGTCAGTCGCTCAAACATTATTGCAGAAAACCCCTTTGCTTTCTCAGGCCGTAACCCGCGGTCCAGCTTGCGCCCCACCTGTCAGCCTCTGCCGACTTCACCGCTGTCACGTGGGCCAGCGCCAGTTGGCCCACCTCGCAGACGCACAGGCTAGCCCAGCCCGCGGTGGAAAAAGGTTTTTCTGCGCGCGTGGCCCAGTCCGCGCAAGGCCCACCTGTCAGTGACTGGGGCTGATTTCGCCTAGGTGACAAAAGTATTTTTCCTGAGTCTGTTTTAATTAAATCTTTTTCAAAATGATTTAAATTCAAATCCAATTCAGATTCAAATAATTTTTAAAATACAAATCCAAATAATACATATAATATATGTTTTGGAATCAGAAAAATGTGAGGAATTCAAATATGCCCTTCAAAATATATTTTGAACACTTTAAATTTTCGAGTTGATTAAAATTACAATAAAATGCCCTTTTCCTTAATTAATTAATAACTTTGGTTTTATAATTCCAAATTTGACAAATAATATGTCTAAATCGATCAGCGCGACGAGCCCGTTCTATTTATGCAGTCATTGTTCTGAATTAAAGCATGCATCATGTTGTTATTAAAAATCTGAATTGTTTATAACAATAAAACTTGGGTAGATAAATAATAAAATGCTTTATTTCTTGCATCCACACCTCACCTTTGCCATGCTACTTTAATGCCATGCAAATTGTGCATCATTCATCATGGCATGCTTGTTTGCTTGTCGCATTTTAATTCATATGCTGGTGCACTTTATTTATGTTGGCCCTTGTTTGTTTGGTTCTTCTTCGAATAGACGCCCAGCAGGAGAATTACTAGGAATCACAGGAGTACTACCCAGATCCATCTCTCGCTTCAACTGAGCTGCCAGGCAAGCACTACCACATGCTTGCATACATACAGTACCTATTGCCTCTATCTTATTCTTGCATCATTGAGTCACAATTGCATTAAATTGAACCCCAAGTACTGCATGGCCTTTACTTTTAAACCACACCAAGCTTGTTCTGGTCCCATGAGCCATTACTACAGGAGTTGTTTGAGCCCTGCGAGTCATAGAAAAGCATGAGTAGGGTATGTGAGTGTCTGATGGATAATGAGGTACCTAAACAACATAACCTGAGTAGTAATGGGATAACTAATGAAAGAGGCACCGGTGAGCAATATCTGCTATTTGGTTTTTCCTGCTCACTTGTGTCCCGAAGGACCCCGAGTACTTGATTCCTGTTCCTTGATTATTCACACTATCCACATCTGGGAGGCCTTATGGACCCCCTGAGCCAGAGCTTGATTCCTTCTTATTTCTTGGGGCCACAAGTAGTTTGGAGCTTTATTACTATCCTGTACTTATGCCATGTTACTGCTTTAATAAGATTGTGCGTGGAGCACCTGTACTGTTTTGGATCGCGCCACGTTTTCGCGGTATCGACAAGCCCAGTCACACTTTCGGGTTCCCAGTCGTTTACAGCCGTCGTCGCAAACCCTGGGTCCGTCTCGGAGCCGGCCAACTCCGTTGCGGGTACCTTATTGGGGTGGCCCCCTGAAATATTTCTAAATCCTGTGATTGCTTTGTCATGAATGCCTCGTTGGGTTTTGATTTGGTTTTTCTGAGGTTGATCGAGTGTGTGTTGCTATTCGTGCACCCCTGCAGGGTAAATCTTTCTGAAAGCCGTGTCCGCGGTTATGGACGACTTGGAGCACAGTTTCTCGATCATAGACAAGTATAACTAAAGTACCGCTTTTAATTTGACTAAGTACTTGACTAGTAAATAGTGCAACGCTCATGGAATGGATAATAAAACTGCCAACGGATGAGGGGGGTTGTTCGTCCGCTTCCTCGTTGGTAAGCGAGGAGGAGGATGGATCTGTTAATTATACTGTTATAACTGTTGTTCTTAATTCACGGACTTTCGTCTATCATTGGTTAGGCGGAAGGTTAGCGATTATCTGTAGAATTGTTAGGTATTATCTTTTGCTGCAATTGCGTCTCCCCAGGTTGTGTCTCCTTTAGCGGCAAAAAGACTTGCTGAGTACCCCTAGGGTCTCACACGATAAATTGTTGATTCAGATGAACAGGTGTACCCGCAAGATGGATACTGGGTGGAAGAGACAGATGATGTTGGCAATGACCATTCGGTGTAGAGATTCCGGGAACGGGGATCCGTGTGATCTGTGGGCGGGATGTGTTTATTTATGGGGCATCTTATGCCAATTTGCTTCTTATCCGTACTCGGATCTTGTTTTCCCCTTCCGCCTGATACTCTAATGTGTGATGTATGAGGAGCTATCCTAAATTATTATATCTATCTAGGACATTTGGATCTTGCCGTATGGCGTTGCAATATTTCTATTTCTTTTAGATGGAATGGCTTTGAGGACTATTGTATGTGGCTTGCATACATACTCATTTGTGTATGTAGTTGATCCCTTTGCCTGCCGATTACGCCGATCGTTCTTGTCCCGTTGTCTGAAAGTGGTTAGGACGACCGAAAGGTCTACCGTGAGTGGCCTTGGGCCCCACCGTACTATTTTAACCACTTTCATTCATCCAGGCATTAACTAAGAGCGTAATTCACCGAGGTAGTTACACAAGCCCCAGAAGATCACGACGAACTAATGATGATAAACGGGAGCCACAAACATGACCCAGCCGATGATGCCACTGCTGAAACGAGCCAGTGACAGAAGCAGCAACCGTAGGAGAAGTGGCAGAAGAAGTGTCAGCGGAAGGAACGCGAAGCCAGTCTAACTCCCATAGCCCCGGAGACTCAATGCTGCGAGGGCCAGCTCCAACCAGAGCCTGTGTACAATGGTCCTGAACAGCACAAGAATCAGCGTCAAGAATGACACGACAACCAGAATCAGTAAGCTGACTAGCAGAGAAAAGGTTCATCTTAAGACTGGGAACATGAGAAACATCAGGAACAGAGAAGGAGGAAGTAGAGAGGGTGCCTCGACTAGAAACAGGAAGAGAGGTACCATCAGCCGTAATAACATGGAAAGGAGAAATAAGAGAGCGAAGAGCAGAAAGAATAGAAGACGCAGAAGTCATATGAAAAGAAGCTCCAGAATCCGGATACCACGGGGATGACGTACCTGACTGTGTAGAAGGTGATGGTCGCGCGGTGCCAGAAGAACTAGGCACAGAACCAGCAGTACCCGACAAGGAGGAGCCTGTAGCAGCGAGCAGACTACGAAGACCACGAATAATATCCTGATCAGACAGAGCACCAGCAGGAGGTCCAGAAGCAATAGCAGAAGATCCTGAAGAACCAGACTGCCGACGAGCAAGATACTGCTGACGTAAGCGTGGATCCCTCGTACAGCAACCGGAGATATCGTGGCCAGACTTGCCACTGTGGGCGCAGAGAGGACGAGAACCACGAGGCTGCTGAGACTGACTCTGACCCTAGGCCGGTGGAGCAGAGAGGAGCGGCGGCGCTAGAGACCGCGACGAAGCCGGCGGCACGGGGGGACCACGAGCAGCAAGAATAGAAGGAACCTCAAGAAGACCAGCACCACAAAGACGAGTCTCCTCAGCACGAAGCTCAGCCAGTACCTCAGAGAGCAGAACACGACCACGGGTAAGCAGCTGGGCACGGCGCGGCTCAAACTCCTTGCGGAGCCGTGACAAGAACTCAAAGACGCGCTGAAACTCCAGATCCACGCGCACAATCAGACAGCAGGGACATGTGTTACACACCACTGTACGAAGAGAGTCAAGCTGACGCCAAATAGCAGCACTCTGAGTATAGAAATCATCAATAGTGGAATCACCCTGCTTAAGATCATGCTCCTAACAAACCACAGACAGATAAAGAGCATCTCTAGACGGCTGATAGCGCTAACGAAGAAAAGCCCACTGAGCAGCAGAAGTGGGAAGACCCATGAACTCAGCAGCATACTGAGGCAGAACACTGGAAGTGAGAACAATAGCAGCACGAGCATCCTCATCTACCCACTGAGTGTAGTCAGCCAGATCCAGCCGGTAGGTCGCAGTAGCAGTAGAATGCTCCTAGACCTGGCGCTCATAATCAGCCCGAGCAGAATCATCAGCACTCTGGGCTGCATCCTTAACCGCCTGAGTAGCATCGGGGGCAAGGGCAACGGGCGTCGGTGCAAGAGGCACTGGAGGCACAACGGGGCGCGGTGGACAGGAGACCTCACCGGAAAGCACACCCCAAAGGCGAAGACCGCGCATATGGACGTGCATGAAGGCAGCGAAATCAGGATAATTCGCGCCATCAAAAATCACCGAGCAGCGAGGAATCGCAACATAGCCCGACGAGGGAGACATAGCTTTTTTTTTAAATCCGAACGAGATCAAACCGAATCGGCCGCCGAGGCAGAGGAGGCGGCGGCGGGCGGGCGACGACCGGGGGCGGATCCGGCGGCGGCGGGCTGGCGGCTCCCGGGGACGGATCCGGCGGCGGCCGGCGGGCGAGGAAGAGGAGGCGGCGGCCGGGGCGGGTCGGCGGCGGTTCCGGCGGGCGAGGAAGAGGAAGCGACGACCAGGGCGGGTCGGCGGCGGCGGCCGGGCGCGGCGGCGAGATGCCGGGACGGGCGGCGGCGGCGAGAAAAAGGCCTTACGGCTCTGATACCATGTTAGGGTAATAGATTTTGTATTACCAGAGGGCCAAATGCCAGAATATATAATACATGTACAGGTGCAAATATACAGGAAGCCCCCTAACATATGGGGAAACTACAATATACAAATATACTCTAACAGAGATGACATAAGCTTTATTTTTGAGAAAATTATGCAATTCTTTATTGATCATACTCTCTCCGATCTAAATTATTGTTTTTTAGATTTGTATAGATTCAGATGTATCTAGCACTAAAACATGACTAGATATATCCGAATCTAGACAAATCTTAGAACTTTAATTTAAATCAGAGGGAGTAGTATATTTGTGGGGATTAAAGGGGATAATTCCCACCAAACCCCATATGATGCCCACCTATGGCTAAAAACATGTTTGGTTCTAGAGTATTGGCCTATTTTAATCCCCGCTTATCCCCATTTTTTCCTAAATTTTAGTGTATTTTTTACAAATATCCAATACACTACCCATATGTAGCGGATTGGTGGGGATTAGGGTTTTCTGATAATTAGAGGGGGTTTATGTGAAGGTGGGGGTTTTCACCCAATCCCATTCGGGATTATCCCCGCTAATCCCTAAAAAATTAATGAAGAAATATGTTTTTTTACGGTCAATGAAGAAATACGTGGAGCCCTAAATTCCATTATTTTATCTACTTTGCAATTGAATCATGGAGTGTCGGTTTAAAATATAATTCTAATTATTTCTTGTATCTACTCCCTCCGATGTTCCTAATCTAGACAAATCTGAATCCATTAATTTGGATCAGAGGGAGTACCACAATGTTGGCTCATAATGTGGGCTTGCGTGTCGATATTGAGTGTCAAATAGAAATTATGGTTGTATCGGTTGCAATACCGATCGTATTGTCTGATATTTTTATCACATGGATGGATCATTTTAGTCCAATTCAATATGACACCTATATATTTTGTGCCTGTATCAATGAAAATATTCAAGGAAAAAATGAGATATCCTAAAAATGTACCGAGAGTTCTAACATGCATAGAAGAAAAACAATAATACAAGTAAGTCTCGAGGACCGAATTTTGAATCTCAACTTCTACAAGATATTTGAATGTAAAAACCATAAAAAATATTAAAGTTTATTACAACATAGATAAAACAATCACTTGCAAAATATATGAGAAAAAACTAAAAGTTGGAGGATCCTCCTCTTAAAATGACAGCAAATTTGATGATAAATAAAAATAATCTATAATAGCTATTCAAAATATGGTTTTTTTACTCACTAAAGGAAAGTAAGAGAATGTTTCCCTTTACAAGAGTCTGTGTTAATTTCATACTATTTAGGAATTTTATGCATTTTTATGTTCCAAAATATTTGGTAACTTACTACAATATTTAAGTTTTTCCCCTTTCTATGATATTTTTCATTCTCTTATTTTCTTTAATTTTTTGGAACAAATTATGCTGAATGGGACACCATTTGGGTGAAATTGATGCCACACCACTTTCAATGGAAGAAGCCTAGCCTAGACGACTTTGACAAAACATGGAAAAATATTATCATTGGAATACATAAACCGGACAGAAATTGCTTTTTAGAGTTTGGGCTACACTGATATCTTAATTTTGAAAAATTAAAAAACTCGGTTTTAGAGTTTTAAAAGATTCCCCAAAAAATCCTAGATGTATTCAATTATGTATTTTAGGAGCATGTAAAATTTTAGTGCGAAATTATTGTAATCCAGACTACATAAAATGAAAAAATATGGCAAATTTTGGTGGTTTGAAAATATATATAGACTATTCAGCAGACTCAGATCCACGCTTTTTTTCCATTTTTACGGAGCCTAGAATATAGAGTATTTCAAATTGTGGTTTTACACACTTGAATATACGTCATTGGTGGAATCTAGGTTATTTTTTGAAGTTCTGTAAAATTTTGAAATCTATTTTTCAAGTTTTCCAACATATTGCACTAAAATGCCGCTAACGTTATACCTCCCATGTGCATTTTGTGTAAACTCCTTCAATTTTTTATTTTGTGGGTGTGTAAACTCCTCCATTCAAAATGACTGGGCTGTTATTTTCTTTTATAGGATTTGTTTTTTTAGTTTTCGAGGAATGACTGAGCTGTCGATTCCGTCATGGACGTGCTCTTGTTTTTGGGTCACAATTATTGTGGTGTTTAGCCATTAGAGTTGATAAGGTGGAATCTGTCCGAATAGCAAAACAGTGCAGTGAGCACGCTTTCACGCCGTTCTTTTCGATAAGAGTCTCGATTCCATCGGCCCCGCAGGCTCCAACAAAATAATCTTCCTGTCGTTCTCTGCGGCAAGAACCGGCCGGCATGGAAACGGTGGCTCGTGCCCGGCGTGATGTTGCCAGTTTCTTCAGAGGAAACGGCATGAAACGAGCTCCGCTTCTCGAGAAACGTCAATTTATATCCTAAAAGCTCTTACTGTAAAAGTGGCTTGCAGTTTGAGTCCTAAATTCATCAGCGCAGAGCAGATACCGAATCACATTACTGTGAATTTGAAAAAAAATATAGTTTGACGCCAGATCGATCACAGGTTCATATATTCGGGGATAGTTTGATCTTCCGTGGCATCACACGGCGGACATCGCACTGCTCCGTGTCACGCTCGTCGCGGCGGCGCTTGGCGCGCTGCCACGCATCGGAGACGATCGTCCCGAGGGAATTGAACTTCGCCTCGCGGACGTCATCGTCCTCCGTGGATGCGTCTTCGCCGGAGTCGGAATCGGCGACGACATACGCGACACGCAGTGAGGACGGCACGCGCGCGTGCACGGCAGCCGGAGCTCGCAGCGGGACACGAACAGCGGGCGCAGCCGCGCGAGAGCCCCCGCCTCCACGTCATTGCGGCCTGGGCCGAAAAGCCCGAAGCCGGCCCAAGCCGGCGAGGTGGCGCGGCTCCGGGCCAGAGCTCCGCGAGCACACGCGGCCTCTGAGCGGCGGCGGGCCGCCTCCTCTGCGGAGACCGGCGGCGTGCGAGCTCGGCCGCTCGAGCTACCACCGCGGCGCGGCAAAGCGCCGCCACATCCGGCAACATGTCAGCACGATTGGCCGGCCATGTGTGCGGGGAGTGCTGATGCAGCGACGGGCGGCGGCGATTTGAGCGGAAGCGACGGGCGGCACCGGAATCTGTGTCGGCGGCGAGACCCCGGGAGGGTTTCTGCGCGTGGGGATTGGAGAGAAGAGGATCCGCGGCCTCTCATCCCGAATATATGCGGGACGGACGGGTCGTTTTGCGGAAAACGGCAAAAAAATATCCAGTATGGGTCATTTTACGATATCTGGAAAATCCATTTTTCGCTGCGGTACCACATATCGGCGGAAAATTTGCAGGACGGCCGTTTTGTGGTATCTGGTAGAGATGCTCTGATCTAGGTATGATATCACGCTGCATAATCTCACCCAGTACAATTTTATACCTCGTAGCACGTGTTAGAGTATATTACGGATGGACATATTTGGTAGTTCAATATTGTAATCCAATTCTATCTCTATTAGGCTTCTAGCCCCCTAAGTCTTCTAGTACTATATAAACAGCCTAAGGCTCTCAATGTAATCACCTCTAACCACAATCAATACCAATACAGTCTATACTTCCGCAATCTTTCATGGTATCAGAGCGGTTCGCTCCGCCTAGGGTTTAGCCAGTGCTTCCGTCGTGCCGCCCTCAGCGAGATCGAGCTCCATGATCTCCGCCGGGGGCACCAAATCTCGTAGCTATTTTTCTTCCAATTTCCTAGATCAGTTTAGTAGTTCTAGAAAATTTCTTTTTCCTATTAGATCTCCTTTTCTTTTAGCCATCAAAAGCATCATCCACAGTCGCATGTCGACCTCACGCGCCTCTACTTCAACCTTGGCGCGACTCGTCTCTGGCAAATCATCGTCAACGATCGTGCCAAAGAGTCTCCGCGCGGCGCCCCAAGGGACGCCTTCGCACGGCGTCAGCTGCTCCGTCCTCACGTCGTCATCACGCCGGCCCGTGTTCGCCGACATCGACCAGGACGCACATCCCCGAGTATGCGCCTCGCCATCAATAAACGGCTGCACCTTCATCAATTGTGGTCATCATCGCCGACAACCATCTATACCAACAACATCGCCGCATCGTCGCCGCCACCACCAATCATGGTCATCGTCAACGCCAACAAATTCTTCTCCATGAGCGACGCCGCGCTCATACAAGCAGAAAATACAGGTCTAAATCCCGAAATCAACTACCGCTACAACAAATCTCCATCAACAACTTCCTCTTCATCTTCGTCCACCACGACCTCGCCGCCAGAGTCGCAGTCTAATTTTTATGTTTTTTCTTAATAAAATTTCTTCTTGCAACTATTTCATCTACTCCGACAAATCGGCGGACAACTTCTACGCACCGACCGTACACGGAGAATTTCTCTGCTGCTCCCTCCGGCTCCGGCTCGCATGGCTCGTGATGGTCCCTGTCGTACGTCCGGTATTGACAACACCGACGCGTGCCTTCGTCCCCGGCGCGCTCCCGAGTTTGGCAAGCTCGGCAAGGCGTGTCGCCTACCTCGACTACTCTGGATCCAACTATGTCTACTTCAACTACTATGGCGAATTCTTCAGTATCAACGACGCCATCGACCACAACACAACGACATCATCAACTTCCTCAACAGCGACGGCATCACCAATGGCACCAACGACCACGACTATAGCGCCCACACCTGGCTATATCGACATCGGCATCCACCGGCATTCTATCCAGTCCACGACTTCGGATTATTCTCCAGTCAGACCGTCTGCATCACTACCGATCTGACTGCGGGGGGTGTTAGTATATTACGGCTAGACATATTTGGTAGTTCAATATTGTAATCCAATTCTATCTCTATTAGGCTTCTTGCCCCCAAATCTTCTAGTACTATACTAGACCATGATGGCGCGCGTTGCCACGCCCGTCTGTTTAAACAGGAAATGGTAGGAACGTCGGCAATATATAGCATCATAAAAGATGAAAGTTAATTTTTGCATCAACTGACTCATATTTGTCAAAATTGAATAGTTAATTTTTAATCAGTTTTCAGAGGAATAATACAGTAGTAGAGGTCTCAAAAGGAATTCATTTAACTAAATTGCTTCATACATTTACAGATCCTCCCAGCTCAAAACTAACTTACGTGCAGTACCAAAGTGACATTCTGAGCTCACGGATCTTCCACTCGAAGAAAAATCAACTTATTATGAGTACTCCCTCAGTTCCATAATTATGGAATAGAGGGAGTAAGATCTGCAACGTTAATATTGTATTAAAATAAATCATTTTACATTGCATGTTTTGCATAGATCTCTGAACAAACATAGGGAGAAGAAAGCAGCAGAATATAAAAGAAACAAAATCCTACACAGGCTATGATTGAAAATTTATATAGAAGAACCAAAAGTACAAATTTGAGAATATAAATAATGCCATATGTATAAAGTACTTTTTGTACCGAAGAAATATTTAAATTCCATGCGATTTTTTTAGCACAATCATGAATATAATCTCACCTTACCAAATACAGAACTTTCAGGATTCATCCATGCTGGACTAACTCTGGTTAAGACAGTCGAGTAATTAGAGTTCAGAACTTACAATTGCAATGACAGAGGGCACAACAAAATCATGAGATTAATCAAAACAACGCAGAATGCACAACAACATAGCAAGGGAGTCTCTCGGGCACTCATAGCATGAGGGATGGAGATATTGAAGGGATGGCATAAACCTTACCTTCACTTGAAAGCCTCGGCATAACCAAGGATCTCATATCACCTAACAAAAGAGGAAACAAAGCTTCAAGAAGGTAAAATTGTCCAGAGGCATCTATTTACAATCCATTTCCCATGATTCGTTTGGATGTAAAACAACATTATATAATGTATACAGTTTCAAATTATTCTAGAATTTAAGTAGGCAAACTGAATTAGCTAGTCAAACTCAAATTCAACACTTCTAACTCCAAGTCCAATTCTTTAACAATTATGTATGTTTGATTAGACTGTTTCTCACTTTATAAAGAACAAACAATAAAAATGTTCTCCAATTAGGTAGGCAGCATAGACGATTAATCATATGTGCAATCTGTGATCCACAATAATAGAAAATAAGTGCCTAATAAAGTACTCCCTCTGTCCAAAAATAAATGACTTAGATTTTTTTAGATTCGCATGTATCTAGCCGTATTTTAGTGTATAGATACATGCGAATCTAGACAAATGCAAGTCACTTATTTCTGGATAGAGAGTAATAAACAAATGAGGATTCTAAATATTTCTAAAACATATCATACGTAGTTGTAATAACCTAACACTATACAGAATATGTCAGTATAAGACTGAAAACTAAACAATGTCCAATGTTCAACTGAGTATAACTCACTAACCTTCAAGGCATAGCATTTTTGGAATTAAATATTTAGCTCCATGTGAGCATACTTTATGCACAAAAGTGGAAGTAGAACCACCTGCAAGTTTGTGGTCAACTATCAATTCAGTAGCGACCCCATGGGATCAGGAAATTAAATGCTACTTGGTGAGCCGCTCCAGCTCGCTGGTAGCTTCCATGAACCATGCATTGCATATCAATAAGTGAATATTATACTTAATAATGTTCTTCTATGAAACACGTAATTTGATGGGTTCGTAGCATGGAAAACAAAAAATTTCTACCGCAAGAACGAACAAAACCCAGATCTAATCTAGATAAAAGCCAAGATCTAATCTATTAGACATGTACAATGAGATAGATCTGTACTAACCCTTGTAGATCCGAAAGCGTTACGAGATTCGGATCTCGTGGTTGATGTAGTCGATCACTTGCCGATCTCAAGATCGAGTAGACGATCCTTCCGGCGCCGCGTTCCGGCAGCGCTTCCCTAGTCGGTCACACGTGCGGAGTCGAAGTAGACCTTCCTCTCCTCGTTCCAGCGAGCAGCGGAGGTAGTAGATATTCTCCACGGAATCCCAGCAGCACGACGGCGTGGTGGTGGTGGAGTAGAGAATTCTGCAGGGCTTCGCCTAAGCCTGAGCAGAAGAAAGGAGGAGGAGAGAGACGGCTAGGGCAAGAGTGGAGAGGGGGCCAGGGGGTGGCGCCTCCACCCCTCTATTTAATGGAGGGAGGCGCCATGGGGAGGTGGAGTCCTTGTAGGACTCCCCTCTCCCTTGGCCGGTGGATCAAGGAGGTGGGGGAGAGTCCTACTCCCCCACGAATCCTTGTCTTACCCCACAAGGATTCCTTGATCCTTTCTTGGTTCTCAAGTAAACTCCAAGAAATCTTCCAGAACCTTCCGGAACATTCCGAAACCTTCTAGAATCCCCATACAAATACTCCGGAACATTTCCTAACTTAGAAAATGATCCCCAATATATGAATCTTATTCCCCGGACAATTACGGAGCTCCTCGTGACGTCCCGAATCCAATCCGAGACTCCGAACAACATTCGGTCTCCAACGCACATTCCATATCTACTTAAAACAACTTCGAACCTTAAGTGTGTCACCCTACGGTTCGTGAATATGCAGACATGATGGAGACACCTCTCCGATCAATAACCATCAGCGGGATCTGTAGATCCATAACGGCTCCCACATACTCAACGATGACTTTGTGATCGATAGAACCATTAACATACGAAACCAATTCCCTTTGTCACGCGATACTCTACTTATCCGAGGTTTGATCGTCAGTATCTCCATACCTAGTTCTACCTCGTTACTGATAAGTACTCTTTACTCGTTCCATGTTATGTCATCCCTTGTGACCCAGTCACATGCTTGCAAGCTAATTAGATGACATTCCACCGAGAGGGCCCAGAGCATATCTATCCGTCATATGGATGGACAAATCTCAATCTTGGTCCATGCGCTTCAACACATACTTTCAGAATACCCAATGACACCTTTATGACCACCCAGTTACGAAGCGGTGTTTGATGTCATCAAAGTACCCATCCGCTGATGGTGATTAACATAACCTCATGGTCGAAGGATTAGGTTACTATGTATTTTAAATCTTATAGCAAACGAACTTAATGACTTGATCTTATGCTATGCTTACTACGGGTGTGTGTCCATCACATCATTCTCCTAATGATATGATCTTGTTATTAACGACATCCAATGTCCATGATCAGGAAACCATGATCATCCATTAATCAACAAGCTAGTTCAACAAGAGGCTTACTAGGGACTCTTTTATGTTTACAAAACACACAAGTATTAATGTTTCCAGTTAATACAATTATAGCATGAGATGTAAACATTTATCATAAACATAAAGATATAACAATAACCACTTTATTATTGCCTCTTGGGCATATCTCCAACATAATTATATAAACTTGCTGATGAATTGTTCTGTACCTGCTGCAAGCTACATAGAATTACTTACTATACATCGTCTATTCAAGTGCCTCAAATAATGTTCTTCTATGAATCACGTAAATATATAAACTTGTTGATGAGTAGTTCTGTACCTGCTACAACCTATATAGAATTACTTAGTATACAGTATCTTTTGAAGTGCCTCAAATATTCAAATGAAAAATGGTCGAAACAGAAGGTTTACATGATTGATCATAATTTCATCAACAAATTCCAAGACTACAATGTGAGACAAGATGACTGGTCAGGTCGTGATTTTTACAGCTGCACATTCACAAGGATTTGACTAATTCGGACAGTGAGCTTGCCCACGATCTTCATCTACAAAATACAAGTAGCATAAATTGTAAATCTGGGATGTGTTGATTTGGTAGCACAGGTGACTAAAACAATCCACACGGAACTAATACTCTACCAACATATTTGTGAACCAGGCAAACAAATGAGTACCCATACCGCTGCTTCCATGAGATGGTGTGGAGATACTACGAAGAAGCGGTTCGTAAATTATCTAATTACTATAGTACAACCTGCATGTCTACTCAAGTGATTGAAAAAATGAATCCAAGAAGGAATCATTCCTGAATGTGAGCACTCGACTCATGAGGAATCCCTATGTGGAATTTGAGCAGGCCAGAGGGGCTCACCAGAAGAAGCTGCAGCTGAGGAAGAGACGTTGCAGAGAAATCACATATGCGGTAACAGAAAACCAGCGCAACCAATAGTACCTGAAGGATATATATCTTCGGGTTAACCTGGTATTTGCTCCATTGTACCAACAAAATTAGTTCTTCAAATTCAATGCAACATTTCCATCCCCAATTCAAGCCTCCTCCAATCACATCCCTTCAAGAGAGGTCGGGCACCATGAACGTCCGAGTCATTATAGGTGGTTTGGAACCAAAGAGAAGGACGATGCGAAAAAAGGGGGGAAGAATGAAGGAGGGGTCACCTAGGAAAGGGAACTCGGTTGGCGACGCGAGATGGCGAGGGAAGTCTCTAGCTGCTCCGTAGCTGATGCTATTGCCGGTGATGAGGGAGAGGCGAATGGTCGCGCGTCTGCACATGTCGATGCTTGTGGTGCCGCCGCCGCCAGGAAAAGCTGGCATGTAATTGTTAGGTGATCCGTTAGTGGCCGAGATCGGGGAAGGGGCACCGCCGCTCAAGGTCGAGATCGGGGAAGAGGCACGGCTTCTAGAGATCGAGATCGGATGCGGCGGTGGAGGAACATCGGGGGAGGGGTTCTGTCGCCCGAGATAGCATTCGATTGCAGCAAAGAAGAAGAGGCGGCAGGTTGCGGGAGATTTTTTTTCTTTTTTTATCGAACGAGAGATGGAGCAGAGGAGACGTAGCGACACAGATACACATCGGCTAATTGGGACGTACTGCCCAATCAACAAGGGTGCACGGATTTGACTTGCAGAGTAGCTTCTCTAGGGATGTCCGGCCCAGTGCGTGCGTGAGGTAGGTAGATCGAACGGCTAGGAACTCTGCTGAGCAATCCAACGGTCAAAAGTGACCAGATCGTGACAGTTCATGAGAGAGCTTCTAATTTATACCGTTTCTCACTTTATAAAGAACAAACAATAAAAATGTTCTCCAATTATGTAGGAAGCATAGACGATTAATCATATGTGCAATCTGTGATCCACAATAATAGAAAAGAAGTGCCTAATAAAGTACTCCCTCTGTCCAAAAATAAATGACTTGGATTTTTCTAGATTCGCATGTATCTAACCGCATTTTAGTGTATAGATACATGCGAATCTAGACAAATGCAAGTCACTTATATCTGGATAGAGGGAGTAAAACACAAATGAGGATTTTAAATATTTCTAAAACATACCATACATAGTTGTAATAACCTAACACTATACAGAGTATGTCAGTATAAGACTGAAAAGTAAACAATGTCCAATGTTCAACTGAGTATAACTCACTAACCTTCAAGGCATAGCATTTTTGGAATTAAATATTTAGCTCCATGTGAGCATACTTTATGCACAAAAGTGGAAGTAGAACCACCTGCAAGTTTGTGGTCAAGTATCAATTCAGTAGCGACCCCATGGGATCAGGAAATTATATGCTACTTGGTGAGCCGCTCCAGCTCGCTGGAAGCTTCCATGAACCATGCATTGCATATCAATAAGCGAATATTATACTTAATAATGTTCTTCTATGAAACACGTAATTATATAAACTTGCTGATGAATTGTTCTGTACCTGCTGCAAGCTACATAGAGTTACTTACTATACAACGTCTATTCAAGTGCCTCAAATAATGTTCTTCTATGAATCACGTAAATATATAAACTTGTTGATGAGTAGTTCTGTACCTGCTGCAACCTATATAGAATTACTTAGTATACAGTATCTTTTGAAGTGCCTCAAATATTCAAATGAAAAATGGTCGAAACAGAAGGTTTACATGATTGATCATAATTTCATCAACAAATTCCAAGACTGCAATGTGAGACAAGATGACTGGTCAGGTCATGATTTTTACAGCTGCACATACACAGGGATTTGACTAATTCAGACAATGAGCTTACCCACGATCTTCATCTACAATATACAAGTAGCATAAATTGTAAATCTGGGATGTGTTGATTTGGTAGCACAGGTGACTAAAACAATTCACACGGAACTAATACTCTACCAACATATTTGTGAACCAGGCAAACAAATGAGTACCCATACCGCTGCTTCCATGAGATGGTGTGGAGATACTATGAAGAAGCAGTTCGTAAATTATCTAATTACTGTAGTACAACATGCATGTCTACTCAAGTGATTGAAAAAATGAATCCAAGAAGGAATCATTCCTGAATGTGAGCACTCAACTCATGAGGAATCCCTATGTGGAATTTGAGCAGGCCAGAGGGGCTCACCAGAAGAAGCTGCAGCCGAGGAAGAGACGTTGCAGAGAAATCACATATGCGGTAACAGAAAAACCATCGCAACCAATAGTACCTGAAGGATATATATCTTCGGGTTAACCTGGTATTTGCTCCATTGTACCAACAAAATTAGTTCTTCAAATTCAATGCAACATTTCCATCCCCAATTCAAGCCTCCTCCAATCACATCCCTTCAAGAGAGGTCGGGCACCATGAACGTCCGAGTCATTATAGGTGGTTTGGAACCAAAGAGAAGGACGATGCGAAAAAAGGGGGGAAGAACGAAGGAGGGGTCACGTGGGAAAGGGAGCTCGGTTGGCGACGTGAGATGGCCAGGGAAGTCTCTAGCTGCTCCGTAGCTGATGCTATTGCCGGCGATGAGGGAGAGGCGAATGGTCGCACGTCTGCACATGTCGATGCTCGTCGGGCCGCCGCCGCCAGGAAAAGCTGGCATGCAATTGTTAGGTGATCCGTTAGTGGTCGAGATCGGGGAAGGGGCACCGCCGCTCAAGGTCGAGATCGGGGAAGAGGCACGGCTTCTAGAGATCGAGATCGGCTGCGGCGGTGGAGGAACATCGGGGGAGGGGTTATGTCGCCCGAGATAGCATTTGATTGCAGCAAAGAAGAAGAGGCGGCAGGTTGCGGGAGATTTTTTTTCTTTTTTTATCAAACGAGAGATGGAGCAGAGGAGACGCAGCGACACAGATACACATCGGCTAATTGGGACGTACTACCCAATCAACAAGGGTGCACGGATTTGACTTGCAGAGTAGCTTCCCGAGGGATGTCCGGCCCAGTGCGTGCGTGAGGTAGATCGAACGGCCAGGAACTCTGCTGAGCAATCCAACGGTCAAAAGTGACCAGATCGTGACAGTTCATGAGAGAGCTTCTAATTGACTCGGTTATAATATCCCTAATAACAGCCTAAGGGCTCTCAAAGTAATCACCTCTTTTTTTTTGCGGAAAAGATTCGGATCTAATTCATGAGTTCATAAGAAGTACAAAGTATCCTAAACATAATAAAAATTACATCGAGGTCTTTGGACCACCTAACGAATACTACTGTCGCCAGAGCGAGCCGCCGACGCGCCGTTGTCGCCGCTCCATTATCGGAGCCGGCATGCCATTGTTGATGACAGTCGAGAAGTTTTCGTGCACGTGCCCCTAAGGACCAGTGCCCCAGAGATGAAGTTGTCGCCATTGAACCCTTGAATTGATCCGAAACTTGTAACACCAAACCTAAAACACACGTAGACTGGACGAGATCCAGAACACACGTAGACTGGACGAGATCCACCACTCCATGGAAGCGGCGACCAGACGAATCCCCACCCTCCTCAACGGTAGTAGCAGGATCGTCGCCGACGAGGTGGAAGAGGAGGCGGGTATACCTTATTCTTGTCCCGCAGAACGCTGCCATAGCCACCATAACGACGATGCCGGATGACCAAACTCTAATTTTAGGGACCCTTCTACACCGCCGACCGCAGGTCCGAGGTCCCCACCTCCTCCCGCCGCCGGAGCGGCAAGCAGAGGAGGCGGGGACCCGTCGATGCTCGGTCGCAGACGGCGAGGACGAAGTAGATCGTGGCGGCTGCTAGGGTTTTTACCCTAGCCGTCGCCTCTTTTTCTCACGGGAGGAGAGAAAAACCAATGTAATCAGCTCTAACCACAATCAATATCAATACAGTCTATACTTTCGCAATCTTTCAGCACGTACTGGACGGATATTTCATAACTATTTTGCTGAAGAAATTCAGAAAGATTCACGTGCCCCATTTGTTTCTTTGATTTTCCTGGTAGCATTCTATTGAGGATTAAGAAGGTAAATAATACCATAGCCTGCTAGCGTTCTATTGACGATTTTTACATATATCAATGTATGTATGCGGATAATTTGGCAATTATTTGATAATACCAAAACAACTATCAAGATTTTAAGACACGACATCGCCGCTTGCTTTATTCGGTCGTTGATGTCCGGGATAGGTTCCCATCCATCTTCTATCGATGTCCCATACGACAATGTCCCAAATGACTCACCGCAGCATGTGGCGGGTGTGCCGATGGCGTAGATCGCCGCAGTGACGGCGATGAGGAGGAAGGTGCAAGTCCTCA
This sequence comes from Avena eriantha, assembly GCA_910589775.1. Lineage (NCBI taxonomy): Eukaryota > Viridiplantae > Streptophyta > Magnoliopsida > Poales > Poaceae > Avena > Avena eriantha. Next base: position 16,273,691 of record OU342741.1, on the reverse strand, counting down.
TGATTGATGGAGATTTGGATTTTGTGATGGCCAGATGGTTTGTATGGACTTTGGTGAGTTGGTGGTGTGGGCTTGATCTAGAACAAGGAAAACAAGGGCACCTAATAAAGTATCACTATGATAGGAAAATTTTAATTGGATGCATTTCCAAATAGCATGCATTTATAAGGAAATTTATTGCTATTCTTTATTGCGTGGACCCGTAATAATTGGATGAATATCCAAGTCTCATCCAATAAATAGAATTCAATGTCCAAGTATTCAAAAGAGTACTACTATGTAAGCACCTTTGTTGCAATACTACAACTTTCTATCGGGTGCACTTCTCACAACGAGGTTAATTACAAATTTCCATCAAGTGCACCTATTACAATGAGATCGGGTGCACCAAGAAGAGATTGCTATCCAGGGACCGATCTACCATCCCTTTTGGTCGGTGCCCTGTATTTTTTAACTTTCTATAGTGATTTTGTTAAAAAATTATGTTTTAGACATGTTTGCCCAGGAAATTTCTGGTCAGCCACTGTCGCTATCAGACATCACGGCTACACAGATGTCCCAGTTTCCAATCTTTTGATGCGTGTCTAGCGGTGGTTTTGTAACCTTTACGAGGGATATCGTGTCCTAAAGGTGGACAACATCATGAGCCTAAATCACACCTTCTGCATATACCCCCTCCGATTTTAGTTTTGTGAATCTAAATATTTTTTAGTGTATAGATTCACTCTGAACCTCTATGAACCTATACGCTAAAAAGTCTAGATACATTCGATCACAAAACTAAAACGTCTTATATTTCTGAAAGGGGGGAGTAGATGCTAATTCACCCGCTACGCTCCGCCATTCCGCCCATAAAGATATGGATGCAAGCTAGATATGGATGCAAGCTGATAGCCTCGAGGTTCTGGGATGATCACACGACCTTGTCAGCATATGTGTAGCATATGTTTATACATCCGCCTAGAGTGATTAGCATGCGGATGCGACAAAATTATAGGTCATAGATTTTGGCGCTTGGTAGAGCGAATCCATCAAGATCCTATGGGGAGAAAACTGCATCATAGCCAACATTTTGGGGGGAATTCGGACGGAACACAATTGGAGATTCTTTCACAACTATTATATATGCTATGCATTGTGATAATATATAATTTTATTTATGTCTAGTTCCCTAATTGAATGGTATTGCGACTATTTGTAATAAATCTATAATTTTATTTATTTCTAGTTCACTGATTGAATGGCATTGCGACTATTCCTAATAAATCAATGGTGTTTGGTTCAAGAGAGCAAAAATTTATTGCTTGATGAGTCGACGAGCTCAGTTAACGCACATATTCTTCATCTTTTTTGCGAAATAGTTAACTTAATTACACAATCTGACATTCATATTTCACGTACTCTTTCGAAGTGTATGAAGACACAAAGCTGATTATATATAATTCTGGTCATTAACATGAAGATGGACTGCACTTTGAACACATGAACAGTTGTTACACTAAGAAAACGCATAACAGCACTTGCTATTTTATCTGCTGATAGAAATGAGGATGTGCCGCGGTTCAAACTCACGAGCACCAACTAATTCTGCATGCAAGTTATTCTCAACTAAATCTGGAAAATCCATGTGCCAGAAATAGAGCAGTGAGCGTTCCTGCATGTGACCTCAGGGGATGAACCAAATTGGAGACGAGTAGTTAGACCGTTCCTTGTTTGAGAACCACAATCGGAAGAGATTCATTCCTGGAATCCCCTCCACCCACCGGCACCTCCCGTTATCACAGCAGGTGTACCCCCTGAATGGATCCTGCTCCACGCACCCGTTGCCACTAGAGGTGTGCCGCCCAAGAATTCCATGGCGGGACATGGCGACCACATCGTTGGAATTCCGGTCATCCAAGAAGTAAATGCCCTCTTCAGGGGCAAAGCAAGGGAAATCCGCGACCTCATAGGCCCTGGAGCAACCCCGCGCGACGAACAATATTCTTCCATCTAGCGAAGACAACTCGGTCCAGGTGAGCTGAACTATGCCGTCGCTATTGAGGTGTTGTGTCACCCGGTACACCTCGAACGCCCATGTCCGCCGGACCCATCTCACCAACCTTAATACCATCAGAAGCTCCCCACGGGACTCCACGAGGTAGCGAGCGGTGACTCGCCCGTTTGAGCTACGAGGTGGTCCCTGCAAGAAGTATTGCCGGTTCCCACCTAATTCAGACCATAGACCTTCTTCATCTTCTTGAAACTTGAATACGTCATACACGAATATATCTGCTGCATCAGTGAGGAAACGGAAGGCTCCTTGGTGATATATGACATCCTCAAATCGGCCACCATAATTTCCCATTAAACTCATGGCCACTGGATGTCGATCACCAGCCTCCTCCATGCGCCAGAAGACAATTTGTGGGCAATTTAACTTATCTAATGTGTCGACGATGCCAGCGCCGAAGCACCGTGCAGTTGGCCTCGGTGTGGAGGAGAAAGTGGCAGCAAGGATGGCTATGGACACCACTGCAGGAGGGTTTACAACCCGTCCCACTGGTTCTTGCACACATATGGCATAGTCGGGGAGGAATAAGCACCGATCTGTATGGAGGTTGAGGAGCGTGTGGCCGTTGGTCTGTCCATGAGCAAGCAAGAGCCAACCACCATCATAGGAGCCAAAGAAGCGTGCACCGCCAATGGCGTGCCTGATGCGGATGTTGTGGGTATCTGTTTTGCAAAGAAGACAATAAAAGGATACCTTCCGTGTGTTGCCTGTCCCGGGAAGGAGATGGTGAGGCACGGTGGTGGGGTCTGGGATGAGGAGCCATGGGAGATGGCGTGGAGATGGAGGGCATTGGACTACGAACCACCAATCATGGCATGTCCACGACATGCAGAAACGGTCGACAAAGCACGGTAAGCGGCGGGCGATCTCGGCGAGGAGATCGGTAGGGAGGTCCTTCCATTGTTGAGGTCCAGACTTAGCCATGTGAGGGTAAAGAGAAAGCGAGGGCTGGTGGCGGAGGTTGGTGGTTTCCGAGAGGAGAGAGAGTGTGTGAGAGAGATAAGAATGGAGGATGGTGAGGAAGATGGTTGTTCCCTGGGAGATTTCAATTCTCTTTAATAGCTCTCAGTTTTACTTCTAGGTAGGTAAGTTGGCAAAGCTTTTTCTTGTATTGTTATAAAAACTAGATGACATTTTACTATGCAAGATGTGCATGTTGCATCGATACACATAAACCACTCCCTAGTGGGTACATGCACATACTTCCCAATTGTGTATATGATACACATAAAACCACTACCTAGTGGGTGCACTCACATACTTCCCAATTGTGTCATATGTACGTAATAATTTCGTAGCGAGTAACCGTCAGAACAGTTACTACCGATGATGTGCGGTGATGTACACGTCTTCCTTTCTTGTGTGACACGTTTTTTTCCAGGATAGCCACGCGTTTGCGGAGGAGGAGAGGGCATTTTGCGGGCCCACCATGTGATGCTTTCTCCTCTTCTCCTCTTGTTGTGTTCCCATTCTATATAATAATAGAGGTGGTTATCTCAATCTATCTACTCTCATTTATTTCCTAATACATGTACCCTCCAATCTTCATCTTCATGTCTTACATGTGGAGGTAAGGATGATGGTCGAGGTGGAGGCCAATGAGGAGTACTGCCTACGTGTGGATCCCATCCCTAAGCACCATAGAACACTGTAGGGGGCTTTCTTGTGCGCCGCTTGGTTGCTCCTATTCATGCTCATCCATCCAATAGTCCTTCATTTTCCTATCCTACATATATTTTCTCTCAACAAAGGAAACGGGGATAAAAAATCAGGAATCTGTTCACACTTCTATTTAGAAGAGCATAAAGAAGAAGCCATTAGCATGCTGGAGAGAGTTGTGTCTTGTTGGAAATATCGTTGCATCCATTTGCGCATGAGAATTATGAGCTTTCTATCTCATTCGGTCCAAAAGGACGACCTCCTTGGCAGTAACACGAACGTGGATGAATTCAATGGCTACACCAATTGAAAGCAGGTTCCACGCACTTCTTGCTTCCCTTAACTAAATAGTGCATCGACCCTGTAGACAGGAAAACAAAATGAAAAGGATTTCCCCTTTGAAATAGTAACCTTAGTAGGAAATGCAACCACTAGTGGAAAACAAGCCTCTAGTTCCGAGCCGTAACGGCCTCTAGTCCCGGTTTCTAAACCGGGACCGCCAAATCGGGACTAGAGACCCCTATCTCTAGTCCCGGTTTGCTATGGTCCGGGACTAGAGGCCACCACGTGGCAGCTGTAAAGCGGAGCGGCTGGAGGACCTCTAGTCCCGGGCCATAACACGACCTGAGACTAAAGAGTTCCTGCCGCGGCAGAGAATCATGTGTTTTCTCTGCCGCGGCATGATTTTGTGTTTTCCTTTTCATTTTGTTTTTTCATTTCGTTCCTTTTTTAATTTATGTTTCATTATAATTTCGAACATGTTTCTATACACATATTCTACGCTAATACATACACAATACACATCGATTCACATATTGAGATCACATATAACATGGAGATCACATAATATGTTACATGGAGATCACATATTACATGGAGATCACATATTGAGTTTGCCGTCATCCACATAATGTTCTCCCATTGCATCAATGATTTCCTTCATCACAAATCCCGCCAATTCTTCTTGAATTACTCGTAAGCGCTGTTTTGGCTTGAGCTTCTCCTGCAAACTTGGAATATAAGTTGAAGCAACTCTACGCTCAGTGGTCAACTCGTGAATGTACTCGCAAACGTAGAATCCACATAAATGAGTTCCCGGTGGCTGTTGCAAACCCTTCACCGTTTTATAAGTTAGTTCATCTTCGAATTCTCCTTTTACTTCCTTTTTGAACCATGGCCAACACCTTCTCGACAAATAAAATGAACAAAGGAGTTATTAATTGCTTGATATCAGGATATGAACGAAAGAGGCCGATATAACGCGATAATGATTGAAATTACTTATGGAGATGTCTTATAAGGAACTAATATATCCTTACAATGATTATACTTGGTTAAAAAGGTGGAGATGTCTTCGAAAACGCCGTCGGGGTGATTGTCTAACGTATGATATATGGGTCAATGAACCCGACGTCATAAGTTCTAGTTCTTTTGCATTCAAGCATCTTCATTCTGCATAATAGAGTATAAAGGATATATAGTCAGGATAATATATATTATAGAAAATGAACGAGCTGAGCTAGAGACTTAATTAGAGAAATAAATCACTTATAGACAATAGCAATCGAGGATAGATTTGTCGAGGGCGCGCTGATTGTATAACTGAAACAATTCTTTCATTTGAATCTGTATCGAGTAAGGTTTGAAGTGATGCTCCACTCTAACGTCCGCCAAAATCCATTCTTTCGAGTGCTGCTTTGATGATTGCAGCATGTACCAGTCGTGCAGATTTCAATATGTGTTGATAGATGCGTGTACCTCTCATGACTGACCATAGGCTGCCCTTTGACATATTTTCGTGCTATCTCACCCATTGGCGCTTCTTCATAGCCTAAATATTGACCAAGAGACATACCTACTTCGGTAGCAGCATCTTTGGCCTAGGTTATAGTGATACCCATTTGTTTAGCAGCAGCTTTGGCTCTGGGGTCCAATAATTGCATGTCCTTATCCATAACGGCTCTGAAGTCCTTGTCGATATTGGAACTCACTATGAGCGTGGGGGGGGGGGATTGATTTTGCTGTTGTCTGAGCTGGGGAATTTGTTTCCCGCATTTGGCACTTGTTTTTGTGTTCTGCTTAGACTTGGCACCTCTTGCTTGCTTAATAATTTCGTGGTCATAGTCTGAATCCAGATTCATCGATATTTGGGATGGTTTCTCAATAAAGGACTTAGCCCACCTTTTGATTTTTCATCAAATACCGTCTTTGGCTCGGGAGTTTTTGGTGCAAAAAAAGCCTTATTGTAGGCAGCCACTTCCGCGGCATTTTCCTCATCAATCCTGTCATAAGGTCTCTTGGGAAGAGCCGACAGGATGTCGACTATCTTCGCCCTAATACCTTTGTTCTTAGTGAGGTGCGGGGGAGCGGCGACCCTCTGTTTTTTCAACAGCATAATATTGCATGGAGGCGAAGATCGAGATGTACTTACACTGCAGCGATCGACATCCCTCTCATCAAGAGGTGGACTTGGAGGTTGACGATCATTGGGAGGGATGGACTTGGATTCCTCGGATTCGGTGGACTTGAAGGTGGTTGACGATCATCGGGGGGTGGACTTGGATTATTCCTAGGAGTCGGTGGCCTTGGCACCAACCCTAGAAATGTGATGTACTTATTTTTCCATAGAATTATGTGGCGCTTGACATCTCCTAGTTTCTTATGGCCTTCAGGTGTAGCGATTTAAATCTCTAGGTCCACAAACCCCTCCACTAGGTCATCCATCGAGACACGAGGAAAGCTAGGTGGAATCGGAAGTGAATGGTGGAGTGCTCCAGGTAGTCAAGGTAAAGCAGTGTTGATCGCCACCTTGAAGGATAGGTTATTTATTGGCTGATGTAGCTCACATTGTGTCATCCCTCTGACATAATCCATGGGGTAGCGAGGCGCCGGTGCATCCTCCAGCAGTGCATGATCATCAACATGGACCTACGTGGAAGCCACACTGCTTCTCCATTGGATATTATCCAATGCAAGTTTTTCCTGCGTCTGAGATGACCTTTGGCTAAGTGCTTCCACTACCAGCTTGTTCATCCCATCTAGTTCCTCTTCTATCTTCCCGATCTGGTCTGCCTCCCGGTCCTTCTTTCTCTTACGGCTTCTGTAACTATCATCATACTGGGGAAACCCTTTCTTCCACTTAACATCGACACCGTTGCTTCGTGTTCGTCCAGGTTTTTAGGATTCCCGAGGGTGCATGTCAGCTTGTCATTCTCTCTATCAGACCGGAACAATCCCGCTTGAGCATCGGCCATTGCTTTAACAAGTGCATTGGAGGGTTTTAGAATTTTTTCTTGAAAAATTGTCGCCCTGTTTCTGGGTTCAACATTCCCCCATGGCCGTACCACCAGTGCTTTGACCTCTCGGGCCATCCATCTATACCTAGAGTGGCCCATCTAGCCCTCATTTTGGACTCCATAGCTTCCCACTTAGGCACGACACTCTTGTAGCCACCTGCCCCCATTTTATGGTGGTATTTCTTTTTCTCAGCATTTTTCTTATTTTTTCGATCTTGCCTTGGATACAGAAGATTTCTTATACTTTACAAAATCAGGCCACTGTTCTCTCAATTTCTCGTATGCTCCTGTGAATTTTGGAGTTTTCTTTTTTGTGACATAGTTCACGTATAAAGATTTCTTGTGGTTCCGGAACAGTTTGGCCATCTTCGATAGAGCCCACTCCTTAACTATGGCTCTTCTTTCAAGCCCACCAGGAATTGGGGTAGTACCATCTGCCTCGGATTCTTCATACTTTGGAGGAAGTATGAAATGTGCTATGAGCTTCTGCCAAAGGTCTTCTTTGGCATCATTGTGGACATAACTAGTGAATTTTCACCTTCATTCTTTGGCTTATTCCATTGTTGAATGGTGATCGGGAGGTTGTCCCTAGCAATCACTCCGCATTGATTTACAAACATCCCCGCGTGTTTTTCTGAAGCAATCGCTTCTCTATTATCATCTATTTCGTTGATGGTGAACCTTTGATTACCATCCAACGTTTTGTTAGGGCCTCGTTTTGTTCTACCTGTCGATTGCCTCGATCCGGAGGGATAAAATAATAAAGAAGAGTAATTAATATATATATATAGATCAATTAACATCTATCTAGTCATAATAGGCTTAATATATATATACCTCGCCGGTTGTTGTCGAGGGGCCATCATTGTTGTTTGTTTGCCCTTCATTGTTGTTTGTTTGCCCTTCATCAACTTCATCCATCTGTTCTAGCTAATGTCCATCATCGGATGGATTCAGAAATGATGATATCTCAACCTCGTCTACGTTATCTTCTCCAGCACGAGGTTCACTTCTATCAATATTAATAGATATTTCCCCATTTATAATGCCCATAATAAGCTCGTTGCCGTCAGTGTCAGTGGTGCACTCCATCACTTAACTATTGCAGAAAGAAAGGTAAAAAAAAGTAGAAAAAGAAAGAGAATGAGCAGTGTGCTAAAAAAGTCACCTTTATGTAGATATGAGCAAATCGATGGTAAAAAAATATTGCCCTATTTTAATTTTTACTCATATTTTTTTACCATTTCCTAATACTAATACTACACCACTACCACTATATATACTACTACTAATTAATACTAATACTACTACAAATAACTATGAATACTACTACAAATACTAGTAATACTACTACTAATTGTATGACTACTACTAAGACTACTACTAATTGTACTACTAATACTAATACTACTACCAATATACTACTAACACACTAGTACTATTAATACTAATATCTACTCAACTCTATCAAATTTTCATAAGAAAATTTCATCTCTTTTAATTTTCCTAACTCTATAGTTCTTCGGATCATCGGATCGGGAGGGCGATCGAGGGAGGGAGAGGGCCGGGGCGCACCTGGGGAGGCCAGTGGTGGCGCTAGGGCCAGGGCGCGTGCACGAGGACAGCGACGGTGGTGATGACGGCGGCGCGTGGTCGTAGTCTGGCTTGCGGCAGGGGCACGTGCGGACGGCGGCGTGCGGCAGTAGTGGCGGCGGCAGCGTTGGCTCGGACGGCAGACGACGGTGGTGATGACAGCGTGGACGATTTGGGCAGCCTGCCGGCGTCGGGGTCTATGGTGCCTCATGCACGCTATTGCTCCAGAGAGAATGAGAACGGATGGGAAGAAGGAGCGACCACTTCGGTATATATGGTGCAAGCCTTTAGTCCCAGGTCATTCCACAACCCGGGACTAAAGCCCGGACTAAAGGCCCCCCTCTAGTCCCGGGTCTTGCCACGACCCGGGACTAGAAGTCATTTTTGGCCTACACCGATTTCGCGTGCAAAGCTAGACCTCTAGTCCCGGTTTGTATTTAGACCCCGGGACTAGATGATATTTTGTAACTTTTCTAATTCAAAAACATTGTGACTTTTCGAATGCAAAAAACGTTAGAATTAGAAATGACTATTTCTAATTAAAAATTCATAGCTCCTATTTAATAAATCCAAATTATACAAATAATATGTCTATTATTATCATAAAAATATAAGAAATCTTAATATATCATCCATACATCTTTTTGCATGATGTATCAATTGTTCCATTTTCATTGCAAAATGCATTCACTATTTTTTTGCTTATTTCAATAGGGCGTTTTGTGAAGCAACCAACAAAATCATAATTCAAAACGCTACCACCCTATTTTCCAAAAAAATACTAGACCACCTTAAATGGACAATGTCCCAACCATGGTATCTCAAACATTTCCATCCACCCCGGGTGAAAAAGACAAATGTTTGCCGAATCGGTAGGAAGTGGGTCAGGTTTGAACTACAGGTACATGATCTAATGCTCATGATTTTTTGAAAAAATCATTTTTAGACTCATAGTATGATGTTTTTTCAGAGAAGTTTTAGAGAGGCTCATCCCCCACCTACATGCTCGCTGTTTTGACCATAGTTTGAAACAAGAAAATTTTGAAATGGGCATAAGAAATTCGAAAACAGTCTGAACAATGTAAATCCTTCGCATGGTGTCATATTATGTGACATATTTGCAAGGAAAAATACCAAACTTGATATAATGATTGCATCTCAAAAAAACCTTCTTAAAATGAGCTATCATGTTCGATTTTTCATGGCTTTCGGACCAAATGACCAATGTTATGGCCAGAATCTAGGCATAGTTTGCGATAGTGTGTCCATATTGTGCATGTATGTGTATCTTATGATGGTGAACAATGTTACAGGAGGAGGTTTTCCTTTTCGTCACACAGAAAAGCCATTTTCTATTTTACAAGTGCTAAAAATATGGCGTTTTATGAAGCAACCATCAAAGGCATAATTCAAAATTCTACCACCCCATTTTTATAAAATACTAGACCACCTTACATGAACAATGTCCCAACCAGGCTATTTCCAACATTTCCTTCCATCACGGGTAAAAAAGATAAATGTCTGCCAAATCGGTAGGAAGTGGGTCCGGTTTGAACTACATGTACATGATATAATGCTCATGATTTTTTGAAAGAAATCATTTTTAGACTCACGGTATGATGTTTATTTAGAGATACAATTCAAGTTTTAGAGAGGCTCATCCTCCATCTGCATGCTCGTTGTTTTGATCATAGTTTGAAACAGGAAAATTTTGAAACAGTCATAAGAAATTCAAAAACGGTCCGAACAATGTAAATCCTTCGCGTGGTGACATATTATGCGCCCGCAGATATACACACTGACGTTCAACCACCGGTCGCGGCGCACTCAGTACAACCGCAACAGGACCACCAGCGAGCCTGTCTCGTGAGGGGTGATGGACTGCGTCTTTCTACCGGAGCACCAGCGGTGTGTTGTGCTCGTAGAGGTGCGTGACGAGATTCGGGAAGCGGTGCAGGCCAATCCCGATGATGCGTACCTGCGCGCCCGCCTCACCCAAGCTGTAGAGGAGTTGGATACGCAGGAAGCGATTTACCGCTCTCTCGAAGAAGAATGGGGTCTTGTCGACCCGCCAGTGCCGCCAAAGACCTAGGCGATGCATAGTTCAAGTGGTGTTGCATGATGTTCGAGTGGTGTTCGCTTGTAATATATTTGAAGTGTAAGACTCGAATAAAACTTTCCATTGCAATTCTCCATGTTTCTACATCGTACTCTTCGGAGCTCTGAAACTCTAAATTTACACATTTCAATTTTCAATAACTTTTTGCCTAATCAAAATTTGACCTATAGTCCCGGCTGGTGATACAACCCGGGACTAGAGTGTGTGTGTGCCCGCCGCCTCCCGCCTTCTGGGAATTTCCCGCCGTGTGTAGTTCCATTGCGTTGCCGCCGTCCACCGCCTCTGCCTTTCTTTCCCGCCGATTCCCGCCTCTTCTTGGCATTTCCCGCCGCGCCCAGGCACACCCATAAAAAGGGGAGGCCAGCCGATGTAGGCACAACCAGAAGTCACACCCATGCCTGGTCGTTCGCGCCACCACGCTGGAACCCCTGACAACCACCCAGAAATCCCACAGGAGGAACCGGGCGTGTTGCCGCCTTCGATTCCGGGGCACCCGCAGATATACACGCTGACGTTCAACCATTGGCCGTGGCGCACTCATGATACATTGCAAATGTATCTATAATTTTTGATGTTCCATGCTTGGTTTTATCTACTTTCTTGTGTTTTGTCCACACTTTGGAGTACTTTTCATATGATTTCTTGGACTAACCTATTAACAAGAGCCACAGTGCCAGCTGCCTGTTTTCTACTGTTTTTGGTTTCAGGAAGTCAGAAAATGAATATTCTTAGAATTGGACAGGACAAAAGCCAAAGTCAACATTTCACCGGGGTGAACACGGAGCCAGAAGACGAGACGGAGAGGGGCCAGCAGCCAGCAACACCATAGGGTGGCGCGGGTCCCCCTTGGACGCGCCACCAGGTGGTGTGGGCCCCTCTGGCCTCCACCGACCTTTCCCTTTTGCCTATATATTCCTCCTGATGCGAAAACCCTAAATTGTCAAGCCTCCAGCCACGAAAGTTCCGCAGCGCCGCTGCCACCGAAGGGGAGATTTGGGGGACAGAAAGTCTCTGTTCTGACACCCTGCCGGGACGGGGAAGTGCCCCTAGAGCCATCTCCCTCGATCTCCACCGCCATCTCCATCACCATTGCTGATTCCCATGATGAGTAGGGAGTAGTTCTCCCTCGAGGCTAAGCGTTCTACCGGTAGCTATGTGTTCATCTCTCTATCTATGCATGATCTTATTGAGATCATGAGCTTGTAATCTATAGATCTACCTTGCTACTCAAGTGCTTTAATAGATCTATGCTCTCCCCATGTGTGTGAAAGTGACAGCGTGCACACCATGGTGGCACTTAGGCTAGAGATTACAAATACTTGTTATGAGTTATATTTGGAGTTGGATGTCTTTATGAAATTGTGGTGTTTTTTGGAACCATCTAGAGCTCAAGGTGACAGTGTGGGGTTTTCTAGATGGGAAAGATGAACTTTGAGGTGTGTTGTTATATCCCTACCATCAATTAGAGTGTCCAACCGGAGAGTTGTTCAGCGTAGTATCATAAAGAGGAATATATTTATGAGAGAGTGTTCACTAGTGAAAGTATGATCCCTAGGCCTTGTTTCTTAGCATTGAAACATCGTTTGCAATTAGATCTATTACATGTTTGCTTGCTTCCTTCTTTATTTTAGTTTTACTTTAGTCTTTTCTATGCCATCAAGTTATTTTCTATCACCATTACCACTTATGATTATCCATACCACTTGTATTTCGCTATCTCTTCACCGAACTAGTGCACCTATACACCTGACAAGTGTATTAGGTGTGTTGGGGACACAAGAGACTTCTTGTATCTTGATTGCAGGGTTGCTGAGAGGAGATACCTTTGACCACTTCCTCCCTGAGTTCGATAAACCTTGGGTGATCCACTTAAGAGAAAACTTGCTGCTGTTCTACAAACCTCTGCACTTGGAGGCCCAACAACTGTCTACAAGAATAAAAGTGCGTATACATCAAGCTATTTTATAGCGCCGTTGCCGGGGAGGTAAGGTAAAAGGTATTCACACCGGAGGATTAAAGAAGTAGAACCTCCCACGAAAAACGCATATTTTCTGGCGCCGTTGCCGGGGAGGTAAGGTAAAAGGTACTCACATCCTCTGGTGTGAGTGCTCGAAGTTATTTCCTTTAGATTCTGTAATTTTGTATTTTTGTTTCTTGTTTTCACTAGTTAGGCTTAATGGAAAACAACAACAAAATTAGAGAGCTTTTGAGTATTTTTCCTAATGTAGAACATGAATTGTCTGAAAAGAAAATTAAAAAACCCATGGAACTTTCTTTGCATGCTTATAGCAATGTTATTAGTATGAATCTTTTGAACACCTTTGTTACTAATTCTATGGAAACGTCTAAGCTTGGGGAAGTTAGTTTTTATGAAAATAATCTTTTTAGTTCCCCAGCTTTGAAGAAGAAAATTTGCTTTGATGATACTTTATCTCTCATATGTGGTAATTCTAATGATACTTGTGATATGTTAAATCCACATACTGAAAGCATCCCTTTTAAAATACCTATAAAAATTGTTGAACGTGTTATAAATAACTTCTATTTTGGAGATGGAACTGTCCATCCTGGTGATCATTTACTCTTTATACATGAATTATGCGAGTTGTTCAAGTGTGCAGGTATTACAACAGATCAAGTCAAGAAGAAGTTATTCTCTTTATCACTTAAGGGCAAAGCAAGGGAGTGGTATGAGCTACTAGATGATCCTCATCATTTAGAGTGGAAGGAGCTTGAATCTCTCTTTTACTCTAAATTTTATCCTCCTCATGAAATTCATAAACATAGGAGTTATATTTATAATTTTCATCCTCGTGATGGAGAAAGTATTGCCCAAGCATGGGGGAGACTGAAGTCACTAATGCTCAAATGTCCCATTCATGAGCTCCCCAGTAATATTGTTATTAATAATTTCTATGCAAGGCTTTCAGGACATTACAAGGACTATTTAGATACTTGTTTAGAGGGATCCTTCACAAGTAAGGAGGTCAAAGCTAAGTGGGATCTCCTTGAAACAATTCAAAGCAATACCGAAGATTGGGATAACAACAAAGGTAAAGAACCAGGTATAAGCTATGAGTATGATTGCATTATGTCTTTCGCTGAAACTGCTGATTTTCAAGAGCTTAGTGCTAAATATGGTCTTAATCCTCAAATTCTTGTTGATTGTTATAGAACCTTGCTTCTCATATTAATGCTCCTAAAGAAAAATGGGACATGTATCATGAGCCTTATAAAGACACTTGCATGGAAAATGAAATTGTTATTAATGATAGCAATAAACATGCTCAAACCTCTAAAAGTACTATTTCTTATAAGCATGTTAATTTTTGTGGAATACATAGACCTTGTGAGAATAATCAAATTGAAGAAGAATATAGTATCACCCACAGGAATGAAAAAACTAGAATGTGGTATAGGGCTTTAAATGATCTTGGTAAAAAAGTTTGTGCCCTTTATCCTTTTATTTGTGAACTTTGCTTTGAAGTGGGTCATTTCAATTTTCAATGCTCAGGCCATAATAATAGCCCTTCTAATCCAATGAGTACTGCAAGTTTGTATTGTGATGACATGATCACTCCTAATCAGCATGATGAACTTACATTATTTTTAGGATGTGAAGAGTTAGCAAGAAAAACCTCTTTGGTAGATATGGGTGCGTTTGATATGAATAGTGTCCTGCATGGTTTTCATATTTATTGTGTTGATAATTGCCACACAAATAATTACATACAAAATAATATAAAAGATGAGGTTTTACCAAAATATGACAGGACTAATATGTGTTTTGTTCTTATTAATGAAAAGGAGGAATCCTCCAAAGTTTCTTCTATTGTCTCTAACAATGAACCAGGGTATATGGAGAAGCTTCCTTTTAAGCATCTCCCTCCTAAAGAGAGGAAGAAAAAAAAGAGGAGTAGTAAAATAAGAGAGGAAATAGTATTTCCCCTAAGCATGTTGCTCCTATTATAGTTTTTGATGAGTCTGAACTCGATGATGTTCCTATGCCTATTACCTATAGTAGTGATCATGATTGGGAAAAGCACACTACCTTTGATATTGAAAATCTCTTCGGTACCAATTCTGAAAATGATGATATTAATAACTGCTATACTATTAGTACTATCCATGATCCTTCCAATGATGATATGTTTACAAATGAACACACTTTGGAAGATAACTATTCTATTGCTTATGATGATACTATACCTCCAATATATGATGATTGCAATGATGAATATGATATTTTCAGTCCACCTACTATTGAGGAGGAAATTAATTATGATTACAATATGCCTCCTATATTTGATGATTATGGTGATGAAAATAATAATGATAGATATTTTGTTGAATTTGCTTCCACTAAAATCAATAAGAATGACTATGTTTATGTGGGGAGTATTAATTCTTTTATGCATGTGGCTCTTGATAATTTTTTTTCTTGTGATAGTTATATTGTTACTTTTATTCATGATTGTACTAAAAGTTATTATGAGAGAGGGAAACATGGTTTTATGTGTCTCGACAATATTAAGTTTCCCCTCTTTATGTTGAAAGTCTAAAAGTTGCACTTGTTTTGCTTTACTATGCTCGTTGCTTTGTGCTTTCATGACTTGTTTATTTACAAGATTCCTATGCATAGGAAGTGGGTTAGACTTAAATGTTCTTTGAATTTGCTTCTTGATTCTGTCTTTACCTCAATTCATATTTCCTATGTGAGCATCTTATCAAACTATCATGCCTAACTTAAAGGCGTTAAAGAAACGTACTTATTGGGAGATAACCCAAAAGTTTTAGATGAGTCTTGGAAGTTATTACCTCTGTAATAACCGCTCCTTATCCTTTTTATTTGCTTTTTGTGCCAAGAGTAACCTCTAATGAGAGAGAAGTAATGATTGGGAAAGTTGTTGTCCCGAAACAGATTTCTGTACTTCACCGTAAAAAATCGTAAAATATATGAACGTCCTTTTGAGGCGTGAATTTTTTTGGTTCTGCCCCAGGTTGTTATCTAACTTTCGTTAGTTCAACACTTTCTGATTTGAGCAACTGAAGGTCTTCGAAAAAAATTGTCTTTACGTGCTAGTCTGTTTTGACAGATTTCTGCCATTTTCTGCATTTGCTTCTTGTTGGTTCCTTTTTGAGTTCTTTTGGGGAATTGAGGTTTTTGAGAGAAGTGCTACAGTAGCTAGTGTTTTAATGGAAATTTATTGGTGTTAGAACTGAACCTAAAGACCTATTTATCTTGAGTGCACTAATGTTGCTAATAAAGATTGTGTGAAGTTTTGTATGAAGGAAAATTTTCAAGTGTATGGAAGGAATGAGTAATGAGATGAAGGATGGACTAAAGCTCAAGCTTGGGGATGCCACGCGTTTCACCCCAAGAAATATCCAATAAGTACAAGCGTCAAAGCTTGGGGATGCCCGAGGTATCCCCTCCTTCATCAATAAAAATCCCAGGTTTCTTCCAACCACTTCATTTTTATTGTTTCATGCATAGTTGTGTTGTTCTTGGAGCGTCTTCATTTTCGTTTTCATTTTGGTTTTTTGTTTGCTTGGTTTTCTTAGTTTTCTGAATAAATTGGTTGAACCCCCCTCTTTCATACATTGGTTTCCAAATAGTCTGGTTTGGATTGGAAAAGAGTAGGAAAGTTCATGCTTAAGTGGTAAAAGGAGGTTATTTTTGACTGTGGCCTATGCTTTGTCATGCCATGCTTGATATTGTTTTGGCTTTATGCTTAGTGATCTTTTCTGTAGCATGACTTGTTATAAACAATTTAGATTGCTTAATGTGCCTTGGATGAATCATGCGTTGTTTTAGCATATTAAAGCATAGTATAGTGGTTTTCTTCTTTGATGCTTTATTTGGGTTGACTTGGCACATGCTCACACCATGTTATGACTATCTCAAGTCACCAAAGACTTTATGATCCTTTAGTTCTCAACTTGTAGTATCACTTTATGCTTTGATCAATGATGTTTTGTCGCTCTGCATGATTATGGCCATTATTTCTCTCTTAGTTTGTCGCTCCTAGTCTTTTGCTAGCCTCCACAACCAAGTATGAGTTCCACTCATGCATCCAACTCCCTAAACCAAGTTATTCCAAAGAGTCCACCATACCTACCTACTAGCATATGCTATTCCAAGTATATTAATGTTTTTATCTACCTTCCGAATTAAACTTGTTATGAGAAAACTAGTGATTAAAGCTCTCGTGAACTTGATGGCACACTTTACTTTTTTGCATTTAATAAACTTGAACCATTGGGTCCTTCTTTGTTGTGTATATGCTTGCGCTTTATAATTTGAAATTAGCAGAACCATGTATAATGGGGAACGCTTGCAACATTGCACTTGTACTTTGTACCCCATTGATATCATGTTCTTTTGCTTATGGATCCCGGCGGAGTGAAATAAAAGTGGAACTTGTAAGATCATGGAGTTTATATGTGTGTTAGAGAAACGCCTGGGCCGCTAGCCTTAGCCATGCTTAATCATGGTGGAAACTTGCAGCATCACCATAATGAGCACTCTATGAAGCATCCTCCATAAAAACCTATTGAAATAGCAAATAAAAAGAGCGCTGAGATGCTCATTGTCTTCTTGCCTTGTCATTTTGATTATGGGATAGCTCCTGTATCATGTGCAAGGGGTACCCCGTTGGCGGTTCTTTATGATACATATGTACTTACAATGACAAGAGCTTACGCGTGACTAAATTTGAGTAGCATGAGGTTCGGTCTTCGTAAGTAAGGGGCATGAGATTTCGGTTTATAACTTGTCAAGCATATCCTCTTAGTTGTGTCACTTTAACCTTAATCACCCTCAAGATGCTTATGATAGGGGCAATGAGAGCTGAAAGCTATAAGTACCATAATTTTTGGAAGCTCGTTATGAGACTTGAATCCCTACTTCCTTCTATGAAGGCCTTTCTTCCACTTATATATTGAGTCTCCACCTTCTACCTTTATGCACCTACTTTGAGAGCATAGTGGCCATTCTTAGTTCTATGTG
Source organism: Avena eriantha (assembly GCA_910589775.1). Classification (NCBI taxonomy): domain Eukaryota; kingdom Viridiplantae; phylum Streptophyta; class Magnoliopsida; order Poales; family Poaceae; genus Avena; species Avena eriantha. The sequence continues at coordinate 16,255,959 of OU342741.1, read as the reverse complement.
ATTGTCCCAAGACTAGTTGATTGATGCATAACTTGATATTGCTTGTTCTAAACTATTTGTATCTAGTCACTCTTATGAACTTTGAAGGTGTCCTATGCATTTATATTTGCTACTCTATGAGGGAAAAGCTGAATGCCACTATGCTATGTTTTCTTTATGTGAAACAAGCAAACGTCTTGCAAAGCATTGTTATTCATGAATCTTTTGTTTATGAATTTTCATGTGGCAACATAGTTGCTTTGTATTATTGTTAGAACTTTGTCTTTCATGATTATGATTGAAGTACTATGATCCCAACTTTGAATGTTTTACAAATACTTTGATCAAATTTATGATGGTGCATGTCACCTCAAAAATTATTCTTTCTTTTTATCACTTACCTACTCGAGGACGAGTAGGAGTTAAGCTTGGGGATGTTGATACATTGCAAATGTATCTATAATTTTTGATGTTCCATGCTTGGTTTTATCTACTTTCTTGTGTTTTGTCCACAATTTGGAGTAGTTTTCATATGATTTCTTGGACTAACCTATTAACAAGAGCCACAATGCCAGTTGCCTGTTTTCTATTGTTTTTGGTTTCAGGAAGTCAGAAAATGAATATTCTCAGAATTGGACGGGACAAAAGCCAAGGTCAATATTTCACCGGGGCGAACACCGAGCCAGAAGACGAGACGGAGAGGGGCCAGCGGCTAGCAACACCATAGGGTGGCACAGGTCCCCCTTGGCCGCGCCACCAGGTGGTGTGGTCCCCTCCGGCCTCCACCGACCTTGCCCTTTCGCCTATATATTCCTCCTGATGCGAAAACCCTAAATTGTCAAGCCTCCAGCCATGAAAAGTTCCGCAGCGCCGCCGCCACCGAAGGGGAGATTCGGGGGACAGAAAGTCTCTGTTCCGGCACCCTGCCGGGACAGGGAAGTTCCCCTCGAGCCATGTCCATTGATCTCCACCGCCATCTCCATCACCATTGCTGATTCCCATGATGAGTAGGGAGTAGTTCTCTCTCGAGGCTAAGGGTTCTACCGGTAGCTATGTGTTCATCTCTCTATCTATGCATGATCTTATTGAGATCATGAGCTTGTAATCTATAGATCTACCTTGCTACTCAAGTGCTTTAATAGATCTCTGCTCTCCCCATGTGTGTGAAAGTGACAGCGTGCACACCATGGTGGCACTTAGGCTAGAGATTACAAATACTTGTTATGAGTTATATTTGGAGTTGGATGTCTTTATGAAATTGTGGTGTTTGTTGGAACCATCTAGAGCTCAAGGTGACATTGTGGGGTTTTCTAGATGGGAAAGATGAACTTTGAGGTGTGCTATTATAGCCCTACCATCGATTAGAGTGTCCAACCGGAGAGTAGTTCAGTGTAGTATCATAAAGAGGAATATATTTATGAGAGAGTGTTCACTAGTGAAAGTATGATCCCTAGGCCTTGTTTCTTAGCATTGAAAAATCGTTTGCAATTAGATCTATTACATGTTTGGTTGCTTCCTTCTTTATTTCAGTTTTACTTTAGTCTTTTCCACGCCATCAAGTTATTTTCTATTACCATTACCACTTATAATTATCCATACCACTTGTATTTCACTATCTCTTCGCCGAACTAGGGCACCTATACACCTGACAAGTGTATTAGGTGTGTTGGGGACACACGAGACTTCTTGTATCTTGATTGCAGGGTTGCTTGAGAGGGGATACCTTTGACCACTTCCTCCCTGGGTTCGATAAACCTTGGGTGATCCACTTAAGGGAAAACTTGCTGCTGTTCTACAAACATCTGCACTTGGAGGCCCAACAACTTTCTACAAGAATAGAAGTGCGTAGACATCAACTGACTACAACCACAACAGGACCAGCGGTGAGCCTTTCTCGTCGGAGGTGATGAACCGCGTCTTTCTGCTAGAGCACTGGCGGCATGTTGCGCTCGCAAACACGCGACGAGCTCCGGGAAGCGGTGCAGGCCAATCCCGACGACGCACATTGATACATTGCAAATGTATCTATAATTTTTGATGTTCCATGCTTAGTTTTATCCACTTTCTTGTGTTTTGTTCCAACTTTGGAGTACTTTTCATATGATTTCTTGGACTAACCTATTTACAAGAGCCACAGTGCCAGTTGCCTGTTTTCTGCTGTTTTTGGTTCCAGGAAAGTCAGAAAATGAATATTCTTGGAATTGGACGGGACAAAAGCCAAAGTGCCTATTTTTTTGGAAGTCATCAAGTGCCAGAATACGAGACGGAGAGGGGCCAGAGGCCGACCACACCACCTGGCCGCGCGGCCAGGCTGGGCCCGCGCCAGGGGGTGGTGTGGTGGCCCCTAGCACCCCATCGGTCTCCCCTTCCGCCTATAAGATGCCCTCGGGACGAAAACCCAAAGGGCCCGATCAAAAATCCACGAAATAGTCTATAGCCACTGTCATCTCCATCCCTAGATCGGGAGGGATCTGAAGCTCTTCCCGGCACCCTGCCGGAGAGGTGAATTCACCCTGGAGGCCTTCTTCATCACCATGCAAGCCTCCGGTGTGATGCGTGAGTAGTTCATCCTTGGACTACGGATCCATGTAGTAGCTAGATGGCTGGTTGTCCTTCTTTGTGCTTTCATGTCTAGATCTTGTGAGCTCCGTTCATGATCAAGATTATCTATTTGTAATTCTGCATGTTGTGTTTGCGGGGATCTGATGGATATTGAGATGCTATTTCAGATTGATTATTGATTCTATCATGTCTTTGTTATTTGTGATCTTGCGTGCTTTCCGTTGTTAGTAGCTATCTTGGCCAAGTAGATGCTAGCAACTCAAGAGTTAGTATTTATGCTCGATAGTGGGTTCATGGCTCTGGTAATCTGGGAAAGGGACAGAAATCTCTAAGGTACTAGATGTGATATTGCTACTAGGGAGAAAACAACTATCCTTTATTCATAGAACAATCGTATTGTTTACTTTACACGCAGTTCGTCAAGAAATAATCTATTGCTTGCAACTTAATACTGGAGGGGGTTCGGATGATAACCTGAAGGTGGATTATTAGTCATAGATGCAGTTGGATGGCGGTCTATGTATAATGTTGTCATGCCCAATTGATACATTGCAAATGTATCTATAATTTTTGATGTTCCATGCTTGGTTTTATCCACTTTCTTGTGTTTTGTTCCAACTTTGGAGTACTTTTCATATGATTTCTTGGACTAAACTATTAACAAGAGACACAGTGATAGCTGCCTATTTTCTGCTGTTTTTGGTTCCAGGAAAGTCAAAAATGAATATTCTCGGAATTGGACGGGACAAAAGCCAAAGTGCCTATTTTTCCGGAAGGGATCAAGTGCCAGAATACGAGACGGAGAAGGGCCTGGGGGCCACCACACCACCTGGCTGCGCGGCTAGGCCTGGCCAGCGCCAGGGGGTGGTGTGGCCGCTCCCGGCACCCCCTCGCCCTCTCCTTCCGCCTATATATTGCCCTCGGGACGAAAACCCTAAGTGCCCGATCAAAAATCCACGAAAGAGTCTGTAGCCACCATCATCTCCATCCCTAGATCAGGAGGGATCTAAAGCTCTTCCCGGCACCCTGCCGGAGAGCGGAATTCACCCTGGAGGCCATCTTCATCACCATGCAAGCCTCTGGTGTGATGCGTGAGTAGTTCATCCTTGGACTACGGATCCATGTAGTAGCTAGATGGCTGGTTCTCCTCCTTTGTGCTTTCATGTTTAGATCTTGTGAGCTACGTTCATGATCAAGATCATATATTTGTAATTCATACATGTCGTGTTTGCGGGGATCCGATGGATATTGAGATGCTATTTCAGATTGATTATTGATTCTATCATGTCTTTGTTATTTGTGATCTTGCATGCTTTCTGTTGTTAGTAGCTATTGATACATTGCAAATGTATTTATAATTTTTGATGCTCCATGCTTGGTTTTATCCACTTCCTTGTGTTTTGTCCACACTTTGGAGTACTTTTCATATGATTTCTTGGACTAACCTATTAATAAGAGCCACAGTGCCAGCTGCCTCTTTTATGCGGGCTGGTCCTGGCCACGCCAGGGCATGGTGTGGTGGCTCCAGGCACCCCCTCGGCCTCTCTCTTCGCCTATAAGGAGCCTTCTAACCTAAAAACTTCGAGGGATTCGACGTTTTTCCAGAAGAAGTTCCACAGCACCGCCACCACCGAAGGGGAGATTCGGGGGACGGAAATTCTCTATTCCGGCACATTGCCGGGACGGGGAAGTGCCCCCGGAGCCATCTCCATCGATCTCCACCATCATCTCCATCGACCATCCATGTTTCCCCCATCTATGAGTGAGTAATCCCCCGCTGTAGGCTATGCGGATGGTAGGGATTGGATGAGATCTTTCATGTAATGGCATCAGATTGTTAGGGCATGGTGCCTAGTATCTTTTATTAGTGCTTTATGACTTTGTTGCGACTTGTTATGCTTAATGCTTGTCACTAGGGCCCGAGTGCCATGATTTCAGATCTGAACATGTTATTGATTTATTATGATAGTATTGTTTTTGGTCTTATCTACAATTTGTATACACACGTTGTTGTCCGGAACCTATGGCCCCAAAGTGATAGAAATCGGGATAACTGGAAGGGAATGGCTTTGATGTGAGGACCACATGTGTTCACGGAGTGTTAATGCTTTGCTCCGGTGCTCTATTAAAAGGAGCACCTTAATTGTCAGTAGTTCCCTAGAGGCCCCGCTGCAAACGGGCTGGCAGGACAAAAGATGTTGTGCAAGTTCTCATTGCGAGCACGTATGACTATATATGGAACACATGCCTAGGATTGTCTAGTACTTGGATGCTTTATCTTATATATCTTCAATTGCCCTATGTTCTGATTGCTATGTGAATTGTCTTGACCATGCAACGCCCGTCCATCCATCCCTATGCCTACCGCACTCGAATCCCACTGTTTACTGCTTTTGTTACTATTGTCTTTGCTTTACTACTACTGTTACTTTACTATTGCTACTACAAAACTGTTGCTACTAATAAACTGTTGTGAGCAAGATTGTTTCCAGGTGCAGCTGAATTGACAACTCAGTTGTTAAGGTTTATAAATATCCTTTGGCTCCCCTTGTGTCGAATCAATAAATTGGGTTTCACTTCCCTCGAAAATACTGCGATACACCCCCTATACTTGTGGGTCATCAAGACTATTTTCTGGCGCCGTTGCTGGGGAGCATAGCTTTATTTATCAAGTTCACTTGGATTCACTATTGTTCAAGCTAAGTTTATTTTCTCCTTGTTTGCTTGTTTCTTTATCAAAAATACAAAAAAATAGTTCCTACTCTAGTTGTTATTTTCGTTGGTCTGTTATTGTCTTGCTATATCATGCTTGTTGTCAATGGTTGGTTTCTTTGAAACTGAAGATTATTGGCAAGGTGGGTTCACGGAAGATCAAAAATATTATTATAAGGAACACCGCTTGTCACAAAAGGGAAACACTTATGGGAACAAATTGATAGATTGTATACCATTGCTAGAAACGTGTGCTCTACTTATAATGTTACTTATTGCTGTGATGAGTCTTGTTGCAGAAAGAGGTATAAACACCTCCCTTTTCAATGTGAGTATAGTGATAATGATACCATATCTTCCTATGCTAAAGGAATTTATGACTTTTATGATGCGGAACAAATTGAAGAATTTATTGCTTGGAAGGGTGCCTTTGAACTCGCTAGTTTGCTTGAAAATATTGATGATTCACCTTACAAATATTGCTTTGATAATTACAAGGATGAAAATGGCTATATTCTTGAAGATGCTTTCCACACATGGAAGAGACTAATGCCTTGCAGGATCCTATGGAAGAAAAAATTGATGAACCTAAAATCTCATTAGATGAAAAAGAGGAGGAGAGTGATGAACAAAAGGAGGAAGAATATATTAGCTAACCATGCCTACCTTCTAATGAGAGTAACTCTTTATCCTTACATTATTTAATTGTCCCCCTTGCTTACTAAAGAAGGATGAATGTTATGTTCCTAAGGATTCTTTTGAAGATGTTTATAATAAACCTCTAGTGCTTGTAGATCATGAAAAGCATGCTTTATGTGATAGTTATATTGTTGAGTTTATTCATGAGGCTACTGAAAATTATTATGAGAGAGGAAAATATGGTTGTAGAAGTTTTCATGGCATTGAAACACCTCTCTATGTGCTGAAAGTTTTGAAGTTACTCTTGTTTTACCTTCCTATGCCTGTCACTTTGTTCTTTGCAAATTTATTTGCTTACACAATTCCTATGCATAGGAAGTGGGTGTTGGAGATATGCCCAAGAGGCAATAATAAAAGTGGTTATTATTATATCTTTGTGTTTATGACAATTGTTTACATCCCATGCTATAATTGTATTATGAGGAAACGCTAATACATGTGTGTTTTGTAAACGTAAAAGAGTCCCTAGTAAGCCTCTTGTTGAACTAGCTTGTTGATTAATAGATGATCATGGTTTCCTGTCATGGACATTGGATGTCATTAATAACATGGTTATATCATTAGGAGAATGATGTGATGGACACACACCCGTAGTAAGTATTGCATAAGATCAAGTCATTAAGTTTGTATTGCTACAAGCTTTCAAACGCATAGTAACCTAATCCTTCGACCATGAGGTTATGTTAATCACCATCACCGGATGGGTACTTTGATGGCATCAAACACCACTTCGTAAATGGGTGGTCATAAAGGTGTCGTTGGGTATTCTGAAAGTATGTGTTGAAGCGCATGGACCAAGATTGGGATTTGTCCATCCATATGACGGATAGATATGCTCTGGGCCCTCTCGGTGGAATGTCATCTAGTTAGCTTGCAAGCATGTGACTAGGTCACAAGGGATGACATATCATGGAAAGAGTAAAGAGTACTTGTCAGTAACGAGGTAGAACTAGGTATGGAGATACCGACGATCAAACATTGGATAAGTAGAGTATTTGCGTGACAAAGGGAATTGGTTTCGTATGTTAATGGTTCTATCGATCACGAAGTCATCGTTGAGTATGTGGGAGCCGTTATGGATCTCCAGATCCCGCTAATGGTTATTGATCGGAGAGGTGTCTCCATCATGTCTACATATTCACGAACCGTAGGGTGACACACTTAAGGTTCGATGATGTTTAGGTTGATATGGAATATGCGTTGGAGACCGAATGTTGTTCGGAGTCCCGGATTGGATCTGAGACATCACGAGGAGATCCGGAATTGTCTGGAGAATAAGATTCATATAATGGAGATCATTTTCTAAGTTAGGAAATGTTCGGGAGTATTTATATGGGGATTCTAGAAGGTTTCGGAATGTTCCGGAAGGTTCTAGAAGATTTTTTGGAGTTTACTTGAAAACCAAGAAAGGATAAAAGGATAAAGGGAAATTTAAAAGGGAAACTTGGGGAGGAAGGACTCTCCCCCCAAGCTCCCTTGTGCGCCGGCCCTAGGGGGTGGGAACCCTATGCCGCACCCCTCCCTCTATATATAGAGGGGTGGAGGCGCCACCCCCCTTGCTCCTCCACTCTTGCCCCTAGCCGCCTCTCTCCTCCTCCTTCCTTCTGCTCAGGCTTAGGCGAAGCCCTGCAGAATTCTCTACTCCACCACCACTACCATGCCGTCGTGCTGCTGGGATTCCGTGGAGAAGATCTACTACCTCCGTTGCTCGCTGGAACGAGGAGAGGAAGGTCAGCTTCGACTCCGCACGTGTGACCGACTGCGGAAGCGCTGCCAGAACGCAGCGCCGGAAGGATCGTCCACTCGATCTTGAGATCGGCAAGTGATCGACTACATCAACCACGAGATCCAATCTCGTAACGCTTTCGGGTCTACGAGGGTTAGTACAGATCTATCTCGTTGCACATGTCTAATATATTAGATCTTGGCTTTTATCTAGATTAGATCTGGGTTTTGTTCGTTCTTGCAGTAGAAATTTTTTGTTTTCCATGCTACGAACCCAACAGTGGTATTAGAGCCGTAACTATGCATAGATATGTTGTACGAGTAGATCACAATGGTTTTGTGGGCGTTGGTGCTCGTGCCGTCTTTTGCTTTTTGTACTTTGCATCTTGCGGTATGGTGGGATGAAGCGGCTCGGGCTAACCTTACATGTCATCGCACATGAGACTTGCTCCACGCTTGACGTGTAACTTGGTTTGCACAAGTGGCTTTGGGGGTGTCTGTCTCTCTCACCATAGTATAGATCCAATTTACACTTTGCACTTGATAGCACTTGTATCAACGTTGTGGTTCAGTTTCGTAGGTAAGATCCGTTCTTATTCGAAAGCCCCAAACCACGTAAAATATGCAAAGAAAATTAGAGGCGTCTAACTTGTTTTTGCAGGGGTTTTGTGATGTGATATGTCCATCATGTGATTATGATTATATTTGATGTATGCAATGATCCTTGTTGTAATATGGCAACCGGCAAGAGCCTAATGGTTGTCTTTAATTCTGTTAAGACCTGCGTGTCTATTCATCTTGTAATGGATTTATTCCAAGTAGTTGTAATAGTTGCTAGTGATGATGGACAACCATGAGGCGGCGCCACTGGCCTTGACGCAATGCTGGTGATGATGGAGATCATGTCCGTGCTTTGGAGATGGAGATCAAAGGCACAAGAAGAAAGGGCCATATCATATCACACTAATTATGAATTGCCTGTGATGTTAATCCTTTATGCATCTTGTATTGCTTAGATTGCGACGGTAGCATTATAAGATGACCCCTCTCACTAAATATCAAGTAATAAAGTGTTCGCCCTTAGTTGGCACCATTGCTAAGACTCGTCGTTTCGAAGCATCTCGTGATGATCGGATGTGATAGATTCTACGTGTGCATACAACGGGTGCAAGCCAGATTTGCACATGCGGAAACTAAGGTTAATCTTGACGAGCCTAGCATGTACAGACATGGTCTCGGAACACGGAAATACCGAAAGGTAGAGCATGAGTCATATAAATGATATGATGAACATGAAGATTGTTCGTCGACGAAACTACATCTTCTCTCGTGAAGATCGGACTTGGTGTAGTGGACTTGGTTCGTGTAATCACTAAGACAATGTGAGGGATGTTGTTTTGAGTGGGAGTTCACCTAGTTAATTTAAGAATTAATTTTGAACTCAATTCATCATAAACTTAGTCTAAACTACTTGCAAATTTGTTGTAGATTATGGCGACCCCCTCCATCAATTTCAATGCGTACCTAGAGAAAGAAAAGCTTAAGAACAATGGAAGCAATTTCACGGACTGGTTCCGTGGACTGAAGATCGTCCTCAGGGCTGGTCAGTTGACCTATGTGCTCGAAGCACCCCTAGGTGACCCACCTGCAGAAGATGCCACCGATGACATAAAGAATGTTTACGCCACTCGGAAAAATCATTACTCCACAATTCAGTGTGCCATCCTGTACGGTTTAGAAGCGGAGCTTCAGAAGCGCTTTGAGCACCACGACCCGTTCGAGATCATTAAGGAGCTCAGGCTGATTTTTGAGACTCGCGCGGCCATGGAGAGCTATGAGGCCTCCGAAAAGTTCTTTAACTGTAAGATGGAAGAGGGTAGCTCCGTTAGCGAGCACGTGCTCACCATGTCTGGGCACGCAAACAAGCTCCAAGAGTTGGGGATAACGATTCCTAATGAGTTAGGGATTCACCGTGTCCTCCAATCACTGCCACCGAGTTATAAGAACTTTGTGATGAACTACAATATGCACTGCATGAACAAGACGTTGCCTGAACTATCGTCCATGCTGAAAAATGCTGAAGTGGAGATCAAGAAGGAGCACCAAGTGTTGATGGTCAATAAGACCACCAATTTCAAGAGACAGGGCAAGCCTAAGAACAAGGGCAACTTCAAGAAGGACGGCAAGAAAGCTGCCGCACCTGCTAAGAATCCCAAGGCTGGTCCCAAGCCTGAAACTGAATGCTTCTACTGGAAGGGTGCTGGTCACTGGAAGCATAACTGCCCCAAGTACCTGGCGGATCTAAAGAATGGCAACATCAAGAAGAAAGGTATATTTGATATATATGTTATTGATGTGTATCTTACTAGTAATCGTAGTAGTGCCTGGGTATTTGATACTGGTTCGGTTGCTCATATTTTGTAACTCGAAACAGGAGCTGCGGAATAAGCGAAGACTGGCGAGAGACGAGGTGACGATGTGCGTTGGAAATGGCTCCAAGGTTGATGTGATCGCCGTCGGGATTAGTTTTAAATTTGAATAATTGTTCTTTGGTGCCTGCGTTAAGCATGAACATTATATCTGGATCTTGTTTATTGCGAGACGGTTACTCTTTTAAGTCCACGAATAAAGGTTGTTTGATTTATATGAGTAATATCTTTATGGTAATGCACCTGAGATGAATGGTTTATTCTTATGAATCTCGATCGTAGTGATACACATGTTTCACAACATAGTATGCTAAACGAACAAAATTGAATGATTAATTCTACATACATGTGGCACTGTCGTCTTGGTCACATTGGAGTGAAGCGTATGAAGAAAATCCATTCTGATGGACTTCTTGAATCACTTGATTTTGAATCACTTGAAAGATGCGAAGCTTGTCTAATGGGAAAAATGTCTAAGACTCCATTCTCTGGAATAATGGAGCGAGCTACAGACTTATTGGAATATACATACCGATGTATGCGGTCCAATGAGTGTAGCATCACGTGGTGGATATCGTTATGTTCTCACTTTCACGGATGACTTAAGTAGATATGGGTATGTCTACTTTATGAAACATAAGTCCGAAACTTTCGAGAAGTTTAAGGAATTTCAAAGTGAAGTGGAAAATCATCGTAACAAGAAGATTAAGTTTCTTGCGTTCTGACCGCGGAGGTGAATATGTAAGTTATGAGTTAGCATGCATTTAAAGAAATGTGGAATACTTTCGCAGTTGACAACCGCCGGGAACACCACAGCGTAATGGTGTGTCCGAACGTCGTAATCGAACTCTCTTAGATATGGTTTGGTCTATGATGTCTCTTACAGATTTACCGCTATCGTTTTGGGGCTATGCATTAGAGACAGCCGCATTCACTTTAAATAGGGGCACCATCTAAATCCGTTGAAACGACACCGTACGAATTGTGGTTTGGTAAGAAAACCTAAGTTGTCGTTCCTTAAAGCTTGGGGTTGCGAAGCATATGTAAAGAAGTTACAACCGGATAAGCTTGACCCAAAGCGGAGAAATGCGTTCTTCATAGGATACCCTAAAGCAACAATTGGGTATACCTTCTATCATAGATCCTAAGGCAAAGTTTTCGTTGCCAAGAATGGATCCTTTCTTGAGAAGGAGTTTCTCTCGAAGGAAGTGACTGGAAGGGAAAGTAGAACTCGATGAGGTTATCGAACCTTCTCTCGGATTTGAGAGTAGCGCAGCACTGGAAGATGTTTTTGTGCCGCCTGCACCAATTGGAGAGGAAGCTAATGATGGTGATCATGAAACTTCGAACAAAGTAACTACTGAACCTCGCAGGTCAACGAGGGTTCGTACCACTCCATGATTGGTATGACTCTGCCTTGAACATCATGTTGGTGGACAACACTGAATGACCCTGCGACGTATGAAGAAGCTATGGTGAGCCCAGATTCCGGACAAATGGCTAGAAGCCATGAAATCCGAAATGGGATCCATGTACGAAAACCAAGTGTGGACTTTGGTGGACTTACCGGATGGCCGTAAGGCTGTCGAGAACAAATGGATTTTCAAGATAAAAACAGATGCTGATGGTAATGTTACCGTCTATAAAGCTCGACTTGTCACGAAAAGGTTCCGACAATTCAAGGAGTTGACTATGATGAGACATTCTCACCAGTAGCGAGTGAAGTCTGTGAGGATTTGTTAGCAATTGCTGCATATTTCGATTATCAGATTTGGCAGATGGGATGTAAAAAACGGGCGTTCCTTAATGGTGACATTGAGAAAGAGTTGTATACTGGTACAACCCAAGGGTTTTGTTGATCCTAAAGAATGCTGACAGGTATGCAAACTTCAGCCTCCATTTATGGACTGAAGCAAGCATCCCGGATTGGAATCAACGTTTTGATAAAGTAATCAAAAAATTTGGTTTATACAAACTTATGGAGAAGCTTGTATTACAAGAAAGTGAGTGGGAGCTCTGTAGCATTATTCCTAGTACTATATGTAGATGACATATTGTTGATTGGGAATGATATAGAACTTCTTAGGTTGTCAAAACCTATTTGAATAATAGTTTTCAATGAAGGACTTGGCGAAGCGGCATATATTCTAGGGCATCAAGATTATATAGATAGATCAAGACGCCTAATGCGCTTTCACAAAGTACATACTTAGACAAAGTTCTAAAGAGTTTAGAATGGAAGAGAGCAAGAAAGGGTTCGTGCCCATGTTGTCAGGTAAGACCTTGAGTAAGACTCAAAGTCCAGCTACGACAGAAGATAGAGAAAAGATGAATAATATTCCCTATGCCTCGGCCATAGGTTCTATCATGTATGCCATGCTGTGTACAAGACCGGATATAGCACATGCTGTTAGTTTTGACTAGCAGATATCAAAGTGATCCTAGAATGGAACACTGGACAGTGGTCAAGAATATCCTAAAATACCTAAAGAGGACTAAGGATTGGTTCTTTCTTATGGAGGTGATGAACAGCTTGTTATAAACGGTTACACCGATGCTAGTTGGAACACCGATCCGGATGACTCGAAGTCACAGTCGGGATACGTATTTATTTTGAATGGTGCTGCAGTGAGCTGGAGGAGTGCAAAGCAAAGCGTTGTGGCGAAATCTTCAAACTGAATCGGAAATACATAGCTGCTTCGGCAGGTTGCACAAGAAGCCATATGATGAAGGAGTTCATTACTGAACTTGGCGTGGTTCCTAGTGCATTGGACCCGATGGCCACTACTTGACAACACAGATGCCATAGCTAATGCACAGGAGCCAAGGTCACATAGCAAGCTGAAGCACATCAAACTACGTTTTCCATGCGTATTCGTAGTATGTCCAAGATGGTGACATAAAGATTTGCAAGTACACACTGATCTGAATGTGGCAGATCCGTTGACTAAACCTCTCCTAGGGCAAAGCATGACCAACACCAGAACGCCATGGGTGTTAGGTATATTACCATTAACCAGTAATCTAGATTATTGACTCTGGTGCAAGTGGGAGACTGTTGGAGATATGCCCAAGAGGCAATAATAAAAGTGGTTATTATTATCTCTTGTGTTTATGACAATTGTTTACATCCCATGCTATAATTGTATTATAAGGAAACGCTAATACATGTGTTTTTGTAAACGTAAAAGAGTCCTAGTAAGCCTCTTGTTGAACTAGCTTGTTGATTAATAGATGATCATGGTTTCCTGGTCATGGACATTGGATGTCATTAATAACAAGGTTATATCATTAGGAGAATGATGTGATGGACACACACCCGTAGTAAGTATAGCATAAGATCAAGTCATTAAGTTCGTATTGCTACAAGCTTTCAAATGCATAGTAACCTAATCCTTCGACCATGAGGTTATGTTAATCACCATCACCGGATGGGTACTTTGATGGCATCAAACACCACTCGTAACTGGGTGGTCATAAAGGTGTCGTTTGGTATTCTGAAAGTATGTGTTGAAGCGCATGGACCAAGATTGGGATTTGTCCATCCATATGACGGATAGATATTCTCTGGGCCCCTCTGGTGGAATGTCAGCTAGTTAGCTTGCAAGCATGTGACTAGGTCACAAGGG